>CM060932.1:389445556-390695556 GCA_030765085.1 Allium cepa | reverse complement strand
TCTGATAATATGGAACTGGTTTCGTCAAAATCCGAAAATATACCCCCGATCGCTATTTTAACATCTCGATTATAATATAAAATTTCCTGTAACAACCCGCATATTTGTCAATTGTATATTTAAATATTTTATCGTTCATCGGATTTTGGTCCGAAAACCTACTTTTTGCAAACAGTCGAATTTGGACTCGGGACTACTCCCATTGAGTTCAAAACGCTGTTTGCGACCTTTTTGAGTATAAACTTCGATATGTTTGGAGTTAGTAAAGTTTTGCTACTTTTTCAATTTGGGTTTGAGTTTGGGTTTCAGCCCAATGTTCCATCTTAAGACTCTAGCTCCACTCCAACTCTTCATTACTTCATTTCATATTCCTAACACTTCAAGCTAAAGTAAAAATGGTGGAAGAGATTGGAAATGGAAATTCCTAAGCCCTAGTTTTCTTTGCAAATCCAACTTCTAGCTCTGAATTCAAGAGAACCCATTGGTAAGCCTTCTCTTCATCTTCCCCAACCCATTCTCTCTTTGATTTCAGAAAATTCCTAAACTAATTTGGGAAATATTTCTCTTCTAAGCTTAGAATCAAGCTTCTTGAGTTGGGATTGAAGGTGGTTGATCTTCCTTTGCTTTCGAGCTTCTTCTTCAATCGTTTGGGTTCAAAGGTGAGATTTTTATCTCACATCATTGTCTATAATTATCATCGATTGTTAGGTATGAATTCCTAACGCTTATTCTTGTGCAATTGATTTTGGTTTGGATTGATTTGGTGTATATTCCAATTTTTGGTGTTTTGAAATCAAAATCTATGAAAATCCTTTTATGGATATTTGGACATTGATATTTGAGGCGTATCGAAGAGCCGTTAAGGCTGGGTTGTCGCTTGGCGTAAATCCTTAGTCATTGTCGCTCGATCGATCGCTTCCGGTATTCGTTTGGCCATTTTTGGTCTAGGTTCAGGGAATGCCCTGAACCCCAGTTTCAGACGTCTGAAATGTTAGATTCAGACGTCTGAATATTATAGTGGGAATTTTTATTCCCCGGTATTCAGACGTCTGAATTGGTTCGTTTGGAACCAGAAAGGAAATAGGCTAAAAAGTGCCTATTTCAGACGTCTGAAATCAAGGATTCAGACGTCTGAATTCTGTTTTGAAAAATATTTTATTTTTCAGATTCAGACGTCTGAATCCTTGATTTCAGACGTCTGACTCTGCAGTGTTTTGCCTATTTGCCTATTTAGCTTGAATTTTCAACCTTGGGGGGTTGCCACCCCCCGGACCCCCCCTCCGGAGGGGATCTTGTCTGAAAAACATTCAACAGAACTTGCTTTATTGAGATGCTGAGTTGACCATTCTTCGAGACAAACTATCTTGGGCTTCTCGGTCGATTTTATGGATTTTTGAATTTCTATTTCGATGGATTCTTTATCGGTTTCTTTAGATTTTATTCACGTCTTCGAATGTGAATTTTTATGATTGATTGTTTCTACAATCACTTCTATGATTTGTCACTTTAAAATATAAAGGTTTTCTATACTAGTAGTAAATATCAAAACTCTTTCTTCAAATGATTTCAACATTATTTTATAACAATGCTCGTTTTCTCAAATCGATTTCCAATCTATTAGTATATACAAACCTTTTCCTCACTCGTATGAGAAATCTAATTAAACGACTTAGTAAAACAAGTGATATGAAACGCTTGCGTTTACTTTGTCGGTTAATTCTTGGACTTGTTCGATTGAATCTCTTGTGATAATTTTCTAGTGGAGATCTACAATTTGTTCGTAAATATTTAAGTTAAGCTAGTGGTTATGGGACATGAAGCTAAGCTCATATATTTACTAGCTTACTGTAATTGACACTTCTTGATGATCGATGATGATCATTTTATGGTTTAGACTAGCAATGTGCGATGTCTCTTTGTCCATGTGGAGATCCGTACCACAATCCATTGAGCTTCGTCTCATTTCTTTGTGCACTAGCGATCCATGTACTTCTAATGTGTTTTGATTCATTGGATGTACCGTTTGTACTACATCAATGTCTTTGCTTTTTGGATTCATTGGATGTACCGTTTGTACTACATCAATGTCTTTGCTTTTGATTCATTGGATGTACCGTTTGTACTACATCAATGTCTTTGCTTTTGATTCATTGGATGTACCGTTTGCACTACATCAATGTCTTTGCTTTTGATTCATTGGATGTACCGTTTGCACTACATCGATGTCTTTGCTTTTGATTCATTGGATGTACCGTTTGCACTACATCGATGTCTTTGCTTTTGATTCATTGGATGTACCGTTTGCACTACATCAATGTCTTTGCTTTTGATTCATTGGATGTACCATTTGGATTACATCAATGTCTTTGCTTTTGATTCATTGGATGTACCGTTTGTACTACGTCAGTGTCTTTGCTTTTTGATTCATTGGATGTACCGTTTGTACTACATCAATGTCTTTGCTTTTTGGATTCATTCGATGTACCGTTTGTACTACATCAATGTCTTTGCTTTTTATTCTTTGGATGTACCGTTTGTACTACATCAATGTCTTTTCTTTTGATTCATTGGATGTACCGTTTGCACTACATCAATGTCTTTGCTTTTGATTCATTGGATGTACCATTTGCACTACATCAATGTCTTGGCCAACCCTTTTCTTGTGATTTCTGGATTTCTATATGATGATTTCTGGAATTTACGTTTCACCAACTTTTACAATTGGCATTGTTATGTATGTCATTTATTGTGGCTTGGTGAATTAAATAAAGAATATGACATTCTTTTTGTGCTATGAGATTCGGGAGATAATTGTGTGATTTTCCTTTTGTGGATTTTCTAATGCATACTTGTCGCAGTATGGCTTTTTGGTTATCATACGTTTTTATTACGTCTCTTCTTATATCTCATTTTATCTGATAATTATAGCTAGACTGATCCGTTTATTATTTTCTTCTTAAATAATACTCGGGTCAGACTGAGATTTTACAGGTGCTTCTGCTTGCCACCTTATCGGACCATCATTTGATCTTTTGGTTAACTACTTAGCTTGTAGTTTTTGGTTGTGTACAATTTGAGATATAGACTCCTTGATGTATACATATTCTTTTGTCTAGCACTTGTATCTATTCTTTTGTGATATTGTGGATCTTGTTAGACCACTACTCTGATGAACACTTTTATGTGTTATATATATTCATATCTATTTCCGCCTTTGTGATATGAATTATCTGTGACTGATTTGTGTTATGTTTATTTCTATATTTGTTTCCGAAGACATTATAGCCACTGTGTAGTAGCTTTGAATTTGTGTCGGTATGTCGGACTTCCTCTTGAAAAGAATGCAAGTTATATTTTATCTGGCATATCGATACCCGCACAAAGCAATTATACAGATGGTCGCTCCTCAACAGCCTTATTCTCCGTGCTAGTTGACGGCATTACACCGTAGTGTCCTTGGCTAGCGTGGGCATAGAGGTGGGGCGTCACATTTCCAATCTCAAACTATTCACTCATAAATCCAATTTTAAATATTAAAAATCTTCATTATTGTTTAAATTAAATTTACGTCAACTTTCGGTATCACTTTCAATCATATTAGATTCAAAATTCAATTATTCAAATAATTTCCATATTAAATTTAAATAATTTAATTATCCTATAAATCAATATTAACTTCCAAATAAATTTTAGTTGTCTACATCATTTTATTTCTATCTAAATAATTCACAATCAGCATTCAACTTTAGTTACTGATTATAAACCTAATCAATATATATAATTTCATTTCAATCTAGTAATCGCCAAAACTTCAAAATTAGTTTGTTTCAAATTTTGTTATCCAAGTTCATATCCAATAAATTACATTCAAAATCATTAAATTTTTATTTATAACCATTTTTAATTAATAATTACATTAAATTTAATAATTTAAAATAGCTAAAAATATGGGTCGTTACAGTTAGGGTCTAGGAAAATATTATCGAACCATCTACAAACAATAATCAAGTTTTAAAAGAAATAATTATCTTCTGTTGTACCCCCTTGAAACAACATAATTTTGTTTTATATACGTATGCATTATTATAAGTATCATTTTCCTAAAATATCTTCATCTCCAAAAATATATTTTTCTCTTCAAAATATTCATCTATAGATATAAGCCTTCACACTTCTTTTCAAAATTCATATTTTATTTCAAAATATTTTTATAAATAATTTTTCTTACTAACTAAAAAACAAAGGCTTACTTTTATAGCTTCAATTTATTTATATAAGATCATATACAACGTTATCAATCAAACATCCATATAAGATTCATTTTAATATGTCAAAATCACACATAAATACCCACTTCATATGTATGAATATTATTTTTCTTTATAAATAGTTTTACTTTGCACTTTATTTCAAAAAGAAATTTTAATGTTACAACTACAATATTATATGCACAATCATCTAAAAGTACCACACTCAATTTATTTAACATGCATCTTTGTGAATGAATATATAAGATTTTACAAATGCTAAATTTATTTAAAATATAAGTCCTAACTCTCATTTTAAATACTTTGTTTTCTTTATTAAAATATCCTAAGGCATATCCCTTAAAAATTTAATTTACACACTTCTGTAAAATATTATTTTACCTTTAAAACAATCTTTCCAAACCGTTTGCTTTATTATGTGTAATATTTAACTTATTTCAAAATTCTATCTTCTTTACAAAATATTATATACTTACTAAATATTATTACTGAAAACATTTATTACCCAAAAATCAAAACACTATGTCTGAATGTCTTGTTCTAGTGTTTAGGAATCCTATCGATAACGTTGATCGGCCACATTAACTAGAATTCTTAAAGCACTCAATGGGCAATTTAACACAATATTAAATTTCCATATGATATACATATATCTTTTAACACTTTATGCCTCTACAAAATATTTTCTTGTCTATAATAAACGTAATCAAGGTCCATATATATATATATATATATATATATATATATATATAATATCAAAAGATTTTAGTTCAAATAGATGCTTGCTATTAACATTCTTCCAATAAATCTTAATGTTATCAAAGAATAAGAAATTTGCTGATAATAATTCCATAGCACACACATTCAATAATATCTGCCTCAAGCAAGTATCGAATTTTTAATTCATGTTATTATTTAATTAGTCATGCATATGAATTAACATTTCGTTTTATATAAATTTAAATTTTCAATATTTCTTGCGATAGATGCACTATTGAAGACGCCACCAGTTCTTGTTATTATTATTGAACAGGTTTCAATTCTCAATATTGATTCCTACTTAATATTAATTTTGCACAATCACTTACAATTTTAAAACAACAAAGCATCCATCAATAAATCAATTTTTTATATTATATCTTATTTTATTTATTAAGTATATTTTCAAATTCAAAATTTAATTAGATACATATTATTTATCATTCTATATTTTATAACTATTAATTGCTTAGACGTTTATTATTCTCTAGCAATTCTATTTTGTAAAAACCGCTAGCTTTTAAAAATAATTGGGTTCATCCAGATTCAAATGGGATTATAAATTCTTTGAGTGATAATGTCTTATTCAATTCCATATTTTAAACTAAGCATAAACAAAACAAACATTAATGTAGAAAACATACATTTCAATAAAAAAAACAATCGCCTTCGGTGGAAAACTATCTTCCAGCATCCGCTGCGCAACTCTGATCACTAACAAGTCAGGACACAACAATTCAATTCTAAGCCATCTAAGGTCTCATTTATGCTATCTATGTGAGTTCCAAATTTAAATCATTTTCAGAATAATAATTTATATAGTGTAGATAAAACTTTACAAATACGTCCTAATGATTATTCTCGAATAATCATTTTATATTTCTATCCCTAATAGTAAATTATATTATTAACTACCGCATACCCAAGGGACGGGACTCTAGGTCATATAGGTTCAGATCTCGACTCTGTGCCAATTATATTCTATAATGTTGTAAATATGGCTCTAATACCAGGCTGTAATGACCACACCACTATACCCATATTATTAAAGAACATTAAAAGTACCGTTGTCAAATAACACGGAGAATACGGTTGGTTAATGACCATCGAAGTGAACATATCTTTGTACTAACACCGACATGACTTTATTACCTTTTTAGGATCTAAACTAAAAATTGGACGTATAGAGTATTAATAAAAAATAATAAACACACTGATTTAAAATATTCATAATAGTATATAATATAGATAAATTAGAGTCATAAATCACTGCAGAATAATATGCATTATATACATAATAAAATGTAAGTCTACGAAATATCGATACTAGACTCACCTAATGTGTACATCACATCCAAATACCGTATCAGGTACATAGTGGCTACTAAATAATATACATGACATGTCATCCTAAATGTCAATATATACAATAATGAAGTAAGCTGAAACAATTAAAATAGTCTACTCCAATGCTAGCACAAATCCAAAAGTCAACAAGTCCCTATTTCTGTAAGGTCTCGGTTTGACCCGAGTATTTTAAAATAAATGGGTCAGTCTATACCAAGATGAGATATTGATGTCGTAATTATATGACTTAATAATAATAACAAGCCATAATAAAATATGACTGAAACCAAACAATATGAATAAGGCATATGATAAATCCAAATCCCTATTTCATAAATTCATATCAAGTCTCAATGGATTATTCTCTAAAATATGGTGACAACGATTCAAAATTCTCTAGAGCCAAAAGATAATAAATATCCATCTCAAATTCTCTGAAGAAATAATCATCACTAATGAAATAATAATGATAGTCATCTATCGGTTTAATACAGCGTCACAGAGCCTAATACACAAAAATAGACCATGCCACATAGTGCCATAGTCTAATGACATGAAGTAGACTAACCATTTGAATGGTCTAACGACACAAAGTCGACAAACTGTGTGAATTTACCTAACAACTCAATGCAGGTAAACATTGTCAACTATGTACCAGAATAAACTGATAGGTATAAGTTATCCGGTCTATAGACAAATCATGCATGTAACACCTGTCCAAGAAATGAAAGGGCGGCTGTGCCACATCATAACAAACCTAACATTCAAAAATAGATCTGCCTACCCAAATCTAAGAATGTATTGACTCTCAGGTCGATGGAAAATGAGTCGTTGTCTCTCAGGGATCTATCAGTCTGAAATTCGAACACCCTAAGATAATACCACTCTAAGTGTCGCTCACTTTCACTTTAGTAATCAGTAGAATCTAACTAACTATCCCATAATAGAAATTGAAATTCCAATATCTACTAAAATCTAGTAAATTCCACTCTAACTCTATTTAACAAGTTATAATAATAAGCGGGAGAATTATAAGAAAAGTCTCACCCATCCAACAATTCAATCGTTTATTAAAATTTCCTATTTCATAGAAAAGAACGAAATTTCATTAAAATCTCAAATCCATAGGAAATAAACAAAAAGAGTTCTATGTTAATTTTGTATATACAGACATATAAATTTCCAAAATCACTTTTAAATCCATAAACTCGTTTTAAAGAAGAGTTGTTTATTTACAAAGGTTGAACACTTTCAAAATTATTTAAACCTCTTCTATGACTAAAACCACTTAAAACTGTAATTATTACTTTCATAATAGTTTTATAAAATAATATCATATTTTATCTTTTGCCTCTAAAACTTTTTTAAATTATATACTTAAAATAGAAAATTTAAAAAACGATTTATAATTAAATATTACTCATTTTTAAAGCTTTGAATTGAAACTTTGTAATATGAAATATGTCAAGATTTTAATATAATTTAATTATATGCTATAAACTAAATTCCAATAAGGATCAAAATCGATAAAATCTAAATTTGAGAATCTTCTAAACATTTAAACAATAAATCCATCCAAAATGCATCTTTTAGAGCCAACATTAATCTATAAAATATCATTTTATAATATAAAATTTCCTACAGGTCTAAGTTGCTGGCCAACAACTCCGATCACACAATGATATACAAGTATCGACATAATACAAAACTTTAATCCACAAACGGATAGAGTTACATTTGTAAATTTACACCATCAAACCATTCAAGAATCAACATTCCAAATAAATCAAGTTTATCCAAACTATGTGCAGAACTTATAATAATTCATCGCATGCATTCATGCTTTAACTAATTCATTAAAATTCAACAATAATTACCCAAAAAAGGGTATCACAGCATGTATAAGGATATTCGTTTGCGTGGATATAGAAGTGTGCGTTAAAAATAATTCACCGAAATCATTGCTTATCGAAGTGTCCAATAGCATCGACCAATCAATTAACCGATGTTTCTCAGTTCTTCAATATTTCCCAAACTTCCATTACCTTATTTGTCTAACCCTAGCCTGCCTTTCCTAAAGCCGCCTTGCTATCCACGAAGCCCATATTCATTGCCTGCTGGCTTCTCAAATGCAAACTCCTCTTCAACGATGCAGCCGAGAACCATCACCTCCTTCCACTCAAAAGCGAGCGCTTGAGCTTGAAGAACGCAGGCCACCTCTTCCTCTAAATCACATAGGAACCCTGCCTCGACCAGCCCTAGCAGGCATGCCGATGACGAAGTATTTCATCGTGGGTTATCCCTATCGCAATCGATCTCCTCCCTGACGTCGTTGAGCACAATGAAGTGTTGCATTTTTTTCTTTTACTGATTAAAATGATTAAGGAATTAGGAACGGGCTTTTTACTTGGTGGTTGAATGAAAAGTAGATAAGTATAGAGATTAGTAGGTTTTAGTATAAGATATTAGGCCAAATTATATAAAATGAATTTTTGATTTTAACTCTCAATTTCAAAGTGATTTGCATTCTTTAATTTATTTTCATCATTTAAAAATCAAACAAATTCATTTAACTCAATGAAAAACTTTCCCATATTTTATTTATGCTCAAAATAATATTTCATTAATAAAAATACCACTTTCCCCTAAACAATATTAAAAAATATTTATTTATTCCTCAAAACAAATTTCAATTTTAAACAGACCTCCTTCAAGAAATGATAAAATTAATTCCTTTTAATATTTTAAATATATTATTCAAAACTAGATCTAACTACTGAATTGAATTTTAAAATCCTAATTAAATTTATTGATCGTTTATTAATTAAGAGGATTATTAATAGGGTTGTTACATTGCACGTTAAGATATGCAGACCAAAACATGAGAGAGGACTTGGGGTTATAAATTTGTACCATTTTAACAAATTCTTGTTAGGTAAATAGGGTTGGGAGCTCACCCGTGGGTGCTCCAAGCCTTAGGCGGTATGGATAAATAACTTGTACTATGCTAGTAACTTCTCATTATCCAACTTTAAATTTAGGCCTCCGGTTTTTCTTCCATTTTTTGGAAGGGAATAATACTTCATTGCTGTAAAGAACTTCAATTTAGCACTGGGATCAAAATTGGAAACGGTAAAAAAGGATCTCTTTTTGAAAGATCCATGGATGAATGGAATCGCCCTTTGCTCTATGTTCTCAAATATTTATGCTATTGCCTCTAATCCTCACATAACGTTATTTTAGGCTTCTCAATTTGGTCGTTGCAATGTAGCCTAAGTCTCGAAAATCTCTAATGATACTCTTGAAGAGTTATGCTCCCTCTTGGTGTCAGCCTCTTCTGTTCGCCTGTTGGCTGATGAGGATGAATTCCTGTGGGCTAGTAGTTCTCAGGGGTCTTTCCCAGTGAAAATTTATATCATTTCTACAATTTTTCTAATATGTACCTAAACTATAAATTGCTTTGGAACCTTAAGGAGCCTCCTAAGTTTAAAGTTAGCATATGGCCAATTATGGTAGACAAAATAAACGAGTCTGATTTACTTGCTAAGAAGACGTTAGGTTCTCCCATTGTCCGTTTTCTGTGTTCAAACTGTATTGATTCCTCTGCTCGCATTTTTTTCTGACTGTGATTTCGGTTTTCAAGTCGGGCTCCGTGTTCCTGTGACCTTCACATTGTAGGGGATATTTCCGAGCATATGCTTGCTCAACTTTGGTCCTCCTATCCGCCTAGATTATTGGAGGCTCTTCTAGCCTTAGCGTTTTACTGGGACATTTGGCTAGAGTGAAATGGTAGATTTTTTAATGGAAAGGTGCATGCTTATGCCTTTTAGCTAACAGGGTTTTATTTAATTTTTGTTCATGGATAGGATTTTATCTTGGAACACCTCAACTTCTCATTCATGATGCTACTCCCCTGGAATTCGCAGGTAGTAATGCAATTATCAACAATGCTCGTCTCTGATTTCCTATGATTGGCTATGCAGTGTGTTTGATGTAGTTCTCAATATTAGTGTTCATGTGTATGTGATCTTATTATGTTTATGACGCTTTTTGGCTTATCTTGAGCTTGTATATTCTTATGACTACCGACTAGGTCTATTAGTCGGTCGTACTTTGTACTTTCATTTAATGATATGCATGTGATTGTACGACCTTGGGTCGTATATCATTTTTTCCAGAAATAGAAAGATTTGACAACAAAAGGTTACATTATTGCATAAAATCCTCTTGCAAATTTGAGATGAACTAAACATGTATATTTCCATATACAGGATTAATAGAATTTAATAATTTAGATCAAAACAACATATATTTGCAAAGACTGTAACATATGGTATATGTTTATATACATTTATGCAAGTAAGTTCTGATTTTAAAGTTAATCGTTTTCATTAAACTTTTAATTTAGAAACAAAACAATACTTTATATTTACATGAGAATTTAAATATAGAAAACTATTAACAATTATAATTTGCACTTAAATCCATTCATTAATCTTGAGTCAATTTTTTTTATCTTAAATAAGGATTTAGACAATTATATACAAGTATATACCATATGCAATTAAAGATTAATTTCAAAGAATAGTGGATAACTTAATATTATTCCGCCTTTTGACCAAGTAGTATACAAACAAACTCGACGAGTCAAAATTTAAAGTTATCAAGTGTGATGACCCGGAATTTCTAACAAATTTAATTTGAATAGTTAATTGATTTTAAAATATTTAAAAGTTAATTTTAACTTGAATTTTAGGATATCAATATTTACTTGATAATTAAATCATTGAATTGTATAGTTTAAATATTGAATTTAATAATTGAAATTGGGTAAATTGTTGAATCTGAGATTCTAAGCCTGTTTAAAATAATTTGAAGGCTTATAAAATCTATAATGATGATACTGAAGATTATAGAATGGTTGAAATTTAATATAAATGTAATTTGTTCAATTTTAATAATTTATCGTTTAAATTGGAATTTAAAAATAGCCTTCCGAGGCACAGTCTCAGAATTTGACGAAACCAGTTCCATTGGATCCGTAATAGTTAGTTATTATCGGATTTCAATTTTCGTGACAATCGGAGTTGTTGTTTGACCCTGGCAACTTAAAACGCTTAGAAACTATTTTAATCGAGTTAATTAAAAATTGATCGTTTACTTCTGTAACTCACGCATACGATCAAATTAGCCTCTGAAACATGTTCCATTGTGTTCAGGATGCGGGTAAAACCTTATAAACGTCTGTCGGCATGTCTGATTCGGGGTTCGGAATTTCGCGAAGCGGAACCCGAGATATTTTCAAATTTAATATTATAAATCAGGCGTACTCGGGAAGCCAATTCACACCTTTATTATCACGTTTTCATTCCCTCTTGCTTACAGATCCGATATCTACCTCTTCAAAATAAAAATAAAAATAAAATGAAATGAAATCTTAAAGATCAAACGCAGATGAACGGTGTCCTCCTTCAGCACTTTCCCTCGATCCCTCTCGTATGATCCTCTGAAGCCTCCACAACCCCTTCCTTTTTCCAAGTCTTTTCCTTCGCCCTCCACGTCTTATGATGCCAAAGAAAAACCGTTTCAAAACCCAAGCCCTTCGTGGAACTAGATTTGGTAGTTTCTGAGATGAGATTTGGCCAGCGACTTTCTAACTCGCGAGCTTTGTTTGACGACGCTTCTGTGGCCGATCTCTCCTCTCTGGTAGCTCGCGTGCGTAGGGACGTTGTGCTTTGAAGCCGCTTCAATTCGAGCCAGGGTGTCGCAATGGGGGCTCGTGTGGCTAGGGTTGCTTCGCGATTTTCGATGCTTGGTTTCGGTCGCGACTGGAAGAGGGGGGGCTGTTGCTCAGTGGTGAGGTGAGTGTATGTTCCTTTTATTTATTTATATATGTTCACAGAAAAGGAAAATTCACAGAGAAGAAGTTCCAGTATGTGAAACTTTTATACAAATATGAATAAACATAAGTGGCATGCTATAATTTACTTATTTATATAAAATTGGATTGTGAAACTGTAGATTGATCATTCATATATGGGTTTCACAAGAAAAGAAATAATTATTTATTATTAGAAAATAGGTTTGAATAGAATAAATGGTAAATCGAATTTTTATTAAATGGTAATTGATAAATTAATTTATTATTTCAAGTATTGATAAGACCTATAATGTTTATACAAGGTCTGAAACTCGTGAAAATCAATCGCGAATGAAGTGGGTTTGCGAAACAGGAATCAAAGGTGAGTAAATCTCACCCGTCTGGTATTATTTAAATTTAAATGGTTAAATTTAAATAATTGGTTGATTGAATGTGTGCTGATAATCTGTGACTTTGGTTTTGTTTGATTCTTGAGTTAATAAGGGTTTAATGATTGGTGATTCATTAAATAGGTAAAAGAATTTGAATGGGTAATGAATTAATTCAATTAATTAATGATTGTACTAATTAATTTAGTAATAAAAGGGTTTGAATTAGTTAATTAAGGATTAAGTTAAATTAACTTAGAATAATAAATTAATGGTTGATAGGTAATTATTTAATGTAATTAATAAAATAAATTCTTGTGTAATTAATCAAGAGATTAATTGAAATAGTTAATTAAGAAATAATTTATTTATTTACTAAAAAAACAAAAAAAGAGTAGATAATTACAGGTTGAGATTGATCGAGAATGTTTGAGATTGTGGATGAATTAAAATAATTGATTTAGATGAGAACAAATTAAAATATAAGTGGAAATCATTAATATATATAATAATTGATGTAATTAAGAATTGATTAATTAAGATTAAATCAAGTCAATAAATAATGACTTATGAGAAATCAATTACTAAGTAATTAAGAATTCATGTAATTAATATAGACGATTCACTTATGAAGTAATTGGTTTATTTATAAAGTAATTAAGACTACCTATTATTTTTGGGTTAAGATTAATCAACATCGAGATATTAGTTAAAGATAATTACTTAAATGGAATCGAAAAGAATTTATCCATGGTGATTAATCAAGATGGAATTGAAGGTTGTCTAATTAATTGATTTAGAATTAATTAATGTTAAATGAAGGAATCTAAATGGTTGATGTTAGAAATTCCATTAGAATCAGTTGAGTCAATTTGGAAATGATCAAAGTTGATATGAATGATGGAATGAAAAGGATGCTTGAATAAGATGATATCCCTGATATGAAATGATGAGAATTTCACTTTGGTAATTTGGGTTTGGATGACACGAGTCTCGAAGAGACTGGGGTCGGGTATTAGGCAATACCCGAAAACCACTTCCAATATAGATTGGTATGTGAAATTCATATATTGGAATGAAGTGATTATAAGAAAGTGGGCTATTTAAATCTAAGTTTTGGTCCTTAGGAAATGGATGTGGGAAATTAGTTATATCTATAATATATTGTGCACTTGTAAAATTGGTTTGAGTTATCCCGGGTTTTATTTAAGTTGTTGCTTGGTATTCCTTGTTAATTGGATTTACTCACGCTGGTGTCCAGCCTGACCCGGGTGTTACTTTGATGTAATGCTCGGGTCAGACCGAGTATTACAGGTTTTCAGGTAGGACGTTCTGGAGCTCAGGAGGCGAGCCGGATGGCAGTATCGTATAGAGTATATCCGTTGTATTTATATTATTGTTAATCTGAGTCATGATAATTGTAAATATTCGGTGACTGTATATTATGTGAAACTCTGATGTATATTAAATGTAACTGACAGTTATAATATTCTTTTGTAAACTGTTATTATTTATTATATTTTATCTGCTGCGATTGTGAGATGTTTGGTGTTTCCGTTCTTCTTCTTCTATCTTCTTCTTCTTTTTCATAACTATCTGGAATTTTCGGGTTGGAAAATTTCGGGTCGTTACATTTGGTATCAGAGCTGAAAGGTTAAGCGAGAACCTTGGCTCTGGTGGGGATTACTCATTAAATAGAGTCAGTAGTACTCTAGAATGAGTTGAGTATATATATATGAGCGTGTACTTGTTATTTTCTTATATAAAGGGTTTTATTGATTTTATATAAAATATATTTTGATATATAAAGGAATATTTCATTCTAATAACTATTAAGGCGATTGGTTGTTAAATTATTGAAATTAAAATTAAGAAATAATATAATATAACCAAACTGAAATTTAATAAAGATAAGTTTGAAATGGATTCAAACTGAAACTGAAGTTTAGAATTGGAATTAAATTAAGTAGGAACAAAAATACAACTAAATTAAAATTTAAGTGATTGAAAATGAAATTCTAAATCTAATCCCAGAATTTGGAAATTTGGGTTCAAAGTAATGAGAAATAATAAATAAGTATTATTTGGATAACCGGGATTTGTTGAAACAATGGGTTGTTTGAAATTGATTTGAATTTAAAACCGAAGGTGGTTTAAAATTTTAAAACATGGCTGGAAGGGCCAAGAAATAAATATGTATGTATGGGTATACATGATATCAAAGATAATTTGAAACAAACTCTAAATGTTGAGTTTTGATTTTCACTGAAATGTGATATGAAACCCAAAGTGATATAAGTCTTGAACTTATAAGAGGGAAAGAATTTTGAAATTTGAAGTGAGAATTCAAATTGAGTAAGATTGATTGGATTAAGTAAATCGAATTTAACTTTGGAGAAGTTAAATAAGTTTCAATGAACAACTTGAATTGAAAATTTTAAGATGAAATTGGAATTTAACTTGGGAAGTTAAATGGTTGATTTGAATTGGGAATTTGTGTGACCTCAAATCGGGTTTGAGATTTAAAGATTGAAAATGGATGGACGTTTTAAAATAAATTGGATGATATCATCCTATTGTTAATAAAGTAAATTTGAATAATTGAATTGTAAGATAAACTTGTTTAAGAACTGACTTCAAACGGGGAGATAAAATTTAATAATAAATTAAAATTTTAAAATAAAATTGTATTGAACTCTTATTTTCACCTTGAAGTACATAAGTAAAGATAATTTAAAATGGTATTTTGAGAATTGGACTCAGAAATTTGGTTTAAAGAGTTAAATCAACCTTTGAGAATTTAACTCGAATTTATATAATTCGAGATGGTTTAAACCTGGGATTGGAATTGAATTAGTTCAAATTGAATCTGATTTGAATTAATTGGATTCGTGATTGAAGATGACTAAGTTTAAAAATTTTAAATGGGAAATTGATTGGATTAAATTGAAGTGATTTGGATTCTGAAATTAAATGGATAATAATTCAAATTGGTTGGAGTAGTATGAAATTATAATTAAAATTGAATAGGATTTAAAATCAACTAGAATTTGATTTAAATTGGGGAAAGAATCAAGATTGATTCAACTTGAACTGGGGGTTAATCAAGTCCAATGGAATTTGGAGTTATTTGAATTGGAATTGGATCAATTTAAATGAAGATTTAAACTGAATTGTTGGGAAGGTGAGCAGTTGGCTCTTGACTATTTTCAATATAAATTGATTTGATATAAACTTATTTTTCTAAGTTATTAAATATATACAACCTCTCTTTCTTAAAGCCAAATTATTTTATATACTTGTTTACGATTATTTTTGGAGCTATTTAACCATCTTTCAATTGTTTTCTAAACCAATTATTATTTTTCAACTATGTTACAAATTAATTACTATTTTACAACTATTTTACAATTATCTAAAATTTCTGAAACTATTCGGCTATTTTCAACTAGTCTACGATTAGTTAACTATTTCCTAACTATTCTACAAAACTAGTAATTATTTTTCAACTACTTATTTGTTTTTAAATTTTTCAAGCTATTTTCTAAATAAACTGGTCGGAGTTTAAACTGTTATGGATTTAATACCCAACTGAGATAGGAATTGAAGAGATAATCCAAATGGGGATTAATGTAAAGGTGGGTAAGTGAATGGAAAAGAAATTGATAGAAAAGAGTAACTAAATTGGAATAGTTGATTTAGAATAAACAAAGTTATATCTTTGTATATATATTCTTCCCTTGTTAAATCTGTTGTTGGAAGAAAAAGGATTTTGGAAGTGTTTGAAGTATAAAAAGGATTTTATACGAGTTTAAAGTGATCCAAAGTTTTAAAACTAATATATATCTGTATATATATATAAAGAATCTAATGAGGATTTTGGAAAAAGGGCTTTGAGAACCTTTGGATTTGGAAAGGCTTTTGATTTTTGGGTAAAATCAATATTGAATTTGGAAAGCCTAGTTTGTGAATTATCGATTTCGGAATAATCGATTTTGTATAAAGGAGCTTTGTATAATATCATACTAGGTGTATGATTTGAAGATATTATATGTATAGTATAAAGTGTTTTGATGATGGCTCTGGGGAAAAAGGCGCTTCCTTGAAATGAACTTCTCAGGAGTGCCACTGGGTGGTGCTGCCTTGAGCCCAAGGGGGTTATAAAGTTGATCCTGTGAGGAGTCTGGACAAATGTGACGACCGCCCATGACTCCTGCACTAAACAAGGAAATAATGCGCTGAAAAGTGTGCCAGGCCGCCATGGACGATCATCAAGGTAGGGTAATACCATAATGGTCTATCGTATTACTCACAGCGCAGGGATAAAATACAATAGAAAAGTATACATAGTGAAGCTCATTGAACAGAATCTTATCATATAAACTCATAGTAGTTTATTACAAACATATGAATAGTCAATACATCAAGCCTCACTACATAACACTCAGAGTATCAAACAAACAGCGAAACATCCAGTACATATAGTAAGAAAACAATATGCAAAAGCCTCCAGCTCGTGTTCGTCACCAACAGCGTTGATTACTGAGAACAGCACCTGTCACCTGCTACCTAGTCTGCCCATCCCAATATGGATGAACAGCCCAAGGTAATAAGAGTTAAACATAAAACCTTGAGTCAGACAAAAGTCTTAGTGAGCAGTAAATCAACTATCAAACATACCAAAAGAGCATAAAGGGTAAAAGGAATAGGAACCCAACCATCCCATTCCACCTCTTTCTACAGTGATAGCCCCCAGACACACTAAGCAGAAACAAACATAGCTAAGCAGGCAATTAAAGTAAAGCAATTATCACTCGAGTCAAGGTCGATGTTTTCCAAGTACAAACCCCCAAGGCCTAAACCAAGATCAGATAAGCACCCACAAAACATCTCTCTTGAGACCGAGTGACGATACAACCAAACATTTATGACTCTGGCTATCACTGTTATCATTGCCTCGATTTCATCGTTAATTGAATGACCATCACATTATCACATCCATCCGCCAAGGGCTAATGGTAACCCCGGTTCTAGACATAACTCCGCACGTCGTCGCAGCCCGTGCCTAGGACTATCGAATCTGCCCAGAGTACTAGCACGTCGTCGCAGCCAGTGCTTGGAACGTCGTCGCAGCCCGTCCCAACGTACTCTTGCTTTGAGCATGCTAGAACCTTCAATAACGATGAGATCTCAGCCCTCTAGTCATCCTCCTTGACAACTATTTTCATACTAGCTCAAGCGCCTCTCAAGCCAACCATTATCCACAAACTCGAACCACATCATCGAGTTATCAACGTGCTTGGGATGATCCCGTCTGGATTAAACCAAGGCTCTCTCACATCATGCTTTGCTTCATCGCATCATAGCAAAGTCCTATCTCAACATCATGCTTTTCCTTATCGCATCATAGCAAAGTCCCATCTCAACATCATCATCAAGTCTATCCATACGAGCTTCTACATCCGCTTCATATGCCACAAGCAGCTTTCATTATTCAAGAGCCTTTCCACTTAGCTTTTGAATCATCCTCAACCAACTTGTCCAAATCAAGTTATCAATCAACTAATCAATCAAATCAAACATTAATCCAAGTAATCAATCATTCAAACAAGATCTAAATAAACAATTACAACAATAATGGCAATTTCGTAGATAAAGAGTCCAAATTTAACATGCATTCTAACAAACATGAATTATGAACAATATCTCTACAACTTGATGAATGAACTTGCATAAGTGAACATATAGTAAAATAGATGTCAAATCATCATGAGTAATAGATCTACATGCAGACTTAAGAAAAATGCACGAAATCACTCTCTTTAGCACATAAACAAACCACCGATCCAATATACTCCTTTGGGTCCGTGTGAGAGATAACCACCACTCACCGAATCACCTAAACACCTCAAAATCAACTAACTCCAGATCTGGACAGCAAAGGATCTAGCTTGATCCAACAAGATTCCGATTCAAACGATGAAATCTCTCTTCAATGGATGAAGATCTTCAACTTTGGCTCTTGGATCTTCGATTTAATCTTCAATCTAGATGGAAGGAATCACAAGATTAAAGTGGAGAAAAGAAGTGAAGAAATGTTGTAGTCGAGCTCTCAAAATGGCAGCACTTCGTCGCTTCAAAATCGGGTGCCAAAATAGTGAGATATGGACGTGTATTTATAGGCTGAAACGTCCCTTAAGTCGTCCGCCCCTATGAGTCGTCCACGACCTAAAAGCCCAACGACTTACGACTTATGCCCCCACACAACTCAACGACCTAACGCCTTAACACTTACACGACTTAGCGACTCAACTACAAAGCCGACCTAACAGCTTAGCAACATAGCCGCCTCAACGACCTAACTGATATACACGACCTACGACCTAACTGGTATGCGACTTAGCAAATGCCGCGACCTAACCAAACCCAGGCCACACGACTTAACTATGTGACGACCTAAAAAAAAATAATACGACCTAACTAAACACAGGGTCACACGACCTAACACTCATGCGACCTAATCACTAAGTCGCTCGCGACCTATCTATACACTGCTGTCTAATATAGGTCGCTCACCACTAAGTCGCTAACTCCTATTAGGTCGCTCGAATCCTTAAGTCGTCAACCACCACTAACCCACTTATCCCATAAGGTCGGTCACTCTCTTAGGTCGTAACATCCTATAAGTCGCTAATTCTATAAGTCGCCACTACGACCTAAACCACTACTCACCTAACCCCTTAGGTCGCCTGAACCTTTAAGTCGCTTGCTTTTAACTCGTTAACCTGTGGCCTTCTAACCCGCTAACTTCCTTAACTCGCCCAACATTCTTAAGTCGTTATTTCTATAGGTCGCTCCACTCGACCTAACTTTCACACGACCTAAGCTTCACACGAGCTAACTTACACATGACTTAAGCTCCTTCACGACTTAAACTCTAAACGACTTAACAACATCAACGACTTAAAGTTAATAGTTTTACGATCTTTCGATCCGTAAAAATACGGGTCGTTACATTCTCTCCCCCTTAGTAATTTCGCCCCCGAAATTCCAAACAAACAAGAGCAATCAAAACTATTCTGCATGCCTACCATCCATAGCAATCAACAAACCATGCATCCAATTACTAGCCTAGCATGCGGAATTCTAAAACTAGAACAAGTTACAAATTCATGAGATGTCACGACACCTTAGGGCCATACCTCGAAGAGTTCAGGATGAGCTGCCTTCATCCTCTCTTCCTCCTCCCATGTACAGTCGTTAACATCATCACTCCATTGTACCTTGAGCAACGTAATCGCCTTCCTCCTAAGCTGTTTCATGTCGGTTTCCACAACACGAAGCGGCTTACGAGGTCTCATAACAACTGGGTCAACCTCTAAATCTTCACAGCTATCAACCAAAACCACTGTACTTAGGTCGTGCACATACTTCCGTAGATACGATACATGAAAAACATTGTTCACACCCGACATCTTTTCCGGTAATTCCAATTTATAGGCGAGCTTTCCAATTCGCTCGATGATCGGGAATGGTCCAACAAATCTCGGAGTCAACTTTCCTTTCTTCCCGAATCGAATAACATTCTTTAGAGGAGAAATCTTCACGAAAACCATATCGCCTACGTCGAATTCCAAATCCTTACGACGCTTATCGGCATAACTTTTCTGACGATCTTGGGCTGCCTTCATTCGTCGCCGAATGATCTCTATATAATCCGAAGTCTGTCGAATCATTTCTGGCCCAAGTATAAACTTTTCTCCAGTTTCCAACCAACATGTCGGAGAGTTACACGGTCTTCCATACAATGCTTCATACGGCGTCATACCAATGCTTGATTGGTAACTGTTATTATACGCAAATTCTACCAAATGAAGATGATCTTCCCATGATCCTCCGAAATCTAAAACACAAGCTCTAAGGAGATCTTCCAAAACTCGGTTGACTCTCTCGGTCTGACCAACTGTTTGGGGATGATAAGCTGTACTTAAACACAACTCGGTCCCCAAAACTTCTTGGAAGCTCTTCCAAAATCCACTAGTGAACAATGGGTCTCGATCGCTCACTATACTCTTTGGAATACCATGGAATCGAACTATCCACTTAACATACAACTCAGCCAATTTCGATGCAGTCCTAATTGATCGAACAGGAATGAATCTTGCACTCTTAGTCAAACGATCTACGATTACCCAAATCCCTTCATTTCCTGCTCTGGTTCTAGGTAACCCATCGATAAAATCCATCGATATTTGCTCCCACTTCCATGTAGGAACTTCTAACGGCTGAAGTAATCCACTTGGCTTCTTCTGTTCGGCTTTTACCAACTGGCAGTTCATGCACTTGGAAATAAAATTTCCAACATCTTTCTTCATACCTTCCCAGTAATAGGTTCTCTTCATATCCCGATACATCTTATTTCCACCTGGATGAATTGTCAACTTCGAGTGATGACTTTCCTTAAGAACTTCATCTCTCAATCCATCTATATCGGGAACAACTAATCGTCCTTGCTTCCGAAGCCAACCCCCTCGATCGACTTCAAATCCTTTATCCTTTTCTGGGTCTACTCCAGATTCCACATCACGGATAATCTTGACAAGCTTATCGTCTCTCTTTTGGCTCTCGCCAACTCTTTCTACCAGAGTAGGTCTTATCGATAAGTTTGCCAACATCTCAGGTTCCAATTGACATCTAGGCCAGAAATCAAATCCAGCCAAATACTCAAGGCTATTCCATTCTGAAAACATGGCTCCCAATCCTGCATGTCTTTGACTTAACGCATCTGCCACTGCGTTACCTTTTCCCGGAGTATAGGCTATACCAAAATCATATGATGCTAAAAACTCTAGCCATCGTTGCTGCCGAAGATTCAAATCCTTTTGGGAGAACACATACTTCAACGACTTATGATCTGTAAACAACTCAAATCGAACTCCCAATAGATAATGTCTCCACATCTTCAGAGCAAATACAATCGCCGCTAACTCCAAATCA
Organism: Allium cepa; assembly: GCA_030765085.1. Classification (NCBI taxonomy): domain Eukaryota; kingdom Viridiplantae; phylum Streptophyta; class Magnoliopsida; order Asparagales; family Amaryllidaceae; genus Allium; species Allium cepa. The sequence continues at coordinate 390,673,936 of CM060932.1, read as the reverse complement.
TGAGTCGGATAATTCCTTTCATGCGACTTCAGTTGTCGATTTGCATATGCAACAACTTTATCCTTCTGCATTAGCAGTGCTCCAAGTCCAGTGCCACATGCATCGGTGTAAACCATCTCATCATTTCCACTTGGAATAGTCAAAACAGGAGCACTTGTCAGTTGCTCTTTCAGGATTCCAAAAGCTTGCTCACACTTAGCATCCCATCTGAACTCTTGGTTCTTTTTCGTCAATCCTGTTAACGGTGCAGCTATCTTGGAAAAGTCTTTGATAAACCGACGGTAATATCCCGCTAATCCAAGAAAACTTCTCACATCAGATGCATTCTTAGGTCTAACCCAATCCTGAATCGCTGCCACCTTGGCGGGATCAACCGCTATTCCATTTCCAGAGATAACATGGCCTAAGAACCTCACTTCACTCTTCCAGAATTGACACTTCGAAAACTTAGCCCTCAGCTGATGTTTTCACAAAATCTCCAAAACAATCCTCAAGTGTGTCTTGTGCTCTTCTTCAGTTCTGGAATAAATCAGAATGTCATCCACGAACACAAGTACGAACTTGTTCAACTGATCTCTGAATACTCTATTCATAAGATCCACAAAATATACTGGTGCATTAGTCAATCCAAACGGCATTACCAGTCACTCATAGAAACCAGACGGTGTCCTAAAAGCAGTCTTCGGCACACTATCCTTTGCCACTCTCAACTGGTGAAATCCCGTTGCCAAATCCATCTGAGAAAACACCTTAGCTTCGTGAAGCTGATCAAACAAGTCATCTATTCTCGGCAATGGATACTTGTTCTTCTTGGTCACTTTATTCAGCTCACGATAATCCACACACAACCTCAACGATCTATCCGCTTTGGTTGCAAACACAACTGGTGCACCCCATTCGGACACACTACGCCGAATGAATCCTTTCTGCAAAAGGTCATCAACTTGCACCTTCAACTCTTGCTGTTCCCTAGGCGCCATTCGCCTAAGAGGCATCACAACAGGTCTGGCTCCCTCAACTAGATCGATACGAAACTCGATCTCCCTATGCGGCGGTAACCCTTTGACCTCGTCAAAGACATCCTCAAATCCATTCACAATAGGCACCAATGACAGTCCATCCCTTGGAACAACCAGCGAATACATGAAGCTCATGAAGACGCCTTCCTCATGCTTACATCGTATCACAACCTTTCGCCTCTCCACATTCTCGACTGTCACCTCCAGCCTCTCACAATCAATCCTTGCCGCATACTTCCAAAGCCAATCCATACCCAAAATAATTCCGAACCCCGCAAAGTTCAGAACAAAACAATCACAAACAAAAGAGCAATCATGACTCGATACAACTAGACCACGGCATACCATACACAAACAAGACGAACCCCCAACTGGATTAGTCACAACCAATGGTCTATCAACAATATCCGGTTTCAAACCCAACCGGTCTACCAACTCATTACAAACAAAAGAATGCGACGCTCCTGTATCAAACAACACCCTAACTGGAACACCACAAATGGAAAGAATACCTTGAACCACCACGCTCTTTCCTTTCTCTTCCACAGTAGGAGCTTTCAAAGATGATCGAACAGCTCCCAAAGCATAGGCTTGCACAATATGCTTGTCCTTCCTCGGTTCCGGACAATCCTTCCTAAAATGCCCCTGTTTATCACAGTTGTGGCACTTCGCCGGCACTTTTGGTTTCTTGCAATCCCTGGAGAGATGACCCTTCTGCTGACAGTTGTGCAAATCACTTCACCCTTCGGCTTCTTCTGGCCATCCTTACCCTTCTGCTGCTGCTGCTTCCTCTTCTTGTTTCCATTTTGCTCCTTGATCACAGCAACAACAGATCCTTCTTTAGGAAACAAATTCTCATGCCTAAGAGCTTTCTCCACAAGCTTCTCAAATGGATCATCCAGATGATCCACCAACTGCCTCCCAAGATAAGTGTCCAAGCCTGTCACAAACTTCTCATTCTTCTGATAGGGAGAATCAATATACGACCGAGCATACTTGGACAAAGCTTCAAACTCAGAAACATACTCAAGAACTGGTCTTCCACCTTGCTTGAGCTCCACAAACTTCTTAAACAGAATAGATTTTTGAGCTGTAGAAATGAACTTAGCTTCAAATCTAGCTTGGAATTGCTCCCAAGTAATCTCTTCTTCTGGAGTATCAATGATGATAGAGTTCCACCAATCAGAAGCTCTCCCTTGAAGCTGTCTTGATGCAAGCTTCCTCTTAGTTGCATCCTCAATTCCCAAATCACCAAAAATCCTTCTACAAGCATCTATCCATCTGTGAACTTCAATGGTTGATTCTGTTCCCAAGAAAACCTTTCCTCCAAGAGAAGTATAGCCTTTGCACAACTTAGCAAAATCCACTGGTTTTGGGGCTTGAACTTGAACTCCAACATCTACTGATGACCCCGAGGCTGGCATCCTTCTCATGATCGAAGTCATCATAGCCTCAAACATAGTAGCATAATCAGCAGCCCCTTCAGCAGCTGGTCTCCCTCTTCGACTCATCCTTAATATCTATAAAAAGGAATGATTAGAACACCTTGAGAAACAACTACATAAGGAGTTCAAATCCTTCTAAGCTACTATATTATATATAGTAATCATCCATCAAAATACAATTACGTCTCTCATACGTAGTTACGTCAGCGAGCATTGGCTAAAATCGATTAACCAAAGCTCTGATACCAAATGTGACGACTGCTCATGACTCCTGCACTAAACAAGGAAATAATGCGCTGGAAAGTGTGCCAGGCCGCCATGGACGATCATCAAGGTAGGGTAATACCATAATGGTCTATCGTATTACTCACAGCGCAGGGATAAAATACAATAGAAAAGTATACATAGTGAAGCTCACTGAACAGAATCTTATCATATAAACTCATAGTAGTTTATTACAAACATCTGAATAGTCAATACATCAAGCCTCACTACATAACACTCAGAGTATCAAACAAACAACGAAACATCCAGTACATATAGTAAGAAAACAATATGTAAAAGCCTCCAGCTCGTCTTCGTCACCAACAACGTTGATTACTGAGAACATCACCTGTCACCTGCTACCTAGTTTGCCCATCCCAACATGGATGAACAGCCCAAGGTAATAAGAGTTAAACATAAAACCTTGAGTCAGAAAAAAGTCTTAGTGAGCAGTAAATCAACTATCAAACATACCAAAAGAGCATAAAGGGTAAAAGGAATAGGAACCCAACCATCCCATTCCACCTCTTTCTACAGTGATAGCCCCCAGACACACTAAGCAGAAACAAACATAGCTAAGCAGGCAATTAAAGTAAAGCAATTATCACTCGAGTCAAGGTCGATGTTTTCCAAGTACAAACCCCCAAGGCCTAAACCAAGATCAGATAAGCACCCACAAAACATCTCTCTTGAGACCGAGTGACGATACAACCAAACATCCATGACTCTGGCTATCACTGTTATCATTGCCTCGATTTCATCGTTAATTGAATGACCATCACATTATCACATCCATCCGCCAAGGGCTAATGGTAACCCCGGTTCTAGACATAACTCCGCACGTCGTCGCAGCCTGTGCCTAGAACTATCGAATCTGCCCAGAGTACTAGCACGTCGTCGCAGCCAGTGCTTGGAACGTCGTCGCAGCCCGTCCCAACGTACTCTTGCTTTGAGCATGCTAGAACCTTCAATAACGATGAGATCTCACCCTTCTAGTCGTCCTCCTTGACGACTATTTTCATACTAGCTCAAGCGCCTCTCAAGCCAACCATTATCCACAAACTCGAACCACATCATCGAGTTATCAACGTGCTTGGGATGATCCCGTCTGGATTAAACCAAGGCTCTCTCACATCATGCTTTGCTTCATCGCATCATAGCAAAGTCCTATCTCAACATCATGTTTTTCCTTATCGCATCATAGCAAAGTCCCATCTCAACATCATCATCAAGTCTATCCATATGAGCTTCTACATCCGCTTCATATGCCACAAGCAGCTTTCGTTATTCAAGAGCCTTTCCACTTAGCTTTTGAATCATCCTCAACCAACTTGTCCAAATCAAGTTATCAATCAACTAATCAATCAAATCAAACATTAATCCAAGTAATCAATCATTCAACCAAGATCTAAATAAACAATTACGACAATAATGGCAATTTCGTAAATAAAGAGTCCAAATTTAACATGCATTCTAACAAACATGAATTATGAACAATATCTCTACAACTTGATGAATGAACTTGCATAAGTGAACATATAGTAAAATAGATGTCAAATCATCATGAGTAATAGATCTACATGCAGACTTAAGAAAAATGCACGAAATCACTCTCTTTAGCACATAAACAAACCACCGATCCAATATACTCCTTTGGGTCCATGTGAGAGATAACCACCACTCACCGAATCACCTAAACACCTCAAAATCAACTAACTCCAGATCTGGATAGCAAAGGATCTAGCTTGATCCGACAAGATTCCGATTCAAACGATGAAATCTCTCTTCAATGGATGAAGATCTTCAACTTTGGCTCTTGGATCTTCGATTTAATCTTCAATCTAGATGGAAGGAATCACAAGATTAAAGTGGAGAAAAGAAGTGAAGAAATGTTGTAGTCGAGCTCTCAAAATGGCAGCACTTCGTCGCTTCAAAATCGGGTGCCAAAATAGTGAGATATGGACGTGTATTTATAGGCTGAAACGTCCCTTAAGTCGTCCGCCCCTATGAGTCATACACGACCTAAAAGCCCAACGACTTACGACTTATGCCCCCACACAACTCAACGACCTAACGCCTTAACACTTACACGGCTTAGCGACTCAACTACAAAGCCGACCTAACAGCTTAGCAACATAGCCGCCTCAACGACCTAACTGATATACACGACCTACGACCTAACTGGTATGCGACTTAGCAAATGCCGCGACCTAACCAAACCCAGGCCACACGACTTAACTATGTGACGACCTAAAAAAAAAATACGACCTAACTAAACACAGGGTCACACGACCTAACACTTATGCGACCTAATCACTAAGTCGCTCGCGACCTATCTATACACTGCTGTCTAATATAGGTCGCTCACCACTAAGTCGCTAACTCCTATTAGGTCGCTCGAATCCTTAAGTCGTCAACCACCACTAACCCACTTATCCCATAAGGTCGGTCACTCTCTTAGGTCGTAACATCCTATAAGTCGCTAATTCTATAAGTCGCCACTACGACCTAAACCACTACTCACCTAACCCCTTAGGTCACCTGAACCTTTAAGTCGCTTGCTTTTAACTCGTTAACCTGTGGCCTTCTAACCCGCTAACTTCCTTAACTCGCCCAACATTCTTAAGTCGTTATTTCTATAGGTCGCTCCACTCGACCTAACTTTCACACGACCTAAGCTTCACACGAGCTAACTTACACATGACTTAAGCTCCTTCACGACTTAAACTCTAAACGACTTAACAACATCAACGACTTAAAGTTAATAGTTTTACGATCTTTCGATCCGTAAAAATACGGGTCGTTACAACAAAACTAGTTCCTGAGGATTATTGGGTAGCGTAAGTCGATGGCGTTGATGCCTATAGAGGCATTTTGGTTATGCTGTGATGACAGTGTAACTCGATGTCGCTGCGATCTACTGTGGGGACCATAGCAAAATCGTGTGGAGGATGAGTGTCAACGGTCTACACTTGATTTTTCCGGGAAGGCAACGCAACATCGGTAGACTGTGATCTATGGTCAAGTGGAGTGGAGAAGTTTCATTTTTGGCAGCGAAATTCGATGGCGCTGATGCCTACAGTTATATGGGTTTTTGCTGTGATAGCTACGTAACCCCAGTTGTAGCTGCGATCTATCGTGGGTTCCATGGTGTAATCGTGGGGCGCGGAGGCCTACAGTTATCTGTGGATTTTGTCGGGACGACAACGTAATCATCGGGTTAACTGCGACCATGGATGGGGGTGATGATTTCCAGAGCATTCTCACCAAAGATATTTCCTCTATTTTCGAAAAACCCGATTCCTATATTTTCAATAAAATTATTTTTCAAATGTTTTACTGGGTGTTGAAAACGGGTTTACCAAGTACTTATAGATTTTCAGTCCAACGCTTGATCAACGTATGACTGAATTTCTGTGAGAACAAGGATAGACTGGTTGAGACATTGAGTTATAAAAGTATTTTTATAAAGAGCTATTTTATTAAGTATGTTGTGAATTTAAAAGCATTTCTAAAATTTTAAATAAAGGTGTTGGAATTTTGGGAAAATAAAAAGGAAATCCAAACTAGAATTTCAATGAAGTGATTTGTAATTAAAATCGAATATTGATTTAGAAATTGGAAATAAGCTAATTGGTTAAATAATTGTGAGATTGAGTATGTTAATAAAATTTAACTTTGGTAAATAAATGGATTGTAAATTAATAATGGAGTTTGGAAATGAATTCAAATTGTAAATAGAACTCCACTTGGATTTAATAATGAAATAAATTAGAAGAGATGTTGTAAAAATAAAATAGGGTTGGATCGAAAAAAAATGTGATGGTTTGAATTATAAATAAAATTCAAGGGTGATTTGAATAATATTTAATGAGATTTGCAAGTAGATTGGATATAAGAGAAGTGATTATAATAGAAATAGTTTGAGTTGCAAAGCAAAATCCAAGTGAATAGAAATAAATTGAGAGTGGCCTTGTATTAATAAAATAAATTCGATAACAAATTAAGTAAGCAATTAAAAATTTTAAATGGGTTTATTGAGTTAAATAATAAATGGATGAAGTCTGATAGAATAAAAACTAAATCAAAATTGTGATTGGAATAAGATTACCAGACTAAACTTAAATTTGGTGGTATATTAATTTAAAGTATAAATGAGATAAGTACGTGGTTGGACATTATTTTGGAAATTGTGAAGGTGAATTTAAAATCAAAATTTAAATGGATAAGTTAACTAAATTTAATGGAAGTTGCTTAAATGAGAATCAAATAGAAGCAAACTTAAGTTTAATGTTGGAATAAACTAAAGTAAATTCACTTAAGTTTAAAAGTTATGGAAGTTTGGCTTCGAATAAGAGTGAAAGCCCATTAAATAAAGCTTGGATTGAATTAATTTGGGAATGGCTAGTAGTATACAAGAATGGAATGTGTCGAGCTAAATAAAATGATTGTGAATAAATTAAAATGAAATTGAAGTAAATAAAATTGAGTTGGAATCAATTTTAATAGGTTATAAAACTTAAGTAATTATTTATTCACATGGATGTTATCAAATTGCGTAGAAATAATTGTTGTTTAACGTAAACTGGATTTAATTAAATTTTATGGATTAGTGGAAGCAAATATAATTGATTTTTGAGTTAATTAAGGTGAATATGAGTTTGTTTTGCTTAAAAATGAATTGAATGTGAACAATTGCATTGTAAACCATTAGAATTGAATGTAATGGCATATAAATTTGGTTGAAAACAATTGGATTAGCTTTAAATTATATAAATCGCTTATGGTAAGCGTTTGGTGTTTGTTATTTTTGAAATGCTTGTGTTTAGCCATTGAAAGTAAGTGAAATGCTAATAGAATTTCTATATATGGCACTTACATATTTAAACTGAGTAAGTATAGGTACAGGGAAGCCGTTTGGCTAGATTTGGGGTATGCTAATTGCTAAAATAAATAAGCTGCTTGCTTAAAAGCTAAATAAAGGTATGCCTACGCAATTAAAATAGGAAATATGAACTGTTTTTGCTTTTTTCGACCGTGTGGGTCGATGTATACATATTTATATCTTTTGTCAAATTGCAAAAGCTCCTCTGTACAAAGGAGACTCTGTCAAAATTTTCTGAAAATTTTGGGAGTTAGAAAATTTTTGGAAAATTGGTTAACGACAAAACAATTTCAAATTGAAAATTTAAAGTAAATTAGTAAATGAAACTGGTATGAATCAAATATACGTGAAAGATAAAATTCAATATGCAAAATTTAGAATAAATTTGATTCATATGGAAAATGGGGAAAATAAATTAAATAGAAATGGATATGAAACTTCTATAAGGAAAGGTATGTAAAGATTTGAAAAGGGCTATGATGGGATATATTGCTAAGTGAGATATGCAGGTATTAAAGAGAAAAGAAATTGGATTTGGTTCCAAAAGATAAATTTGAATTGCCCGACAAAAATGTATGTATTTAAATTTCTGTATGAAATTGGTTTGGGTTTTTGATGTAGCCACTTGGCTTTTGTTTTCTTTTTGGAATTTAGGAGCCCGTAGAGGCCTTTTGTAGTAGTATCGAGCTAGCCGCGCAAAGGAGACGCTGACAAAAAATTTCGGGAATTTAGGGAGTTAGAAAAATTTTGAGATAATTTTGATAGTTCAAAAATTAGGTTTTAAATTGACATTTAAATGATTGAGAAAATGGGGTATCGTTTGATACTGTGGAAGAGTTTGGGAGGTTAGTAAGAATAATAGGGGGGGTTTTATGAAAGATAATTGGTAAGTTGTAGAACTGTTTGGTTTTGGGAAAAAGTAGACAGGTATGGGACATTCTTCCTGATTAGTAATTTCGGGGACGAAATTCTTTTAAGGGGGGAGGAATGTGATGACCCGGAATTTCTAACAAATTTAATTTGAATAGTTAATTGATTTTAAAATATTTAAAAGTTAATTTTAACTTTAATTTTAGGATATCAATATTTACTTGATAATTAAATCATTGAATTGTATAGTTTAAATATTGAATTTAATAATTGAAATTGGGTAAATTGTTGAATCTGAGATTCTAAGCCTGTTTAAAATAATTTGAAGGCTTATAAAATCTATAATGATGATACTGAAGATTATAGAATGGTTGAAATTTAATATAAATGTAATTTGTTCAATTTTAATAATTTATCGTTTAAATTGGAATTTAAAAATAGCCTTCCGAGGCACAGTCTCAGAATTTGACGAAACCAGTTCCATTGGATCCGTAATAGTTAGTTATTATCGGATTTCAATTTTCGTGGCAATCGGAGTTGTTGTTTGACCCTGGCAACTCAAAACGCTTAGAAACTATTTTAATCGAGTTAATTAAAAATTGATCGTTTACTTCTGTAACTCACGCATACGATCAAATTAGCCTCCGAAACATGTTCCATTGTGTTCAGGATGCGGGTAAAACCTTATAAACATCTGTCGGCATGTCTGATTCGGGGTTCGGAATTTCGCGAAGCGGAACCCGAGATATTTTCAAATTTAATATTATAAATCAGGCGTACTCGGGAAGCTAATTCACACCTTTATTATCACGTTTTCATTCCCTCTTGCTTACAGATCTGATATCTGCCTCTTCAAAATAAAAATAAAAATAAAAAGAAATGAAATCTTAAAGATCAAACGCAGATGAACGGTGTCCTCCTTCAGCACTTTCCCTCGATCCCTCTCGTATGATCCTCTGAAGCCTCCACAACCCCTTCCTTTTTCCAAGTCTTTTCCTTCTCCCTCCACGTCTTATGATGCCAAAGAAAAACCGTTTCAAAACCCAAGCCATTCGTGGAACTAGATCTGGTAGTTTCTGAGACGAGATTTGGCCAGCGACTTTCTAACTCGCGAGCTTTGTTTGACGACGCTTCTGTGGCCGATCTCTCCTCTCTGGTAGCTCGCGTGCGCAGGGACGTCGTGCTTTGAAGCCGCTTCGATTCGAGCCTGGGTGTCGCAATGGGGGCTAGGGTTGCTTCGCGATTTTCGATGCTTGGTTTCGGTCGCGACTGGAAGAGGGGGGGCTGTTGCTCAGTGGTGAGGTGAGTGTATGTTCCTTTTATTTATTTATATATGTTCACAGAAAAGGAAAATTCACAGAGAAGAAGTTCCAGTATGTGAAACTTTTATACAAATATGAATAAACATATGTGGCATGCTATAATTTACTTATTTATATAAAATTGGATTGTGAAACTGTAGATTGATCATTCATATATGGGTTTCACAAGAAAAGAAATAATTATTTATTATTAGAAAATAGGTTTGAATAGAATAAATGGTAATTCGAATTTTTATTAAATGGTAATTGATAAATTAATTTATTATTTCAAGTATTGATAAGACCTATAATGTTTATACAAGGTCTGAAACTCGTGAAAATCAATCGCGAATGAAGTGGGTTTGCGAAACAGGAATCAAAGGTGAGTAAATCTCACTCGTCTGGTATTATTTAAATTTAAATGGTTAAATTTAAATAATTGGTTGATTGATTGAGTTGATTGAATGTGTGCTGATAATCTGTGACTTTGGTTTTGTTTGATTCTTGAGTTAATAAGGGTTTGATGATTGGTGATTCATTAAATAGGTAAAAGAATTTGAATGGGTAATGAATTAATTCAATTAATTAATGATTGTACTAATTAATTTAGTAATAAAAGGGTTTGAATTAATTAAGGATTAAGTTAAATTAACTTAGAATAATAAATTAATGGTTGATAGGTAATTATTTAATGTAATTAATAAAATAAATTCTTGTGTAATTAATCAAGAGATTAATTGAAATAGTTAATTAAGGAATAATTTATTTATTTACTGAAAAAACAAAAAAAGAGTAGATAATTACAGGTTGAGATTGATCGAGAATGTTTGAGATTGTGGATGAATTAAAATAATTGATTTAGATGAGAACAAATTAAAATATAAGTGGAAATCATTAATATATATAATAATTGATGTAATTAAGAATTGATTAATTACGATTAAATCAAGTCAATAAATAATGACTTATGAGAAATCAATTACTAAGTAATTAAGAATTAATGTAATTAATATAGACGATTCACTTATGAAGTAATTGGTTTATTTATAAAGTAATTAAGACTACCTATTATTTTTGGGTTAAGATTAATCAACATCGAGATATTAGTTAAAGATAATTACTTAAATGGAATCGAAAAGAATTTATCCATGGTGATTAATCAAGATGGAATCGAAGGTTGTCTAATTAATTGATTTAGAATTAATTAATGTTAAATGAAGGAATCTAAATGGTTGATGTTAGAAATTCCATTAGAATCAATTGAGTCAATTTGGAAATGATCAAAGTTGATATGAATGATGGAATGGAAAAGGATGCTTGAATAAGATGATATCCCTGATATGAAATGATGAGAATTTCACTTTGTTAATTTGGGTTTGGATGACACGAGTCTCGAAGAGATTGGGGTCGGGTATTAGGCAATACCCAAAAACCACTTCCAATATAGATTGGTATGTGAAATTCATATATTGGAATGAAGTGATTATAAGAAAGTGGGCTATTTAAATCTAAGTTTTGGTCCTTAGGAAATGGATGTGGGAAATTAGTTATATCTATAGTATATTGTGCACTTGTAAAATTGGTTTGAGTTATCCCGGGTTTTATTTAAGTTGTTGCTTGGTATTCCTTGTTAATTGGATTTACTCACGCTGGTGTCCAGCCTGACCCGGGTGTTACTTTGATGTAATGCTCGGGTCAGACCGAGTATTACGGGTTTTCAGGTAGGACGTTTTGGAGCTCAGGAGGCGAGCTGGATGGAAGTATCGTATAGAGTATATCCGTTGTATTTATATTATTGTTAATCTGAGTCATGATAATTGTAAATATTCAGTGACTGTATATTATGTGAAACTCTGATGTATATTAAATGTAATCGACAGTTATAATATTCTTTTGTAAACTGTTATTATTTATTATATTTTATCCGCTGCGATTGTGAGATGTTTGGTGTTTCCGTTCTTCTTCTTCTATCTTCTTCTTCTTTTTCATAACTATCTGGAATTTTTGGATTGGAAAATTTCGGGTCGTTACATCAAGGCAGGACTCCGAAGAGGTGACCACGAAACCCAAATGCAAATGGAATCAAGAGGCAAATAGTAAGCAATCTAGAGAGAACAAAAGATGGGAACCATCCAAGTGGTTGGTCAGTACCGACCCACCATCATGGGTCGGTACTGACTCACGTTCTCTCCACTAGTGGACCCCATCTTCTATCTACCTACCCACTTGATGCTAGGACCCCATTTCAAGTGTTGTTTTGCTGTACCAATGCAATTCTCTATCAATCTCAATGAACTCTTGAATCTGCAACTTTGTTCTTCTACAACTCCATCATTTGGACTCTGAAACAAGCTAATATTGGTGCAAACAGCTATGGAATCATGAAGCCAACCACAAGATGAGACAAAGTGAAGAATTCAGGGTAACCAGATTGGTCATCTTATAGGTTGGTACCGACCCATGCCCTTGGAGTCGTACCGACCCATGTGAATTGATGAAGAGGCGTCTTACTTTTTTTGGAGAATTGGTCTATAGCAAGGAAAAAGATGTGGAGATCTTATGGATGAGATTTTAGGCTCCCTACTTCTATAATAGAATGTAGGGCTCATTTTTCGGGATCTTTTTGCTCTTACACTCCTCTTTAATTTCTTGTAATCTCTGTCAGAGTTGTACCGACCCGTAAGTACTTCTACCCCCAAATCAGAATATGAGCAATAAAAATCATCAAGTGGACATAGGAAAGAGTACGCCAAACCACTACAAACTCTGTTTATACTTTCTTACTCTTTTTTCATTTATTTTCTCCACTTTCGTTCTCTACTTAATCTATTGGGTGTTTGCACCATTTATGGTTCAAACATCTAATATATAAAATTCATTTGCATTTGAGTATATAAATGTGTATAAGAAATCTCATTCAAAATCAATTTTAAATTTAACAAATTTTCAAAATAAAAGAAAAGAAATTAGGACAAAGGAGTGATGTGTAAATTTATGATAAGAATTTATAGATTTAAACAATACAGAAAATAATAACAAGTTATCAAAAGAAACATGGATTCAAGACATATCAATTTATCATAAACACACGTTAAAGGTAGATTATGAACAAACATATATCTGAATCCAAACAATGCAACAAACATGTTTTAATCAAATAGACATAAGGGAGGTTTAATTTACATGTGACCAGATGAATTATTAAAACTTGAGGTGAATCATACAAAGTCCAATTATATCAAATGACATAAATACATAGATGAATTTAAACAAGAAAATTACCTTTGGATGTAGCCAATAAATCAAAACTTGAACAATGAATCAAAACTCCTAGATTCAGAAATTAGCCTCCAGATTTTTTGAGGATCAAAAGAGGGATAAACTACTTTTAATGAATAGACTTGATTTGGATTTGAATTTGGGAATTTTTGAAACTATGGATACTCTCGTATTTTTAGCCATTTGAGAGGAAAGCGAGAGCCAAAAAAAGTTATATAAAAGGAAAACGAATAGCAAAAGCTTATAAAAAGAATGAAATAAAAAAGGTAATCAGTACCAAATTAAAGAGATATATTTTTTCTTTTTTATATTATTATTTTTCCTTTATTAATTTTTTTGAAAACTTAACTTCTCTCTCATGTGGCCAACCAAACATGGAGGCAACATGGACCTCAAGTGAGCCCAAACCCATTCAGCATTTAGTTCATTTAAATCTAATTTAAACAATCTACCGTTATCGTATATCGATACATGCATTTATAACTTTTATTTATGCACTTTATTAAATGATAACGGTATACAAACAATCAAATAAAATATAATAGCCAACGTTTTAGAAATATTAATTAACTTAATTGATCTACAACGATTATAAATTAATTAAATCATGTGGTTTCTTTGGAGTATTCACCATTATGGTTGTGCGACTCAAAGGTGTAAATTCAGTCGACGATTAATATTGAACAATTTGAATATTAACGTTCACACGTCACGTTAGTTAGTGGTGTGACATTTTGGCAGAATTTATCGCTTATACATTTTTTCAATAAAATCCAATTTTACTTATTTAAACGTCAAGCTATAATGACAATCATTTACACCAATTCTCTTCATCAAAACTATACTGCTTTGGACTTATGGAATTTGGCAATGATCAAAATTCTAGTATCACCCATATTCAACTTTATAGTCCAAACATAAAGTCATTGGTTCAATAATAACAATTGTTATTAACCAAACTACTCTAGCCAGAGACTTTAACTTTGAGTTAATATCAGTTGACTGTGATACTAACCTCATATAACCGAGGAGATGAATCATCTCTTGAATAGTGTTCTACTTCCAATGCTTCAACTCGACCCAACTATAGTCGTACGATGGACATCTTAACATGATTTAACTATAATCAAAGCAGAGTTTCCACATTAAAGATCAACGGTATTCTCAGAGATTGTGTACTTTTGGCACATTGATATTTTCTATTTGATTTTTGTTATATTAACCAACAAAAAACTATCGAGTAATTAATTCCATAGTTATTTAATAACTATCAATGTAACCCCTTGGTGCCTCAAGCAGTCATGAGTAATACACTGCCCAATATTTGGAGAGCGTTGCATACTCTAGTCTTGACGAATGTATTGATATCTAGTCTCAATGCATCTTGATTAAGAATATTTAGAATAGTATATTTAATTTCATTGTTGATAATACTCATGGTCACAACATCTTGCAACTATTATCACAAAACATACCATTTATGGATTTTCTATTAAATATACTTTTGATTTAATTAATTAATATAACTTATTACGTCAAGTATATAACAAAAGAAAACACCTTTTATTTCAAACACGAATGGTTATCGAGTTAGATATATGTAACAAATTACTTAATTGTCCATAGGGCATATCCCTAACTCTATCAATTTCGATGAGAATGAACTTCCAATTCTATCGGAATAATGGCCTCAGCTTTGAAGGCCAAAGGGAATGCAGTATGCCCAGTTGCAGATTTGTGGATGACCTATTGGCCCACAGTACAAGTGGAAGTTTATCGACCCAGTTGCCCTTGGCTTTAATTAAGTAATTCTTTAGGATGGACTTGATGATTTTATTCACCTTCTCCACATGTCCATTCACATGTAGGTGTGCTACTACTAAAAAGCTTCTTGTATCGGTTACAAGAAATCCTTAAACCTTGTACTCTCGAATTGAGTTCCACTATCAGTTATAATCTTAGGGGGAACCACGAATCTACAGATAATATTCCTCATCATAAAGCTTGATCACCTTCCTTGTTGTGATCATGGAAAGAGGTTCCTTTCATCCTGCTTTGTGAAGTAATCCACTACAACAATAACATACTTAGCTCCTCCTTTCAACATCAGTAGCACACCGATTATATCAATTCCCCAACCTATAAATGGCCATGGGTTTACATTTGCGTAAGCTCGGTGGATGGGTTCGCAAATCTTTGGCACAGGTCACACTGTCGGATGTAGTCAGTAGTATCACGGCTTATTGTTGGCCAGAAGTATGCATAGCGAAGTATCTTCTTCTCTAATGTCTACTACCTAATGTGATCATCATAGCTATCGACATGGATTTCATAAGGATTTTCCTAGCCTTATCCTTGGTTACACACTAAAGCAGGGGATTGAGAAACCTCTCATGTACTACACTCCTTCTTGCATTATAAACCGCAGCACTTTACGAAGGAGTTCTCTTCGTGAGTTCTTTCCTTTCAGGAATGTTCCCTTCAACAAATAGTCCTTGATCAGAGTCATCCATCAGTTCATTCCTTCCTTAGCCTCCAAGATCTAGTTGACATCCATTTGACAGATGTTCAAAGCTGATAAAACTTCCACGATAACTAATCCCATCAACTGTGTATCTCCAAACTAGCCAGCTTGGCCAACGAATCAGCCATTGTATTTTGTTTTTGAAGATATGTGTAATCATGTAATGCTCTATATCATTTAATAGTTCTAGTGTCTTTGTCAGGTAAGGGAAAAGCATTGCGCCCTTAGCTTGGAATTCCTTTTTTACTTGGCAGACCACCAGTTGACAGTCACTGAATATATGAAACATCCTTACCCTCATTTTCTTCGCTATCCTTAGCCCCACTACCAATGCTTCATACCCAGCTTCGTTGTTTGTCGTAAGGAACTCTAACTTTAATATATAGCAAATTGGCCATACTTTTGGAATCATGAGTACCACTTCGGCCCTAAAATGATGTTCATTAGAACCGCTATCCATAAATAGTTTCCATTGAGAAAGTGTGACCATATCTCTTCCTCTTCTCCATCTCGGATGGTAAATTCTACAAAGAAATCTATCAATGCTTGTCCCCTTATCATTTTCTTTGGATGGGAAGTAAATTCATACTGGCTCATCTTGATGTTCCGTTTCAATAACCTTCTCAAAGTCGGGTCGGTGTAGTACTTGCTTTAAGGGTTGATCTGTTAGCACCTTTAATGGGTGAACCTGGAAGTTCGGTGGCAACTTCCTCGATGCAATCAACAAACAATATGCGAGTTTATCCAACTTTATGTAGTCGTTTTCTTCTCCAGTTAATCATTCGTTGATTCGATATACCAACCTCTCAATCATTGCCTCCTAACGTATGAATGCTGCATTTAGTGCATGAGCAGATACCGCCAAATAGATGAACAAATCTTCTTCGTCCAACAGCTTGGACATGACTAGTGGTCTTTTCATGTGCCTTGGTAATTCCTCGAAGGCGTCCTAGCATTCCTTCATCAGGACACTTTCCTTTCTCCTTTTTGATGGCATCGAAGAACGATATACACTTATCGGTAACCTTTGAGAACCCATTCAACGTGGTGAACTTCCCGTTCAAGCTTTGCATCTCCCTCCTCATGGTAGGGGTAGTTACATTCTTCAAGAAGTCAATCTTCTCTGGATTACCCTCAATGCCCCTCGAGTTCATGAATCCTAGGAACTTACCCGATGCAACTCCAAAAGAGCACTTCATTGGATTTAACTTCATCGCATGCCTTTGTAATACTCCAAACATCTTCAAAAGATCATCCATGTGGTTCACCGATAGCCATGATTTCATAAGCACAACCATATACACTTCCATTGTCCATTTGATTTGGCCTTTGAACATGGAATTCACTAGTCTATGGAAAGTAGCTCCAGCATTTTCTAAATCAAACGACACCACTTGATAATAGTACAATAAATTCATTATAAAACTAATGTGCTCTAGATCCAAAAAATACATCGATATCTTGTTTTAGCTAGAGTAAACATCCATGAAAGAAAATAACTCGTGTCTGGCAGTCGCATCTGCCAACTGGTCGATTCTGGCAATGGGAAGCTTTCCTTTAAGCATGCTCTATTCAGGTCTAATTAAACAATACACATCTGTCACTTCGCATTCATTTTCTTGACCAATATGGGTTCAATACCCGTTCAGTCTATAGAGTGTCGTGGATAAAGCTTTTTTCCTTTGGCTTATCCACTTCCTTCTTCAACGCAGTGGATCACTTTGAATCCAAACTGCATCTCTATTGTTTCATAGGTGGATATTTCAGATCCATATTCAGTGTACGACACATTTCCACCATCAACACATATCTGAATGTGTCAAAGCAAACACATCCAGGTTTGCTCGAAGAAAACTAATCAGTTTCTTCCTGAATCATACATTAAGCTAAGATCCGATCATAAGGATCCAAGTAGGATCGTCTATATCGAGCAAAACGTTGATCGTCAGTACAGCTAGTGCTTCTCGCACTTCCTCTAACTGATTCCTGGGGTCCATATACTTGTAGAATTTACCATGGTCCCCAAGCCAAGGCTGGGGCATTACTTGTTATGCATTCGAGTTCTTGATGTAGAGGATTCCCCCTACATTCTTCCCTTTTTCTTATCGCGTTGCATCTTTGAGCTAAACGGCATAACATTCTCGGCCAGCACTCTGGTCACCTCAAATTGATCCAACCTCATTCTCCATAGGGAACTTCATCAAGTGCCAAGAAGTTAGTGCTAATTTAAAATCAGCAAGTTCGGTTGGCACAAAAAGGCATTGTATATTGAAAACTCATCCATAATTACAACTTTTGAACCCGCACAATCATGTGGTCTCCATCTCCTAACTCCATGGACAAATCAATAGTCCTAATAGGTTCCTTCACCTTGCCGATAAATCCTTGAATCTTCGATTTATAAGGCTTAATGTATTTTCGTATGATCAAAAGTTGTTTTGAACAGAATATTCACCAAGCTTTCATAATCGACCAAGACTCGGTGCACAGCTGCTAGACCTACAACGACCGTTATCAGCATAGGATCAAAGGTTGTGCTTTAACCACATTAGAATCCCAATTTCAAAAGATAATGTCATCGATTATCAATCTTTGTTGCTTAGCCAGAGCTTCATCCTTAATGGCGAAGCAACTATTCTATGGCATATGCCTCAATGAACTTGCATACCACTCCATCTTGTCTAACTTTTCTCCATCGAATGAGGTCCTCTAGTTATCTATTTCTAACAGTCCTTCCATCTGGCCACTTAGGCCCCTCTCTACTAGGTACAGGCCGATTCCTTAGGGCATTCAGCCCTTAAGGTCTAGCATTCTGTTTGCTATCATGTGACACTCTAACATATTGCTACAATTTCTTCTTCTGTATCAACTCTACAATAAAATCTCTAAGATGTATGCACTCATTCTATTATGCCTATGAGTTTCGTGGAAGTGACAATATTTTTTAGAGCGCTTTTCCATAGTTGCATCTCTCCTAGGTGACTTCTTATAACTTTTCATGCCTTGTGTAACAAGGTATATGTTCTCGGGCATCCCATTTAGGAGCATGAATTCATCTGGTCTCATATACCTTTGACGCTTTTTGGCATCATTCCGCCTGCCCTATCACCTTGATTCCTCTTTATTTGGTTACCAGAATCCCAACATCCATGGTTGCATTACCGATGCTCTCATCGATCTTTTTAATTGCTATATTACTCTGAATAACTTCCTTTGATGGCCCACCACCAGTTTTTCCAGCAATTCGGTTTTTCTCTTCCAAGCACAAGAACTGGTCAGTCTTTCAGTGGAACTCCTCCATAGTTGTTGGTTGTTTCATCCTTAGTCACTTTCCAAAATCTATGTATGGATGCATCCCTGGACCAAAGCCATCAACCTTGTATCCTCATTTGGATTATTCACTTCATTAACTACAATATTCAACTCCTTTGAAAACCATTCAACCACTCATTAGGTGCGTGAGAAATGCCCGATAAGGACATCGCGTCCTTGGGTGGAGCAGTGTGGAGCCAGAACTGCTCCAAGAACTTCCTAGATAATTCATCAAAAGTCAAGTTGGACTTCGGCGTGAGCCAAATGAACCACATCAATGTGACCCCCTCTAAAAATATAAGGAAACACTTACCTCGAACCGCATCTACTGCTCTGGCCTAATCCATGTGCCACTCTTATTTGAATAAGTGTTGCTTAGGGTCAATTGTTTCGTTATACGATGGCATTGATGGCATCGTAAAATTCCTGTGATATTCTTCCCTAAGATGCTTTCCATAAATGAAGTTATACTACATACCGAACCCCAATCTTCATTCTTTCTCCAGTTGTTTTCCTCCACCAACCGTTTTATTATATCAGCATTATGCTCGTCACTAGCCTCGTAATCCAAAGGACGACTATAAAGAGTTGCGCCGAGTGTTTTACTCCGCAAACGATCTAGGTTTCTCACTGATGTCTAGGTTCTCCAATCTTTGAGTGATCGTTTGAACACCAGCATTCTAAACTCCATCTTTTGGTCTAACTTTATTGCTAACTCCTGAAAATCGTCATCAGAATCTGACAGATTGATGGCTTCGGGCCTCTACCCCTCTAAGGTCCTTAAATTGAGATTGGTATCGACCTGATTATGGTCGATGTTGATAGGAATTCTCTTAGTAGGGGATTGACCACTTCCCCCACCTCTCAACCTTACTGTTCCAGTAGTATGCTTTTCATCTTTTGCTTTTCATTCCTTCTGCTCTTAACAAAGACAGATGAATTTTCCTCCTTAGAACCAGCAGGTAATGTTTCTCCCCTATCCCTCTTTGGCCTTTAAGGCTATTGGGTCAGCAAGGCAATGCTAACGTCCATCTTGTCAGAAAGGGCCTTTTAACTATCTATCATCCTTTGATTCAACTCTGTCATCATCCTATCAAACTCTACCATTGTCATCATCTCTTGAGGGGCAGATGGTCTTTGCAACGCGACTGCTGGTTGGTTAGTCACCTCATCATGGAGGCAAGCTCTGTCTTCTCCACCAGTAAATGCTCTGAATCTCCTAGATCTCCTTGGTGCCATTGCTTCCAACATGAAATTCCTTCATACTTTAGATAAAAACCTTCTGGATATAACTCTTGGATGCTCTAATCTATACTATACTATTAATACTGAGTATGATTTCCTCAGCTTTGAAGCCCATTTGAATGTTCCAATGAAATTTTGCCACGTGTATTCTGAAAAGAAAGGTCTTTTTTGCTTTTCTCCCTTCTTCATTCTCCTCTTCACATGTTCCCTTCCAAACTCTACTTTTAATTTTATCTTGTACCATCTGAATTCACTCTACCTAATTTTTTAATGCTTACCTTTATCGCTCTATCGCCAAATAGAATTTTTTTTCCTATTAATTCTCAGACAGCTCCAATCCTTTTTCCTAAGCATTCCATAAAACAATTTGTAATCAAGCCATCAAATAAGGAAAAGAATTTGCAAAAATCAATTACTGTAATCAAATTTACATTATCCCATGTTTCTTTTCTCATAACCCTGGCTTCTGGATCTAGATCATGAACAATTATCGCTCTCCTTCTTCTTATATATAGAGGCTTCATCGTTCTTCTTGATTCAAAATGGATTTTTTCGATTAAAAAATCATCGAATCATATCATAATATAATAACGCAAGCGCACGACATGCATTTATAGAATGTGTGCAAGTACGGATCGATCTATAGGGAAAGCAAAATTACTCAATCAGACTATCCTAAATACTTAAAAAATGTATTTAGCTAAAAATTGTAAAAAAAAACTAGAATAAAAGTGGAATAAAAGTAATGAGAATTTAGAGATAAATTCACTCTCATTTTCATATAAATAAACATGAAATAAATTTATAATCTCTCTTTTTAATACAAGTAGAATTAATTAATGTGTTTATTATAAGTATGGTCTATTTGTGATACTAACTAATACAACTTAAGCCATAAAACTTTAATACATCATCCAAACTCACTCATCAAATCTCATGAAAATGATTATAGCGTTAGAAGTAAATATACTTTAAGTATGGTCGACTTACTACTTTTGATCTAGTAACATAGAACATCAAATTTTTATTCTACTTTTAACTTCATTATTATAATCAATTTGTAGATGAAGACATAGCATGTGTTTATATTTGATTAAGTATAACATATTTGTGATTAACAACATAGGCTATCAAATTCACTAATAAACATAAAACTTCTTTATCAACATCTAAATTTACATTAAGCGCAAAAATAAGAGAGCATAATTGACACCATTATATTGAATATACATGATTTGTCAGAGCTTCATTACCTCTAGATTGAAGGGGTTTAGCCTCTCATCTTTGAATTCATATCAAGAAAAATAGATTACAACATAAACAAAAAGAAAGAATATGCTAATCAAAAGGAAAGAGAGCTAACTACTTGTACAAAAGTAAATGTGCACTAATCTACAATAAGAAAATCTACTCTACTTGCATGTTTCATTAATGAACACATTCGGGGTTTTTTTCATTATTTCCTCTCATGCACAGTGTTGATAAAATCAAAATTGAGTGGGGTTAAAAAATGTATGTCTTATATGTTAACTTGAAGAACGTTTGATATGTTAAGTGATAAAGGACATAAATATTATAAGTGCTCATATTCTCTAGCACCATTTGTATAAATAATAAAATGGTTATTCAAAGGGGATACATGACTCTCTTCCTTTGTGCAAACTTCAAGTTAAATGTATGTAATACTATCAAAGTTGCAGTCCTTTCGTATAGGTTCGTATTCTAATAAAAATAATATATTTGTCAACATGCTTCAAGTTACTTATACATTACAAAAAAACTGTCAATATACCGTTAATTTTCTATTCTCTACTGTTTATTTATGATACCCTTTTTCTATGCCAAAAAATATCACCATATTGATTACTTTACATAGTTGATTAATGATCACTTTTTCCTCTTATCATTTATCATTTGTTTCTCTATTAAAATTTTGTAGCATGGATTCTCAAGTGAAGCCTGAGCTAGAGGAATTGGTGAATAGAACTGACCTAAAGAGCTTGATTAGCCATATCCCTGTCAAAATTTTAGACTATGAGAATTGTCGCACCAAGAAGAACTTGAAAGGTTGGATAAAGATTGTTGAATTCTTATGCTTTTTAAATCTAAAAGTGAATCAAGGTGTCTTTCTTTAACACGATATTATTTTACAATTTTCAAGGTGCATATCATACTTTTTGTAAATTTATTTTCACCCTCAGATTCTAATTTATTTTTAAAAGATTCAAACTGTTGTTTCAAAGAAAAAAATAGGTATTCGAGTGTGAAAACTTATGCCTTATAGTTAGATGATTAATACACACACATACATCTACATAAACAAACACACATGCAAAGATATACATACACCCACAATGTGTGTATGTACACACATGTGTGTATGTGTGTGTAATATATATATGTATGTGTGTATGTGTGTATGTATGTATGTATATGCATATGTGTGTAACGTATGTGTGTATATATATGTGTGTGTGTATGAGATAAACTTGAGTTTTATGGTATTCCATTATTCAAGAACTTTTTTTGTTATGTTCACTTTATCTTTCTTTTTGTAAGATTAAATATACATATAAATACTTATGTTTTACATGTATGCATATATACATTAATACATTCATGTATACAAGTATAGTTTGGTAATGATTGCTTTATGGCTTATAGCCCTACAGTTGATGATGTGCATCTTTTAAAGATGAAGAAGTTTATACTACTTTTGAATTATATATTGTTGGTGTTAAAGCTTCAATAATATAATGTGGCTTTTTTGAGAGATTGTATAGGATCAGTTTTGTAAAGTTAGATTGTTTAATAATCTAGCATTTTTTTAATACTTGCAAGTATACGCACAACCATACACATACATACACACACACACGCATACACATATATGTGTGTGAGGGTATGTGTTATATGTGATTTTAGACTTTTATAACTTATAAATATTGTTGATACAATTTTTTCAATTTCATATAATTTCATAAAATTTATATAAAATATGCCATCATCATTCACAAACTACATTAAATTTAATTCCATAAATCATTTTTTAATCTTTATGAATAAAATTGGCTCAAAGAAACCCTTAAGTTAGAAAAATAAAATATTAATGCATTTGACGTGATATTGAGTTGAGGTTTTGGTACCATATTCTCTCTTGCATCAAGATATAGTAAATTTTTATCTAGCTTACGTCCTTGAATTAGGAAACTAAAAAGCATGTCTTTATATGCTTTTAGGTATGATTTTGTTATTGAATGTTCAGTAATTAGTGTTCAATTTTTCAATTTCAAAATTCACGGGTCTTCTTCTTTCTTTATTTTTTTAATATTAAGGGTTGATTAAAATAAGAAATTAAGCTTTCTATACTACTAAAAAAGTCCTTTAGATTTAATGAAAAATTTCTAAAAATCTAAGTTGAGATTCAAAGATGAAGAGAAACAATTTTCTTATGAGGAGAGGGAAAAAAGTGATGTGGGGAAATGTTAAACTGATATGGTAAGCATAAACGAAAATCAAGGTTTGGATTATGTTGATAAAAATGATAGGTTGAAAATTTCTAATGTGACTCTTTTAATGTCATATATTTTCATTACTTAAGAGTTTATCATGTGAACTTTTAAAATTTTGGTCTAAACGTAATATTTAGGCTATGCGTTTTACCATATTTCATTCATATATATAGAAATAATGTATTGCCAATATTTGACTAATTATTTTTTCTTTTTATATAGTACAAATAAGATTTGTTGCATAGATATGTAATTTTCATAAAATGCATAATAGTTCTATATGGCAGTATGTGCTTAATATGTGGTCCATATTCTAGAATATTCACCGTCAATATTAAATTCTAAATATTTGTCTGTTTATTTTTGTTTACAAAACAATTAACTACAAGTTGAAACGAAGGCATAATGAAGGAAGAAATGGGTTTCAAACGGAAAATAGGGTTTGCTTCCTTAATTATAATGACAGTCATATTCAATGGAGTATTGCTTAATTACTGACATTGGAGACCTCTTTTACTACCTCTTTCCAAACTCCATTCAAGTTTGAACATTTCATTAAATACAAACACAAGTTGGCTTACATTTGCAAATTTCATAAACACTATAGATCTGTTGGATTTTAAAGAAGAGACGTATCTTTCTGGATTGTAGCATTTTGGTTAGTTGCTGAAAAGATTAAAAACACAAATTGACAAGGCCGACATTGAAGGTTTAAAGGCCTAAGCCAAATAAATCATTAAGTCAAATAGTAAAATTTGTGTAAAGCCTGGATAGGAAAAAATATTAATTTAGGGGCCGCTAAATTGTGCACTACAGGATCGAACTGGGACCATTAATATGGAATACCGGTAATTTCACCATTGAGTTATTCAAACTTTTGGTTAAAAGCAAATATATTACTATATATAAATAACATTGAATGCTCGAGGCCCATAAAAATCGAGGGGCCTAAGCGACCGCCTAGGTGGCCAAGGGCCAGGACTGCAAATTGAACAACTTTTGGTCAAGCTCATAATATATTGTGTTAATTTTGAGAGTAAACTATCTATTACTGCAAAAAGCATTTTAGTTGGTTATTTCAATATGAAATGATATATCACTGAGTAACAAGTAGTGATGACCATAAACATGTAATTTTTAACAACTGTATGTGTATTTCATTAATTAACCATTATCAATCTAATGTACTTTATTTTTTATAAGCAATCCCTTATAAAGATTTTAATTTTTCCTCCAGATGGGTTTTGTGCCATTACAAATGTTTAAAAATACTGAATTCAATTTATTTATGTCAGCATCTAAT
Organism: Allium cepa; assembly: GCA_030765085.1. Taxonomy (NCBI): domain Eukaryota; kingdom Viridiplantae; phylum Streptophyta; class Magnoliopsida; order Asparagales; family Amaryllidaceae; genus Allium; species Allium cepa. The sequence goes on along the minus strand of CM060932.1, from coordinate 390,648,977 downwards.
GAGTTAAATTCTCAAATATAAGTATAGCTAATAGTAGAATATGCAATATGCTTCATCCATTAAAAAAGATACATGTTACATACCGCGTGCGAAGTACGGGTTCACACTAGTCTACAACAGATTGCTGAGAAGCTCTATTCTCAATGAAAGCATTAAAAATTTTAAGCCAGAAAATGGCATGATACCCCAATATGAATTGCAAGAGATAAATCTAACAATTGTCAACAAATCAACAATAGAAAGCACATGAATTTTAGTGGTTTGGCTAATCTAAGGCCTATGTCCACTACAATCTTATTATAGAATATTATTGTCATAAGTACATGGGATTTGTTGTTCAAGACAATCTAGAATAGTAAAAGGTAGCCTCCATAGTGACAAACTCAGATAGTAGGTGGCAAAACGATGCCTTTAGAGCAATAAACTAAGGTCGGTACTGACCTAATCAAGTCAGTACTAATCTGATTTAACTATACTCCATTCAATCATCTCTTATATTGCCTTCTTGTTTCGATCTATAGTGCATGTTAACATTTACTCTAGAGTTATCCATAGTGCCAGAAATGGCCCCAGGACCATCAATTTAGCTAGCTACATGTTAACATTTATTCCAGAGTTATCCATAGTGCCAGAAATGAGGTCAATACAAGCCAAAAAAGTGGTCGAAACCGATCTGGTACTTAGCATATTCTTGCACTCTGAACCCTTAAAGTCTACTCCATTATCCATCCAAGATTTCTCCTAAGCCCTTAAACCTCTTTGTCTTCATCACGAAGTTCAGATTCATTTGGGAGCCGCCTGATCTAAAAGTCGAATAACAACAACACTATACCATGACATAGAGACTATCTATCTTGCAACGCATAGTTGAATATTTCAATAGCCTACTTCCTTCCAATCTAGGTAGTGGGAGGAGTCCAAGGGCAAAGGAAATTACTTTGAATTCCGCAAACAAGTGTCGACATATAAAGGATGAAATAGAGTTGTTGATCCATAAGGAAGCACTAGTTTAGTATGTTAGACAATAAGTAAAGAAGCGCAACGCCAAGCAAAATCCACCACCCCACCTCGATGAGTAGATAACAACAACGTAGTCACAGTCAACACCGAGATTCTGTTAATCGGTAGTGGCTCGCAAATGGTCGGGAGTAGTCGAGGGAATCATGCCCACTTGCCTCTGGCGATTAGATTTATTTGGTAGATCTCTAGGCCTAAAGGTCCCTTGGGTTGAGTAAGATGCAACTGACATTGCTTTCACTGTAGAAGACAAAAGAGCAGTTTGTTTCCCCCGTCATGACACCATTGTCATGTCGACGGTATGGCTAGCACCAAGGTCCATCGAGTCTTCATCGATAGGGTTAACTCTGTTATTGTGATGTTTAAAGAAGTTTTTGATAAGACGAAGCTTCTTACCTCCAACTCACCCCATATGCATTGCCCATCTATGGTTTTGAGGGCGTTGGCATAGTACACCTAGGAATTACCTCCCATACAGTCACTTTTAACTTAGAACCATTGGTGGCCAAGATTTAGGTTCAACTTGTTGAAGTGGACTATCCGTCCACATATAAACCCCTAATAGGGACCGGATTTAGTGCACGTGGATGCAATCATGATCTATCAACGGCTAATGATGATATTCTCAACCGAGAGAGGAATATGATGCATCCATGGGAACCAGCAACTTCTAGAAATTGTTACAAAATCTCCCTACAATAAGAAAATATTAGATTGCTTATGCTGCTATAAGAATTAGCAACCCTCGTTGGTGACCTGCCAAGTGAACATGTGAGCTCTCATTTCCTCTCGTTTGCATCGGGTTTATCTAAAGTCTTTAAGATAAAGCATCTACATCGATCACCACCCCCACTGGTATGCAGGAGCAGAAGATACTACCACTCATTTCCTTTTACTTCCAAAGTACTCATCTATGAGAGCCAGGGGCAGCCATGGCCCAACGACTCGAGCACGAACGTACGTCTTGGCCGAGGATATTATTGAGTGCATGCTATATATGTAAGACTAGTGTGATTTAGAGGAAAACACATGCAGTAGTGGTGATGATCTGCTCAACCCCTATATGAGAGATAATAGCCCTGACGGTGGGCTGGCAACTCTAATTAAAGCAGTATAATTTAATAATGACGACCCCAGTTAGGTCATCTAGATAGGAATATAGTTGAGTTTAGAGATAAAGGATGAGTTGATTTGTTTCCTAAGAAAGAGTAAAGATGTGTCTGATTAGGGGCATGCCAGAAGGCTCTCAAGAAGGAAGTAGAAAACTACCGATGAATAGATTCATTCATGAAGCTAAATATCCCTTCCGTTTAGCCAATTCGGTATTGGTCTGGAAGAATAGTGAAGTCTAGAGAACTTCTGTTGGTTTCTCATTTCTTAACAAAGCCTGTTCTAAAGATACTTTACCACTGCTCATCATCAACCAACTTGTAGATGCGACACATTAATACAAGCTACTCACATTCATGGATACTTACTTCAGAAATAACTAGATTTCCATGCATGATTTAGATCAAGAACATACCCTTTCATCACCAATGCTAGACTATATTGCTATGGGGAAATGACATTCGGCCTTCACAATTCGAATGTCACATATCAACAACTTGTTAACTGGATGTACGCTCAATAGATTGCGTGTTTGATTAAGGTTTACACTGGTGACAAGCTGGTTAAGTCTGAAAATGTTTGAAAATGCCAAGGGGCATGTAGGGAACTAGGCCGAGAATTTTGGCATCCTTCGCATATATATAATAAGAAGCTCAACCCTAGGATGTGTTTCCATGCAGTGTGATCTAGGAAGTTCCTTGGTTTTGTGGTAAACGTCAAGGAGATTGAAGACAACCCTGAAAGATTCAGGCGATTCAAGAAATGCAGATACCCCGAACAATCAAGAAAATACAAAGTTTGAATGGAATGCTTGCGAAACTTAGGAATGAAGACAACCCCGAAAAGATTCGAGCGATTCAAGAAGTCATTTATTGCACAAAAGCTTTTGAGGACTTAAAAGAAATCTAGCCACACACTATTATGCTTTCCAAGCTCGTTAACGAGTATGACTTGTACTTGTACTTCATAGTAACTGACAATGTGATTAGTGCTGCCTTGATTCGCGATGAAGAGAAAGTCCAATGACCCATCTACCATGTAAATAAGAGGTTAATGAGCCCAAAAACAAGATACTCCAAGTTAGATACGTTAGTCTACTACCTGTTGATAGCAGCCCGACATCTACAATTGTACTTCCAAGCTCACTTGGTTAAGGTCCTCACAAACCAACCATTGAAGCAAGTGTTGAGCCAGCCCAATACAATGGGCTGACTCCTAAACCAGCCTGTAGAGCTAGGATAGCATCATATCACTTTCCACCCTTGCAACTCAATCAAGGGTCAAGCTGTGGAATTTCATAACGAATGTTCTAGCCTAGATAGGGATGACGAAGATTCAACAACCAACTCATCAGCATGGCAGCTTTATATTGATGGTGCATCAAACAAGAAAGGCATGGGGCATGTGTGGTCCTTATCATGCCCGATGGTCAAGAGCTTTCTTTTGTCGCCCACCTAAGCTATAAGCCACAAATAATGAAGCCAAGTATGAAGTTGTACAGACTGGTCTCAAGATGGCTAGAGAAACGCGGATTGAGTTTTTCGATGTGTTTACTGACCTTTTATTGATTGTCAGCCAAATTGAAGAACGCTTCCAGATTAAAGGCAAAACATTAGCTCTTATGTCGTAAAAGCTAGGAAATTCATTAACATCTTTACAGATTTTAAGATGGAACGGAATCCCCTATAAGAAGAATGCCAAGGCCAACCAGCTGGCCAAGATAATGAGCAATCCCGAGGAGAGCATCTCTTGGATCTTAATAGAGGTGTGTGTTGCCCTTTCCTTTGAATTTGGGGTAACCACCATGGAAACTGATGAAGCACACCCCGACACCCAAATGACCTATTGTTGAAGTACCTCGCAAGTAGCGAACTATCCGTTGGAAGAAAAGAGGCCCAAAAGATTTTGTACCGAGCACCCTATTATATCATTATGGATGAAAAGAGGATACTCAATTCCCCTCCAGTAAGGTACGATAGATGAGGAACCCATCCACGTATTGGAGGAATTGCATGAAAACTTCTGCGGAGACTATGCTGGAGGGCGGAGACTATGTTGGAGTGCAGAGCCTAGCAAAGAAGGCTGATCGCTAAGGCTATTGTTAGCCAACCATTATCAAGGATGCAATGAATGAAAAAATGCATAACTGATGTAAAAAGTTTACCAAAATCCCGAAAGCTTTCCCGAATCTCCTAACTCCAATGATGCGCCCCTAGCCGTTTGACACTTAAGGGATTAATCTGATCGGCAAGCTACCAAAAAATCAAAGGTGGATACAACCATGTTTTCCTATCGATTGATTTACAAAATGAGTTGAGGTGGAGCCCTTTACCAGGGTCACCATGCCTAAGATCCTCAATTTTATGATCAGAAATATCATATGTCGATTCAGACTCCCTAAGAAAATCATAACCGATAACAACACATTTGAGAGGGAGTTATTCCAAGGACTATTCAAGATGAATGAAATAGAAAAATTCTCTACCTAAGTTGCTCATCTATATGCGAACGAGTAGGTCAAGGCCATAAACAAGAACATCAAGGCAACATTGAATAAGAGCCTCACGAAAGGCAAAGGAAACTAGGCTAAAGATCTACCACTCGTGCTTTGATCATAGCTCACCTCTAGCTGCATGTTAACTGGACACTCCCCATTTTCTATAGTTTATGAGTACAAAGCCATGCTACTCATTGAGGTCGACGTATGATGTCCAAGGCGCCTCACTGATGATCCCAAGAAAAATGGAGGATTGCTCAGGCTTGGGCTCAACGGTTTATAAGAAAGAAGAGTGGAGGAAGAACTCTATATGGTGGCATATAAGGTCGGTGGTTTTGTGCTGCGATGGGTCTTTGCAAAGAATATAAACACGACTGAAGGTGTATTATGGCTGAACTGGGAAGGCATGTATGTTATCAGCACCGCACTCGTCAATGGCACCTACCGCGTTTCACACCCTAGCAATACCCTTGTGTTCCTGAGTGCCTCCAGGCATAATATATGTAAAGTTGTGTGAGCCATAGTTATAAGGCTATGGAAGTTGCTATGATTATAAGGCAATAAATATCTTATATTAAATATTTTAAAGTATGGAATGTAAAATAAAGCATCCTTTAGAATTCATCATCCAAATAACAACAAGGCTGACTGACTGGAACAAGCTTGTCAACGTACCCTCTCTTGTCAAGGAATGCAACGCCAAGGCTATTTGAAGAAGGCAAGTCCAAAAGACCCACCTCTGTAACTGAGGAAAGCCAAAATCTATTTCATGAGGATGTGCGAGCCCCTCGGCCCCCACTTCCATGCTGGAAGTATCGGTGAACCGGTGCGATACCACCCACATAGGGAACTGGAGCCATGATTATTCTCGTTCCATTAGCGGGGCAAGGCTTTGATTCCATGATGGCATGGTTAAGTTGTAACTCCGAACCTAGCATCCATAGTGCTGCTCTACGAGGATGCTCAACCCATACAAAACTACCTTTTATGTCGGAGGTATCGACGAACTAATGGTGCGACTACCCAAGTCACGATCCCGATTCGTTCACTCGTGATGCTACCCATCCCTTAGTAGGTCAGGGCACTAGTGCCATGGTGGCGTGAGTATCCTCATTATAATTTTGAACCTGGTATTCATTATGCTAACCGACTTGCACACTTGAAGCAGCCCTATCAAAAAAAACCAGGCCCCTCGATTGTCCGTAACTAAAATAAAGGCAGGTACACTTAAGCATCAGGAAACAACTTAAGATGCCTCGTTACCAGCTCATCTTCGTTAAGCAAAGCTAGTGGGTAGGTTACCTAAATGAAAGATACTTTTTTTCGTTTGGAAGTTCTTTGTTTTCCTTGTCTACTATTATTATATTATGCATAAAAAACTATGTTTACGTGTTTACTTAATAATGATGGGGGCGCTTGAACCGCCCTGCTTAGGAACAGGTAAAAAGTAAGCATGGAGGATAAACATATGTCTATGTACTTGCACAACGGTAGGCGAAAAGTATGAGGAAAGCATAAAATATTTAGATGAACAAACATATTTATGACATATTTCATCACAAAGAGAAGGGTTCTTAATATTCAGTAAGACATTTTTTATTTACAGCGAAAACGGGCCACACTTGATCAATACATCAACAAAACACAAAAAGATGTACAAACTCCACCACTCATGGGGGTAGGAGATGACCAATGATTTGGCAATCGTCGTCAAGAACTAATTGCTTGTCCATCGCCATGGAATTATTGGCAGTTGGTTCGCTTGGCCTGCTATTAGAAAGGCAATATGCCGAGCAGTCAAGTTTGTTGGAGGAGCCCTCTCAGTTGCTGCCACCTTGCTATGCACTCATCATATTGTTCTAGTGAAAGAAAGATAGCCACCAAAGGGAGATGATAATTGGCAACAAAAATCAGCTTCAATAATTTAGTCAGTCTGTCATTCCACGGCTCGTCTGGGGCGGCATTCTCCTCCACAAGCTCTGCTCGAGTTACACACTATGAGTGCTGCTACAAGCTCCCCCTTATCTCATCCTCCTTGCGGGATGCCTCTAAATCTACCCGCACTCGCCCAGGCTACTCCCCCAACTTCCTCACATCCTCAGTCTGCTCCCTAATAGCTGTGTCCTAAGCTATCTTGGAGAGGTGCCAAGCATCTTCCTCCTCTAGGGCCCACCTCTCGCATTCCCTGGCTTTCCTCTCAACCTCTAAAGCCTGCATCTCGATCTCTCCCTCCAATCCCTCTGCCCATTGATGGGCGGTCCATTCATCCTTCACCAGCTTCTTTAGATCCTGCTAACCCATATGGATACGAAGGACTCGAGGACGCAGCCTACAAGATAAACACCATCAGAGCAAGAACAACATGGTGGGAAAGGGGAAAGGAACACTATTAAGTACAAGGACCCTTACTAGGTAGGCATCCATTTGTTGGGCGTTCAAAACGACCTCCAAAGAATGGGTCTCCCAACCTGACTTGGGCCGACGCCTACTTGCCAGGGACTTCGAGGCTACCCCAACCATAGAGTGCGCTACATCGACAGGTTGGTCCCACCATCCTCCTTAAATTAGCTGACCCCATAACTTTATACTATGAGTCCCTCGATAGCGGCCTAACAACCCCCACCTCCTTAGAAAATCTGTTAACATGACCACTCCTAGAACTCCCCGGCTCAATAAAATATGCCTTCTTCGACCGCCTCCTCTCCTCCTCCGTGTCGATCAGTTCTTAAGCCCCTCAATTGGAACCTATTTTGGCAACATCATGTTATGTCGAGGGAAGATGCATCTTCTTAGAAGCAATTACGAACAAGTTGGCATCTATTATAGGGCATTGGAATCTAGTTGCTATTGTTGAGAGTCGATGCCAGTGCAAGATTACGAAGAGGGGCTCCATTATGGGGTATTCCCTATTGCAGCAGAGTCCAGGGTGGCTTCTAGGTTCAAGTAGATCAATACGAAACACAAATATAAAACATTCAAAATAGTGCGAGAAAAGTAAAGAAAGGGTGATGAAAAGCTCGGCTGCCCTTGTCAGATTAACCCCCACCGCCTTCCGACTAAAGGCAGCCAAGGAGACTCCATGATGTTGCTACTAGATTGCACCCCTTTAAGGTTTTGTATGTCAAGGGTCATGGTGTAAGTTTAAGTCAGAGACCCATACGCAAAATAGGTCCAGTGGGAGGAGCCATCTCTCATCGACATATCCGACTCCTATGCCCAGTGGCTCATCTTCTCTGCCTCTGGTGTCTATGGAGTACTAGAATATCTAAAAGACCAATCAATAACATAATCATAGCCCAAAACCATAACATCCTCCAAAAAGGTTTAGTCGTAAGTTTGTTACTCAACATGATCACTCGCTATGTTCCACATCGAGCCCAACACAGTAACATCCTCATCATCAATGCTTCCCCCATCACAACTGCCACCAGCTCTCTAATTATGACCCCACTGTAACAACCTATATTTTCATGACTGGATGTTTAAATAATTAATCTAAATAGTAATGTTAATTAATAAGTCCATAACCTAGTTTTTGCACACGAACGAAGTAGAATTCAAGACTACTTATGTTGAGTCTGCATCGATATTGCAAATCAAAATGAGCATAAATATCTCTATGTTTGGAGTCATGTTATTTTTATTTTTTATGTATTATTATTCGTATTTTATGAAAATATGCACGTAGTTGGGTCCTATGGGATCTTCCCTAATGGCTTGTGTAATTGGGATAAGGTCTTCATTATAAGACATGCGACTGAAGCATATTTGTGCTAGAAATACTATTTGTATTATCTTTAAAATAAGATGTAAAGCTAAAATAATTGTTTAGGTAGGTTAACAGTATATTAAAACGGCGTTGAAGTTTGTATGGCCTTAGTATTGGTTTATTATAGTGTAATTCAGTAATTAACTAACTAATAAATTTTCATAAAGGTGCTTTAAAATGTTAGAAATCAAAAAAGTAGTATTGTATTATTTATTAGGGTTTGGTTATGGTTATAAAATCCTAAATATTGTTATAACGTGATTTGTTAACTTTATAACCTAAGAAATGGTTTGTGATAATGTATGTGAGTGTGTATATACATATGTGTGTGTACAGTATACATGAGATACATAATACTTTGAGGCCTTATTCATAGCTAAATATTATTTTAATAGAAGAATTAAGTGATATTAACCTATAATAGGATTGATAAGCTAGAGTATTATTTCATAAAATAAGATTGGGAATTCCATAAAATAAAACGAAGAAGATATAATTGTTAAATTGGTCACTTTAAGTTAGATGCATTTTTGTTGAATTGTTAATATAATTACATGTGTGAATTGTTATTGATATTAAGATAGTATATTTGTTACTTTCGTTGTGTATTGTGTGTAAACGTACACCATATGTGTTTATTAGTTCCATATAATTGGATATACAAACATATATGTATGTATATAGGTATGTATGTATGTATGCATGCATGTATATGTATAAATGTATGTACGTATATGTATATATACCTGCATACAGTTTTTGTAATTTATATCTGTCTATATGTATAAATATAGTTCTGGTGACTTAGTGCTATTGGAAGATGCATGGAATGTCATATATTATATATATATATATATATATGTATGTATGTATGTATGTATATTATGCATTTAAAGTGTTTTAGTTTCGATATGTCCGACTTGAGGCTACCAATTGGTGCATGGAATCCATTTTACCATTGAGGCGCATAACCTGTAGACGTGGTCCTTGAGTATGGACGAAGAGTGATTAGAACGCTGGTCCAGAGTAGTATTCCATAGTATGATTGGGTGCTAATAAAGGATCTGCTGGCTAACTTCTTTTGAGATATTGGTTTTCATGGAAGTCCACAATTAGTTGGGGTTTCAATAGGTCTCTTTGGTAGCTAATGGCAATTCGACACGATTTGTTGATATGCAATTTAAGTGTATGTATAGTTTAGTATGCCCGACTTGGGATTATCGAATAATGGACAAAATATATTATACAAATGTATAAATGTGTGGCTCAAGTAATATATATGTATGTATGTAATATAGATGCACGATTTTGTGGATTTCTATATATAATATTGCTTTGGTGTACCCGACTTAGGGCAACTAAGTAGTGTGAGGAACTTTAAGAACAAATCACAATCCATACTGGGACGACAAAGTATTGTGTACACATATGAGAAAAGTGTATAAGGGGTTTAGCGTTTATATATGATTATGGTATGTCGGCGTAGACAGCCAGAAGGAAATGATGCTAGTGAGGAAATCCATTGTACCATTGAGATGCATGGATTGTATACGTGGTCCCAAAGAAGGGGTGGAAAAAGATTGGGACGTCCAACTAGTGCAGGTCATATACTGTTCTGTAGTACGATTGGGTGCTTGGGTGCTATGATAGGACCTGCAGGCCAACTTCTGTTGTAGTGTTGGTTTTCAAAGGAGTCCACAAGTTAGTTGTGCCTCTCAACTCTTTGGTAGAAAATGGAAATTCAGCATGGGTATCGATTATAGATATTAGTATTTTGGTTTTGGGTATGGAGATGTTGTGTTAGTAGCATTGTTATGTCATTGTATTTGTTTTTCATTTCAGATGCTTCAACAGAGATTGCGATATCTATGGCACCATTGCCTATGAAGTGTAATATTACCCCTGTTGGAACTAAGCCAGCCTCGGTGGAGGGATTGGGTAAATTTAAAAAAAAAGTCCATTATTGGATATTTAATGGAGTCTAACAACACGTTTTATTTATCTGGGTATTTAAAAAGGTCTCTTTTGTAGAATCGAAATTCAGCATGGGTATCAGTTATTATATTTATATTTTGCTTTTGGATATGGAGATGTTGTATTAGTAGCATTGTAAATCAATTAAAGATCCAATAATGGAATTTTTTTTTAAATCAATATTCTATTTAGATGGGTATCGATTCAAGAAATTTTCTAAATTTTCTTTTAAATAAAATCAATTTTTTTTTTGAATTTGTAAATGAATTAATTTTATGTAATTTGTATTAATATATGTGTAGCATATACACATATGTCTGTGCGTGCACATGCAACTAGACAATGTGTATGTGGTTTGACATGCTTGTATGTAGATATTGGGATTTACACTACAATGGACATATCAGCCCCTCGTGTATACAAACATATTGTCTTAATACACATATATGTGCATTAAATTATGGTGTGCACATATATTATAAAATATTAGTTATAAATTATTTATATACACCATTTATGAAATATGTGTGCATAATTAAATTATAGAATTATTTTAATTATTAATTTGTAAAGTAATTTAGAGCATTTATCATATATTATGAAATCAGAAAAAAATTCATTTATATATATAAATATATATTATTTATATAAACACATAACTAACTAATATATATATATATATATTAAATACATGTTTGATGCTGCTCATAGCCAGGTAAAAAAAATCGGTTTAAATAATTTTTAAATAAAATGTACTTTAGAATAACATCCATGCGGATTTAATAACAAAAATATTTAAAAATCATTTCTGATATCAAAAGGCATATTTTTATATTATGTAAAAAAATTCTTGAATTTTATATTATTTATGAATGTATTATATATTTTGATTGTTTGACTAATTTTAGTTCAAATAAAAATTTAAAATATTTATTTATATATATAGTAAAAAAAAATTATTATCGATTGGCTTTTAGTTGTGTACAAAATTTAAAATGAAAATGAAAATACACATATCATATGAACTAATATTTTATAATTAGGTTTAATCAATAAAGTCATTTAGTAATAAATTTTTTATTATTAGGAGGCCATGAACAATAAGAAGACATCTAGCCTAAAAGATAATAATTTTTTATGCACATACATATACAATCATTGACATTTAGCAATACAGTAATATACCGATTCGTGATAATTTTTATATAGCTAACATGCGATTGATTGATTAGCTAAACAATTAAGAATGTTAATAAATCAAAAGTATACCTCTTACCAAAGCCTAGAGACCACATGTTGAAATGATGAAATGACTCCTTGAATCGAATTTAAGTTGTAGAGGTTTTGGCTCTCGAATCGTTGTACCATTGGCGATCGAATCGAGGTGTTTTGATGTGATTTGGGATTGGATATTTTGCATTATAGAAGGGAGAATATATAGCTGGAATACTTTGGTAGGAGGAGGAGCAAAAATTCCATATTGAATGAATAGAGAGTGGCTTATTTAAAAGATAAAACAGGAGAGTGAAAAGTTGATCACAATTCTTAATATCTGTCTTACCATTTCCACTCCCTTTTCTATTCAAAATCACCAAGCCACATCATATATGGATGGCTTCCCTATGAAAGCATCATAGATGAAATTTCCAAGCCCCCATTGGGTCTTGAAAACAATTCCAAGCCCGAATGGTGTCCATTGCATTTAAATCCAAATTTAAACCCGTATCGATATCGTATATCGGTCAATATGTTTATAACTATTACAAATACATTGTTTAGCATTGTTCAATACATCAAATATAAAATTTATAATTAATATTTCATAATTAAATCAGGTAGTGAAAAGAGTATAATCTTTTCGGTTGTGTGACTCTCAGGTACAAATTTGGTCAGCGCTTGATATCGAACAATTCGAATATTGATGTTTACATGTCACTCAAATGGTGTGACATTATGTCCAAATTTATTTCTTACTTGGTTTCGGTAAAATCCAATTTTCTTTATTAAACGCTACCCAGTTGTGACAATTATCTACACCAATTCTATTCGTCAATTCTGTATCACTTTGGACTTATAGAATTTGATAATGGTCAATATTCCAATTCATCCATATTCCACTCTATAATCCACACAAAGTCCTAGGTTCAAAAATAATAACAATTATTAACCGAACTACTTTGGCTAGAGATTTTGACATTAAGTTGACTTGAGTTGACCGTAATATTAATCTCATATAACTAAAGAGACGAATCCTCTCTTAAATAGTGTTTCTCTTCCATTACTTCATTCGACCTAACTATAGTCACTCAATTGACGTCGTGTCATGACTTGACTATAATCAAAGTGGAGCTTTCATATTGAAGATCGACGGCATTCTCAAGACAATAGAATTGTGTAAATTAGTCACATCAATATTTTATGCTTGACTTTAGTTATATTAACCAATAGAAAATCATCGAGTGAGTCATTGCATACTTATCCAATAACTATCAGTACATAACCCCTAGGTGCCTCCGACAGTCACGAGTAATACACTGCCCAATATTTGAAGAGTGTTACATACTCCAATCTTATTGGATGCATCAATATTCAGTCTTGATAGATCTTGACTAGCAATATTTAAAATGATATTCTTATTATCAATTATGATGGAATACCCATGATTACAACAATTTGTAATTACTATCACAAACACGCCTTTTTGATTTTCTATTAAATATATTTTGATTAAACATTTAATTATTTATAACATAGTATAACAAATATATAGCAGAAAGAAAATACCTTTATTACGAACAAGAATTGATTACAGAATTAATTAATTTAAAATAAATTAAAAAATTTCCCCTAGGGCATACCCTAACTCTATCAATCTCCGACTTGCGCTTAGGGAAAATTATGTAATCTCAATCCCATCCTTTCAATCCGCTTCTCGAGAGTAGACCGAGCTATACCCTTAGTAAATGTATCTGCTATATTGTCCTTGGTGTCTACCTTTTATATCATGGTCTTTTTCGTCTCAACGAATTCTCTGGTGAGGTGGAACTTCCAAAGACTATGTTGTTAGTACGTGAGATGATGGTTTTGATGACAACAACCTTAGAATAGATTATAAAATATAAATACTAACATTATAAGTTTAGATATATGTGTATATGCAGGATTTAACCATGTAGGTACCAAGAATGAAGACTGTACAGCATAGAGATTCAAGATATCAAGATTGAAGACTCATGAGTATCAAGATTATCAAGAGTTCAAGAATTCAAGTAATTTATTCTTTAATTATAAATTTTGTTAAAACTCATAGAAAAGCACTGGCATCTTAAAATCCAATTTATTCGTGGAATGGAATCCACTTCGAGCCTGTTAAAGGGATGGAACCCTAAGTAGGATGGAACCTACGAAAAATCTGGTGGAACATTGTTTTGTATCTGCTAACCTTTTATTCAAAATGATTTTTCAAAATTATATCTTGTTTTCAAAATGATTTCAACCCTTCCTTTTAAAAGCATCAAAAACATCTATCCTGATTTTAAATAATTTTAGCCTCAAAATCATCTTTAATTTCAAAGTCAAATTACTCCTGATTTTAAACTATCTTTTAAATATAATATATTTAACTTTTAAATATTTATACTTAAAATTAAATATAAAATTATAGTTAAAATTCTATATATATTATTCTCTATGTTTACTTATGAATTTTAACTATAGGCAAGTATATTTATAAAGTTTTAAAATAGTTTTAATATAAGATAAAGGTTATTTTCAAAGAAAATCAAATTATCAAAAAAAACTTTAGGATGTCGACATACTCATGGTGACCATGTCGACATGGTGTCAGTTGAGTTTAAAATTTAAATTTCAAAAGAAGCGTCTATTCGTCATAACTCTTCACGAATGGACATGAATGTTGTTCTTCTATAAATAGGGGTCAGTTTCAACGAATTTTATATCAGATTTTCTGGTTTTTCGCTCCTCTTCTTCTTCCACTTTTCTTAATACATACTCTTAACATTACTCTGCCAAAATCAACACTGAATCGAACTCGATCGTTCGTAGTTTGATTCTCTATCACTCTTTCAACAAGATCCTCAGTGCTATTCAGAGTTATATGCTTTTTGTAATCAACGTAGCGAGAAAAGGCGTGATTGTAGCCTTGAAAATCAATCAAGCGAGATAAGGTGTGGTTGTAGCCTTAGGAAATCAATTGGGTGAGCTTGTTGCCCGTGAAATCAAGTGGGTGAACTTGTTTCCCGAAAAATCAAGTATCTCTACCCAGAGGATTGTGATTCAGGAGGGTGTACCTCGTAGCCTTAAAATCGAGGGTGTAATTGTACAATTTATTTTGAAAGAAAATCCGTACTTGTGTGAGGGACTGGATGTAGGGTAACTCCGAACCAGTATAAAATTCGGTGTGTTCTTTCCTTGACCGCTTTTTATTTTTGCATCTGTGTTTGTTTCTGTGATCATATCTATATCTGTATATTGCATACTTTTGTGTATAAATCAACATAAACTCAAAAAGATTTAGTAATTCTTTATAAACACTATTCACCCCCTCTAGTGTTAACTCTAGCCTTAAGATCCGTAATCCGCATTTCTCACAATTGGTATCAAAGCAAGGTTTTCAAAGTTTCATAATCTGATTTTTGAAAAGTTTTCAAAATGGCTACCAACACTAGTATTCATGTCGCTAGTTCATTTGTAGAAGGTCAGTCTACTATCTGACCACCACTTTTTAATGGCTGTAACTATGCATATTGGGCATGTAGGATGAAAATATATTTACAATCTATAGGATTAGATAATTGGAATATTACACAAACTGAATATTCTGAACCCACAACTGATTTTGCACAGTGGACTGCTGAGCAAAAGACTATTGTACAAAATAATTCTAAGGCAATGAATATTTTGTTTTGTTCACTAGATAGAAATGAATTCAATAGAGTGTCAGTTTGTAAGTCTGCATATGAAATATGGAAAACTTTGCAAGTTACTCATGAAGGAACAAGCAAAGTTAAACAGACCAAAATTTCCATGCTCACAGATCAGTTTCAATTATTTAAAATGAATCCTAATGAGTCTATTTCAGATATGTATAGTAGATTTCAGGATATTGTGCATTCTCTAATATCTTTGGGAAAGGAATTTTCTGAAGAAGATCAAGTCAGAAAGATTTTAAATTCTCTTACTCTAGAATGGCATCAAAAGACACTTACTATCGAAGAGACAAATGACATCAGTACTTTAAAGATAGAAGAATTAATTGGAAATCTAATGTCGTATGAAGTTCAAATGATCGGAAGAAGAGAAAGCAAAACATCTGGAAAGAAATCAATGGCATTCAATGCATTGACTGATGGATCATATTCAAACAGCGATAATGATGAAGAGATAGCCTTGATGACCAGAAATTTTAGGAAATTCCTGAAATACAGAAAGATGAATAATCTCAAGAGAAACAACTATAAGAACTCTAGAAATCAGAATATAGTGCCAAACAATGTCAAATGTTTCAACTGTGATGAATCAAGCCACATCAAATGAGACTGTTCGTATCCAGATAGGCAAAATCCTCCTAGGAACAATGATCCAGCAAAGAAACAGTAGCGTGCATTTACTACTACTTTAGATGACTCAGACTAGTCCTCAAGTGATGATGATCAGAAGACAGATAATTCAAATTTGTGTTTCACAGCAGTTCATGACTCCGACGAATTCAGAGAAACAGACTTAGAAAAAAGTACACGTTTACAATACAATTGGTTGAAATTGCTTGCTTAGAATTAGATGCTTGATTGCTTGATTGATTGATTTTGAATTGGTGTGTTATTTGAATTTACATTTTTTACTATTATTTCATTATTATTTAATTATTTTTATTATTATTTTATTATTATTTTTATTATTTTGATATATTATGGAATATACTATAATTCTAATAAGTTCCATATATATATATACAGACATTAAAAATAATAAAGTGTATATATATATATATTTATTAGAGAACTTAGGAAAAATAATTCATGAAAATTCACCGGCACATGTCGACATGGTCCCTACCATGATGTCGACATGGGTACCATAATTTGAATTTCAAAATTTGAATTTCAAAATTTGAATTTCAAAATTTGAATTCAAATATTTGAATTTCCCTCCATCTTTTCACTTCATTCAATTCTCTGAAAAGCTATCTTTTGACCAGAGAATATGTCCTTTGAGAATCTATTTATTCACTATCTTTATCATATCTTTTCACTCTCATTTTCAAATTCTAACTCTCTCTTCATAACTTCAAGCTCTCTACTCTCTACTTTAATGGCTGCTTCAAGCAATCCCTCCACCATGAGAATTTTCAAAGAAATAAAAGAGCAACTATTCAATGATCCAGAGGCAATAAAAGCATACATCAATAATGCTAATTATACCAAAGTCCATCCCGGAAAGTTTGCTATTTTTCAAGATTTCTCTTCTTATGAACTTGATTCTCTTTTTGCAAACAATGAAGTTCTTAGTCTTATTGATGCTTCTCAAAATGATTTTGTTTGCTATCCAAATCTTGTCAAAATTTTCTATGCTAATTTAAATCGTGGATTTTATCATTGAAATGCGGATGAAATTTGGAGTAGTGTCAAAGGCACTAGAAATGTTTTAAATTGTGATCTTTTAGGTACCATTCTCAATTGCAAGTGTACGGGAATGGATCTTTCTAATTTTAAAATTGATGAAAATGATCGTGAGACGTTTCATCACATTTTCGAAGGGAATGATAATTTTGAATTCAAAACCGAAATTTTCGACCAAAGGCAAGAATTGTCAATCTTCTTTTGCAATATACTTTGACCCCAAGATCGAGGAATTTTAACAATCCTACTTCAAAAGTTTGCAAAGCACTTTTTGCTATTTTTGGAAATTATGACATAAATTGGGCACAAGTTATTTTGGATGAACTTCGTCCTAAAAATCTTGAAGTGGGTGAGAATACTTTGTATCATGGAATTTATCTCACTTGGATTTTTAACTATTTTAGAGTGGATTTCAAAGGCGAAGAATTTGTTTCTAGAAAAGTTTTCAAACATTCCAACATTTCGCTTATGAAAATTCCATTTGTTTTCCAACCTTATGAGACCCTTACCAAAAAGGAAGAGCGTTTGGCTCATGAGAAAATGGAAGAAGAGGAAGAGGAAGAAGAAGAAGAAGGGGATGAAATGGAAATTGAAGAAGAAGAAGGCGGAACCTCTTTGGAAAGCATCGACTATCCTCCTAATCCATCCACCAAAACCCTTCTCAAAAACCAAAAGACAATTGTTGAGAATCAACGGATTCTTAAACAATCCGTTAGTAAGAAGTTGGACAAAATTTCATCCAAGATAAACAAGTTCATTTCCAAAGTCAGCAAGAAACTTGGACTTTCTTCATCATCAACATCCTCTAACTAGTTTTATCTTTTAACATCATGTTGTATGTGCTTTACCTTGTTTTAATTCGAAAGTTCATGTAGTTTCATATGTTTAATCATTGTATCATCTTATTATGCAATGAAACAAAATTTCCTTTCTGTTATCTAGTTTATCTTATCTCCGGAATAAATGTTAATATATTATATAAATATATATATATATACACATAATTATTCAAAAAATCTAACTAGTCATATTTTTACACTAACCCATGTCGACATACCCCCATGACCATGTCGACATGTACTGGTCAGAAATGACAATTCATTTTGAATTTGAAATTTGAATAACAACCATATGTCCATTTATTTTAAACGAATTTCTACACCTATGCATACCTGTTTCTTCTAGAATTCTTCACTGAAAATTATTTCCTACCTTCTAATTCTTCATTCTTTCACAAATTCAACTATGGCTAATCCAATTCCGAAAATCTTGAAGAAATTCTTAATTCGTTCAAGAGTATTCTCTCGTTCATTCTTCGTAACCAGCGACACTTAGAATTGAGTCAAATGCAGATGATCAAGGAGCAAGAAAGGCATTTCGATGCAATACGATGGATGATTTCCTCCCTACACAAGGATGATAACGAAGCACATCCTTCAGTCTCTCTCACCAACGACAATGAAAATTGGGATGCTATTAAGGCAGACCCAATCTTTGGAGAAGAAGGATGGGTGGAAGTTCCACGTAACGTTTAATTTTATTTGTTTGCTTTGTTTTAATTGTTTGTTTGAATTAATTTGATTTGGTTTGGATTGATACTCGGTGTGGATTGAGTGGTTTGATGTTTGCTACATAAAACATGTATATATATATACATTGAAATGTATATAATCCTTGATTAATTATCATGTTCATAAGGATACTTAATTCTTAATCTGTCTATTATATATTCTATTGTATAGATTATTAATGCAGGTACTCTAGTCCAAGAATGAGGGGGAGTTTGTTTTTGTTGATGACAAAGGGAGAGAAGTATAAAATAAGGTAGTTAGGCATAGATTAAAGGGGAGTTATTAGTTTTAGGGGGAGTTATTAGGATAGAAGTAATATTTTATAAACAAAGGTTGTCATCATCAAAAAGGGGGAGATTGTTAGTCCGTGAGATGATGGTTTTGACGACAACAACCTTAGAATAGATTATAAAATATAAATACTAACATTATAGGTTTAGATATATATGTATACGTAGGATTTAATGATGCGGGTACCAAGAATGAAGACTGTACAGTATAGAGATTCAAGATATCAAGATTGAAGACTCATGAGTATCAAGATTATCAAGAGTTCAAGAATTCAAGTAATTTATTCTTTAATTAGAAATTTTGTTAAAACTCATAGAAAAGCACTGGCATCTTAAAATCCAATTTATTCGTGGAATTGAATCTACTTCGAGCCTGTTAAAGGGATGGAACCCTAAGTAGGATAGAACCTACGAAAAATCTAGTGGAACATTGTTTTGTATCCGCTAACCTTTTATTCAAAATGATTTTTAAAAATTATATCTTGTTTTCAAAATGATTTCAAAACCTTCCTTCTAAAAGCATCAAAAACATCTATCCTGATTTTAAATAATTTTAGCCTCAAAATCATCTTTAATTTCGAAGTCAAATTACTCCTGATTTTAAACTATCTTTTAAATATAATATATTTAACTTTTAAATATTTATACTTAAAATTAAATATAAAATTATAGCTAAAATTCTATATATATTATTCTCTATGTTTACTTATGAATTTTAACTATAGGCAAGTATATTTATAAAGTTTTAAAATAGTTTTAATATAAGATAAAGGTTATTTTCAAAGAAAATCAAATTATCAAAAAAAGCTTTGGGATGTCGACATACTCATGGTGACCATGTCGACATGGTGTCGGTTGAGTTTAAAATTTAAATTTCAAAAGAAGTGTCTATTCGTCATAGCTCTTCACGAATGGACATGACTGTTGTTCTTCTATAAATAGGGGTCAGTTTCAACGAATTTTATATCAAATTTTCTGGTTTTTCACTCCTCTTCTTCCACTTTTCTTAATACATATTCTTACCATTACTCTGCCGAAATCAACATTGAATCGACCTCAATCATCCATAGTTTGATTCTCTATCACTCTCTCAACAAGATCCTCAGTGCTATTTAGAGTTATAGGCTTTTTGTAATCAACTTAGCGAGAAAAGGTGTGATTGTAGCCTTGAAAATCAATCAGGCGAGATAAGGTGTGATTGTAGCCTTGGGAAATCAATTGGGTGAGCTTGTTGCCCGTAAAATCAAGTGGGTGAACTTGTTGCCCGAAAAATCAAGTATCTCTAGCCAGAGGATTGTGATTCTGAAGGGTGTACTCGTAGCCTTGAAATCGAGGGTGTAATTGTACAATTGCTTTTGAAAGGAAATCCGTACTTGTGTGCGGGACTAGATGTAGGGTAACTCCGAACCAGTATAAAATCCGGTGTGTTCTTTCCTTTACTGCTTTTTATTTTTGCATCTGTGTTTGTTTCTGTGATCATATCTATTTCTGTATATTGCATACTTTTGTGTATAAATCAACATAAACTCAAAAAGATTTAGATTCTTTATAAATACTATTCACCCCCCTCTATTGTTAACTCCAGACTTAAGATCCCTAATCCGCATTTCTCACATATGTCATGACTTCTTATGTACTCTGGGCTCCTTTGCGATCTTAATCACTGCATTGTTATCATAGAACAATGCCATAGGTTCTTAGTATCGAAAATCACTCCAAGCCCACTCAATAACTTGCACATCCTTACTACCTCTTTAACTCCTTCATTGAGGACGATGTACTTGGTCTCCATCGTCGAATTAACTATTGTCTCTTATTTGGAACTTTTCAAACTTACAGGCCCTCCGTTAAGCATAAGAACATAACTAGACACGAGTTTACTATCATCAATGTCACTCTAAAAGCTCGAATCCGCATACCTCTTCATTAGGAGGTTACCATTCCCATAAATGAGGAATAAGTCCCAACTATTTCTTAAATACTTCAGTATACACTTTGCGGCCATCCAATGTTTTGCTCCAGGATTAGACTGGTATCAACTCATCCATCCTAATGTGTAAGTTACATCTGATCTAGCACATAGCATAGCGTACATTATGGATTATATGGATGAAGCATAAAGGATCCTCTTCACATACAATTTCTTCTCATTGGTATGAGGAGCGTCCTTCTTAAAAAGAACAGATACAAGCTAAATTGAAACGTTCCCACGCTTGGAATTTTCCATATTGAACCTCTTCGATATGGTATCTATGTACAGGGATTGGAACAACCCCAACAGCCTCATAGATCTATCTCTATAGAACTTTATACCTGGCATATAGGATGCTTCTTCCAAATCCTTCATGGAAAAGCTCTTAGAAAGCTAAGCTTTCAATGATTGTAATAACAAAAAGTCATTGTCAATCAACAGAAGATCGTCAACATATGATGCTAAGATTAGCATTGCCTTGTTCTTTTCATATACGCACGCTTTCTTTGTGTTCTAATAAAAACCTAAGTGTTTGATTATCTTATCAAAACACTTGTTCCAACTTTTTGAAGCTTGTTTAAGTCCATAGATGGACTTTAACAACTTACAAACCTTGCCTTCGCTCCCACTGACCACAAAACCCTCGGGCTGCAATATGAAAACAGTTTCTTTTAAATTTCCATTTAGAAATGTCGTCTTTACATCCATTTATCATATTTTGTAGTCACATAATGCAAAAAAGGTTAGCATAATCTCAATGGACTTAAGCATAGCTATGTGCGAAAAAGTCTTGTCATAATGAACATCTTGAATTTGACGAAATCCTTTCGCAACAAGCCTAGTCTTATAAGCTCTGGTTCCCTATGTGCTTTTAGCTTTTTCTTAAACACTACAATAACAAAAATGTCTTTTACAACATCTAAAAAACGTTGCTATAAGGCTTTTGCAACGTTTTGCCAAATGTCATTTTAAACCAAGTTGTAATGGTTTAGCATCTTTTATAACATTTCATGGATGTTGCAAATAAAAGTCATAATAAAGTTTATTATAACATTTTTTAATCGTCGTGAAATATGTTTTACTACATTTTTAAAATGTTGCAAAATATATTTTCAACTCTTTTTAAATGCTGCGAAATATATACTATAATAAAAATAACTTGCATGGACATTTTAACCTATAGTAGTTCTATCATCAATACCTTTATTACAACACTAAAATCTAGAAATACAAATACGTAAAAATTTTCGATTCAAATAACTACGTAACATAATTACATAATACAAAAGGAAAAGATAAAAACCGTATAGCCATGCTTTATAAGTATTCAAGCATATTACATCTTTTGTGCTCAAGATAAGCTTGTCCATTATTGTTTTTTCTTACAATGAACATAATACATTCACTATTTCATCTTTTGTAAGCACTCAATATATATCTCTCTTTTATGATTTTTGAGATAAGTAGAGAACTTGTAATTTGACATTTAAAAATTCACATGAAGTTGTTATCAAACTGAGATAAGTAGTCATGTCAGTATTACTATTGCTTCAAGACATGTTTTCCTCTTGATATTATGCTTTCTCTTCTTCCACCAAGCCATCCCATTAAAGGCATGGATGCAATATCTACATATTTTAATGAATATGATAACTACAAGGAATAGTAGATATGTCAGGCAACTATATATTATATAGAAACTTACATGAGTACTGGATTGCATCAATAGCGTTAATTGCAGGTAGTATCATTACATTGAATGGGATGTATCCAGGGACAACTATCAAAGTTAAAAATGGTAACGACCTTTATCATCAAAAGATCCAATATTGATTATGTAATTAATTGGATTTGTAAGCTGCCAATATTGATTCCTTAGTTACATCAACCGGTGTTATTGCTGCAAACGGGAACAAACGCATTAAAGTAGCATTTTTTCCTTTACATGGCGCAGTATTTGTACAATATATATTCATTACATTAACATTATAGTTTAATAAAAACACTTTGCTTTTGGCACTGGATCTTTTAACAATACCTCAAACACATGATTGACAGACACAAGTTTAAGTTATTAGAAGAAAATATAGGTAAAAATATCAATGTTGTTGAAAGGGCATGTTGCTTTCTTTCTTAAATTTATTTTATCATCTTATAACACGTTTTTATCTGGATTGTAAGAACCATTAAAATGAGCATTTGATATGAATAATGTCTAGGATAAATATGGATAATAAATGCATCATAATTGTAATTATCATGATTGTACAACTGATGCGGTGTAGATGTCATTTTAAAACATATTTCACTATCATGTATTTTCAAGTTATAAAATAGCTACGTTAATTGGAAACCATCCTAATAGAAGAAACTAACCATATCAACTTCTCATCTCTTTTCTGTTTCACCCTACATAAAAATAATGGTGGAATGTAAACTCGATCAATGTAGTGAATAAAGCGAGTCAGCTGCAAAGACATCTAATGTCTTAATCATCAATGCGCAGCCTGGAGATCTATACTACTGCTCAAGCAAAGGCATACTTCTTTCCTTCAAAATCAATATTCCATTAATAAACAGTCAATGATAGTTATTTAAACATATTATAATGCTTAAAAGGTGACATATAGTAGTCCTTGAAATGTAAGACAACCTTATGTATTACTCTTACAATAGATAAGACAATAATTCCAGTTGCTCTAGGTATGACCGACCTCCTTATGTCCATTAAAGTTGCACTAAACACTGAGCTCTAAGTCTCCATTATGGGTCGCTCATTGATAATTGTAGGAGTAGACACATCATACATAAAACCTTTAACCACTAATAGGCTAATGCTTTTAGGTGTGGCTCGCATTGTATTAAAGTGGGTGCATAGATTGGATTGTGATTAGTCCCACATCGTAAGATATTCTAAAAGAAATCAGCACATATATGGGATTGGTAGCATGTAACAACAAATGATTCCTTTTGTTATAAATAAATGTTGCTATGAAAATATATGTGTTCTAGGTGGATGTTTTAATCACAACCAAATACATACTAGATATTACATAGCTTTTATAGCCTACTCTAGTGCACGAGGTGTGCCATTCGACAATACCGCTATAACTGCAATTTTGGACTACACATGCAAATATAAAGCTTAGGCTTGCGGCAGTAGACTTCAGAGGCAAAAACACTTCCAGGCAGACGATGGCTCAGATTTGACGGCATCAAAAGCTTCAGATTTCTTCAAGCGATGGTAGTTGGTTTCTATGATAAACTCCGATCAATGGCCATAAAAAAGAAACCTGGGGACGAACTTTAAATCCAGTTGTATGAAAGCGCCTTAACTCAAGTTGTTGCTGAAAATAAAAGAGAAATATGCAGGAAACAGAAAGAAGAAAGGAGAGCAGGGATAAAGAGGAAGAAATTTTGCTAATAATTGTCTGCTTGCTTCGTACAAGATGCCTCTCTATATAGAAAGACTGTTACAATTGATTGGTCCAGATTTTGCCAGATGTCATTACAATTGTGGAGCAGTTAAAAAGTGTAACTAATTATAAAATTCATACAATAAAAGATAATAAAAGATAATAGTGGAAGCTTCTAATTTTGTCTTGCATGTCTCCAGTTATTTGCATGGCTGATATAGTATTTTCTGCTCACGTTCTATACCTTGCAGGCAGCACGATGTTACGTTTTGGTCCGGTAGTCGCAGCTACATCCCTATCATCACCCTCCTCTTGTAGACTAACCTTGTCCTCAAGGTTGTTTATAGTTGTGATTTCTATGGTTAGAGGGGTAGGCGGAGTATCCTGTGGGTTTGGGCAGTACCTGAGCATAGAATATGGAAGACCGGGTGGATGCGAGCTTCTTGAGGTAGTTGGAGGCGGTATGCGACAGGGCCGATTCGTTCAATAATCTGAAATGGACCGAAATATTTTTTTGAAAGTTTGTTTTGTGGTGAGCGGAGTGAATATTGGCGATATGGTTGAAGCTTGACGAAGGCCCATGATCCTATGTCAAACAGTTTATCTTGGCGGTGTTTATCGGCTTGGTGCTTCATGCGGACTTGTGCCCGTTGGAGATTAGTCTTGATGTTATGCAAAATTCGGTCTCGATTAGACGCCTACTCCTAGACATCATGAAGTTTTGTAGAACCCAATATGTAGTCAGATATGATCGGGGGTGCAGGGCCGTAAACGGCTTGAAATGGTGACATTCCTATAGAAGAATGTTTACAAGTGTTATACCACCACTCTGCCCATGGTAAGTATGATGTCCATTTTTTTAGAAAATCTCCGGTGATTGCTCGAAGATACGTTTCCAAACATCGATTGACCACTTCCATTTGGCCATCGGTTTGGGAATGGTAGGCGCTACTCATGCGTAGTTCAGTTCCGTGCAAGCGGAAAAGCTCCTTCCAAAAGTGGCTCATAAATAGTTTATCCCGATCGGACACAATGGAGCGGGGAAAACCATGTA
Source organism: Allium cepa (assembly GCA_030765085.1). Classification (NCBI taxonomy): domain Eukaryota; kingdom Viridiplantae; phylum Streptophyta; class Magnoliopsida; order Asparagales; family Amaryllidaceae; genus Allium; species Allium cepa. The sequence continues at coordinate 390,623,669 of CM060932.1, read as the reverse complement.
GCTTGACATATTCATGTAGAAAATGGGTGGCCAATTGCGTAGCGGACACCGATGTGGGTAATGCACAAAATGTGCATATTTAGATAGACGGTCAACTATGACCCAAATGCAAGTTTTGCCCGCAGGCGGTGGAAGATGGGTAATGAAATCCATCGAAATGTCTTCCCAAATTTGAGTTGGTATTGGTAGTGGTTGAAGAAGCCCTTTAGGTAGCGTAGTTTCGGGTTTAGCTTGTAAACAGGTTGAACATTGTGTCACAAAGTTTCGAACTGAATTGAAGAGTTTATGCCAAAAGAAATTGCTGGAGATGCGGGCTGTTGTTCCTTTGATGCCAGAATACCCACCCGATTTGGAACAGTGATAAGCAATTATAATTTTGCACTGTAATTATGGGTCGTTTGGAACATATAGTTGCTTGCCTCGAAAGAGTAATCCATCTCTATAAGTGTATGTTGCAGCTAATGATGGATCGGTATGTATGCGATGAATCAACTTCTGGGCTTCCATATCTTTGCTGAGAGCTTGTTGAATCTCTGTTGTCAAATGGAATTGAGGAGTGGAGCAGCCCAAGAACAGTGCCTCGGAAGTCTAGCGGGACAAACTATCCACCATCTGATTTTGGGATCCGGGTTTGTATTGAATAGCAAAATCAAACCCAAGTAGCTTGGTTAGCCATTTCTGTTGTTCCGGTGTCTGAATGGTCTGTGTGAGCAGCTGACGCAAGCTTTGGTGATCGGTAATAATCAGAAATTAACGCCCCAATAAATAATGTCGCCATTTGTGAACTGCGGACGTGATGGCATGCATTTCACGCACATACGTTGAAGCTTTGCGGAGGGACGGTGGGAGCTTCTGGCTATGGAAGGCTATTGGGTGATTGTGCTGCGATAATACGGCCTCAATGGCAACTCCTAAGGCGTCTACGTGGATCTGGAAGGGTGAGTTGAAGTCTGGGAGGGATAATACTGGGGCAGGGTGATTGCATGTTGCAGGGAGGTAAAGGCGAATTGGGCTTTTTCAGTCCAGTGGAAATGTGTTTCTTCCTTTTTAAGTAAATCTGAAAGTGGGCTTGCAATGTGTGCGTAGTGTTTTATGAAGCGACGATAATAGCCTGTAAGGCCAAGAAAGCCTCAGACTGCTGCTATGGAAGATGGTGTAGGCCATTTCAGAATTGCTTCAATTTTTTATGGGTTGACAACGGACCCCAACCAAAGAAATAATGTGGCCCGAATAGTTTAGCTCTGTGAGACCAAATACACATTTAGAAATATTGGCAAAAAACTGATGAGAAGCCAATATGGTCAAAGTAGTTTTCAAGTGTTGGCAATGTAAGGCCCAGGATTTACCATAAATCAATATGTCATCAAAGAAAACCAAAGTGAACTTACGGAGGTGTGGTCGAAATATGTTATTCATAGTGGCTTGGAAGGTCGAAGGTGCATTGGTGAGACCGAATGGCATGACCAAAAATTCATAATGTCCTTCGTGTGTTCGAAATGCAGTTTTATGTACATCAGGTGGATGCACACGAATTTGAAAATATCCACTTTGTAAATCGAGTTTGGAGAAATAGTGTGACCCATGAAGTTCATCTAAGAGTTCGTCAATCGTAGGTATGGGAAACCAATCCTTTATGGTAATAGCATTTAGTGCTATATAGTCGACACAAAATCTCCATGACCTTTTTTTTTGACAAGGAGGACCAGGGAGAAAAAAGGGCTCGTAGAAGGCCGTATGATATAGGATTGAAGCATATCAGGTACTTTAGTTTCGATTTCGTTCTTTTGAAAATAAGGATACGGATATGGTTTGACATTAATGGGTTGGGCATTGTGTTGTAAGTTAATGTGGTGATTGAGTTCACGGTGAGGGGAAAGGCTTGTTGGTTTATCAAATAGGTGGGCAAACTTGGTTAATATGGCTTGAATTTCTGGGTGGGTGGTATCGAATGGGTTTTTTGGGTCTTGTGTAGTGGTGAGGTCTAGTTGGAGGTGGAGGTAAAAATTAACAGAGGAAGTAGTTTGTAATCGTTTCAGCTGGTGGAGTGATATTGGAGTTGGGTTTTTTGGTGGGTTGAGGCCTCTAAGTACAATTGGTTTCTGGTTGTGGATAAAAGAAATTGTGTGTTGAGAATAATCTGTAGTGGTTGGGCCTAGGGTCTGTAGCCATTGTACCCCTAAAACTGCATCCGAACCCGCAAAGTTCAAAAGATAAAAATCAATAACAAAATTGTTACCATCAATCTGGATAAGAATATCTTTGCAAATTCCTTCGCAACGTAGCCGCTCGCCACTTCCGACTACAACTGAGAAGAGAGATCGATGGTTCCAGTGGAGTCCCAGGAATCGCGCAGCTCGTGGGTGGAGAAAGTTATGCGAACTTCCTAAATCGACCAAAATTGAAATAAGGATGTTATTAACCGTTGCTGGCAGGCAAATTGAAGTTGGATTAGTTGACCCTAGGAGGGCATGAAAAAAGATTTCTAGGGCAGCCGAGTGGTTTGCGTCTGGTATGTCAAGAAGTGATGGATCTGGGTCATCCTCGTCTTCAGGTATGAGAAGTAGCAACTGTCGTGCTTTGCACCTATGTCCCTGTTGATATTTTTCGTCACAATAATAACATAATCCCTGTGCTTGGCGTTGTTGTATTTCAGCTGAGTCAGGCGTTTTATCGGGTAATTTCTGGGTGCAGTTTGGGTCAGAGGTTGTATTGGTGGTAAGGTTGGGAGTGGTGGAGCAGGGTTGCGGTTGAAGGTTGTTCAGTTATAGGTAGATTGGGATAGGGCTAGTTTATTTTCAATTATTTTGGCAAGGTCTAATGCGTCGGAAATTGTGGTGGGTCAAAGGAGGAGGAGTTCGTTGCGAATTGGTGGTTTGAGGCCTGATATGAAACAGTTGAGGATCGCATCTTAGGGACGGTTGGTGATTCTATTGCAGGTCGTTTCGAATATTGATTGGTATTCGTCGATGGATGAGGTTTGTCTAAGTTTGAATAGTGTCGTTTGAGAGTTGATGAGGGAAGGTGGTCCGAAGCGTTGCTCCATGGCTTTGGCTAATGCAAGCCATGACGATAGTTGGTGGTTTCGATGTAACCATTGAAACCACGTGAGAGCTTGTCCCGTCATATAGAAGCTCGCAAGATCAACACGTTGGTCTTCGGGTGTGGAATGGTATGCGAAGAAGCGTTCGGCTTGAAAAATCCAATCGAATGGATTGGATCCATCAAACATAGTAAGATCGCATTTAGGGGTCTGGTGGAAGTGTGTTTGGGTGTTGGTAGTAATGGTGCTTGCGGGATTTGGTTGTTGGCAGTTTGGGCTGATAATGATGATTGTGGCGTAGGTGGGGCGGTGGAGGAGAATTTGGTATTGATATTGTCTAGGGCTTGATTGATTTTTAGTAGTGCTGCTTGGATGCCATTGATCTGCGATTGTTGGTTTTGTAGTAGGGCAGTGTGGGAGAGTTGAGTGGCTTGGATCGTTTCGATGGTTTGTTGATGCTGGGTAGATTGTTCATGGAGTTGGGTGATTGCTTCATCTACTTGGCGAGTCATGGTGGTGGGGGGGAGGTGAGGGTCAGTGAAAGCACTAAATGAAAGCGCCTTAACTCAAGTTGTTGCTGAAAATAAAAGAGAAATATGCAGGAAACAGAAAGAAGAAAGGAGAGCAGGGATAAAGAGGAAGAAATTTTGCTAATAATTACCTTCTTGCTTCGTAAAAGATGCCTCTCTGTATAGAAAGACTGTTACAATTGATTAGTCCAGATTTTGCCAGATGTCATTACAATTGTGGAGCAGTTAAAAAGTGTAACTAATTATAAAATTCATACAATAAAAGATAATAAAAGATAATAGTGGAAGCTTCTAATTTTGTCTTGCATGTCTCCAGTTATTTGCATGGCTGATATAGTATTTTCTACTCACGTTCTATACTTTGCAGGCAGCACGATGTTACGTTTGGGTCTGGTAGTCGCAGCTACATCCCTATCATTGTATTAGGGGCAGTATCAAAGTTTTCAGACATAGTGGAATTTCTTTTACTGTCGGTTACTGAAGAGACCTTTTTTAAGCGGTGGAATATTTTTTTTTTGAAGACGGAGTAGGTTGGACTGAAGATTAATTATATATGGATAATTAAGGGATCTCGTGAAATCCTAGATTCTGAACTAGGGGACAAATGATTTGGGATTTGGAGAATGGGAAAAAAGTGGCACTGAAAATTTTTAGTTAAAGAAAAAGGGTGTGGTAAATTATTTTGGTCAACCTGCTCAAAAATCCCTGTTTGGTTTGCTATTTTAAAATTATTTTCAGCTTTCAGTTTTGAAAAACACTGAAAACCTGTTCTTTAAAACGGAAAATGATTTTTTTTTGTATTGCTCTTTCTCGGATCCAACTTTAAATCCGAAAACCCGAAACCAAAAAGACGAACCAAACACACTCGATTCCTAATTCATTTTCTGGCCGCTGTTTTTTTCTTCTTCATACTTGTGGATCATCAAAAAATCGGGTAAAATTGCCCTTTTGATTCCGCTGCTTCTGATTCAACTCTTTTCTAAGATAAATTCTATCTTGTGGTATACTATGATCATATTTTTCTATTTTTGGTATTCAATTATGATATGGCAAATTAAGGTAATTTTTTATTGTTTATTTGTTCATTTATATTTTTGCACAGCAGCGAATGTTTTTTCCAAATTAAGATGTTTTCTTTATAGTTTGGGTCTGAAATATAAGCTCAAATTTTAAATGTATAGGTGAGTTACAGATGAACAAAAATGTAATTATTACTTTGTTTTGTTGTTTTGTTTTGATATATAAGGTGCCTGGTGAATTAGAAATATACATGTTATTTAATATCTGTGATATATGTTTAAGTCTTCAATCATAGTACTTTGGCATATAGAATTAAGCTCACCAACATATATAATTATTTGCATTGCAGCATCACCAACTAGAGAATGTCAGCTCTAATCTATAATTTTTTTGCCTATTAACATGTACTTTTGCGTTATAAAAAATGTTTGATACTCAATTATTAATTCTTAAACATTCTTCGTCACAGCGTGCAACATGTTTGTGTATGTAATTATTTTCGGTTGAAGTTAACGTCCATCCATTCTTCTCCTATTTGAATATCTAAATCGGTGCAAAATTTGTGTAGTTATAACTCAGTCAATGACTTAATTAACAACTGACAATGCACGTGAAACAGGTAGGAATCGAACCTCCGTCTTTTTATCAAAACTCAAGCCTCCTTTCCACTGCCACGCATCGTATATATTCAAGTTGTTTCTCTGATTTAACTATGGAAACAGCAGTATATAACAAAATATGTGTAAGCGTAGCTAATTTTAAAAAGATTTCCCTTGCAAGATTAGGTCTCACCGTGGCACGTCCCCTAATTTGTAAACGGCTATGAGGAAGAAAATGGAGCTCCCCTAAATTCCATCTTTTACGCTAATAAATTTGTCCCTTTCCATTTGTATATAAATTGGTAAAAAACACTTTTCAAACCAAAACAAGAGCAACCTCATCAATTCAACCGTTGTTGATTTGAATTGAACTAATGTACAAATCCCTTTTGAATCGACGTTTGCAAATTATTGTGTGGCATATGTACCCATTTAATTTGATAACTTAATTCAGTAATCAATGATTTGCTTGTAACTAATGTACTAATCTTTTCCATTGGAAATTTTGTGCAATCCTTCCCTTTTTATTTACATGGCATATTAACATTATCTTTTTTGCAGGTGCAGTGTGATACTTTGGTAAAGTTATTAGCAATTGTAGCAAGGCTTGACATTGAAGGTTTTTGTCTCGCATCAAAATCAATACTCGTAAAATAGCAAGGCTCTAAAGGTACTGAAATTTAATTAACTATGCAACGTGTTGTTTATTATAAACTTTAAAGTGATCAATTTATTTTAAAATTCTACCCAGTTCAATCATTATTAGTAATGTTTTTTTATGTTACTGTATAGAAAGTCCGCTTTGTATTTATTTTCTCTCTCTCTGTATGTATATGCGTGCATGTGTGTATAAAGACATATGTGTGTGTATGTGTGTCAGCAATGCTATGCTAGAAATGACAAGACCCATATATCTCTTCATTGAACATTATTATCAAAATTACCAACTAGTTGTCAATTATCAATTAATTGTCTGTTTGGTGACTACTCTGGAAATAAAATTCTAGAACAAGTGCTAATGAATTTCTTTTATGGTTTAAAACTGATCAGGTAACATCGTAATATAAACATAATATATTGCATATTTACTCACGTGATACAAGGGTAAGTATGAAATTATGTGTGTGCTTCTACACTAAGAATAATATCATCGGTATTTTGTAACAGTCTTTTGCATCAACATCTAAATAAAAAGGTAATATCATATGTGTGATTGTTTGGAGAAAATTATCTTTAAGCATCTTAGTTGAGAATCAATGAATACTGTAAATAATACCTGTATTATTGAATATTATGGCCTTGTTCGCGGATACACCTCTAACATCAACAATGAGCGAATTTTATGTTTCAAATAAATGTGCATCAAAAGTTCTGTTAGTGTTAACTAATCTGTAAAGCTTTCAAGTAAATGTCGTTTACACATGGTATTTTTAAAAAAAAATTAGTACAATTAATTCTGCAATTAATCGAAGTTAATATGAAAAAAAATTATTTCATAATTGCAACTTTTTTTAAATAATTTTAGAAATGATTGGTGAAACCCTATTTTTAGAAAGGTTTACAAGTGTATTTTGAAAATTATATGATGTGTTTTTGAAAGTAGAGGGAAGAGAGGAAGTCCCACTACAGATATGTGTTCTCCATGACTATCCATGTTTTGTTATATGGACTCTAACTTGTTATATAAAAAGATGAATCATTCTAAACAAATGGTTTCTGTCTAAACTGTCGTTATATGTCATGAAAAATATGTTGAAATATATATTTTTAAAAAAAGGGTTGAGACTTGAGGGAAGAAACTTGTTCTCACAAATAATGCTTTAATATTATTTTTCTTTTGCTAGATTGCTTGATTACAAATGAGGGGAGAGCTGCTCTATTTATAGTCCCTAATAGATCATTCTAGAACTACTTTTGCTTGATTACAAAGAAAACATAATTCTAGAAATACTTTTACTTGGTTACAAAGAAAACATAATTCTAGAAACACTTTTACTTGATTACAAAGAAAACATAATTCTAGAACTCTCACCCCCCTTTAAACATAAAACAAGAATTCTCTAGAAACCAATAAATCAAGTTTATATTCCAACACCCCGTTTAAACTTGATTTGCCCCCCCTTTGAGCTAAACTTTTACGCATACCAAGTTTCTTCTTTAATTCCTTGAAAATCTCCAACTTCAAAGGCTTCGTTAAAATATCGGTAATTTGATCTTGCGTCTTGCAATGCTTAACAACTACTTCTCCTTTCACAACCAAGTCTCGAATGAAATGATACTTGATTCTTATATGCTTGCTCCTCCCATGAAAAATTGGATTTTCGGTGAGTGCTATAGCAGAATTGCTATCACAATATATAAGTGGACATTCTTTTGGAGTATGCTTAAGTTCTTCTAGCACCCATTTAATCCATAAAGCTTGACAACTAGCTAAAGATAGTGAAATATATTCTGCCTCGGCGGTTGAGAGAGCCACAACTTGTTGTTTCTTTGACATCCACGTGATTGCACTTGATCCAAAGTAGAAAACATTTCCCGAAGTACTTTTACTATCATCAACACTTCTGGCCCAATCACTATCACAATATCCAAGCACCTTAGGATCATTTATCTTTTGATAATAAATTCCATCCCAAAGTGTTCCACGCACATATCTCAAAATTCTTTTTCCGGCATCCCAATGTGTCTTCTTTGGTTGCTCCATGAACCTACTAATCAAGCTCACACCATATGTAATGTCCAGCCGAGTGGCTGTCAAATACATCAAACTCCCAACAAGACTTCTAAACAATGTTGGAACAACATATTTAGAGTTGTCATCCTTACTTAGTTTCAAGCCAACTTTAACTGGAGTGCTAATTGGCTTTGCCTCTTCCATTCTAAACTTCTTCATCAAATCTTTTGCATACTTTTCTTGAGAGATAAATATACCATCATTATCTTGCTTTACTTCAATACCAAGAAAGTAATGAAGTAGACCCAAGTCGGTCATCTCAAATTCTTACATCATACTTCTTTTAAATTCTTTAATATTATCAAGACTATTTCCCGTAAAAATCAAATCATCCACATATAAACCAATGATGAGAATGTTATCTTTGTTCTCCTTGATGTAAAGAGTATGCTCAAATGGACACCTCTTGAATCCCATCTTCACAAAATGGTCATCTATGCGACTATACCATGCACGAGGGGCTTGCTTAAGGCCATACAATGCCTTCTTCAACCGATAGACTTTATGCTCTTCATCCTTTATCACATAGCCGGAAGGTTGATCAATGTACACCTCTTCTTGTAGTTCTGCATTCAAGAAAGCAGATTTAACATCTATTTGATAAACTTGCCACTTATTTTGAGCGGCCAATGAAATTATCAAACGAATTGTTTCAAGACGTGCCACGAGAGCAAAAACTTCTTTGTAATCAACACCATACTTTTTCTTGTAGCCTTTCACAACTAATCGTGCCTTATGTTTTTCAACTTCACCTTGTGCATTCAACTTTGTCTTGTAAACCCATTTGACTCCAATGGGTTTCTTCCCTTCAGGTACTTCAACCAACTCCCATGTTTGGTTCCTTTCAATTGCATCAATTTCTTGATCCATGACTTGTCTCCATTTGTCTTCCTTGGCGGCTTCTTCAAAATCAACTGGATCCGCATTTGAATATAAAGCAAAATCAACAAATTCATCTTCTAAAATTCTTCTTGTTTCTCCATAAATCTCCACAAGAGGTCTTGTCCTTCTAGGTGTTGATTCTGAACTTGAAGATGATGAGCTTGGAGGAGAATCAGATGGTGGAGTAGGTGGAGTCGATCCTTCTTCTTCAATTGGCTCAAATGCATCATTATCAAGCAAGATACTTGTACTCTTTTTCTCATTTTTCCATTCCCATGCTTCTTCCTCATTGAAAATTACATCATGACTAATAATAGTCTTCTTTGTGATGGGGTTATATAATTTATATGCCTTGGATCTTTCACTATAGCCAACAAAGATGCACTTTTCAGATCTGTCATCAAGTTTTCCTCTCTTTTCATCCGGCACATGAGAGTAACAAATGCTTCCAAAAATTCGAAAGTGGGAGACACATGGCTTGTGACCGCTCCATGCTTCTTGTGGAGTCTTTCCTTGAACACTTTTAGTTGCCGCACGGTTGAGAACATAGCATGCAAATGCTACAGCTTCGGCGCAAAATATTTTAGGCAATCCTTTTGTCTTCAACATACTTCGAACAAGTTCCATGATGATATGGTTCTTTCTTTCGGCCACCCCATTTCGTTGAGGGGTTGAGCGGACCGTTAGTTGATGATGAATGCCATGATCCTTTAAGAAATTTTCGAATTCTACTGCCATATATTCTCCACCACGATCGGATCGGAGTGTCTTTAAAGAAAAACCACTTTGCTTCTCCACAAGTGCTTTAAAATTCTTGAATACTTCAAATACTTGAGATTTTTCTTTGAGAAAGTAAATCCACATTTTGCGACTATAGTCATCAATAAAAGTGAGAAAATGCCGATTACCTCCAGGAGAGTTTGTGCGCATAGGTCCACATAAATCCGAATGCACTAGCTCCAAAGAATTCTTTGCTCGCCATGCCTTTTCTTTTGGAAATGGATCTCGATGGTGCTTGCCAAAAACACAACTTTCACATACTTGATCTTGTTTGCTAATATTTGGGATTCCTCTCACCATATGATCTTTGCAAATCTTGGATAGAGTGCTAAAACTCAAGTGATTATAATGAAGATGCCAAAGCCATGACTTGTCATTAACAATATTAGCAAAACATGGAAATGCTTCATTTTTAATTTTCAATGGAAACATTTTTGTTGGTGTCATCTTCACTTTTGCAATAAGAACACCAGTTTTGTCTTTGATCTCACATAAATCATTTTTGAAATTCACATTATGTCCCTTCTTTAAAAGTTGCCCAACACTCAAATGATTGTATTTAAGATCGGAAACATAATAAACATTAGAAATATAATTTGTACCTTACTTTGTCCGTATCGAAATATCGCCACTGCCTTTGACAATGAGCCTTTTGTTATCACCTATCTTGACTTCTCGTTGGACACTTTCATCAAAATTCACAAAGCAACTTTTATTTCTGGTCATGTGGTTGCTACAACCACTATCAATATACCACATATCATCAAAGGAATCTTCTTGAACATTACAAGCAAGAAGCATAGTTTCATCTTGTGTCTCCAAATTCTCATGTAGAAAATTAGAATTATCTTTTTCATCATTAATTCTTTTAAAACAATCCTTTTTCATATTCCCATATTTATGACAATAATGACATTGAATATTATAAGAGTTATCTCTTCCTCTTCCTCTTCCACTGTATCCTCCACGACCTCTTCCTCCTTGAGATGAGATTGAATTTTCACTTTGAATTTGGCCTCTTCCTTGTCCTCTACCACGGGCTGATCTTCCACCTCTTCCTCTAAATCCACCACGGTTGGTGTCTCGAATTTGAAAAGCTTGCTCGGAAGGAGAGGAATCAAATTGTTTGATGCGAAGCTCATGAGATTGTTGTGAGCCCAACAATTCTTCGAGAGAGAAAGTATTCAAATCTGTTGATTCTTCAATAGCAACAATAACATGCTCAAATTTCCTTGTCATACTTCGAATAATTTTTTCAATAATTCTTTTATTTGGAATTTCTTCACCTTTGATTCGAAGTTGATTAGCAATAGAAATAGTTCTATTATAAAATTCCTCCACCGTTTCACTTTCTTTCATTTTGAGTAAATCAAACTCACCTCTTAGAGCTTGAAGTCTTACCATCTTTACCTTTTCTTCACCTTTGTACGCTTTGTTGAGGATGTCTCATGCCTCCTTTGATGTTGATGCCCAAGAGATCCTTTCAAAAATTGCTTCATCCACCGCTTGATAGATAAAATAAAGAGCCTTCTTGTCCTTCTTTCGAATCTCTTTCAAAGTATTCAATTGTTGTGTTGAAAGTGTTGCTTGATTCTCCGGTTCTTCATATTAATTTTCAACAATCACCCAAAGATCTTGAGAGCCATACAAGTCCTTCATTTGAATGCTCCATTGATTGTAATTCTTTCTCGTCGAATGAGGAAGTTGAGGTTACAACATATTGTTGGAAGTCATCCATAAACCTCGCTATGATACCACTTTGTTGAAATATATATTTAAAAAAAGGTTGGAGACTTGAGAGAAGAAACTTGTTCTCACAAATAATGCTTTAGTATTATTTTTCCTTTGCTAGATTGCTTGATTACAAATGAGGGGAGAGCTCCTCTATTTATAGTGCCTAATAGATCATTCTAGAAATACTTTTTCTTGATTACAAAGAAAACATAATTCTAGAAATACTTTTACTTAGTTACAAAGAAAACATAATTCTAGAAACACTTTTACTTGATTACAAAGAAAACGTAATTCTAGAACTCTCACCCCCCTTTAAACATAATACAAGAATTCTCTAGAAACCAATAAATCAAGTTTATATTCCAACAAAATACTTATATTTTCACCTAGAGGACTTAGAAAATAGCGTGCAATTAACACTAAGGGTCAGTAGCAACTTCTTAAGATTTATTTATGTTCATTTTAGATAGAGACAAATTATTATTAATCACCAGGTTGTAAGACCTATATATACCGTGTTATCAATATATAATCAGGTAAACAACATTTCTAAGCATGCATGTAATTGGTATTATTTGTAAACAAAGAAGGGAACAAATATATAACCAATAGTGGTTTCATCTAACATGGATATGACCAGGGTCATAGTCTACTTACGTTTTAGTTCTATACTCAAAAGTGCAACTCTACAACTTTATACAGAAATAAAAATAAATAAATAAATCAAAAGAAAAGAAAAGGAAAACCTACAGAGATTTCAGTGCCAAGTAGGAACACTCTTGTACGTGCAGTGACATCAAACATAATTATTGCACATTGCCCATGAATATTGAAGAAGGGAATACAGGGTTAGTATATTATATATGTCAACATGTTTTGAAACAATATATCTAAGCATTCATAAACAGACCCTAAAAATAAAAATTTGTACATCATTTTGATATTGAGCGGATGTAGAACATTATCATATTTATGATTTAACAATGTAAAAAAATGATATGCTGGACTTAATGTGACTAATGAAAGTAATTAATTCAACTAAAAAGAAGAAGCAATGCATGTTTGATTTGTGAACTTCTTAAGATTAATAATAATTTTCTAATCGTGTGTTCAGAATTTGTAGTCTTGGCTATTTCACTTAAAAAAAGCAATGCATAGTCTGATATAGTGAATAGGATAAGAGTAAAATGCAAACACATGATCAGTCTCAACCAGCTTTCGTTATGATATATAACAGCCTATGCAGAGCACATTACAATTAAATTATTATTCACATTGGTATGGAACATATTATTAGAAATATAGCATACCGACATGAATGCTTCTGTTGATTGCTATAAGCATGCTAGGGGTCCCTTCCTTTCAACTTTTCCCTATTCCTCCTGTGAGCCTCATTGTACTTCCTTTAAAGTTAGCAACCTGTCCATTATAAAAAATGAGATGCATTTATTTTAGATAAATAATAATTACTCTTATTTGTATTCTAATTTTATGCTGTGATTTAGTAGGTGTCTTACTTTAGTACTATCGTTTGCGAATATGACTCGGAATACATCTCAGACGCGTTGATTACAAAAATTTTGGTTGATATATCTATTATATTATTGTGGTCGATGCTTGATTTGTTTTCTTTCAATTTTCACTTTGTCAGGTGTATCTCTTATATTACATATCTGAAACCTTATTATGAACTTTTTTATTGTAGTTTTATTCCTATACGATCTGGACATATGTAATTTAACATGAATGTCATCTTATGTTTGATGCTTATTTATTATGTTTATAATTTAGCATATTACCTTTTATCTATTATCGATATGTAACTAGTAACCTGATATAATGGTGGTTGTTTTTATTTAACTTTGTTATATTTGACTTTTTCATTTTGTTCTTTGTTTGATTTTCAACTTGTTAAGTATGTTCATGTGAACATGAAATATGAGTAATGTATATTATATACTATGTATTATGTTTTAAATGTAAAATTTATTTGAATGTGAACATGAAAATTCAAAATTTCAAAGTATGAAAACTATATTACAAACCAAACGCATTTTCCAGTTTTCAGTTTCGAAAAAGGTGCATCCAAACGCATTTTGAGAAATAATGAAAACAAAAATGATCATGAAAACACAAAATCGAAGACTCACAATGCAAATCACTTTTTTTAATGTACGTTCGTGTTGTTTGGACAAGATCGCAAGCACAAACTGGCCATTTAATGTTGGTTTTGCGTCCGACAACTCAAATGTGAGGCCTACGTATTTGCATTTTGTCATAATCGTCTGTCATTTAAATTCAAATTAAAACATAAGCGAAACATACTATTTTCGAAATGGGACGCTGCTCTACATCTCATCAAGGGGTGCTGCCCCTTGCCCACCGTGACTTAATCGGCCAAGTCGACCACCATCGATATGGGCGTTGCCCCCGCACCCCCACCTAGGGGGGTGTCACCTCTCTGGATCCCCCCTACGTTGTGGCAATCAATTTAGAAAATTTTGTGAAAAAACATACAAATTAAAGTTGTATTATATACTAGCGTGCAAGTTACTGTTCTTGATAATTAACTCGATTATGTTGTTATAGGGCATGTCGGTTAAGTCGATTAAATATTCACTTCTACTTTGAAGTTCATTTATCGGAGAAGTGGAGAGAAAGTTTAAAACTAAAATTCAACAAAAGAGGAAAATAAACAGTTTTCTGAAATTTTGGATATTTTATAAAATTTTAAATCTATTCAAAGTTTATTTTTTATTTTTGAATTGTATGAAAATTTAAAATTTTATTTTTATATTTTACAAGTATATTTAAATTTATTTTAGAAATTTCAAATTTTGAGAATTTGAAATATTAAATATAATTATCAACTATAATTATTAAATATTAAACACTAAATAATAAATTTTATTTCTTAGTTGTAAAGATTACTAATTAATCATTAAATATTAATTAGTAAAAATTAAATATTGAATTATATTAAATAGTAAAAGTTATTAAATAGTAAATTAATTATTAAACGGTAAATTAGTTGAAAAGTGAAAAATTAATATTAAGTAGTAAATAGAAAAAATTAAATAGCAAATTAATTATAATTATTAGATATTAAACACTGAATAATAAATAATTAAATAGTAAAAATCAAACATTGTTATATAGATTATTAGAAATAATCTAACTATTATTAATTATAAATTATTATTTGTAAGTTATTTATTAATAATCATTAATTAAAACTTTAGAACAAATATACATTATTACAACATATAAAAAGCACTGTAATATTATTATTTAATAATAATTATTAATTACTTTAAATTTGTTATGAACAATTAAAAATTAATTAATAATCATTAAAAAATAAAAATAAAAAGTTAACCATTAAAAAATAAAATTTTTATTATTAATCATTAAATATTAAACATTAATTATTAAATTTAGATATTAAAAGTTAATTATTAATTATTTAATATTAATTATTAATTATATTTATTAATTATCAAATGAATTTAATAAATATTAATTGTAATTTGTTGAATATTAATTATTAACTATAAAAATTATTAAATATAAAAAATAATTATTGATCATAGGTAATAGTTAGTGATTATTAATTATTTATTAATAATCACTAATTATAATAAATTATAAATAGTGACCTAAATAAGTTGTCATTTATAATTACTAATTATAAATTATTAAGTAAGTTAATTATTTGTTATTAATTATAAGTTACTAATTATTAATTATTATAATATCTAAAGCACTGGTAAATTCTTCAAAAAAAATAACGTTAATTCGGGTTTTACCTACAGTGAACGTTTCCTCAAAGATTTTAACAGCACATGTAACGACTTTTAAAATTTTATAGTAAATGAATATTTACAACGTTTAGGTAAAAAGTTGTTAAAATGATGATTTTACAACATTTTTATAATAAAAGTTGTTGAAAGAGTATTTTTAAAACGTTTGTAGAAAAAACGTTGTAAAAACAAGGTTTTACACCGTTTGCTTTAAATACATCGATTTTTTTTTTTACGATGTTTTTTAAATAAAGGATGTAAAAGAAAATGTTGTAACAGACTCTTTTTTGTGTGGTGTAAAAATCCATTTGCAGCCGATGGGTTTTATCCCTTCGGGTGCGTCCAACAAAGTCCATACTTTGTTTTCATGCATGGAATCTATCTCGAATTTCATTACTCCAAGCCAGAGTACAGATTTTTTTACTTTACAGTGCTTGTTGGAAAGACAAAGGGGTGTCGTCATCTAAGACAAAGTCCTCCTCGTCATCCACGAGAAAAACATAGTATCTTTATAGTGCATAAGATTCCCTACTAAACCTTCTAATAGGTTGTGTGTTTTAATATACGGGTGAACTTGGTTCTCTCACTGGTTCGACCTCAATGTTAACTTCTTGCATCTCATCCAAGTTTATAGCTTCTTTATTAATTTCTTTTGATAGAAATTCCTTTTCTACAAAACAGTGTAGGATCTAAATTAACCCTAGAGGGGGAGGGGTGAATAGGGTTATTGCAAATTTTCTTGATTTAAACACAAAAATAAACTGCAGAAATAAATATACTGAAAAGTAAATCACACACAAGATTTACCCAGCTTCGGCAACCCCTGCCTACTGCTGCATTCCCAGATTTCAATTAGAATTAAACAGTATCACGCTTACAAACACTCTAACAAACTTGCAAACCCTGCTACCGCCTATAGAGTTTTGCAAACTCGCAACCCCTGCTTACTGAACTAACTCTAAATAGACAATCAGACACAACCTAAAACCTAGGTGGTGATTTACCTAAACTCTTTGATTCGTAAAATAAAAAACAATAATTAAGAACAAAATAAAATAGCCCTAAACTAATTAACAATATTAATATAAGTTTATAATCAAACAAAACCCCCTTTTGTTTTTTAACACCGGCCTACTTCCTTATTTCACCCGATCCTCTTTTTGTCTTCGTTCGTGAGAAATAATGGCGGCTTCGTTCTGATTAGCGCTTCGTTCCCTTTTGATCCAGTTAGGGCTTCAGCTCTTTGTTGCAATTAGGGCTTCGGTTTCTTCAATTGATCTGTGATTGGTTGCCCTAGCTTGCTTGCAGTTGCTCGATCGAGTTTTGATGCTTGTGAATTCGGTATGTGCTGTCTCCTTTTGCTTTTCTAAATTGATACTTGAACTCGATCGAATTTTAAATGCCGATGATGATTAGGGTTTTAATAGGATTTGATTTCCTATTTTTGCGTTCGTATATTCGTGTTTGAATTTTTCATTGAATCATTTCGGCCACTTGATGATGCTTGAATGAATGAGATTGATTCTGACTACTTCAAATCGTATATTGATGGTCACGGCTTTGATCATATGACTTGTTCGATTCCTTGATTCATACGGCAGAGACTTTCTACTTTTTCTTGAATTTGACTTTTTCAAAGAAGTATCTGTCTTCGTGACTTGCCATTACCATTGTGTTCACTGGTCAATTACTGCTTTACTGATTTCTCTGTATTCGATACTTGCTATGTTTGACTGCCACTGGCTTTGACTTGGTTATCCCTTCGAATTTCTTTTGGCTTCACTGTGACATTTGCTCTTGCTCTGATACAGATGCTACACTTGTTCATGTATTCGACATTGTTCGCTTTGACATTTAACCATACTGTTACTTGTGATATATTCTCGAGTTGCACACTGCTTGTTAACTACTGCTTCAACTTGTTACTTCTGGAGTTGTTGTAGTCTTTGTTGTCTGCACTTGTACTTGATATTGCAGTTTCTGGCCTTGTATCATGATGCAGTCTTCATTCGTGTTTGTTACTGTCCTATATATGATGTATGAACTGCTGTGTTGATCACTGATGCATTTGAAGCTGGTCTTGTTGTCGTTGCTATGCAGTTGCTATGCCTTGTAGCTTGCCACTGACTTGTGTTCCATTTATTTGCACTTGATCATTGCTTTGAGTTTCACTGCCTTCTGTCCATGTTGGTACTGGCTGCATCACTGTAGTTTGCTACTGTATCATTGAGTAGCTGTCGTATTATTCATCTTATGTTTGAACATAACATTCATTTTGTTGTTTCACTTGTGTACTGCCTTCACTGTCCACTTGAACTGTTTCACTATGGTTTCATGCCTTGTAGTTGTATTTGAGTCAGTGCTTCACCATATCACTTTTTGATTGATGCTGCATCACTTGTAGCTTTATGTATTCATGTGCTTGTCTGCATTCACTCTGGCTTGTGTTATGATTGCTGTGAAGTTGCATTGATCTCTGTAGTACTTTATGTTGACATTTTCTTTGACGCTGTTTTGTTGGGCTGTGTCTTCATTGATGTGTCACTGCATACATGTGTACTTGATTCTTTGATGTTGTAACCTCTGGTATGCTGCATATTGTCACATATTGATGCCTCTGTTTGCTATGGCTCTGACCATCTGATTGTTGTATTGCATGTTGCTGTTTCATTTCATGCATGTTGAACTGATTTTGCTTGGTGGTCTTGTACTTGTATACTGCTGGTTTGAGGCTGTGTCATGTTTGAACATAGCATTCATGTCATGTCGCCTTGTGTTGAATCCAGTTTTACAGCTCGGGTTTGACCTTGTGCTCGTGTCGTGATTTTAAATATATTGCACGTGAGTTGAAACCCGGCTTTACATTTGGGTTTGACCTGTGCTCACCTGTCCCTGTAGCATTATCAAGTGTATATCGGTGTGCACGGCCTTGTGGCATATACAGTGATACACTGTGTATGTCACAAGTTGTTCGTGTATGATGAATTTAAATTTAAATTATGACGAACAACCCAAATAACTGAGGCAAATCATATATTCAAAAATTATCTTCTATTTTTGAATTGCAAAAATATTTCTTTTTTAATTTTACTGCGTTAGTTTATATTTTTACAGATTGCTCAGATGCTGGATTCAAACTGGAATGCAGTTGAAGATAGATACGAGTGTGAGTGATATGTAGTGAGGTGCTGATGTAGATGTGAAATGTCATGTATTGTAGTCAAAATTGTATATGTATAGTGAGAGCTTGAAATTGTACTATCAAAGTTGTAATAAATATTTGTTTGAATAAAAATTTCTGTTTGAATTCAAAATCTGTTTAACTTGATCTGTTTGAATTCAAATTCGAATTCTGTGTAGTTTAATTTTATTCAACAAATATTTATTTAAAAATAAAATAGTACATTACCAAATATATTTAAATGAATGTATATATGTTTATTATCATCAAACAAAAATCATATAGCGCAAGGCGCATATTCAACAATCTCCCCCTTTTGATGATAACAAACATATATTTAAGATTTTGAATATATCAAATGTTATTTGATAATTTCAATTTGCTCCCCCTATTTGAATGCTCCCTCTCTACACAATACTCCCCCTACATATATGCATAGAAATATATAAATGAGCCTATATGCACAGTGAAAAATTATTTGACCTTTGCTTGATTCTATTCGACAAAATCTTAACTTTTCTCTCCCCCTTTTGTTATCAGCAAAAGAATAATAGTGTTATAAAATAGGGATGAAGTGATCGACATGAATCAAACATTTAACTTAATTAAATATAAATATCAAATTTCAATAAAACTCAAACAAAAATCATAATTACCCTTGTCAAGCGCATATTCCACTTTCAGAAGTGATGAGGATAAAAAATCATCAAAAATCATACAATTCTGTCTATTTGTGGTATATTTATTTCAGGAAATTTGAATTTCTACTAACCATGCATAACCGTTAGGACTTTTAAATGAGATTAGTAGTATTCACAATTTTTTTTTAAAAAAAACGAAATCAAGTATCTTCTAATCACGCATAACCGTGAGGACTTTTAAATGGGATTAGAATCAACTTGTCTATTTAATTAATTAATTTTGATATGCGTTCCATACATGCATAACCGTGAGGACTTTTAAATGAGCATGGAAGCACATAATCATAAATCCAAGTAATTCACCCATGCATAACCGTAAGGACTTTTAAATGAGAGTGAATACTTTGGATATTTATTTTTAATTGCTGAATATTATAAGTTGAAGCACAAATAATTTCCTTCACAGATTTAAAGATATTGAAGAACAAATGATTTCCTTTGTAAACTACCACAAATTTACATACTAAATATGATCTTGAAGAGTGATGGTCGATAGAAAGATGATAGAAATAGAAATGGTCATGGAATTATTACCCAACAAAAATTTTATAACTCTTGTTATGAAATTCTAAAGAAATTTTCTAATTATACTTTCTCGAGTTATAATATATGATAAATATCAACACTCATCACTTTTTCAATCACTATTCATCTTTTCGATAATCATTAGGGAGTTAGATTAGTTAAAAAATTGTCATTTAGAATCAAATTCAAAAATCAAAATTTAAAAAAAAAAATGATTAGTCAACCTCTATAATTCCCAAATCTAAACGTAATTTGGAAAATCTGTCTTCGGGGAGAGGTTTTGTGAAAATATCAGCAAGTTGAGTTTCTGTTGAAATATATTCAATGCAAATGTCTTCTTTAGCAATGTGATCTCGAAGAAAATGGTGTCTCACATCAATGTGTTTTGTGCGAGAATGATGGACAGGATTATTTGACAAATCTATAGCACTCTTACTATCACATTGTAATGGAACTTGTTTATAGACTAAGCCAAAATCAGAAAGAGTTTGCATCATCCATAGAATTTGAGCACAACAACTTCCCAAAGCAATATATTCTGCTTCAGTGGTGGATAATGCAACACAATTCTGTTTCCGACTTGACCATGAGACTAATGAATGTCCTAGCATAAAACATGTCCCACTAGTGCTTTTTCTGTCAACTAATGAACCAGCATAATCAGCATCGGAATAACCTACTAAATCAAAATTTTCACAAGAAGGGTACCATAGTCCAAATTTGTGTGTGTGTGAAAGATATCTCAAAATTCGTTTAGTAGCTTTTAAATGAGATTCTTTGGGATTAGCTTGAAAACGTGCACACAAGCACACAGAAAACATAATATCAGGTCTAGAAGCAGTAAGATAGAGAAGTGAACCGATTATCCCTCGATATTTCTTTTGATCAATTGCAATTCCTTTCTCATCTTTGTCCAACTTTGTTGATGGGCTCATAGGAGTTCTCAATGGTTCGGAATTTTCGACTCCAAATTTCTTCAATAGCTCCAACACATATTTGGATTGTGAAATGAAGATACCATCACTGCTTTGCTTAATTTGAAATCCAAGAAAGTATTTCAATTCACCAACCAAACTCATCTCAAATTTAGCCTACATGACTTGTTCAAAATTCTCGCACAAAAGCTCATTAGTAGCACCATAAATAATATCATCCACATAAATCTGAACAATCAAAAAATCATGTTCTTTATGTAATAGAAACAGAGTCGTGTCAGCACTTCCCTTTTTAAAACCATTTTCCAAAAGATATGTACAGAGGCAGTCATACCAAGCTCTTGGTGCTTGCTTAAGACCATATAATGCTTTTTCTAGCTTATACACATGATTTGGAAATTCATGATTTTCAAAACCGGGTGGTTGTTCAACAAAAACTTCTTCTTTTAAATCACCATTCAAAAAGGCACTTTTTACATCCATTTGTTTAAGTTTGAAACCTTGTAACATGCAAAACTTAGCAAGATTCTAATGGCTTCTAACCTAGCAACTGGAGCAAATGTTTCATCAAAGTCTATGCCTTCTATTTGGTTATAACCTTTTGCAACCAACCTAGCCTTGTTTCTAATTACATTTCCTGATTCATCAAATTTATTTTTAAACACCCATTTAGTCCCTACAATTGGATAGTCATTAGGCCTAGGAACTAAATTCCAAACTTTGTTTCTCTCAAATTGATTAAGTTCATTCTGCATTGCTAAAAACCAATTTTCATCATTAAGAGCCATTTCAACAGAATCAGGTTCAATTTCAGAAATAAAACCACTATGACAACAAAACGCACACAAATTTTCATCAAATGAGGAACGAGTACGTATACCTTCCGTAGGATCACCAATAATTAATTCAGGAGGATGATTAGGTTTGAACCTTAATTTATCAGCATCAACAGTCCTTCTTTCAGTTTTCTCACTAAATGTCCCTTCTTCAGTGCCTTCAGGATCTACTCCATCGTCAACCATCCTTTCAGTCGTTTTTTTCAGATCAGATTCATCAAATTTCACATTGATTGACTCAACAATTGTCTTTGTTCGTTTGTTATATATCCTGTAAGCCTTACTCCTTGTTGAATAGCCCATGAAAATTCCATCATCAGCCTTTGATTCAAATTTTCCAAGTTGATCACCTGTGTTAAGAATGAAACAAGGACACCCAAATATACGAAAATAAGAAATGTTATGTTTCCTTTCATGCCACAATTCATAAGACGTTTTGCCAAGTATTGGTCTAATCATTACTCTATTCATTACATAGCACGAAGTATTCACTGCCTCTGCCCAAAAGATTAGAGGTAGCTTATACTCACTTAACATGGATCTAGCCAATTCCTGTAATGTACGATTTTTCCTTTCAACCACCCCATTTTGTTGAGGTGTTCGTGGAGCAGAAAATTCATGTTTTAAACCATTTTCTTCACAAAAAATTTCAAATTCAAAATTTTCAAATTCGCCTCCATGATCGCTTCTCAAGGTTTTAATTGTAACTCCTTTTTCATTTTGAACAAGTTTTGCAAATTTTGAAAAATATTCGAAAGATCCAGACTTTTTGGCTAAAAAGTAAACCCATGTAAATCTAGAATAATCATCAACCAATACATAACAATAACGTTTTCCATTCAAGCTTGAAATTTCATTTGGTCCAAATAAATCCATGTGGACTAGTTCAAGGACCCTTGATGTGCTAACAATGTTTTTAGGACGAAATGATGATCGACTAAGCTTGCTCAAGGAACATGCTTTACACACTTTATTATTTTTAAATTTCTGATGTGGTAACCCTCTGACTAATTCTTTTGATTCGAGTTTTTCTAAGAGACTCATGCTAGCATGTCCAAGTCTCCTATGCCATAAATATGCCTCTTCGTCAGTGGCTACCAAACATCTAGAAAGACTTAGATTATCAAATGAAAGTGAGTAAACATTCCCTTTTCTTTTGCCCATAAAAATAATGTTATTAGAAGATTTATCAATGATTTTGTAAGTATCACTATCAAAAATCACGTTCATAACTTTGTCACATAGTTGGCTAATAGAAATGAGATTGTGATGCAGATTTTCAACGTATAAAACATTAGTCAAGGAAAAAATACCGTTACCAACTTCACCTTTGCCAATAATCTTACACTTGCTATTGTCTCCCATGATCACATTTCCACCTTTAAAATTCTCTAAGCTAAGGAACTTCGATTTGTCACCTGTCATATGTCTAGAACAACCTGAATCTAGAAACCATTCTTGTTGTTCCTTAGCCCGCCAACAGACCTACATAAGAAGAGAGGAAGATGACCTAGAGAAACTCTTAGGTCCAATGTTATTAGTGATAGAAGCATTGTGAATAAACAATCCCTTTGGAATCCATACTTGTTTAGTCCTTTTATTTTTATTCCAATAAACATGAAATTTGTTTGTAGAATTCTTAGGAACCCAAACTTGTATAAATTTTGTGTTCTTGTTCCTATGACTATCATTTTCAGCACGACATCTAAATATTTCACATCTATCAAAGAGATTCTTATATTTTGCATTATCATCAACTTGTGTTTTCCCAAAACCTAGTCCTTTCCCGTTGTTAGCAAAAATTTGATTTCCCAATAGCATGTTGAAAGATTTTTCGCCTCTTGAAAAGTTCTTCAAAGATTTCTCAAGATTTTGGACTTTGGTTTTTAATGTTGAGTTTTCAGTAACAAGTGAGGTGCATCGATTAATAAAATCCTTTCTCCTAGTGTCGATGGTTTCCTTAAGATTCAAGTTTTCATTTTCAAGACTTTCAAAGTTATTCCTCAGTTTTGATAATTCTGAATCTAAAATCTTACATTTTTTACATTCTAGGTTTTGAATATTTTCAATTTCAGTTTCTAACCTAGAATTTTCATGGACAAGTTCTCTCCTATCAGATTTTAGTTTTTCAATTTTAGATTCAAGAGTATCAATCATTTTAGTAAAATCACAACACATTGAAACAAGTTCTTTATAAGAATAGTTACTTACCTCACTAGATTCCTCTAAGCTTGCTTCTGAATCCGATTTTGACATAAGACACAAGTTAGCCTCCTCTGAGCCATTATTTGAAACTTCCTCTCCTTCTTCATCATCCCAAGTCGCTGCAAAAGCCTTCTTTTTCTTTTTCTTTCCTTTGTTGTTTTTGAGAAGTGGACATTTTTGTTTGAAGTGGCCAGGCTTCTTGCAGTTATAGCATGTCAATTCATTATCGGAATCGTCAGAATTCTTTGACTTATTACCACTTATTTTCTTCTTTCGTGACTTGAATCTTGACCATTTTTTAAGATTATTGACAGCCATTGCAAGCTCTTCAATTGGATCTTCTTCTTCTTCATCGCTTTCTTCTTTGCTCTTTAAGGCAATCGTCTTCTTCTTTGGTTCGGAGTTGTTGCGTTCTTCCTTTGCTTTTAGCTCAAGCTCATATGTCATCAAGTTGCCAATCAACTCCTCCATGCTTAGTTTTCTCAGATCTTTCGATTCTTGGATTGCTGTGACTTTTGCCTCAAAGTTCATTGGCAAAACTCGTAGTATCTTCCGCACAAGCTCTACCTCAGTGAATACCTTCCCAAGCGCTCTAGCATTGTATACCAAGGTTGAAAAGCGACCAAACATATCCTTTATGCTCTCGCCTTTGTCAATCACAAAGTTTTCGTATTCATTGCTGAATAGGGCTAGCCGAGACTCCTTGACTTGAGAAGTTCCTTCGTGTGTCACCTCCAAAGTATGTCATATTTCCTGTACTGTTGTACAATGAGAAATTCTATTAAATTCATTTTTATCAAGAGCACATATCAAAGCATTCATGGCTTTAGCATTTGTTGTTTTCAATTTCTTATCGTTAGCATCCCACCTATCCTTAGGTTTAGGAATCTCCGTATCACCAACGATTATAGTGGGGGGTTTATAGCCAGTTTCAATAATATCCCAAACTTCATAATCAACAGAACTGAGATAGATACCCATCCTAACTTTCCAATAAGCATAATCGTTCCCGTTAAACATGGGTGGCCTAGCAATAGATTGCCCCTCAGAAAAAGCATTATTTTGTAGACTCATGACTCTAGAGTTAAATAAAAAAAATTTACCGGGCTCTGATACCACTTGTAGGATCTAAATTAACCCTAGAGGGGGGGTGAATAGGGTTATTGCAAATTTTCTTGATTTAAACACAAAAATAAACTGCAGAAATAAATATACTGAAAAGTAAATCACACACAAGATTTACCCAGCTTCGGCAACCCCTGCCTACTGCTGCATTCCCAGATTTCTATTAGAATTAAACAGTATCACGCTTACAAACACTCTAACAGACTTGCAAACCCTGCTACCGCCTATAGAGTTTTGCAAACTCGCAACCCCTGCTTACTGAACTAACTCTAAATAGACAATCAGACACAACCTAAAACCTAGGTGGTGATTTACCTAAACTCTTTGATTCGTAAAATAAAAAACAATAATTAAGAACAAAATAAAATAGCCCTAAACTAATTAACAATATTAATATAAGTTTATAATCAAACAAAACCCCCTTTTGTTTTTTAACACCGGCCCACTTCCTTATTTCACCCGATCCTCTTTTTGTCTTCGTTCGTGAGAAATAATGGCGGCTTCGTTCTGATTAGCGCTTCGTTCCCTTTTGATCCAGTTAGGGCTTCGGCTCTTTGTTGCAATTAGGGCTTCGGTTTCTTCAATTGATCTGTGATTGGTTGCCCTAGCTTGCTTGCAGTTGCTCGATCGAGTTTTGATGCTTGTGAATTCGGTATGTGCTGTCTCCTTTTGCTTTTCTAAATTGATACTTGAACTCGATCGAATTTTAAATGCCGATGATGATTAGGGTTTTAATAGGATTTGATTTCCTATTTTTGCGTTCGTATATTCATGTTTGAATTTTTCATTGAATCATTTCGGCCACTTGATGATGCTTGAATGAATGAGATTGATTCTGACTACTTCAAATCGTATATTGATGGTCACGGCTTTGATCATATGACTTGTTCGATTCCTTGATTCATACGGCAGAGACTTTCTACTTTTTCTTGAATTTGACTTTTTCAAAGAAGTATCTGTCTTCGTGACTTGCCATTACCATTGTGTTCACTGGTCAATTACTGCTTTACTGATTTCTCTGTATTCGATACTTGCTATGTTTGACTGCCACTGGCTTTGACTTGGTTATCCCTTCGAATTTCTTTTGGCTTCACTGTGACATTTGCTCTTGCTCTGATACAGATGCTACACTTGTTCATGTATTCGACATTGTTCGCTTTGACATTTAACCATGCTGTTACTTGTGATATATTCTCGAGTTGCACACTGCTTGTTAACTACTGCTTCAACTTGTTACTTCTGGAGTTGTTGTAGTCTTTGTTGTCTGCACTTGTACTTGATATTGCAGTTTCTGGCCTTGTATCATGATGCAGTCTTCATTCGTGTTTGTTACTGTCCTATATATGACGTATGAACTGCTGTGTTGATCACTGATGCATTTGAAGCTGGTCTTGTTGTCGTTGCTATGCAGTTGCTATGCCTTGTAGCTTGCCACTGACTTGTGTTCCATTTATTTGCACTTGATCATTGCTTTGAGTTTCACTGCCTTCTGTCCATGTTGGTACTGGCTGCATCACTGTAGTTTGCTACTGTATCATTGAGTAGCTGTCGTATTATTCATCTTATGTTTGAACATAACATTCATTTTGTTGTTTCACTTGTGTACTGCCTTCACTGTCCACTTGAACTGTTTCACTATGGTTTCATGCCTTGTAGTTGTATTTGAGTCAGTGCTTCACCATATCACTTTTTGATTGATGCTGCATCACTTGTAGCTTTATGTATTCATGTGCTTGTCTGCATTCACTCTGGCTTGTGTTATGATTGCTGTGAAGTTGCATTGATCTCTGTAGTACTTTATGTTGACATTTTCTTTGACGCTGTTTTGTTGGGCTGTGTCTTCATTGATGTGTCACTGCATACATGTGTACTTGATTCTTTGATGTTGTAACCTCTGGTATGCTGCATATTGTCACATATTGATGCCTCTGTTTGCTATGGCTCTGACCATCTGATTGTTGTATTGCATGTTGCTGTTTTATTTCATGCATGTTGAACTGATTTTGCTTGGTGGTCTTGTACTTGTATACTGCTGGTTTGAGGCTGTGTCATGTTTGAACATAGCATTCATGTCATGTCGCCTTGTGTTGAATCCAGTTTTACAGCTCGGGTTTGACCTTGTGCTCGTGTCGTGATTTTAAATATATTGCACGTGAGTTGAAACCCGGCTTTACATTTGGGTTTGACCTGTGCTCACCTGTCCCTGTAGCATTATCAAGTGTATATCGGTGTGCACGGCCTTGTGGCATATACAGTGATACACTGTGTATGTCACAAGTTGTTCGTGTATGATGAATTTAAATTTAAATTATGACGAACAACCCAAATAACTGAGGCAAATCATATATTCAAAAATTATCTTCTATTTTTGAATTGCAAAAATATTTCTTTTTCAATTTTACTGCGTTAGTTTATATTTTTGCAGATTGCTCAGATGCTGGATTCAAACTGGAATGCAGTTGAAGATAGATACGAGTGTGAGTGATATGTAGTGAGGTGCTGATGTAGATGTGAAATGTCATGTATTGTAGTCAAAATTGTATATGTATAGTGAGAGCTTGAAATTGTACTATCAAAGTTGTAATAAATATTTGTTTGAATAAAAATTTCTGTTTGAATTCAAAATCTGTTTAACTTGATCTGTTTGAATTCAAATTCGAATTCTGTGTAGTTTAATTTTATTCAACAAATATTTATTTAAAAATAAAATAGTACATTACCAAATATATTTAAATGAATGTATATATGTTTATTATCATCAAACAAAAATCATATAGCGCAAGGCGCATATTCAACAAACAGCGCATCGAGAAACAATAAACTTTTGTTTCTCGGTATTGTAGAATATACATCCCATTGAATTTTTGGAATATCCTATAAATTTACACTGTGCCGATCTTGCCACATGTTTATTCAGACCAACGTTGTTAACTTACATCGGACAACGGACAACCCTACACCTTCAAAATACTTGAGTTGGGGTTTTTTACCATACCACATCTCATACGATGTTTTAAGGGATAGATTTAGTGGGCAACAAGCTCAACATTTGCACTGCGATTTCTAGTGCGTATCCCCAATAGGATAGAGATAAGTGCTTTACTCATCATAGAACGAACCTTATCAAATAGGGTTCTGTTCCTTCGCTTCCACACACCATTGTTTTGCGGAGTATAGGGTGAATTAATCTGAGAGATAATCTCATTATCTTTTAAGTACTATTGAATTCCTGTCCAACGTACTCAACTCCTCTATCTGATCGAAGAATCTTAATCTTGCGATTCGTTTGATTTCTACGACATTCTTGTACTCAACAAATTCTTAAAGACATTGGATTTGTTCTTCATAAGATACACATATCCCAGTCTTAAGAAATCATCAGTGAAGGTAACAAAGTAAGAGCTATCATTCTTGGTGACTATAGGCATTAGGCCATATACAACAGTACGTGCTAACCCTAAGAGTTCATCGACTCTTTCATTGCTCCCACTGAAGGGATGCTTGGTCATTTTTCCATTAAGACATGACTCACATGTGTTAAATGATTCAGAATCAAGTAACGAGAAAAACCTTCGGTTTTGAGTTTATGTTGTCATTTCTCACTAATATGACATTGCCTACAATGCCAAAGATAATTATAATTTATATTGCTAGAGGGACTATTCATATAACACACATAATTAGTATTGATCACATAAATGCCATTTTCAAGAATATCATCACAGTCTTTATTTCCTTTTAAACTAATGTTTATAACACTATTCACACAATGAAATATATATCCAGTCTCAATCAATCTAAAAATATAAATAATTTCATAAATAAAGTCTTTTACAAAATAGCAATTGTTTAGTATTAATACTACTCCACTAGGCAAACGTAAATGATCCTAAGCCCTTGTAACGAATTACATATATGAGTTAAAGATCTAGTATCTAAAACCCAGACATTTTATTAACTACAAACAATTTTGAATCATAAATGTACCTGACAGAACTACAGAACCGTTCTGCTTTCTTTTTTTAACAATCTTTAGATATTCAGGACAGTTACTTTTTCAGTAGTGACAATGGTAGCATTCACCTTTACCATCAGTTTTCTTACTTTTCTAATTATTCTTACCCTCTCTTTTCTACTTCTTCGAACTGTTCGAATATGATGTACCACCCTTTACAGTAGCATAGCCTCTTGATCCTTTGATGTAGACTCGGCCGACCTTAAAATATTAGGAAGCTCCTTGAGATTCACATTCAAATGGTTCATATTATAATTCGGTATGAATGGTTCATATTATCATTTAATATGAATGGCTCATATTGAGGTGTAAGAAAACCATGGATCAAATCAACTTGTAATTCATTGCTTGTTAGTATGACCAATTGTGAAAGCTTATCAATATAGCTCTTCATCATCTATACGCAATCGTCCATCTTCTGTCCTTTAGTCATTTTAGTATGGAACAGCTTCTTTGTAAGCTCGTACCTTACGGAACATGACTATTCACCAAACAGGGCATTGAGACTATCAAATATCTCAAGCACATACATGTTTTTGTGCCGTCTATGCAAGGGATTGTCTAATGTAGAAAAAACATGGGTGATCTCTATGTCTGAAACCATTTCTTATAAGCAAGTATAAGTTCGAGGTCTGCATTATCAATGGGTTACTCTATAGGTTCACATGTAATAGACAACCAAAGATGCTCGTAAGTTAATGCTATCTTAATTGCTCTTAGCCAATCGATATAGTTTTGTGCAGTAAGCTTGTCGCTTTCATAAAATAGTTTTGGAGTTGTTAGAATCTAAAAGTTTTAATTGTAGATTATTAGGATTATATCATAGTAGATGTTCTTATGATATTAGTAAGGTTAAACTTTATGTTTCATATTACTAGTAAACTTCCACTTGTCTTTTATGTTTTGCTAAATCTTAAGTCGAAACATGGAAGTTTTCAACTTCACTGGAAGTTGTAAGTACTCATCTGTCTTGGAATTCTGACCTTAAGTTTGCTCAACAAGCCATAGCTCCATAGAAAATGGATAACTCCTTATGGTTGTATTATATGCAACTCCTAATCCATCGTACCTATCTTAATTTCACTTCAACCTTGATTTTTTTCAATAAATCGAAATGAAATTATTAACGCATACCTACCATATTAAGACAACCTAAGTATAGTATATGTACCTTGAGTTTTCTCAACAAATACATATAGCTATCTTACCTCATCCATTTAATATATTAATAATAATACACACATCCCTAGCATGAGTTTCCTTAATAACTAAGGAATGTGCAAGTAATTTATTAATATATATATGGTAAAGGACAAAATTACACTGAAGATTCATAATCTTCAATGTAACATCCCGAAAACTTAAGAGAGAATTTATAAAAGAATTAAATTTATAATATAACATGGTCAATAATAGAATTTTTATAAATGTCCAGATTTGGCTATAAAATCTACACCATTGCATTAGTAGTAATTTTCTGGATGATTTTCATATACAACACTTTGAAATCGGAGCAAATATGTAGAAGTTACAAATGGTTGAAAATTCGCTATTAAAAAGATTAAATATATGAATTTGGAAAGAAATTAATTGATAAAATAATAAAAACAACAGTTGACACCCTAGGGGATCGCGGATTGCCAGTAGACATATAGGGTCGACTAGTCACCACCTAGCGGTGGCCGGTTGATGTTTCAGATCGATAATTTTGAGCGGCCAATTGCCTAGATTTAATGAAATATTTTAATTTAGATGCGAAGTAAACGTTTAACGCACATGATGTAAGAAAATATTCACCTAGGGTTGATCAACAACCAGCAGTAATCCAAAACCTGTATAAAGACACAGATAACTTAAAGTCTAATTCAGAAAAATTAGTGTACTCCACTGAAACTCTACTAAATTCTTTCCTCTTCAGACCTAAATTCTTCAAAAGTGAAATAAAAATAACAGCAGAAAGATTAAGAAGGATGAATCAAGCAAACAACTAACGAACCAGGAGGGCAGATTTTAATTGGGATTCAACATAATGCTTGGATCTGAGGTGAGTATGTATATTTTTAATAAGATAATTATATGTAGTTAGTTTTTGTATACCCTTTCTGATCTAGATTATTATGAACTAAATTGGAGAATCATATTGTTTAAATCTGAAACTAAATTAAAAATTAAATTGATGTAAATCTATTAAATAAGAATTGATCTACGTTACACCCCTTTCTAATCAAGTAGAATTCCTGTAATTTGTTAATATAACCTGATAATATGGACCTGATTAACTGATGGTCATAAATTGAAACTGAATAGGAGTTTGGATAAATACCACTCTGAGTTCACATAAATCGCTAAACATGAAACTGTAGGTTTGCTGTAGAAATTAGAGCATGAACGAAAATTAAACAGTAATTAAAAAATAAAATATAAATAATGGATTAGCCTAAAATTTTCACCATGACCGATTGAACGCGCTATATAAAGCAGTCGACTGCAAGTTATCAACCGTTTTAGGAGCAGGAAATCAACTTATAGGCATTCTAAAAGTGAAATATATATATGGGTGGATGTTAGGAATAAAGAAGCTAGTTCCCTATGAGGCTACACTAGGACATTGCAGGACTGGGTAATGGTATCTATCAAGCGGGTATCAATATTCGACTAGGGGAGATTCTATCGCAAATGGAACTCACATGAGGTTCTACAGTGGACGTTCAACACTGACTGATGTCTAATGAAGTGTGTGGACACAGCATAACTGGAGTTCCTTGGCATTCACCGATACTGATGTGACATGGTGTTGTGTTTATGTTGGATCTCGACGTGTGTAATAAGAGGCATTACGTTACCATTGAGAAATGGACACGAATACTAACGATGAGACACTTCGATGACTCGGCATTGCGCTCTTCCTCATTGTGTAACGGGTGTGTGTGTAGTCGTAGTTCTGGGAAACTTGGTCCTATGGTAGAAATTGTAGGGAAACCTATGCAAAATAGTTATGCTGGTCATAATGTGAGAGATGTAGTCCTATCCAGGAAACTGTAGGATAACCCTATGTTGGTCCAAGTAGCTATTAGCTGATCATTAGTTGTCTATATGCTTAATCAGTTGTTCGTTCCTAAGCGTGAGCTTTCACACGTAGTTAGTGTAGGTGTGTGTTGAGTAAAACCCACAAGCAAAGTAAACAAGTAGTTCACGAGCACTCTTAAGGACACTCTGGGTTACATAGAGTACTATTGAAGTCAACTGCATATGATCATCATATATTAGTGATGTACTCATTCACCCGACTTTTGTATGACCTATCCATTTTCCTTTCTTTTTCCTACTACAGGAGGACAGAGCAGCAAGTAATACGCCCATGATTAGTACGTGGACGGGCGAGCTCATCACTGGAGTTGCTTGTCAATTTATTTTTATTCCCCATGTAACTATCTTTCTTATTTGGTACTTAGTATTTATCAGACTATGTATTGTATTTCTATTTATCCTGGATTTGACTACGTACTGTTTTCTAGGACTGAGTTTTGGGATATTTTCTAAGATAGTTATTTTCTATATTTATATTTTTTTGCCTTCTGCTGTGAGTTCTAAAAAGGTAGTATATCTAACATCATATATGTATATCTTTAGTCTCTATAATGTTATAAAAATCCCGATTGCTTGTGCTTTTCAACAGCGACATGAGTCTGAAAGCCACCTTAGGCTATGGATCGGTATGATGGTAGGTGCGGGGTTTCGCAATTGGTATCGAAGTTTGGGTTTGATATTCCTTAGGGATTAGGGGAATATTGAGAGAATGTATTTGAAAGGTTTTTCGAAAAGAAAAAGTTTTCCAAATGTTTTTCAAAAGGTTTTCAAAATGGGTTTCTTAATATATATATATATATATATATATATATATATATATATATATATATATATATATAATGTGTGTGTGTGTAAATACAATTTCATAAAGTTTTCCAAAGATTTTATATAAGCATAAATTCTTTCCCTATTTTTGCCTATGCTATCTTGGAAAGTTGCTAATAAATTCCTAACCATAGGTAGAAGATGAGTGATTCCGACTGAGGCAACGCAGCTGAGATTTTGGGTGTGAACGTCCCCATTTGATTCCACCGGTATCTTCAGACAAAGGGACAAGCCGAGCATAATCTTAATAGAGGACCCACGGAGTGAGCACTAGGTGCAATTCCTACCTACCCACCTGCCATCGATTTTGCTAAGTTATGTAAGGGCTCGCGAAGGGAAGCCGTATGTGGGGATGAAGTCGTATGTAGATTTGAGGATATGGATTCATACTTGTGAGAGGATTTTTGGATTGATGGGTCTTGCTGACGAAGTGAGGAGATAACTTTTAGTCCCTTAGGCATTGGTTTTGATGACAACAACCATATAACAATATATAAAATATAGATACTAATGTTTTTATCAAGTAATATAAATTATATAGTGTAAGGTATTAGACAGGTGTTGATTAAGAAGACTATATAGTATCAAGAACAGATTCAAGAGGTCGATATAGAGATTCAAGAGTTAGAGATTGAAGATTCATGAGTATTGGAGATTCAAGATATCAAGATAAGTTATAGAGTCATAGATTATTCTGTTAAAACCCAAGTAGCACTTCTTTGATCTCTTTTCCATTTTTCAAAAAGGTTTTTAGATCTATTCTCAGATTTTATATAATTTTCAAATATTCTATTTTTTAAAAGTAATTTTCAAAGATTCCCTATTTTCAAAATGATTAATTAAAATCTTTTCAAAATTGTTTTTAATTGATTTTTAAGCTTATTTTTATTAACAAGTTTATTATATTTTGAATAATTAAGTTTTCAAGCATCTTCATTAAGTTTTCAACTGTAATCAAACTCAAACTCTATTGGTTTGAATCTCTACTATTTCCTCTCTGATCTCTTTCATCTCTCTCACTCGAATCAAGATCAAAGTACTATTCAAGAGGTTATATGAACATTTTTATTCAATATCAAGAAATTGAGTCCATAACTCTATCAAATCATACTCTTATACTCTTGGGTGTGCTTGGTGTCCTTGAAATCCAAGAGGATGTGCTTGTGTCCCATCTAAATCAAGTGGGTGTTCTTGGTTTCCTATTTGAATCCAAGTAGGTGTGCTAGTGTCCCGTCTGAATCTAGTGAGTGTACCTAGAGCTTGGAAAATCTGGATGGTGCGTCTCATAGCCTTGAAATCGAGATTGTATTAAATTTTATTTGAAAAGAAATATGTACAAGAAATTCTACAAGACAAGATAACAGGTAACTCATAATCGATATAAAAATTCCTAGTGCCATCGCTCCGAGTCTTTACTTTTTTTTTTACTTTTACTGCATTTACATTTGTCTATGTTTGCATCTGTGATTGTTAATTCTGCATTGTTTAATTATACTTAAAATAGTTTAAAAAGATTCATAAAAATTAGTAAACACTGTTCACCCTTTCTAGTGTTAAATTAGCCTTAAGATCCACTTTTCACAAATTAACATTTGGTGTCAGAGCATTGGTTTTCAAGATTTCATAATTTGATTTTTGAAAAGTTTTAATGGCAAAAGTTATTGATGATAATTTTAACACTATTTTTGAAAAGCAATTTTGCAAAATTAGCATGACATTTTTTCATAAGTTTTCATCCATTCATTATGAAAAGTCACTTGATCTTCTAAAAAGGTATAAATTGCAGGAACAAATGTGTTATATGGCTTTTGATGAACAAATACCTGGTGATCAAACTTTACAAATCAAAAGGGATAAATGGATATTGGATATTGGATGCTCAAGGCACTAGACTAGAAATCCGAAGATCTTAAAGGATACAGTTCACAAAATTGGTGGGTCAGTCAACTTTGAAGACAATTCCAAAGGATATGTGATTAGCATCAGCAATGTTGGTAACTCTAAAACTCCTACTATTTTTAATGTATTATTAGTTACTAATTTAAACATAACCTAGTAAGTACCAGTCAACTATGTGATAAGGGCATTAATATTAAATTTGAAAAAGATAAGTGTCATATTGAAGATAATTAGTCAAACATTATTTTTGAAGGCATTAGCAAAAGAAATATCTATATATTAAGTACGAAAATGTCAAACGATATTTTATGTTTTTTGGCTGAATCAAGTGACCCTTGAATTTGGCATAAAATATTTGGTCATTTAAATTTGAAACACCTATCTAAAATTGCCAAATATGATCTAGTTAAACATCTTCTTAAAATAAGTTTGGATGTTAACAATCTATGTGATGCGTGTCAATTAGGAAAACTTATAAAAAGTTCATTTTAAGTCAAAAGATATGATCTCTACCTCTTAACCCCTTGAATTTCTTCATTTAGATCTTTTTGGTCCTTCATAGATACAATCTATAAAACGTAATAAATATGTCTTTGTAACCGTAGATGATTTTTCTAAGCTTACGTAGATGATTTTCCTAAACTTAATAGATATTCTTTTGAAATATTTAAAATCTTTGTTAAAAAATTCAAAGACAAATGTCTATTAAAATTAAAATAATTCGAAGTGATCACGGTAGAAAATTCAAAAATGAAATTTTTGTAATAAGAAAGGTATTACACATAACTTTTCATTTTCAAGAGCACCTCAATAAAATGGAGCAGTAGAACGTAAAAATTAGACTATTCAAGAGTGCGCTAGAATTATATTAAATGATAGTGATTTACCTAAAGCTTTTGGGCTAAAGCAGTTGCTGCAGCATGTTAAATATAAAATAAAAATTTAATAAGACCTTTGATTAAGAAAACACCATACAAATTATTTTTTGATAAAAAGCCTATAGTGTCATATTTTAAATTTTTTGGCAGTAAATGCTTTATATTGAATACTAAAGTAATTTAGATAAATTTGATGCTAAGCAAATAAAGGAATTTTTTTCGGATATTCAAACAGAAGTAAAGCTTATGGAGTTTTAAATAATAGAACTAATACTATTGAAGAAACGTTACATGTTTCATTCAATGAAAATGTTAAAATCAATAAAAAAAATTGTGATGAAGAAGAAAACGACAGTAATGAAGTCCAAAATAATGAAACTAATAATGATGATGATAATAGTGAAAATATATATCCAAGTAAGAGAGCCAAAATATTAAAAGATCATCCTATAGAAAATATTTTAGGAAATATAGAATCTGTAGTAAGAACAAGTAATCAATTAAATAAAATGAGTAATGTAGCATTTATCTCAACTAATGACCTAAAAATCCAAAAGAGACATCATTGGATGGCTCATGGATTCTTTCTATGCAAGAAGAACTAAATCAATTCACTAGAAATTATGTTTGGGAACTTGTTCCTAGACCAAAAGATAAATCTATAATTGGAACAAAGTGGGTATGTAAAAATAAATTAAACGAACAAGGAGAGGCCAATAGAAAAAATGCTCGCTTAGTTACTAAAGCATATAGTAAAAAAGAAGGCATAGATTTTGATGAAACTTTTACGGCCGTAGCTAGATTAGAAGTAACAAAAATCTTACTTGCCTTTGCAAATCATAACAACTTTAAATTATTTCAAATGGATGTAAAAGTGCTTTTCTAAATGGTTTTATTAAAGAAAATGTTTATATAGAACAACCCCCTCTATTTGAAGAAGAAAATTTTCCAAATTATGTTTATAAATTGAAGAAAGCTATATATGGTTTAAAACAAGCTCATAGAGCATTGTATGATAGACTTAAATCATGTTTATTATGATCTAATTTTGAAGTTCGAAAAGTATATAGCACACTATTTACTAAAAGAAATAACAATTATATTCAACTAATACAAATATATATATATGATGTTATTTTTGGATCAACAAATAAAAAAATAAAAAAGAAATTTTCTGATATCGTGACAAAAGAATTTGAACTGAGTCATATGGGAGAATTAACCTTCTTTTTAGGATTACAAATAAGACAAGTAGACAATGGAATTTTCATAAGTCAAGAAAAATATGCCAAATTATTACTTAATAAATAGGGTATGTCTAATGCGAAAGGTAAACCAACTCTTATGGAAACTAATAAAAAATTTAATAAAGAAGATAACTCAAAGAATGTAGATCAAAATCTTTACAGAGGCATGATAGGATCTTTACTCTATATCACTGTAAGTATACCTGATATAATGCATAGTGTATGTCTCTGTGCAATATATCAATCTCAACCTAAAGAAACTCATCTAAAATCCATAAAAATAAGTATTAAGATATGTAAATAGCACACTAGACTATGGACTTTTCTAACTATGGACTTTTCTACCCAAAAGAGGATTACTTTGATTTAATTTCATGCAGTGATGTTGATTACGCTGATTGCATATTTAGACTGAAAAAAGTACAAGTGGAACTTGTTACTTTTTAGGACACTCTCTAGTTTTCTAGTTTAGCAAAAAGAAAATTTTTGTATCTCTATCCACAACAGAAGCAGAATTTATTTCAGCAACATTAGCATGTTCTCAAGTTATTTATATGCAATTACTGTGATAATACTAATGCGATTAATTTATCTAAAAATCCAACTAATCATGCTAGAACTAAATATATTGATATACGATATCACTTTCTAAGAGATAATGTAAATAAAGGAATAATCTCACTCGAATTTATAAATACTGAAAATGAAATAGCTGATATATTAACAAAACCATTAAATCAAACATTGTTTATTAAGCTAAGAAGAGAGTTGGGAATATGTTCCTTCTCAGAAATATAAAAATAATAACATATAAATTAAAAAGAAAAAAGAAAAACAAATCATAAAAAATACACTATATATGTCAACATATTTACTTCCTATAGACATATATAGTTATTTTCAGATTTCAAATTTTCCTCCTAAATTTAAATTTTGAAATGGCTATATATAACCACTTTATTTCATAAACAAACCCATGTTACGGTTTTCTTCTTTTTGGAAATCATAGGTGAAAATAAATTAATGGATCCTGCTAATTCCAAACATCCAAAGCATGAATCCACATCATTTTCATTCGATTCTCCCACTCCAGGCCCTCTCTAAACCTCTACATTTGGCAATGTGACCAAGATTGAGAGTGTCTAAGGCATACTCTCAATATGCTCTCTGAAATGGAACCCATTCAATTAAGAATGACGAAGGAACAAGAGAAACAAGACCAAATTCTGTGAAGTCTTCAGAAATATCTACTAGATAATCCAAAAAATCCAATAGTGATTGAAGAGGATAAACCTAATCCTACAAATGAAGAAGAGGAAGAAAACGAGGACGATGATGAAGTTGGATGCATCGGTGAAGTA
Organism: Allium cepa; assembly: GCA_030765085.1. Lineage (NCBI taxonomy): Eukaryota > Viridiplantae > Streptophyta > Magnoliopsida > Asparagales > Amaryllidaceae > Allium > Allium cepa. Next base: position 390,585,727 of record CM060932.1, on the reverse strand, counting down.
TGCTTTGATCGAGATAGAAATCTAGTCGAACAAAAAGGAAATTTATATCTTCACTACTCTTTTGTCCCATCCAAAACTCCCTCATTATCAAGTGAAAACCTTAGGACTTTGGATTAGTACAATATAGTTTGATTTGTCTGGATTTGGATTTGACTTCGTGTGTATGTTTGGTTTTTATTTGTGTGTTTGGTTTGAATTTGGATTTGAATGTATGCATTGCATTTATTGGTAAAATTGGATTTCTTATGCATTAACATAACACTTTTATATATCACATAGTACCTTAGTTGGGGGTTTAGTTAATTTTTTTGATGACAAAAGGGGAGAAATATATAAAATATCCAGGCATAATTAAAGGGAAGTTTTGTAAATTAAGGGGGGTTATATCATATTTTATAAAATATGTTTTTCATCAACAAAAAAGAGGAGGTTAGTACCTTAGGTGTAACGATCCAGGATTTTGGCACTATTATTTTAATAATCCTCTACCTTAATTAATTAAATCACAAGCTTATCATTTCAAAACAAATAAGTTTTTCTGGCTGTTGACTACTTATTTATATATGCATATATGTATTTTAAAAGAAGACTATGAATCGAAAATTCAGAAAATAAATCTCTCAAGAATATTTAAATATAAAACTCTACCACATTAACACTCAATATAAATATATATAGAGATGAATATAAATTAAGTGTTGATACTTAAGCCTTGGCTTAGAATAAAAATATAAATATAAATATATGTTTAAATAGGAATAAAATTATATAAGTAACTTATATTGTAGTATGTAATATAAAGTAAAACATATATGATTAACCACGGTAAAATATATATATGAATATTTGTATGTATGTAAGGCAATAAGACAAAATATATTTTGTATACATATGTATGAGATATGTATATACATATGAATGGATATGCATGTAAACATAAATGGGGACACAACATTAAATGCCATCCCCTCAAGCACATAAAAGGCCTAATCTTCTTTTTAATAAATCACTTCAATTTCAAAAATCAAAATCAGGTCAAAAGCATTTGCTGACCCAAGGAAATTAAGTAATTGAAATTTAAAAGAAAAAGTGAAAAAAGGAATTCACTATATACAAGCATACAGCCTACCTTTTCTTATTATACCTCCACTGCCTTCTTCATTTTTTTCATTCATTCGAAACTAAGTAAGTCAAACAAAAGATAAACATTTGTGGATTTTTACAACTTAAAACAAACTAAACTCAACTCAAGAGAAGATCAAAAACATATCAAAAGCTAGCATCAGTTTTCAAGATCTTTATTTCCTGTTCAAAACAAAACAAGTGAGTTAACTTCCTTTTTAAGATTTAATCTCCTTTATAATACGCTTATGTTAAAGTTAGAATGGAAATATGAATTTGAATATGTGATTTCATAAGAATGGATTGTATATATGCCTGTGAATGGATGAAATGCAAATGCCTGTACATCTTTCATTTTCCTCTGTCTTTATTTTTTTGTTTTCCCTGACATGTTAAAAGCTCTCAAAATTTAAATCCTCTAAATAGTTATAGGTCATGATGATTGAGTTGATTTTGCTTGTAACCAAGTATTCTTATAGTTAATAATGATTTCAGAGCAAACTATGAAGCAATATCACTGTAAAATAGGAATTACAGTAGGTAATCAAATAATTCCAAAAAATCAATTATTTTAATTCACGTTTCCACATATACAATTAGAATCGACTTGGAAAATGATGATTTTTAGTGGCTTAATCATGATTTTTAGTTGGGTATTCATGGAGGTAAGGATAGATCATCGAAAATGGTTCGTTGACCGACTCACGGCGATTTGGGCATGATTGGAGGTTGGGGTTCTAGCCAGAGGAGGCCAAGGAGATGGTGGTCTCGGGAAAAATGGTGACGTAATTTTCTGGGTGTTGTGGTGACAGGCCGGAGGGGATTTAAGGTTTAGAGCTCGTTTAAGGTCGAGGTGTGTTTGTCGAAGGATCCCAACGTCGTGGTGGCATCAGGATTCTTGGTAGAAGGGGAAAAGAGAGAGGAGAGTTAGGCGCAGCTACAGGTCGAACAGCATGGGCTCTGGAGTTCGGTGGCGGCGGTACGAGCTGGACGTATGAAGGGGTTTTTCTTTCTAGTGATGGCGAGCTCTGCTCGATTTTGATTTGAGGATTTTTGTGGATTTTGGGTAGCCGGGAAGGTCGAGGGTGGCGAAGGCGTCTTGGGAAAGGTGTCAGCGGTGGTTGGCGGCCTCCGGTGGTGTGTGCACGTGCACACCGTGGATTTGGGGTGTCAGGTAATGGCAGTGAGTATTGGATGATAAGGGAAGAAATAGATAAGAGAATAGGAAAGAATGGAGTAAGGGAAGGGGATTTCTGGATTCAGGCTTTGGGCTTATGGGGGCAAACTAAGGAAAATAAAAGAAAATTAAAATGGAAAGAAAATAAAATGATTTTGAGTATTTTCAAAAAAAAGTTAACTTTTAAAGCTTTAATACCCTGGACTATGAAATATAGGAGTCGAGTGTCTTATCTACCTAATCACTTGTTAACACACTTAGTTAATAATAATTTGAGATTTAATTAGTTTATGGTTAAAATAAATGAGGTAACTTAAAACTTTAAATTAACTAAAACCTTAAGTAAGCAAATGGTCAATGTAGGTAAAATGATTTAAAACTTTTAATTAATTAAAAGTCTTAAGTTAATTATACATGTTAATTATTAATTAATTCCAAATATTTAGTTAAAATAAACTAAAATGGTTTATAATTAGCTTAATAATAATTAAAAAGGATTTGGAAATAATTAATTTTGTTTAAATTAAATAGATGATTTGTGTGTGACTAGTTAATCTAGTCTATGAATGGTTTAAGTGGTTAAATACTTTGGATTGCTTGATTTATTTGGTATGTTATTTTCAGTTATTCTGTGATATGAAATACCCTGAATTGAACAGTTAATATAAAACGTGAGGCGTTTTATTAAATAGATATTTGTGATGAAATTTCTATGTGAATGTGACATGCTGAAATTAAATTATTTTATTAAAAACAACTTGGCCTTAAGGATGGCGTTGGGTTTCGAAGGGACCGGGATCGGATATCGGCATTATCCGGAACCATTTCGAATTAAGAACTGCTACAATCTTTATGGTTTGATTATAGAGTCTAATAGGCTAGAAGCTGAATACATTAAGTAAATCTGATTATTTTAAACAAGTAACTGTGTTTGGACATTATTACAAAATAAATGGATTTCCGCAGAAGTGTTTGGTAGAAATCAGATGAAAACTCGTCGTATCGTACGAGTTAACCTTGGTTTTCGAAGAATGTATAACTTAAGTATTTCATATCATATGGGTTTACTCACGCTGGTTTCCAGCCTGACTCGGGAGTTACTTTATTGTAATGCTCGGGTCAGACCGAGTATTATAGATTTTTATGTTAGGACGTTCTGTGAAACGACCCTGACTCGACCTTCGAAAATCGGCACCAAATACATCACCCATATTCGAATGCCGCAGATTTGAACGTCGAATCCAGTTCGCCAGAGCTTATAACATATTAAGCATAACAACACGGCGGAAGAAAAAGAATAACATTATTGATATACAATAGATACAACATTTGATATAAATGAATATCAACATATATCAGAGATAAAAGATAACAGCGGAAGAATAACAGCGGAGAGATAACTCCAACATGATCTCCATGAGAGAGTGAATCCACAAGGTGCAACTCTAATGCCAAAGCTCAAAAGACTCCAAGCTTCAAATTGAAAGCTCGAACCGCCATCACGTTGACTTAAGCAACATCATTCGAAGTAAACAAATGCTATCGCCAAATCCAAAGGCTTCAGAGACCAAAGACTTCAAAGATTTGCCAAAGCTACACCTACTATTTGATTGTCTGAAAAACCTTACTCTAGGCTGCCCGGATGGAGAATTGTAGGCACCCAGAGTTTAGAAAAGAAACAATAAACTCCAGGTCAGTCATGGGACTGGTGTGAGCAAAAAAAATAGTTTATCTTTGAACAAAACAAACAAAAGAATTTAAAAAGAAATCCGCAATGTTTTTTGGAAAATGAAACTACCATAAGGCCTTCCGCCACACACACAATGCAAACGCACAATTGGAGGATATTTCTTCTTATGATAGTCAAACATGCTTGATACGCGAAAATCCTTTTGATATTATTATTAGTGCATAGTGCAGAAAACATTTCGAAAGTGTAATATTAATCTTAGTCAGCATACCACCATTATGGTATACCAATTATAACTACCATGTTCAATAGCAGGTTACCGCCACATTCCATGGCAGATTATACAACTAAACCCGTACATGGCTCGTATTGTTTCTTTGGATTTCCAAAAAATGGTCAGGCTAAGGAACTTCCTGTGCCACATGGGTACGTCTCTAGAGGGACGCCCCGAGAACTTAACCAGCTCTCTGCCAACACAAGGCCAGATTGCCTTTGTAACTGGGTAACTATTACACGAGTATGCCATCCCCCGATCATTACCGACCTTTATCCGAGGGCCCTCAACACCAACAAGCATAAAACAATAGATTTGTAGCTAGCACATAGGTTAAATATCTTTAACGACTGAGATTTTTCATTGCCGAAAAACCGAACCGTTAGGGTTAAAGAAGAATAAAAGGTAGAAGAAGAGAGAGAAAAAATAGAAGAAGAACAGAAAAGAACAACAGAATATCAGAATCTCACAATTCGCAGCGGAACAACATATAATACATAAATGAATAATCTTTAAACAAAGAACTATATATTTTATACATTACATCACATTACATTCATTATCAGAGTGTACAACAAAAACAACAGCGGAAAAGAAATACTATACTAGTGAATACGTCATGACATCCATCTTGCCTCCAGCAACTCCTGGATTCCAGAATATCCTGATAAACCTAACTCTTGACTGCCCATGTGGAAATTGGTAGGCACCCAGAGTTTAGGAAGGAAAACAATAAACTCCAGGTCAGTCATGTGACTGGTGTGAGAACTTAAAACAGTTATTTATCTTTAAATCAAAGAATAGGATAATTTTAAAATAGATTTCGAAATGCTTTTTAGAAAATGAGACTACCATAAGGCCTCCCGCACACACACACAATGCAAACGCAAAATCGGAGGAGATTTCTCCTTATGATAGTCAAAGATGCTTGATACGCATTAAAAAGAAACATTTGATATTATTACTAGTGCATAGTGTAGGAAAAATTCATTTCGAAAGTAAAGATATAAATCTTAGCCAGCATACGTACCATGATGGTATGCCTACTATAGCTACCATATTAAATGGCAGGTTCTACAACTAAAACCGTACAAGGCACGTATTGTTTTGTTTTGGATTTCCAACAAATGGTCGGGCAAAGGAACTTCCCAAGTAAAATAGAACGCCTCTGGAGAAACGTTCCCGGATCTAACATTACGGTTAGATCTCTGCTACACAAGGCCAGGATACCCCTAACTGGGTAACAACTGACACGAGTATGTCATCCCCCGGTCCTTTGGGACCTTAAACCGAGTGCTCGATAACCAACATCACACACTAACAAATATAGTGTGTCCACAAAGTAAGTATCTGGGCTCCATACCATGATACTACTTATAATCCAGATAGGAAATGACATACCCTATGGAGGAGCGACCCCCAAATAACCTTGCTGCCAGGATTCCTATTTCGACCACAACCGGTCTGTGAGGCTTGACGAAGTCTCGTTCACAAAGCGATGCTTTATATAAAAGCTGTGCTTTAATTCACAAATGCTCAATAGCACTTATATGCCACATTACCAACTTGGGAATGTATCACTAGTAACCATCAACTACATAACCTCTGAGCTCGTACGTCTCAGAGAAGGGTGTTAAGCTAAGAGAATAAATTCTCCGCTGCCAACAGAAATATATTTGATAGAAACCAGCTTTACATCTCAAATTGTAATGTAAGACACACATCCATACAAGTACATTCCGGGATCGAACGTAACCGAAGGCACTTCCAAAGAAGTCCTTGCAATCTGGGTATTCACAAACCCGATCGAATTTCCCATCACAAAAGAAATCTCCATACCGTAGCTAACGGTGCGGAAACAATCGATAGGTCATTCTATCGTTTTCACAATTACCCGGTCTTCAACACCGGTCTTCAAATGCAATCCATAACGACGTATCACATACTCGGAATGGGTTATACGACCCCAAGGTCCTTTCTCGGCTAACCCGAATAGTGAGCGCTTATTCAAAAATAAGTGTGACATTCAAATTCAAACAAATCACAACAAATACCCATTCAAAGGGAAATATTGATAGTCGGATTATTTAACTATCAATAGGCATGCTCAACATCACCAAATTCCAAATAATTTCCCAAATTATTTACTTTCCAAAATATCTTTACTAGATATAAAATTTCCCACACTTCAAACATTTGAAAACTAATTTTCAAATCACTTTTCAATCCTTTATCACTTTTGAAAACAAATTTCAATCATTTCCCTTACTCGGAAATACTTTCATTTCAACATGGTTCATTTAAACCAATTTAAATAAATCCTTACCGATTTACTTTATATTTACGTTCCAAATCCATAAATTTATTCCCACACTTTAAAAATAAATCAACGTTTATTTTTAAACTAATTCCCCTTTCTTTTATAAATTCTATAGTGAATTTATAATCCCAAAATATCTATGATGTATGATTTTCAATCAATTTCCAATATTCACTTTCAATTTATCTTACAAGGATAAATTCTAAAACGTTCATTTCACATTGGAAAAATATTTCCATACTTATTTAATAATAAGTATTTCACAAATCTATTTATTTTCAACATTTGGAAAATATTCAATATGCTTAAATCGAAATTAAGTATATATTTCATTCTTTAAGGAAAACATTCTCTTAACACATTTATTTGAGTCAAAACGAATGTTGCGTAAAACATCGTTACGACGACCCAAAATCACTAGTATCGGGATTCGAAATTTAGATAGATATATAAATCCCAATACTATATAAAACATTTCCTTTTGGAAATCATTTACTATAACAACAGTGTTATAGTCCACCATTTCATTCTTTCTCGAAAACGTCTATTTCAACAATGAATGTTGAAATCTATGTTTTCGATGTTTAACACATTTTAAAACATCGTTAAAACGATTAACTTCATTTTATAATATTCATTTTCCCCAAGCATATCCATTTTATTTAATAATATATTCACTGTCCAAAATCGTGAATATACTTCCTTAACCAATTTCAACTTTCAATTTATCAAATTCCATTGATTTCGAATTTATAAACAATGTCTATAAATTTCATTTCTATTTATAAGCTTTGATTTATAAATCTCCTTTATTAATCCAATTCAATTTATATAACTCAATTATATACCAAAAGTCCATATTATAAATTAAATGCTTATAATCCATTTTATTTACAAAATCGTTCCTTTAAAACTTCACAAATTATAAATCTTATTACTTATAAGATTTCAATTATAACCCTATTTTCAACATTAATAGAACTCCTTTTAAAATTCTATTATTTCGATTTATAAAATATATATTTTATAAATCTCAACTATAAACCATTTTTTTTTGCTTCATCAAAGATTTCAATTTAAATGCAAAAATCCGATTTATAAGTTAATTCCTTAAAATCTTTTGTCTTGCAACATCTATTCATTTTATAACTTCACAATTCATAAATCTATAAATTTTCATTCATTTATGAATCCATTTATACTTCATTTTAACACTTATAAAAACTCGTTTTATAATTCCAATTATTTTTAATTTTAAAATATCAAATTTATACATCTTTCATATAACCCGTTTTAAAATAATTCAGAAATCCCAATTTAACTATTTTACAAATTTATAACTTCTTATCTCAAAAATCACCTTTTGGTTATATTTCACAAAAATCTTAATTTTTATAACATAAGAATTTATAACGTTTTAATTATTTAAAATGAATCAATTCAAAAAAAAATTAATAAAACATATGCTTCAAAAATCACTTAAAAATCCTTTTAAATTCAAAATCATTACTTTAACATTTTTAAAACTCCAAAAATGGATCAGATGATGCGACATCGCCAAATAGTCAATCACGACATCCAAATATCATATATCGATATGATAATCAACAAATATCACAATATCTGTAAATAAATTAAATACAGTTGAGGAATCCAGTTGGATCCCTCCAACCTATTTCCCTGCATCCACAGATGTTAGCACAATACCAATTCCGCTTCAAGACGGAATATCGCGGTATATGGGATTTTATAAAATATTATCCGCTTAATAGGCGGCGCAATAGGGTCTCATCCGCTATATAATGCGGGAAATCAATCAACTGCAATATATACATATGCCAATATATATATATATATATATATATATATATATATTGCTATATACTAATATAATACCAATTCCACTTCAAGGTGGAATATCGCGGTATATGTGTTTAATAAATAACATCCGCTTAATAGGCGGCGTATAGGGTCTATTCACATCCAATATATATATATATATATATATATATATATATATATATATATATAGCAATCATCATTCAAGCATTCAATCAACACAATCAAACAATTTTAAATCTAACTATTTAAAATTGAAATAAACCCTTTGAGTGAGAAGTTCTCACCTTAGCTTTATTTTGCAATCCATTTCCATCTTGACTTATTTTTTCTCGATTTATACCTATTTAAATTATTTACACAATTCATTAATATTCAAATCAACTGAACAATTAATTTTCGTTTAATAGTTTTTTCTGATTAGCTGATAATTCTTTTTAAACCAATTTTATCTTCAAAATTTTTGTTTAACTACAATTTAAATTTCCTTTTTAAATAGATTAATTAACCACTAAAAATTAAGTAAGTTAATTTAAACCAAACTAATAAATTAAAAATGTATGCTTGCATATTTATTTTTCCTCTAAATATATTAAAATTCTACAATTTGAACTAGACAGTAAACCATCTTCACTTTACAAATATACGCACATATATTTTCTTTTACTGTAAAAATTTACTTTCTGCATGTGTGTGTATATATATATATATGTATATATATATATATATCACATTATTTTTCTGTTTTTCTATAAAACTGCATATATATATATATATCTATTAAAACGAAACTGCCGTTTATTATTATTATATTTTTCTTTCATATACATAAGTTTTGAATCTGCATATAATTTAATATCAATTCAAAAAAAAATTAAATAAATCAATACCTTATTGTTCTCAACACTACAGGCGCCGCCGAACCACCTCAAAGTTCGAACACACGCGACCCATGTGGCGGCCTCGCCTTGATTTGCTACCCATTGCCGTCCTCGACAACGCGACCTTGCCTCGACTTCAAATCTCGAAGGTGCCGCCCCTGGCCTTGAAACCCTAGACTCCATCTCGAATCGCGATGCTCGAGTTCGAACACGGCCGCGACATCGACCCCCATCGCGACTTCATCTGCCGCTCCTTGAACACCCTCGTTGCGCCTCGAGCGCGCGTGCCCACTCCAGATCGTCGCCGCCTTCTTGCGCTCGCACGAGTGCTCCTCCCTTGGACGCGAACGAATTCGAATCGAATTCGTGTTTCTTATTTTTTTTATTTTTTTTATTCTATAAGAAACGTCCATTTTGAAATTGGAATGAGGGAGGGGAGGAACTTGCGACATTAAATTGGGAACGAGAGGAAAAAAATTTTTCCTTCTTTTGATTTCCAGGCTTCAGCCATTTTTATTTCTTCTGAGATTCAAATTTTTTTTTTATTTTGTACAGATAAAGGGAGAAGGTATTTAAAAATAAACTGAGGCATGCTTTACACGATCATTTTCGTGATTATAGGCGTAATTCAAGGGGATAACGTGCTGATGTTGACCAATTTGAATTTAAATTTTAAATTGAATCCATTTTAATCCCAACGCGTTTACTTGCCGTGTGCTCATGTAACAACTTCGAATAATACGAAATTTGAAATCCGGTAATAATTTAATATTACGGACCCAATGAACTGGTTTCGTCGAATTCCGAGACTGTGCCTCGAAAGGCTATTTTTAAATATCGATTCAAACGATATAATTTCAAAACTGAACAAAGCAGTTTCGAATTCAATTCTGAAGCTTCTATTATCTTCAATATTATCAATATGGATTTTACAATCCTTTGAAATATTTTTAAATCAGCTTAAAATCAAAGATTCAAATTTTTATTCAACTTTCAATAGATTAAATTCTAAAATTTAATCGCCAAATTCATTCTGATAAGTTGAAATTTAAATCAAACCATCATTCAAATATTTAAAATTAATTAAATATTTTCAATTTAAATTGTCTAAAATTTAGGGTCGTTACAATCTTCCCCCCTTAAAAGAATTTCGTCCCGAAATTACAAGTTAGGAAAAATGGTCCTTAACCCGTTCGCTCTCTTTCTAAAACTAATCAGTTTTATCAACTTACCAACACAAATCTTTTATTAAAGATCCATTATCATTTCAACTAGCTTTCCAACTTCAATTATAAATTTCAAACGACTTCATTCACTTCACAATTCAAATTTTAAATTTAAATTCAAATTTCAACTTTCAATATTTCTCAAAAAATTTCTAACACCCTAAATTTTCAAAAAATTTCGCCAGCGTCTCCTTTGCGCGGCTAGCTCGGTACGACTACAAAATGGCACCACGGCCCCTCAGAATCAAAAAGAAAAGAGAAAGCCAAGTGGCTGGAGAAGAAAATCATCAAATTTCATACTGAAATTGAAATACGTACCTTTTTGTCGAGAAATTCAATTTTATCTTTGAAATCAAAATCCCAATTCCAATTCTTTTAACACACCTGTATATCCTACTAGCCATAATATCCAATTCCAACATTCAAACCATTTTGCCAATTCCATTACAAAATTTTCAATATATACTTCTTATACCATTTTTAGTTTACAATTGAAGTTATATATTCATTTTCATCCAATTTTAATTTCAATTCAATTCCATTCAATTTCATTTGAATTCAATTCACAATTTTAATTCAATTTGGATTCAGTTTAACTTATATTCTGAACATTGAATTTTATCAATCATCTTTTATTCACAACTGCACTATTTTAAATCAGTTCCCATTACTAATTCATTACAAGTTCTAATTCATTTCATCTTGCACAATTCAAATTGGTTGTCAATATTCAGTTTTCAATTTCAGTTTATAACCACGTATATTTAAACTGGATTTCAAATTCCATATGAATTCAATTTACTTCATTTACTTGCAATTGTAAATTCATTCATTCTCAATTTATTTCTATAATTCAATACTCAATTCCAATTCATTTTGATTACTCCAAATTTATTTTCAACTTAGTAAATTTTCTTTAAGTAATTATTTCTCTTCATTTCCTTAGACCTTTCTTCAAATTCACTTTATTAAATTGATTCACTTATACTTACTTTAATTTAACTCTATCCTTTAAGTTAAATTTATTCTATCAAAATTCAAATTGTATAAGTTATCAACTCATTTATTATTCCCATAAATAGTTTAAATAGGATTCCAGAGTCTTTTCAACTTTTTTCAAAACCATTATTGAAAACAATTCAAATTATCTTTGAATTTCAAAACCAAACCCCAAATTTTCCAAACATCTTCTTTTTAAAACAATTTGGCAGCAATTTCTCTTTTGGAAACCTGAAAAGGAACACCAATGATGCTGCAGTCATCACCGAAGTTATTTTCCAGCGACCGAAAAGAGTTTAGAGCTTTTCATTCCTTCAAAAATTCTTTTCAAAACCTTTTAAATTCTTTATATTTTTTAAATCAAAAAGGAATTTAAACTTTCCAAATCTCCAAAATTCCAAATTCTTTTCAAAACATTCTCTGGAGTTCCATTTCAAATTACAATTCACATTTGTAATTTACATTCTCAAATTTCATTTGTATATGGATTTATTTCTTAACATTGGAGTTATGATTTCAATTTCTTTTTCAACAACCAATGATAATTTTAATATTATCATCTCCTAACATCCAAGCAACCATATACTATAATAACTTACAGAAAATCATTTCTTTTATATACAAAAATAGTTTTAGGCAAAATTATTTCATTTACCCGATTCAAAACAATACTGTGTCGGTTCATCTTGTTTAAGAGTTTAGAAACTCCTATCAACACAGTTAGCTAGACTGCACTGACCAGAATTTATAAACAATCAACCAATAAGTCAACACAATATAAAACAATTTATATTCACTAACAAATACGCGCTCATATCTATTATTACACTCAAACTCATTCTAGAGTACTACTGACTCTATCTCTAATGAGTAACACCCAACAGAGCCATGGTTGTCGCTTAACCATATGCTCTGATTCCAAATGTAACGACTGAGATTTTTCGTTGCCCAAAAACCGAACCGTTAGGGCTAAAGAAGAAGAAAAGGTAGAAGAAGAGAGAGAAAAAAATAGAAGAAGAACAGAAAAGAACAACAGAATATCAGAATCTCACAATTCGCAGCGGAACAACATATAATACATAAATGAATAATCTTTAAACAAAGAACAATATATTTTATACATTACATCACATTACATTCATTATCAGAGTGTACAACAACAACAACAGTGGAAAAGAAATACTATACTAGTGAATACGTCATGCCATCCATCTTGCCTCCAGCAACTCTTGGATTCCAGAATATTCTGATAAACCTAACTCTCGACTGCCCGTGTGGAAATTGGTGGGCATCCAGAGTTTAGGAAGGAAAACAATAAACTCCAGGTCAGTCATGTGACTGGTGTGAGAACTTAAAACAGTTATATCTTTAAATCAAAGAATAGGATAATTTTAAAATAGATTTCGAAATGCTTTTTAGAAAATGAGACTACCATAAGGCCTCCCGCACACACGCACAATGCAAACGCAGAATCGGAGGAGATTTCTCCTTATGATAGTCAAAGATGCTTGATACGCATTAAAAAGAAACATTTGATATTATTACTAGTGCATAATGTAGGAAAAATTCATTTCGAAAGTAAAGATATAAATCTTAGCCAGCATACGTACCATGATGGTATGCCTACTATAGCTACCATATTAAATGGCAGGTTCCACAACTAAAACCGTACAAGGCACGTATTGTTTTGTTTTGGATTTCCAACAAATGGTCGAGCAAAGGAACTTCCCAAGTAAAATAGAACGCCTCTGGAGAAACGTTCCCGGATCTAACGTTACGGTTATATCTCTGCTACACAAGGCCGGGTTACCCCTAACTGGGTAACAACTGACACGAGTATGTCTTCCCCCGGTCCTTTGGGACCTTAAACCGAGCGCTCGATAACCAACATCACACAGTAACAAATATAGTGTGTCCACAAAGTAAGTATCTGGGCTCCATACCATGATACTACTTATAATCCAGATAGGAAATGGCATACCCTATGGAGGAGCGACCCCCAAATAACCTTGCTGCCACGATTCCTGTTTCGACCACAACCGGTCTGTGAGGCTTGACGAAGTCTCGTTCACAAAGCGATGCTTTATATAAAAGCTGTGCTTTAATTCACAAATGCTCAATAGCACTTATATGCCACATTACCAACTTGGGAATGTATCACTAGTAACCATCAACTACATAACCTCTGAGCTCGTACGTCTCAGAGAAGGGTGTTAAGCTAAGAGAATAAATTCTCCGCCACCAACAAAAATATATTTGATAGAAACCAGCTTTACATCTCAAATTGTAATGTAAGACACACATCCATACAAGTACGTTCCGGGATCGAACGTAACCGAAGGCACTTCCAAAGAAGTCCTTGCAATCCGGGTATTCACAAACCCGATCGAATTTTCCATCACAAAAGAAATCTCCATACCGTAGCTAACGGTGCGGAAACAATCGATAGGTCATTCTATCGTTTTCACAATTACCCGGTCTTCAACACCGGTCTTCAAATGCAATCCATAACGACGTATCACATACTCGGAATGGGTTACACGACCCCAAGGTCCTTTCCCGGCTAACCCGAATAGTGAGCGCTTATTCAAAAATAAGTGTGACATTCAAATTCAAACAAATCACAACAAATACCCATTCAAAGGGAAATATTGATAGTCGGATTATTTAACTATCAATAGGCATGCTCAACATCACCAAATTCCAAATAATTTCCCAAATTATTTACTTTCCAAAATATCTTTACTAGATATAAAATTTCCCACACTTCAAACATTTGAAAACTAATTTTCAAATCACTTTTCAATCCTTTATCACTTTGGAAAACAAATTTCAATCATTTTCCTTACTCGGAAATACTTTCATTTCTACATGGTTCATTTAAACCAATTTAAATAAATCCTTACCGATTTACTTTATATTTACGTTCCAAATCCGTAAATTTATTCCCACACTTTAAAAATAAATCAACGTTTATTTTTAAACTAATTCCCCTTTCTTTTATAAATTCTATAGTGAATTTATAATCCCAAAATATCTATGATGTACGATTTTCAATCGATTTCCAATATTCACTTTCAATTTATCTTACAAGGATAAATTCTAAAACGTTCATTTCATATTGGAAAAATATTTCCATACTTATTTAATAATAAGTATTTCACAAATCTATTTATTTTCAACATTTGGAAAATATTCAATATACTTAAATCGAAATTAAGTATATATTTCATTCTTTAAGGAAAACATTCTCTTAACACATTTATTTGAGTCAAAACGAATGTTGCGGAAAACATCGTTACGATGACCCAAAATCACTAGTATAGGGATTCGAAATTTAGATAGATATATAAATCCCAATACTATATAAAACATTTCCTTTTGGAAATCATTTACTATAACAACAGTGTTATAGTCCACCATTTCATTCTTTCTCGAAAACGTCTATTTCAACAATGAATGTTGAAATCTATGTTTTCGATGTTTAACACATTTTAAAACATCGTTAAAACGATTAACTTCATTTTATAATATTCATTTTCCCCAAGCATATCCATTTTATTTAATAATATATTCACTGTCCAAAATCATGAATATACTTCCTTAACCAATTTGAACTTTCAATTAATCAAATTCCATTGATTTCGAATTTATAAACAATGTCTGTAAATTCCATTTCTATTTATAAGCTTTGATTTATAAATCTCCTTTATTAATCCAATTCAATTTATATAACTCAATTATATACCAAAAGTCCATATTATAAGTTAAATGCTTATAATCCATTTTATTTACAAAATCGTTCCTTTAAAACTTCACAAATTATAAATCTTATTACTTATAAGATTTCAATTATAACCCTATTTTCAACATTAATAGAACTCCTTTTAAAATTCTATTATTTCGATTTATAAAATATATATTTTATAAATCTCAACTATAAACCTTTTTTTTTTGCTTCATCAAAGATTTCAATTTAAATGCAAAAATCCGATTTATAAGTTAATTCCTTAAAATCTTTTGTCTTGCAACATCTATTCATTTTATAACTTCACAATTCATAAATCTATAAATTTTCATTCACTTATGAATCCATTTATACTTCATTTTAACACTTATAAAAACTCGTTTTATAATTCCAGTTATTTTTAATTTTAAAATGTCAAATTTATACATCTTTCATATAACCTATTTTAAAATAATTCAGAAATCCCAATTTAACTATTTTATAAATTTATAACTACTTATCTCAAAAATCACCTTTTGGTTATATTTCACAAAAATCTTAATTTTTATAACATAAGAATTTATAACGTTTTAATTATTTAAAATGAATCAATTCAAAAAAAAAATTAATAAAACATATGCTTCAAAAATCACTTAAAAAATACTTTTAAATTCAAAATCATTACTTTAACATTTTTAAAACTCCAAAAATGGATCAGATGATGCGACATCGCCAAATAGTCAATCACAACATCCACATATCATATATCGATATGATAATCAACAAATATCACAGTATCTGTAAATAAATTAAATACAGTTGAGGAATCCAGTTGGATCCCTCCAACCTGTTTCCCTGCATCCACAGATGTTAGCACAATACCAATTCCGCTTCAAGACGAAATATCGCGGTATATGGGAATTTATAAAATATTATCCGCTTAATAGGCGGCGCAATAGGGTCTCATCCGCTATATAATGCGGGAAATCAATCAACTGCAATATATACATATGCCAATATATATTGCTATATACTAATATGATACCAATTCCACTTCAAGGTGGAATATCGCGGTATATGTGTTTAATAAATAACATCCGCTTAATAGACGGCGTATAGGGTCTATTCACATCCAATATATATATATATATATATATATATATATATATATATATATATATAGCAATCATCATTCAATCAACACAATCAAACAATTTTAAATCTAACTATTTAAAATTGAAATAAACCCTTTGAGTGAGAAGTTCTCACCTTAGCTTTATTTTGCAATCCATTTCCATCTTGACTTGTTTTTTCTCGATTTATACCTATTTAAATTATTTACACAATTCATTAATATTCAAATCAACTGAACAATTAATTTCCGTTTAATAGTTTTTTTTATTAGCTGATAATTCTTTTTAAACCAATTTTATCTTCAAAAATTTTATTTAACTACAATTTAAATTTCCTTTTTAAATAGATTAATTAACCACTAAAAATTAAGTAAGTTAATTTAAACCAAACTAATAAATTAAATGTATACTTGCATATTTATTTTTCCTCTGAATATATTAAAATTCTACAATTTGAACTAGACAGTAAACCATCTTTACTTTACAAATATACGCACATATATTTTCTTTTACTGTAAAAATTTACTTTCTGCATGTATATATATATATATATTTATCACATTATTTTTCTGTTTTTCTATAAAACTGCATATATATATCTATTAAAACGAAACTGCCGTTTATTATATTATATTTTTCTTTCATATACATAAGTTTTGAATCTGCATATAATTTAATATCAAATCAAAAAAAAATTAAATAAATCAATACCTTACTGTTCTCAACACTACAGGCGCCGCCGAACCACCTCAAAGTTCGAACACACGCGACCCATGCGGCGGCCTCGCCTTGATTTGCTACCCATTGCCGCCCTCGACGACGCGACCGTGCCTCGACTTCGAATCTCGAAGGTGCCGCCCCTGGCCATGAAACCCTAGACTCCATCTCGAATCGCGATGCTCGAGTTCGAACACGGCCGCGACATCGACCACCATCGCGACTTCATCTGCCGCTCCTTGACCACCCTCGCTGCGCCTCGAGTGCGCGTGCCCACTCCAGATCGTCGCCGCCTTCTTGCGCTCGCGCGAGTGCTCCTTCCTTGGACGCGAACGAATTCGAATTGAATTCGTTTTTATTTTTTTTATTCTATAAGCAACGGCCATTTTGAAATTGGAATGAGGGAGGGGAGGAGCTTGCGACATTAAATTGGGAACGAGAGGAAATTTTTTTTTCCTTCTTTTGATTTCCAGGCTTCGGCCATTTTTATTTCTTCTGAAATTAATTTTTTTTTTATTTTGTACAGATAAAGGGAGAAGGTATTTAAAAATAAACTGAGGCATGCTTTACATGATCATTTATGTGATTATAGGCGTAATTCAAGGGGATAACGTGATGATGTTGACCAATTTGAATTTAAATTTTAAATTGAATCCATTTTAATCCCAACGCATTTACTTGCCGTGTGCTCATATAACAACTCCGAATAATACGAAATTTGAAATCCGGTAATAATTTAATATTACGGACCCAATGAACTGGTTTCGTCGAATTCCGAGACTGTGCCTCGAAAGGCTATTTTTAAATATCGATTCAAACGATATAATTTCAAAACTGAACAAAGCAGTTTCGAATTCAATTCTGAAGCTTCTATTATCTTCAATATTATCAATATGGATTTTACAATCCTTTGAAATATTTTTAAATCAGCTTAAAATCAAAGATTCAAATTTTATTCAACTTTCATAGATTAAATTCTAAAATTTAATCGCCAAATTCATTCTGATAAGTTGAAATTTAAATCAAACCATCATTCAAATATTTAAAATTAATTAAATATTTTCAATTTAAATTGTCTAAAATTTAGGGTCGTTACAATATCTGGGCTCCATACCATGATAGCACCTTTTTCCAGAAGGAAATGGACATCCCTAAAGGACGCGACCCTCATAACCTTGTTGCATTCTTCCTGTTTCGACCATTTTCGGGTTGTGAGGTCCTGATGAGGTCTCGTCCACAAAGCTTCTCTTTTCACAAAATCCATGCTTTGATCAACAAATGATCAGCAGCACTTAGCATGCCACATCACCAAATTAGGAATGTATCACTAGTAACCATCAACTACATAACCTCTAAGCTCGTATGTCTCAGAAAAGGGTGTTAAGCTAAGGGAATAAATTCTCCGCCACCAAACAGAAATGTATTTGATAGAAACCAGCTTTACATCTCAAAGTGTAATGTCACACATACATCCATATAAGTCTGTTCTGGATTCGAACAGAACTGAAGGCGCTTCAAAGAATCCCTTGCAATTTGGGTACAATCCTGATTGGACTTCCCATCACATATGGAGATCTCTATACCGGCGTGACTCAGTGCAGAGACATTCGACGAGTAATCCTTTCATTCTAGAAAATTCCCGGTCTTCACCACCGGTCTTCAAATGCTATCCAATTCGACGTATCACTATTCGAAATGGGTTATATGACATAAAGTCCTCTCCCAGCTAAACCGAATAATGAGCGCTTATTTTAAAAAGCATATGGATATAATGGGATCTTAGTTAAATCACAACTTTTAGCCTAAAACCTTTCTTTTAAATGGTTTAAACAATTTCCACTTTTAATCTTTTGACCAAAAGATTCACCTTTTAATCTTTTAAACAAAGGATCCATCCTTGAAGATCCTCTTTAATTTGAAAACAATGTTCACCAATCTTTCACAAAGATTCATTCGTAGCTTTCAAATTATTTCAATTTCAAATCTTGAAAACCTTTCAACAAAAACTGGAAATCTTTTCATTATATGAAAGCTATTATCATTTGAAAACAAATGCTATTCATTTCAGGAAAATTTGATTATATTTACTTAAGTTATAGCCTTTCAAAGTATACATTGAAAAATCAACGAACTGCCGTATACTCGGCAATTTTTATTTGAATTAAATTTAAATTCCCAAAAGAATTTATTCAATATACTTCCAAAAATTGATTTAAAATCCATATATATATATATATATATATATATTGTATAACATGCATAACCCTTTCATACCATATTATCCAAAATAATTTCAAAACTTAACAAGATATATTATATTCAAACTAAATTTCAATTTCAGACTTCCTTTTCAAAAGCTTTTCATATTCAACTCAATTCCATTTCCAAAACCATTTGGATTCAAAATTCAACTTTTAAATAGAATAATATTTAAATTTAATATATCTATGACTTAACCGATTTCCCATGAAATCCATATTTGTGTGTGTAGTGTAGTCCGAGGGTCTTACACGTAACAATACAATATCACAATCAACATCAATTCAAGCACAATAATATCGATAAGCGGTATAATCTTATATC
Source organism: Allium cepa (assembly GCA_030765085.1). NCBI lineage: Eukaryota > Viridiplantae > Streptophyta > Magnoliopsida > Asparagales > Amaryllidaceae > Allium > Allium cepa. The sequence goes on along the minus strand of CM060932.1, from coordinate 390,566,039 downwards.
GCTTATCTTCGTTTACAGATTCACAGATAAATATGTAAATGCATCACAGATAAATAAGTCATAGTTTGCAGCACAAACATATCACAAAACATCACACATCAGGGATACCAAACAATTCAAAGCATTCAATACAATCCAAACATCCATAAGTAAGATTCAATTAATTATCTGATTAATTTTGAATCAGATTAATTACTTATGAATAAATTACTAATCCTGGTTAATTAACATTAATTAATTATAAACCATTTAATTAATTATGGTTTAATCATTTATTAATTAACCTTCAATTATTAATTGATCAACCTTAATTAATAAATTAATCAATCTTTAATCATTAAATAATTAACCTTTAATTATCCAATTATCCTTTGATTAATTAATTGTTAATTAATTAATCAACCCTTAATTAATTATCATTTAATTTATTTTCCTTAATTAATTACAATAAGTGATTATCCCTAATAACTTATATTAATAAATTACAAAATTAATTACGTTGAGTGATTTATCCCTTAATCACTTGATTAATTATCCTTAATTATTAATCAATTTTTTCTTAATTACTTTCATTAAGTAATTATTTTAAGTAATTAACTATCATTTAATCATCGATTAAGAAATTGATTAATTATTCTTCAATTATTATCATTAAGTAATTATCCTTTAAGTAATTATCCTTAATTATTTTCATTAATTAATAAATAATTAACATCCTAAGATCTTAATTAACTAAAAGATAAGCTATTTTATCTTTATTAATTACTCCATAAATTTTGAAAATAAATTATCATTATTTTGTTAACTTAAACCTTTAAGTAAATTAACCTTTTTAAAACATTTTTATCTTTCTTAATTAACCACTTAACTGCATTATTAAGTTTATTTAAAAATAAACTTTTCAAAGCAATAGTTATACATATATATTAAAACACTTTCAAACTTAGTTTATTTTAAAAAAATCTTTTAACTAATTCAAAACTCGGGTAAATATTTATCATTTACCAAAGAACTGTTTTACAAAAATTGTTCTATATACAACTTGATTTGGTTTTAAAAATAAAAACTGTTTTTATACAAAAATTCCAGAACCGAGACAACCCCGGGTTCCAACCCGAGTCACATCCCTTTTTCCTCGAGCAACAACCCAAGCAAATCTATATTTTTTTCTTTTTAGAACTTTGTTTAAAATTTTAAATCTCTGGAAAAAACATGTGAGTAACACCCGAACAAATTCTGGAGCCCAAGCCACAATCCCTCGAGGTCAACTTCGAGACATACCCCAACTTCTCAACCCTGACACCCAGATATTCATGTGCACGTGCATGATCGCCTGAATGATTGTTGACCATCGTCGAGACCTCCAACCAGTCACCGATCATCCCTGAGTCGTCACGAACCAACCAGATTTACGATACAACGATGAACTCGAAATCGAGTTGAACAACAACCTAATGGAACTACATTCGATCGGAAATTCTCCCTCGCGCTGACGATCTAGTCCACCAGAGATCACTCGACTTGTCCAAAGCTACATCACATCTCAACGCGTCGATCCCCCAGGTATGGTTAACTCCGACGCCTTATCGACGACGAACTCCCTTCAAAACCATGTCGAACAAAACTGGGTAAAAACCCTAGACTGATGTCGCCCTCCCACCACAATCATATAAAAAATCTTGAGCATTTTTCCCTTGATCTCACTTCCTCGAACTACCTCTAACAACCAGCATGATCCACCCTTCGTCATGGTTCGTCGAAATTTTACTAATAAATGAAAATCGATCATCTTGAGATATCTCAAAATTCACAATGTTAAAAATTATGATTTCCACATCTAAATTCATATTTTTGCAACACAAATCAGATATAATCAAAACACACAACCATGAACATCGAATTTTTGATTCATTTTTGATTTTATACTGTCATTTATTATTTTAGAATAAATACTTAACATAAACATTTGAAATCATTTTTAAAATTTGAACCAGGTGGGTACAAACACTTTTCTTTTAAAGATCATTACTTAAATCTTTTTAGATTTCGAGATATTAATTTTTTCAATGAAGAATGCTTGTTTGTAGAACAACAGAGAGGTGCATATGCATAACACAGACATGCACATCTCAATTCACACATATAAATACATATATACTTGCAAATATATACACATTCATACAATATTTCCAAATCATTGTCATCACAGGCATGAAAATCAGGAGAAACTGGTTTTAAAAAAAGTAAAGTTTGCTCACTTAAGAGATGAGCAGAGGACGGGTTCTTAATTTTTTTATTTGGAAATTTGAAAATGATCTGCTACTCAAATTTGTTTTGTTGATTTTGATTCTGAAGCTTGATCTTTGCATTATCATTTGATTGTATTTACATGCTTTTGATTTTGGTTTCCCAGGTTGAAGACTTTGAAACAAATTTTAATTTTATTCCAGGTATTGATTTGTTTTTGAATCCTGCTTGATGATCTGAATTTTATTGCTAATGAAATGAAGCTTGCTACTTGATTTCCGGTTTGAGTTTGTTTTTTTCTCTGATTTTGCACACAATATTTGATGTTAATGTTGAACTGATTTGCTTGAGGCTTTATTCTAGTATGAAGAATTTTGAATTTCCAAGTTTGAATTTTTGTTTGAATCTTTGAAAACTGAAAAATGTTTTTGTTTTTTAGATTATTTTGAGTTTTCATTTCTTTCTTAGTTTGGAATAGAAGAAAATGAGAGAGGAAGGATATGGAATGGGGTGTGTGTGTGTGTGTGTGTGTGTGTGTATATTCTTCATTTTATTCATAATTTTAAAATTGAAAAGAAAATTCAAAATTAAGACACTTGTATTTATGCATGACATTATAATCTTACACTCATTACTTTCATGAATTAATTACCTTACACATGTCCTTTAATGTTTTAAATATGTTTTATTATATTTTCAGTTTAATTTAAATATTTATACATGTCTTATATTTTTCTTTATACAATTTCTATTATTTAATTAATGCATTTCTATATATATATATATATATATATATATAACTTTTAAAGAAATTGATTTAAAATTAAATTACACCTTAATAAATAAACACAAATATGAATAGATTATATATATAGGTCTTTAGAATATAAATTTGACTTTAAACAACTTTTGAAAATTATTTGTATTAAATTCAAATTCTAACTTTCAAATTACAAGGCATATATATATATATTTTGAAATATAAAACTTGACTTTTAAATAGCCTTTGGAATTCAAAATATAACTTCCAAATATATATAGATATATATTAAAATTAGAAAACAAATTCTTATTAACTTTAGAATACAATGTTTTCAAATCCAATATAATTTTAAAATAAATATTATTTGATTTTCAAATTTAAATTCTATTTAAATCCATATTTATATAAACAAACACTTTTTATCATTTGTTATTTCTGGAAATATTCCATATTAATTTATCAATTAATTCACAATTAAATCCAAAAACTTATATTAATTATCAAAATTTGACTCAAAAACGGGAATGCTACAGATTCCCACCTTAAAAAAATTTCATCCCCAAAATTTGCTAGGCAGGGAGACAACAAAGAACAGATGAAAGACAGAGAAATAGTTTATCAGATCAAACTGAATATCTATTCTATATTTGGCTTACCAAATCAGAATGTCATCAATAATTATAAGAACGAACTCATTCAATATTTTACAAGATACTCGGATCACCAGATCTATGAAAGATGCAGGATCATGGGTTAGTCCTAAGGGATAACCGTTCGTAGAATATATCTGGACCCCCAAAGAATAGACAAATGGATACAATTTAATTCAGCTTCTTATTTTATTAATCAATCTATTTCAAATAGAATTTCAAATTTATTAAAGTTAAAAACGAAAAGCTGGTAGAAACTGATGAAGAGAATACGAAAGAGGAACTTATCTACAATGATTTGCAGGGCCACCACCACACCGAAGCTTCTTCCTGGAGCTACCACGAAGCCATCAAAGAATTGAAAGTGAACGATGACTAAAGAGATTAATAGAGAAAGTTGTTCCTTGTTGTTGTAGGGTATCGAGATGGTACTCCCCTGTCCTCTACCTCGTCCTCTTCTTGCACTCATACTTACTATCAGTGGATAGTAAGAGAATTTACTGAGGTATATGGACGGGTATCTTAGGAATAGACACATTCTATGGCATTTATAACCCTATCTCTAATGAGTTACCTAATGTGTTATACTCTTGAGCTAATGGTTTTACTCAACCTTCACCTCTGATATCAATTGAAACGACCCAGACTCGACCTTTGAAAATCAGCACCGAATACATCACCCCTATTCGAATGTCGTAGATTCAAACGTTGAATCCGGTTCGTCGAAGCTTATAACACATTAAGTACAACAACACGACAGAAGAAAAAAAAATAACTTTATTGATACACAATAGATACAACATCTGATACAAATGAATATCAACATATATCAGAGATACAAGATAACAGCGGAAGAGATAACTTCAACATGATCCCCAAGAGAGAGTGAATCCACAAGGTGCAACTCTAATGCCAAAGCTCAAAAGACTCCAAGCTCGAAATCGAAAGGTTGAACCACCATCACATTGACTTAAGCAAGGTCAGTCGAAGTGAACAAATGCTATCGTCGAATCCAAAGGCTTCAGGGACCAAAGACTTCAAAGATTTGCCAAAGCTGCACCTACTATCTGATTGTTTGAAAAAACCAACTCTAGGCTGCCCGTGTGGAAAATTGTAGGCACCCATAGTTTAGAAAGGGAACAATAAACTCCAGGTCAGTCATGGGACTTGTGTGAGCAAATAAAAACAGTTTATCTTTGAAAAAAACAAACAAAAGAATTTGAAAAGAAATTCACAATTCTTTTTGGAAATGAAACTACTATAAGGCCTCCCGCCACACAAACAATGCGAACGCACAATTGGAGGAGATTTCTTCTTATGATAGTCAAACATGCTAGATACACAAAAATCCTTTTGATATTATTATTAGTGCATGGTGCAGAAAACATTTCGAAAGTATAATATTAATCTTAGCCAGCATATAACCATTATGGTATACCTACTATAGCTACCATGTTCAATAGCAGGTTACCGCCACATTCCATGGCAGGTTATACAACTAAAACCGTACAGGGCTCATATTATTTCTTTGGATTTCCAACAAATGGTCAGGCTAAGGAACTTCCTGTGCCACATGGGTATGCCTCTGGAGGGACGCCCTAAGAACTTAACCAGCTCTCCGCCAACACAAGGCCGGGTTGCCTCTGTAACTAGGTAACTACTACACGAGTATGTCATCCCTCGGTCGTTACCGACCTTTATCTGGGGGCCCTCAACACCAACAACCACAAAGCAATAGATTTGCAGCTACCATCTTTTTCAGAAGGAAATGGACATACCCTAAAGGGCTCGACCCTCATAACCTTGTTGCATTCTTCCTGTTTCGACCATTTTCGGGTTGTGAGGTCTTGATGAGGTCTCGTCCACAAAGCTTCTCTTTTCACAAAAGCCATGCTTTGATCAACAAATGATCAGCAGCACTTAGCATGCCACATTACCAAATTGGGAATGTATCACTAGTAACCATCAACTACATAACCTTTGAGCTCATACGTCTCAGAGAAGGGTGTTAAGCTAAGAGAATAAATTTTCCACCACCAAACAGAAATGTATTGAAACCAGCTTTACATCTCAAAGTGTAATGTCAGACATACATCCATACAAGTCTATTCCGGGTTCGAACAAAACCGAAGGCACTTCAAAGAATGCCTTGCAATTCGGGTATTCACAATCCCGATCGGACTCCCCATCATATATGGAGATCTCTATACCGGTGCGACTCAGTGCAGAGACATTCGACGGGTAATCCTTTCGTTCTCGAAAATACTCGGTCTTCACCACCAGTCTTCACACTATTCAGAATGGGTTATATGACATAAAGTCCACTCCCGGCTAAACCGAATAATGAATGCTTATTTTAAAAAGCATATGGATATAGTGGGATCTTAGTTAAATCATAACTTTTAGCCCAAAACCTTTCTTTTGAATGGTTTAAACAATTTCCACTTTTAATCTTTTAACCAAAAGATTCGCCTTTTAATCTTTTAAACAAAAGATCCACCCTTGAAGATCCTCTTCAATTTGAAATAATGTTCACCAATCTTTCACAAAGATTCATTCATAGCTTTCAAAACTATTTCAATTTCAAATCTTGAAAACCTTTCAACAAAAACTGGAAATCTTTTTGTTATATGAAAGCTATTATCATTTGAAAACAAATACTATTCATTTCAGGATAATCTGATTATATTTACTTAAGTTATAGCCTTTCAAAATATACATTGGAAAATCAACGAACTGCCATATACTCGGTAAGTTTTATTTGAATTAAATTTAAATTCCCAAAACAAATTCAATAACTTCCAAAAATTGATTTAAAATCGATATATATATTGTATAACTTGCATAACCCTTACAAACCATATTATCCGAAATAATTTCAAAAATTAACAAGATATATTATATTCAAACTAAATTTCAATTTCAGACTTCCTTTTCAAAAGCTTTTCATATTCAACTCAATTCCATTTCTAAAACCATTTGGATTCAAAATTCAACTTTTAAACAAAATAATATTTAAATTTAAAATATCTATGACTTAACCGATTTCCCGTGATATCCATATTTGTGTGTATGTGGTGTAGTCCAGGGGTTTTACACATAACAATACAATATCACAATCAATAGCAATTCAAGCACAATAATATCGATAAGCGGTATAATCTTATAACGCTTATCTTCATTCACAGATTTACAGATAAATATGTAAATGCATCACAAATAAACAAGTCACAGTTCGTATCTCAAACATATCATAAAATATCACACATCAGGGATATCAAACAATTCAAAGCATTCAATACAATCAAAACATCCATAAGTAAGATCAATTAATTATCTGATTAATTTAAATCAGATTAATTACTTATGAATAAATTACTGATCCTGGTTAATTAACATTAATTAATTATAAACCATTTAATTAATTATGCTTTAATCATTTATTAATTAACCTTCAATTATTAATTGATCAACCTTAATTAATAAATTAATCAATCTTTAATCATTAAATAATTAACCTTTAATTATTTAATTATCCTTTAATTAATTAATTAAATAATCAACCCTTAATTAATTATCCTTTAATTTATTTTCCTTAATTAATTACAATAAGTGATTATCCCTAATCACTTACATTAATAAATCACAAAATTAATTACATTGAGTGATTTATCTCTTAATCACTTGATTAATTATCCTTAATTATTAATTAATTTTTACTTAATTACTTTCATTAAGTAATTGTTTTAAATAATTAACTACCCTTTAATCATCGATTAAGAAATTGATTAATTATTCTTTAATTATATCATTGAGTAATTATCCTTTTAGTAATTATCCTTAATTATTTTCAATAATTAATAAATAATTAACAACCTAAGATCTTAATTAACTAAAAGATAAACCATATTATATTTATTAATTACTCCATAAATTTTGAAAATAAATTATCATTAACTTAAACCTTTAAGTGAATTAACCTTTTTAAAACATTTTCATCTTTCTTAATTAACCACTTAACTGCATTATTAAGTTTATTTAAAAATAAACTATTCAAAACAATAGTTATACGTATATATATTAAAACATTTTCAAACTTATTTTATTTTAAAAAAAATCTTTTAACTAATTCAAAACTTGGGTAAACATTTATCATTTACAAAAGAAATTTTTTACAAAAATTGTTTTAAATACAACTTGATTTGGTTTTAAAAATAAAAACCGTTTTTATACAAAATTCCAGACTCGAAACAACTCCCGGTTCCAACCCGAGTCACATCCCCATTTCCCCAAGCAATAACCCGAGCAAATTTATATTTTTTTCATTTTAGAACTTTGTTTAAAATTTTAAATCTCTGGAAAACACATGCAAGTAACACCTAAACAAATTCTCGAGCCCATGCCACAATCCCTCGACATCAACTTCAAGACATACCCCAACTTCTCAACCCTAACACCCAGATGTTCATGTGCACGTGCATGATCGCCTGGACGATTGCCGACCATCACCGAGACCTCCAACCAGTCACTGATCATCCCTGAGTCATCATGAACCACCCAGATTTGCGATACAACGATGAACTCGAAATTGAGTTGAACAGAAACCTACTGAAACTACATTCGATCGGAAATTCTCCCTCTTGCCGATGATCTAGTCCACCAAAGATCACTCGACTTCATCCAAAGCTGCATAACATCTCAACGCCTCGATCCCCTAGGTCCGGTCAACTCCGACGCCTTATCGATGACGAACTCCCCTTCAAAACCTCATCGAACAAAACTGGGTAAAAACCCTGGATAGATGTCGCCCGTCCACCGCAATCATAAAAAAAATCTTGAATATTTCTCCCTCGATCTCACTTCCTCGAACTACCTCTGACAACCAGCATGATCCACCCTTCGTCGTGATTCGTCTGAATTTTACGAATAAATGAAAATCGATCATCTCGAGATATCTCAAGATTCACAATGTTGAAAATTATGATTTCCGCATCTGAATTCATATTTTTTCAACACAAATCAAATCGTATAATCAAAACACACAACTATGAACATCGATTTTTTGGTTCATTTTTGATTTTATATTGTCATTTATTACTTTAGAATAAATACTTAACATAAACGTTTGAAATCATTTATAAAATTGAACCATGTGGGTACAAACACTTTTCTTTTAAAGATCATTACTTAAATCTTTTTAGATTTCGAGATATGAATTTTTTCTATGAAGAATGCTTGCATGTAGAACACCAGAGAGGTCCATATGCATAACGCAGACATGCACACCTCAATTCACACATATAAATACATATATACTTGCAGATATATACACATTCATACAATATTTCCAAATCATTATCATCACAGGCATGAAAACTAAGAGAAATTGGTTTAAAAAAAATAAAGTTTGCTCACCTGAGAGATGAACAAAGGATAGGTTCTTGATTTTTTTTACCTAGAAATTTTAAAATAATCTGCTACTCAAATTTGTTTTGTTGATTTTGATTCTGAAGCTTGATCTTTGCATTGTCAGTTGATTCTATTTACATGCTTTTGATTTTTGTTTCCCAGATTGAAGACTTTGAAACAGATTTTAATTTTATTCCAGGTTTCGATTTGTTTTTGAATCCTACTTGATGATCTGAATTTGGTTGCTAATGAAATGAAGCTTGCAACTTGATTTCTGGTTTGAGTTTGTTTTTCTTCTCTGATTTTGCACATAATGTTTGATCCTGATGTTGAACTGATTTTTTAAGGTTTGATTATTGTTTAAAGAATTTTGAGTTTCCAGGTTTGAATTTTTGTTTGAATCTTTGAAAACTGAAAAATATTTCTGTTTTTGAGATGATTTTGAGTTTTCGTTTTCTTTCTTAGTTTGGAATAGAAGAAAATGAGAAAGGAAGGATATGGAATGGTGTGTGTGTGTCTATATATATATATATATATATATATATATATATATATATATATATATATATATATATATATCTTTTTTCTTCATTTGATTCATAATTTTAAAATTGAAAAGAAAATTCAAAATTAAGATACTTGTATTTATGCATGACATTATAATCTTACACTTGTTACGTTCATGAATTAATTACCTTACACATGTCCTTTGATGTTTTAAATATGTTTTATCATATTTTCAATTTAATTTAAATATTTATACAGGCCTTATATTTTTATTAATACAATTTCTATTTTTTAATTAATGCATTTCTATATATAAATATATAACTTTTAAAGAAATTGATTTAAAATTAAATTACACCTTAATAAATAAACACAAATATGTATAGATTATATATATATATATATAGGTCTTTAGAATACAAATTTGACTTTAAACAACTTTTGAAAATTATTTATATTAAATTCAAATTGTAACTTTCAAATTACAAGGCATATATATATTTTGAAATATAAAACTTAGCTTTTAAATAGCCTTTGGAATTCAAAATATAACTTCCAAATATATATAGATATATATTAAAATTAGAAAACAAATTCTTGTTAACTTTAAAATATAATGTTTTCAAATCCAATACAATTAAAAAATTATTATTTGATTTTCAAATTTAAATTCTATTTATATCCATATTTATATAAACAAACACTTTTTATCATTTGTATTTTCGAGAAAAATTCCATATTAATTTATCAATTAGTTCACAATTAAATCCAAAAACTCTTATTAATTATCAATTTAAATTTGACTCAAAAACGGGAATGTCACATTTTGGAGCTCAAAACGAGCTGGATGGCAGAGACGTATCGATTAGATTCCGCTGTGAAGTATGGACTATATAGACAGCAGTTGAGGACAAGTTATTATAACTGTCCAGATTTGTTGTACTTTGATATCTTGTATGTATATTGACAGTTACAGCTTTTCTTTGTATGAAATGCTGTTATTTCATATTATATTTTGTTCCGCTGCGATTGTGAGATTCTGTGTTGTTGTTTCTGATTCTTCTTCTATCTCTTTTCTTCTTAACCTTAATAACCTGGGATTTTCGGCACTCGATTGCTCGGCTCTCTATACAGTGGACGTATTAGTGTCGATTTTCGGGGTCGAAAATCTTCGGGCCATTACATTAGGCATAGGTTTTGATGATAACAACCATATGACATTATATAAATATAGATACTAATGTTTTTATCAAGTTAGATATAATATACAGTGTAGGATATTAGACATCTATCGATTAAGAAGATTGTATAGAATCAACCGCAGATTCAAGAGGCTGATATAGAGATTCAAGAGTTAGAGATCCAAGACTCGTGAGTATTAAAGATTCAAGAAATCAAGATAAGTTATAGAGTCATAGATTATTGTATTAAAACCCTGATGGCACTTCTTAGGTTATTAAATATATTCTCCGATTTTAAATAATTTTCAAATATTTTGGTTTTCAAAAATGATTTTTTAAAGAATCCCAGTTTTCAAATGATTTTTCAAACATCTCTTATAAATTGTTTTCAAATGATTTTTGACTTATCTTTATTAACATGTTTATCTTATTTTAAGTAAACAAGTTTTTAAGCATTTTATATTTTAATATACTTTTAATCTATTATATTTAGATATGGTTTTTGGTTTTATATTTTCTAAATGAAATGGTATTCAAAAGTATATTGTTGAAATTCATTAATACTTTGATTTTAATATATATTCACTTATACTTTATATATACTATTTTTGTATATATTGTTTATAATTAAATTCTTTATATTAAAATATTTTAAAATAATTTTATAAAGTTTTCTTAAGTTTTATTGTGATTAAAATGTGTATAAACTATGCTTAAATGATTTTGTGAAGTAACAAAATATTTTGCTGAATTTATCATTTTCAAAACACTTTTATTTAGTTGTTTTTCAAAATTACAAAGGATATGTCTACATATCCCCATCATGTATGTCGACATGTAGGTCGGGAATTTCAAAATTCAAATTTGAATAGAAGTGTCTTTTCGTCATATCACTTCATGAATGCACATGACCATTGTTTCTCTATAAATAGGGGTTTTCCAAATGAATTTTTGTAATTACTTTCTCATATTTTCTCTCATCTTTCACTCTCCTGATTTCTAAAAAAATTCTGCTTAAAATCTTCTCAAATTCAACCGGAATCAAATTCAAACTCTATTGGTTTGATTCTTTAAGAAATTGAGTATATAAACTCTATTAAATCATACTCTTATGCTCTTGGGTATGCTTGGTGTCATTGAAATCCAAGTGGGTGTGCTTGGTGTCTAGTTCAAATCCAAATGGGTGTGCCCAAAGCTCGAAAAATCTAAAGGTGTGTCTCGTAGCCTTGAAATCGATATTGTATTGACTTTGATATTTGAAAAAAAATTGTACAAGAAATTGTATAGGAATGGATGTAGGGTAAATCCAAACTAGTATAAAAATTCCTTGTGTGATCTCTCCAACTTTTTACTTTTTCTGCATTTATATATGACTTTGTTTGCATCCGTGATTATTAATTTTCCATTGTTTAATTATAATCTTAAAACAATTTAAAAGGGTTTACAAAAATAAGTAGACATTATTCACCCTTTCTAATGTTAAATTAGCCTTAAGATCCATCTTCCGCAAAGTAACAATAACTTGCCACTAAGCATCTTCAAAGAGAGGCCCTAAATTGGTAGGATGTAATGGAGGTAGAGATCGATGGGGGGAGATTACTTGGAGAAGTTTTGGAGATGTTTTGAGATGAGGTTTCTGTCGAGAGATGAAGAGGGAGTGAGGATAGAGAATTTTATTCATCTAAAGCAAGAAAATATGTCAATAGAAGAGTATGTGACTCAATTCAGTGAGTTGGCTAAGTTTAGGATGGAGCTGACCAACACTCCTTACAAGAAAAGTTCGCGAAGGGGTTGAATTAACCTCTTCAAGATTTGGCTCTTTGTCATAATTCCCATGGGTGCGACTTATGAGATTCTAGTGGAGATGGCTTGCTGAATTCCATCTCCAAAGAGGAAGCGAAAGAAGAACCCAAGAAGTTTGGAGGAAAGGCTCCACAACAGAATCAATGCAAGAGTGGAAGAGGACCGAAGAGAAAGACTGAGAAGTAGGATATGCATTGAAGGAAATGTGGCAAGAAGGGGCATTTCACAAAATAGTGCAGGCAGATGGTTTGAAGATTAAGTGTTACAATTGGACACTAATACAAAATTGATTGCTGCTTTAGTCGTTTTACCCCTGTTGCTTCGGTTCCTAGACTGATGCATATAAAAATGAAGCAACAGACTAAGATCTATTGCTTTGGTTGTATGACCGAAGCAAAAGCATGTTTTTTGCTTCGGTTGGGTAAAAAACCGAAGCAAAAGGTTAACTTTTTTATTCGGTCCACACATGACGACCGAAGCAATTGAGTATATTTGGATTTCAATCGGCACATGACAACTGAAGCAAAAAGAAACTAAGGAGTTGAAGTTCCATATATTTTTTAATTGTCATATGACGACTGAAGCAATTGAGGTTGTTTTGCTTCAGTCATCACATGACAACCGAAGCAAAAGGAACTAAGGAGTTGATGTTCCATGTTTTTTTTCTTCGATTGTCATGTGATGATTGAATCATTGAGGTTTTTTTGCTTCAGTAACCACATGATAATCGAAGAAAATTATTTCAATTTTTAAAAAATATTAACCTGCTAATGAAAGCTGGATCTATTAGTAGCATTATTGAATATATATATATATATATATATATATATATATATATATATTAGTATACAGCTAAATAGTCTTGATAAAATATGCAACTAAAAAAACTAGTTTCTAACAATTTACAACTTCTATATATACTGAAAAATATGTAGTTCTACCAAAATAAAACAAAGTTCACCGATTCCACTGATGCAAAGAAATTCGTACATAATTTATTTTGAAAAGTTTTGCTTAGAACACCACCTATCTTCCCTAACCATGTATCTTGTTTCCAATAGCACGTGAATCTCTCCCAAAACTTGTATCCTGCTTCTCAAAATGGCAATGAGCGCAACATGAATTAATAAACACCCCATTTTTGTGTACGAAGAAAATCCGTCTAATACAGTAAGCATTTCGCTTTAAAAAATTTCTTTGAGAAGAATACTATTTTGGTTGAATATGATGCATTAACTCTTCTGATCATACCAATAAATATGTGTGTGTAAGAAAAAATTACCTTGCAAGAAATTTATCCGATCAACCTCACGATTAGAGTTATTTAGCTTACGTTCTTTCCAATGACCTTGAGGGTCAGATTGTGATGAAGCTAAACTTTCATACAGCTGCAATAACAGAATTTTTTTAAGGGAGTAACAACTAGAAATTACGGCTAGAAACTTCTCCTGATGAACAAGACTTTCAGTTTATATAAGTAAACAAAATAAGTGATTTACCTATCATATATCATATGCTGCATTTAGTGCAAACAGTGAAGCTTCTATGATGTATAAAAGATTTCAAGAAAGAACCACTGGAACACGTCGAATAATAATAATACATAAATTAAATTTTAGTATCCTATAAATTAAATTCTTCATTGCCGGTATATATGAAATAAGATAACTAACCAAAGTTGCATTCAAGTGGTCAGTGCAATACTTTGGCATGTTTGGTGTCGCTCCCTATTCATCCTATCAAATGCAAAAGGCATGAATTCATTTGCAGATGAGTAAAAATGAATAAAAGAAAATGGTAATTATCTGACCATAATGCACCTGCAAGCCTACTACACCATCAAAAAAGTTTCTCATTGTTTAACCAAGTCTCATCAACACTACCAAATAGACAGAAAAGGAAATAAGATATAAATAAACAAATCCATTTACATGGAAAAATATTTAAATAACTAGCTGCTTTTTTTTTAATTAATAAGTTATGTATCTAGGCATATGCATCAAGGAAAAGGCTAGCGTCTGCAAAACACTTAAGTTTGACATTTCATTGAAATAATTGTGGGAACTAGTCATAATATAATAAATAAGTTAGACCTCTAGCTGAACATCCAACAAGTAGACCCTACAATTTAGTGAACATGTAAAAATACTTATAAGAAATTAATATATGATATTAGGTAAGTGAATTACATGATTATATTAAGTTAAATTACTTATTCGGTATCACTCATTCCTTTTGACATTAGCTCATCCATGGCTTCTAGCCAGATATGTTGCCCATAAAAATATAGGTCTGCAAACTGCATAATATTATAAAGTTACGATCGCATTAATTCAATAATCTTTCTTGTTTAAATTACAGGATTTTATAAGGTAATACACTTGGTAAGCATAGGGTTATGTGATGTACATGATTATTTTTGTGAGGAAGGAAAAAATCCTTTGTAATATGGGTGTATGCATAATTAGGCAGTGGTTGGATGTATAATACCCAACAATGTATTGATAGAAATAAGACATGAATATGGGAATCGACCTTATGTAGCCTTCACCAGTGGATGATGCACTACATGACATATTCGTTGCTATATATTGAATGTGTTATTTAGGATGGCCAGAGTAAATGTGTTGAATACATAACTCAATGAAGAGTTTTACACGAAGAATTTGAAAGATGAAGAAAAATTTGATGCAGTTATTTAGAGATGGACATGCGAGGAAACAATATATCAAAAACGTTCTCACTAGGTATGAAATCAAAAAGCTACTGAGTACATGATTTAAGCTTTTAAAGGATGTGTCATACATACGCAAAAAAAGAATTTATGATGGCATGCCATATGTAAATGTTATTGAAAGTCTTGATTATGTATGTGATAAGTCGAGGCCGAACTTGACTTTAGTGTGTTGGTGTTATAGGCTTATGTACGTCTAATTGGAGCAAGTAACATTTGCCAATAATGCAATAAATTTTAAAATATTTGAGAGGTGCTTCGTAGCTAAATAGTCAATATAGATATCAATCATATATCACTTAAGTATCAATATTTGATACATAAAACTATTGGAAACAAAGCAATATTGCTTTCTTAGTTTATATTACACAAAATTGCATACTTTTTATTTTAAAGTTATATATTCAGAATTATACCACAAAATCACATAGGTGCCTAACTTCTCTTACAAAATTATGGACTTGAAATACATATGAAAATAGGAAACAAATATATGTAAATGTAGTTTTCCTGTTACAGGTCTTTGTAAATTAGATGGTTTGTCATAGAATACATTCAAAATGGCATAGTCATTTTATAGCAAGATATCATGTTATTGGTAAATGAAAATGGACATCTCAAATTTTTCAATGACTTGTGATGTAATAATTAGGGATGTCTATCACCTATTATATGTCATTATCATTTTACACAATTTTAACTCACTAAGTTCATAGAAAAGGAAAAAGTATTTGAAACATGAAAAAAGAAAGAAAATTCTCACCTCTAAGTTAACTAACCAATCTTTGCACCTGATCCAAAACCATGATCTAGTTGGTAATAGGTAGAGTTCCATTAAAACAAACTACACAAGTCAAGAAAACTAATTAACAATAACCCATGTATCAAGACATCCTGTTTAGTTATATATATATATATATATATATATATATATATATATTTGACTGTTGGACTAAAAGTTAGTTGAGATCAGAACATGTAGAAGAAGTAATTATCATTCTGATCGGCTTTTGATATCTTAAAATATAAAAGTTATTTAAAAATTTGATCAGAACATGTAAATCATATGGAAATGACTAATTGTTATTGTTTATTTCTGATAGAGATGGCATTCGAGTATGTATTCAGCTTTTTTGTTCTCGTTAAAAAGCAGCAGTATTAAACTACAAATACAGATAAAGTATACTTTCAAACATGAGTCTACAAAATAACAGGAATTAGGTTGAACTAAACTGATCTTCACTGGAATATTTAATCATTTCTGAGAGTATTTAGAGCATAGTACATAAATATAAGCATGTACGATGATGATTATATAATGAAAATTATAAATTCAAGACACGAGTTCAAAGATACCTTCTGGCTCTTGGGTTGAGTAACTTGTTTTCTCTTGTTTGGTAATTTCAATGTTAAATTCTATTTTGTTGTAAACCATCTAATATGATGACTTAACTAAATAGATCGAAGGATAAACCTATGCTATGAGAATAAGACCTCATCACTAGGACATCCTACTTTTTGAAGAAGAAAAAAGCTCAAGCAAGCCGAATATCATATAAAAACTTATGAAAAAAATATGCATCAACTTTGTGTGGCCTATAATTCTTAATCAGTGCTTAATGATCATATTGGTTTCAAAAGAATGCGACTTAACCATTTGAGGATTCTTAATGAACTTTGCATCTCTTTCCATCCAAGCAAGTGGCACTTTTATATCTTTATCAATGTAAGCAAGCATCTCAAACACACCTTCACAATTAAAATAAATAGCAATATCAACAAACAAATTATAAGCCTTAAAGTCCTACTTGAAAGTACAAGAAATGTTACGTGGTTCATCAAGATAAGGCAAGTAAGTAATGCAAGAGGATATTTGCCGCATGATTGCTTAAATTACATTCGTTATTTCCTTGTCACTCTTCTCCTTCACAGCTCTGATATATATGATGAACATGAAAAAATTTAAAACTTTTTCTTTAATCCTTGTTCAACATTAACATTTCATTACTAAACAATTGAAGTTTACTCTATGATAATAACTTCAGAATCAATTTTGATGTTGAAATTCCATCTCTCAAGGACTTCGGCAATCGCCCTACTTGTAATTACAAGAACAGTCCTCTGCAATTTCCCAACTTCAAGCCACTCTATTCAATTATAAAAACAATTTCAAAGATCTAAGAACAACAAATCGAGTCTTTGGAAATTAGAAATTAAAGTGGTTACCTGATAATTGAGAAGTAATGCTGGAAATGAATGATTTTACACCATCGTCTTGAGCCGGAAGCATAGAAAGATCGTATTTTTTGAGTTAGATGAAACTTTTTTCAAGGTAAACTCCTCCATTGTAAACAATGCTGTTGAATTTTATCAAAGAATTCGGTACAAAATACAAGTCAAATGCAAACTATTAAATGAACGAATGCCAAATATGTTTAATATTTCACCTTTTTGTAGCATAACCTGTGAGACAACATGGGTGTCATTAAAATGAAAATGAAAATGAAAAACCCTATATTACAGTATATAGAAAACCAAGTGAGGAATAATACCGAAAAATTCACTGACGATCGTAGCGGATCCTTTGAGAGTGATAAATCTTTTGACAATGTTCTTGAAGCCATTTTCAAACTGAAAGAGTTTTAGTTTCGAGTTAAACAAAATTTATGGTAAACAAATGAAATTCGCACAACGAAGAAAAGAGAAAACAAATGAATTGACTGTGAAGGAAGATTTGGCTGCGTGCCCTAGAATTCACATGGCTTGGATTTGAACAGTATGAAGCATGGTAGGAGAAAATGAAAATCATTTGTTTTGGTTTTTAAAATAAATCAAGAAAATAAGAAGACGAGAGACCAACAAAAGAAAATAAGAAACGGTTGCTGATTATTGATTTTCCTAAATCCAAATTTTAGATTAAAATCTGATGAATGCGGATTGTTAACATGGTCGAAATATTTACTATTTTGTTCCTTTCAATATAAACCAAACACATAAAAATTAAATTATTGGGAAAACCTAAATAGAAAATTGCTCATATTTCCAATTAACAAAATATTTTATAGTCCATTAAAGTTCATGAAATTTTTTCAAATGTTGAAACTGCAATAAAAATGTTTATTTTATTAGTTTCTAAATTTTAGAGATTCTTAGTAAAGGTTGTTTAAAACAGTTACGTGTGTTAAATTAATAAATGTTTTCCCTTATTTTAAAATTTGTCCATTGATTTCTTAGAACTGTAAGAGCAACTTTAATTATTTTATTGGTTAAAGAACTGAAATTAATAAGGCTTTAGAAAATTTACAAATTTTAAAAAGATTATTCTAAATTTATGAAGTTTATTTTTTGACATTATTATGCTTCATCAATTTTTTGCAAGATTGGTTGGCACGAATACAAAAATCTTTGAGCGAGAACCGTTCTAGCTGCTAAGAATTTCCGTTTGTTGTTAACAAAATTTCATCAAAAGTGGTCGCATGATAACTTATAACCTACAAGTAAGACAACAATAACTAAATGTTACTGTAATTTATTTTTTACAATAGTTAAGAAAAGAAGGTTTTCAAAGAAATTTATTACCACTTCTAAACAAAAATAGTTATTAAAATCGACTTTATAACTAGCTATGTGTTGAATTTATAATTAATTGTGCGTTGAATTTTGAAATGAAACAAAACCTAAATTTCAACGGGAAATTTAAACTAAAAGGTTTTTATAGAGAATTTCAAATTCAAAATATAAAACGATTCGAAATTAAAAAAACTAGAGCATACTAAAAACAGAATGAAGTGCGGCAGGGATCATAAACCTATATATGGAATGAAAGAGTGGGTGAGTGGCTTTACAAATTAGAGAACACGTTAGATCTGATCATAGTTTCATAGATGGCCTGTCTATTGCTTCGGTTGTTAACATAGCCAAACCAAAGGAGAGGTCTATTGCTGCGGTTGTTAAAAATCCAAAGCAAATGAGAGGTCTATTGCTTCGATTGTTAACATAGTCGAAGCAAATGAGTGGTCTATTGCTTTGGTTGTTAATACAGCTGAAGCAAATGAATGACCTATTACTTTGTAAGGATCAATTGCTTTAGTTGTTAATGTAAGACCGTAGTAAATGATACTATTTGCTTGAGTTGCTAGCACAATCGAAGCAAATAAGGTGAGGCAACATGAATATTATGTACTAGTGTGTAATTAATACGGGCACATAAGGAGGGAGTGTCTAGCACCTCAGAAGACCTCTACCCATGTGGTTCCAGCTTACGCAATAGACGTAGTTCCTAGCTCGAATGTGCCTTTAATAATGGACAAGGGGAAGAAGGTTGTGAATGAAGGTGTGTTAACTCTATCAGGTTTATCCATTCATACCTTATTTAATACTGGGGCATCACACTCTTTCATTTCCAATAGACTTGTTGATGAGTTACACTTAGACGCTAGCATAATTACAGACCCTGTAGTTGTATCAAACCATGTCTAAGGATAGGCTTTATTACTTATGATATGTAGAGGTTTGAAATTATTTATTTGGGGTTTGAGTTCGATTGTGGTGCTTTTGTCCTATGATTTTCTTGGTTTGGATTAATTTTGGGCATGGATTGGATAGCAATGTATGGGGTTATGTTAGATTGTGATAAGAAGGTTGCTAGGTTTGGTACTTGTGGTGGACGCAGTCCAAAGGTTCTTTTTCGTCCCAAAGGTTCAGTTATGCTGAGTTACATATATTTATTAGACCTATCACATGATGAGTTAAATTCAGTTCCTATAGTTAGAGATTACCTAAATATCTTTTTCAAGGTTACCGGTCTAATACCTCATAGAGAGATCGAGTTCGAATTTATCTCATGGAGAAGGCCGAACCTATTGCCTTACCTTTAAGGCACATCGCTCTAAAGGAGAGAAGCGAGTTAAACAAGCAGGTGAATGAGTTGTTAGAGAAGGGCTTCATTTGGAGGACTATTTTAGGGTAAGGAGCAGCAGTTATCTTTGCCACCAAAGTGGATGGTCCTCGAAGGCTTTGCGTCAATTATAGGAAGCTGAATAACTGACAAAGAAAAATCATTACCCATTGACTCGAATAGTTAGTCTCTTTGATCGTTGGTTGGAGAGAAAGTGTTCTCATAACTTGATTTGGCTATCGAATTCCAAAAATTGCGTGTAGCTGAGGATAACATCTAAAAGACTGCTTTTTGAACACTGGATGGACTTTATGAGTGGTTAGTCATGCCCTTTGGCCCAGCCAATGCACCCTCCAACTTTGTTGATCCGATGAGCCGAGTTTTTAGAGGGTTGCTTAATACGTCTGTTGTGGTATTTGTGGATGACTTTTTGGTCTATTCGAGGAGCGAGGAGGAGCATAGGATTCATTTGGAGGAACTTCTCAGCACACTCCGTTAGCAAAAGTTGAAGGCAAAGTTTTTTAAGTGTCACTTTTGGCATGAGGAGGTATGCTTTTTAGGACGTGTTATCTCGAAAAGTGGGCTGGTGGTCAATCCGATTAAAGTTGCCATAGTTTAGGATTAGCATGTGCCGAGGAATGCTGTTGAAATGAGGAGTTCCCTTAATTTGGTGGGTTACTATAGGAAGTTCATTAAGGACTTCGTGAAGATCTCTGCTCTTCTTACCCACCTCAATAAGAAAATTTTAGTTTTCACATGGGACGCAAAGTGTAAGGATGCCTTTATTAAGCGGGAGGCATTGACTAGTGCACCTATTCTATCGATGGTACAAAGACATTCACAGTATATACCGACGCATGTGGTATAGGGTTAGGCACGGTTTTGATTCAAGAAAGAAGAGTGGTGATCTATGCTAATCAATGATTGAAGGTCCACGAGAAAAACTATCCTAGCCATGATCTTGAGTTAGTGGCCATTGTCTTTAAACTCAAGTCATGAAGGCATCATCTACAAGGGGAGCGGTGTGAGCTATATACGGATCATAAGTCCCTAAAGTACTTGTTCTCCTGAAGGACTTGAATCTAAGGTAGTAGAGGTGGATGAAATTTTTGGCATGGTATGATTTCGACATCTCATATACTCCAGGCAAGGGCAATGTGATGGTTGATACCTTATGTAGGCAACATGCGCTGTTGAGTCCTTTGTTCTTAGAGTGGAAGAATTTGGTGTTCATTTCTATGTTTGACTTCGACATCGCCAGACATTACTTTGGGATTATTAGCTGCTTTGGATTTGCAGCCTACACTTATGGACCGTATTGGGTCAAGTCAGAAGCAAGACAAGGAGTTTGTTGACATTTTTGAGAAGCTTGGTAGAGCAAATTAGTCGAGTCATTTGTGGTGTTATACCATTGACTCAAAAGGGTAATTACATAGGGATAATAGACTATGTGTTCCTCTCACTATGGATTTGATCAACATAGTGCTAGCAGAGTCTCGTCGTTCCATGTTGACCATTCATTATGGCGGAGACAAAATGTACCATGGCATGAAGAGAATCTTTTATTGGCCTGGTATAAATAATCATGTAGCAGAGTATGCAGCCCGGTGTATGACTTGCTAGAGGGTAAAGGCGGATCAGAAGAAGCTATGAGGATTGTTGCAGCCATTAGATATTCCACAGTGGAATTAGGAGAGTATTTCTATGGACTTCATTGATGTACTACCTAAGAGTAGGAGAGAGAATGAGAGTATTTGGGTCATATTCGATTGGCTGACCAAATGCGCTCATTTTATTCTAGTGAGGAATACGAGGACCGCATCATCTTTGGTGATAATATATATGAGAGAGATCGTTAGGTTGTATGGAGTTCCTTCTGACATCGTTAGCGATCGAGATCTGCTTTCCACCAGCGATTTTTGGAGGAGTCTGCAGGTGGCTTTAGGCACCAAATTAAGCTTGAGTAATGCTTATCACCCTAGATGGACGGACGGACGAAGAGAGTGAGCCAAGTGTTGAAGGACTTGCCGCGGATGTATAACTTGGATTTCAGAAGCTTTTGGGAGGACCACTTACCACTAGTGGAGTTTACCTATAATAACAGTTGTTGGTGTAGAATTTCGTCTATACCAACACCCCGAGGTCTGAAGGTCTAGCTTCGGACATTGGTCTGATTATAGGTCCTGGATATAACAACACCGAGACGAGATGTTGTATTTCTAGAACTACTGCACATTGAACTACTGAATTAGGACGAGGAATGGGAAGGATGTAGAGTGCTAAAAGTAAATAACACCGAGACTTTTATTGTGGTTCGGGCCGAAAGTCCCTACGTCTACTGTCCTTTTCTTATTTAGTCACTCTTTGTATAGCCAAGAGGCTTATTACATTAAATCTAAGCATTTCTCCCATTAATGAGTTTTTAATTAGAGCTCTAATATAGCAGTACTATCTAATTTTTGTTCGTTATCTGTCAGAAGATCCCTTGTGCCTTGGGATTTCCACCTATTTATAGCTGGCATGCTATGACGCCATTGGTTGAGTGTCTTCTCTTTGGATTGATGATCTGACTGATTATGAGAGGTCTTCTTTCGAACGTGTTTCATTATCTGGTTGAGTGTGATTTGTTGCGGATTACTGAGGTGACGCTTTTATATATAGCTTTTAGATATCTTTCATTCATCTTGACCGTTGGTCTCGGCTTGGGCTATCTAAGCCGTTGATTGTTGTTGTTTGTTGAGTTGCTTTAGGCTTTGGCAACTAATGCTCTCGGTCAGGCTTCTTACCTTAACTGAATTATGGTCTCGGTCTTGGTTGACACATTGGTTCATGCTCTTATTTCATTAGAAATTGAAACATAGGTCTCAGAATCATAAGCCAAGGAGCTTTCCTTTCGAATATTACCAATTTGTACTTTATAGCAATAATAGTGTAACACATGCCCCCAAGTTCACCTCATATGATCGATATGGGGTGGACTTTAGAAAGGGTAGTGTTGTATTAGGTATAGTCCTTGGTTGGTTTATTCCATTCCCATCACGAAGTTCATTTTGAGCTTTCGGGAACATTTTTCTACTTATGCAACTCGTAAAGGTCTAACCTTATCGAGAGGGTTTTGAAAACAATTTAAAATCAGTGCGTAAAGATGAAGGCTTGGCTGATTAGCAGTTTTGAAAACTAAAGGGGTGAAATTTTAACTTAGCCTGTGAAATTTTAACTTAGCCTGTGATGTCAAATACTTTTGAAATCATATTTTCCACTTGAAGCTATCTAGACTAGATGATAAGTGAAATTGCTTGGATGCTGAAAGGTGAAATCTAAATTGGGAACATAAGGTCAAAACTTTGAAAAATATGCACTTTCATTTTAAGTTCTCAGACTAAATGGTAGGAAAACTTGTTTGGTGCCAAAAGGAAAAATGTAATTTAGGGCCTTCAGGCCAAAATACTTGAAATTGTGTTGGCTGTTTGATGTCATTTTGGCCAAGTGATAAACAAAACTATTTGGTCCAAATAGCAAAAATTTAACTTGATATCGAGAGGTCAAAACTTTTGAAAACTTTGTTGGTCACTATTTGACTGAGTGACAAGCGAAACTATTTCGGTGCCGAGAGGCAAAATATAACTAGAGACCGTGTGGTCAGATCTTTTGAATATGACGCCTGTCACTTGAAGCCATCTAGGCTATGTGGTAAGAGAAACTATTACAGTGCCGAAAGGCCAAATCTAATTTGGGGCCATGAGGTCAAAAACTTTTTGAAAATGATGCTTGTCGTTTAAAGCCATCTAGGCTAAATAGTAAGCAAAACTGTTGTGGTGCTGAAAGGCAAAATCTAATTTGGAACCATGAGGTCAAATTTTTTGAAAATGATGCTTGTCACTTGAATCCATCTAGACTAAGTGGTAAGTGAAATTGTTACAGTGCCGAAAGGTAAAATCTAATTTAGGACCGTAAGATCAAAACTTTGTTTGTAACTATGCTTATCATTTGAAGCCATCTAGGATAAATGGTAAGCGAAATATTTATGGTGCCGAAAGCCAGAATCTAATTTGGGACATTGAGGTCAAAACTTTTAAAAATGATGCTTATCACTTGAAGCTATCTAGGCTAAGTGGTAAACGAAATCGTTATGGTGCTGAAATGCAAAATCTAATTATTGACCATGAGGTCAAAATTTTGTTGTAAACAACGCTTATCATTTGAAGCCATCTAAGCTAAATGGTAAGAAAACTGTTATGGTGCTGAAAGGAAAAATCTAATTTGGGACCGTGAGGTCAAATACTTTTAGAAAAATGTTTGTCACTAGAAGCCATCTAGGCTAAGTGGTAAGTGGAACAATTACGGTGCCGAAAGACAAAATCTAATTTGGGACTATGAGGCCAAAACTTTGTTTATAGTACTAACTCAGTAGTAATCATTTGGGACTAAACCTTTGAAGGTCTGGGTTCTGGTTTTGTATTTAGTGTTGGTCCAGATTTTGGCAGTTGATTGGTCATCTTCAAAAACTGCTTCTCTTTTCCTGTGCAAGGGTGACTTAGCATCTGACGGGGTAGCCTTTTGATATTCTTTGTCAAACTAAATCCACAGTGGAAAACTGCTCTTTCTTTAATCTATATTGTTCCTTTTAATATAAACACTCCTCTCCCTTTTCTTTTCTTTTTTCACTTGTTCAAATTGCAAAACCACCATTTCCATTCTCAAGCTTTCTTCGATTCTTCTTTCGATACCTACTTACAAGCAAATAAGCCCTTTCAACTTTATTTTTTCTTACTGCAATTACCGATATAGCCATTGATATTTTTATTTTCATTGCTTATGCAAGATCTTAAATTAAGTTCAATTTTCTTAATCTTTATCCTGGAAATAACGTTGATTCTTCTTTTTGTAATTGAACATTTTTCTTCCTCTTGCTTAAGCTAGAAATGGATACTCCTATTTCAAACCAACAAGTTCTTAATAAATTTTGTCTTCCTAAGGAATTATTGGAGTCAAGACGCTTGCTCTCTGGGCCGGGTTGCATTTCAGTGATCCTCCCAAATGAAATTTTGTGTGGTCCATAGAGCATTTGGAATATGGGATCTTCTTGCCACTTCCTCCTTTGTTTATTGATGTCTTGGAGTTTTATAATCTGAACCCTTTCCAACTTTTACCTACCTCTTACTCAACTCTATATGCTATGGCGATCTTATATTCTAAAAAGGGTTACCGAAACATATTTGTTGTCGAGATCAATTATATGTTCAATCTGCTGAAGTCCAATATTTTCGGGGAGTTGCCTACATATTTCCTTAAGTTCTTAAGGAAGTCTCCTTTAGAGGATCCCTTTAGCAAAATAACACCATGCCAGTTGTTTTTGCTAAAAGCTTCCTCTAACCGAATCATCACATTTTTCAATAATATTGGTATGTCATTGGGCACTCCTCTCTTTTCTTAGTCTTATTCGTATTCTAAACCTTGTCCTTTTCTTTTGTTGGAACTTAGTTAGCAAGACCGGAAAGAGTAGCGATCCAACACTTGTTAGCTAGTTTAATGATAGGTATAAAGATGTTTTGAAGATTCGGTTCCTTCGGCGATACTAGCACTTAGTCTTACCAAGAGCAAGCTAAAAGCCATGGCTCTATTACCCCCTTCTACTAATTTTGTTGGATTCAAGCATTCTGAGAAGTATGTTGAAGCTTCTACTGTAATCCTCAGCAGTGGAGACAAAGCTAAACCTGATCTTAGGGAAGGTAACGCGGAGGATTTCGCTATTTAATCATTAGATTTGATTACTTAAAGTTCTTAATCATAACTTTTAGTTTCGATCTTGATTTTAACCTTATCTTCTTTATAGGGCTTTCCAAGAAAACTAGCTCCCAAGATAAGGGGAAAGCGATTAAGAAAAGGGCTGGGTTGCTATCTTCCGACAAAAAGGCTCTCGGCTTGAAGAAACAAAAGATCTCTAAACTTTCTAGGCTAAAAGCCCTAAAAATGTTCTGGGTCTACTTTTTAAGAAGAACAAGCAAGCCACAAAGATTACCAAGGCCGCTTTTAAAGGTGGTATTTCTTCTGCCATCATCACATGTTAGGCTTCTCACCTCTGTTCATGGCGTCCGAAAGACAATCGAACCTCCGAAAGAGTATCAGATAAAAGGGAAGATCTTTAAAGGTTTATAATTTCAATATTTTCGCTTGCTCTATTTACCTCTTTCTAGACGGTGGCGGAATTCACTGTCCTTCAATATAGGTGATTGTAGATTGTGGAAACAGTGGCTGCTGCCAAAGTGACAAAAAATGAGTTCGTAGAGTTCAGGGATAAGGTTCAAATGGCAACTACTCAAGTTGAAGTATCTGGTAGGACTGTGGGAGACAAGGATCGTAGGATCGAGACCCTCGAGAAAGCCCTAAAGAAAAAAGACAAAAGGTTGAAGAAAGCCGATGCTGTGGTGATTGACAAAGAACGTTACATCGCTAGAAAAGAGCATGAGAGGGAAGCTGGTCGTTACTTAGTAACAAGTCTTACTATGATTTTATATTCACCCTTCTTTTCAATTTACCCTTCTTTTTGAGTTGATAGAGATGCTGGTCATCACATAGTAAAGAAAAACATGTGTTCTTTGAAAAGGAGTAGTTTTAAAATATATATTTAAGGAAGTCCTAGAAATCTCGTAATATATAAATTACGTTATTTGCCAAAAAGTTTGAAGGAAAAGATTAAACTTGATGAAGGATATATAAATTATTATATATATATATATTTTAAAAGTGGTAGTTTCAAAAACATTTTGTAAACATATTTTTGAATTCACATGATTATCTAGTTTGGTGGAAAGTTTTTTTTAATTTTAATTTGAGAAAAGAGGCTAAAATTGGTAAAGTGAAAATCTTCCTTAATCTTATCAACTTAGTGGGAGGGGTTCACTTAAACCGGGTAAAATGAAACTCTACATTAACCTTATCAGCTCAATGACAAAGTTTCAATTCTAAATTCTAAGCATAAATATAATACGTAAAATGTTCTTAAGGAGAGAGAACATGTTGAAAAAGATGCCGTGAATACTGAGGTATGGTTTCACTTCTTAGAAAAGATTTAATGAATTGGATTGTACTAAAGAAGAATTTCATCGAAAGGGGAAGGCCGAGACCTTCCAATCAAATCTTCAAGATTTTCGAGACCATAAAGTGCTCCTTAGACTTTAAGCATCTCGTAAGAGAAAATATAATCGAGAGGATCGGGGTAGTATGACCGATATCTTTCGTTTGACTATGGAAATTTTTTTAAAGGGATTCTTTATGCATTTCAATCTTTTACAGAAAAGTGCCATATACATTCATTAGGAAGAGTTACACGAACTTGTCCTAGGGTCACAGAAACATAAAAGGTTAAAAAAGGTTCCAAAATGAGATATTAAACTTAGTGTTTAATAAATTCAGTCAAACTTCCCTTTCTTTATACATTCCTCGACTACGTAAGAGAACTTTCGGCACGTATTTGTTTCATGTCCATTTACTCGATGATAGATATAATAGTTTTTCCTTTTGGATCTTATATGGTGGAAGTGGGATAGTTAGGATAACACATCTCTCCAAAGGTCCTCAAAAGGATCCGAGACAGATTCTGGTTGAAGGGAGTGAGAACTTGATCAAGTTTTAATTCCATTCGAGACTTAATATTTTGAGTGTCCGGGGTGGTCCTCTTATTAGAGGGATCCAAACCCACATATTTTAGCAACTTGGTGGAAAGATATTTAACTTCACCATGCAGGTTTTTAACGATCTTTTAGAGAGGGATTCCCGAAGTTATCCCAAAAGTTGCTTAATTTGAGAAGCTTGGATTTCATAGATAAGATTATATTCTTGACCATTTTCCTTTTGCATAACACCCTCTATCTTGAGGCCCAAAGCTAAGTTTTAGGAAATCAAATCTACGGTTTCGATGACAACAACTATACAATGGAAATCGAATATGCATATATATTTCAATTTACAGGTAATTGCTAGAGTAACATCATTAGAGAGACAAAAACGAAGCTCAAAGATTATTACAAGAGACGACAAGTCGATGGGATCAGTAGAGCAATAACACAGATGCACAAAAAGCAACATGCACAGGATCAGACGTTGGGTGCACTAGCCAGACGTCTGAATAAATCCTCTAGATTACAAACCAGACAGAATCAGATGTCTGGTTAATGTACTCAGACGTCTGAGGGGCTACTATATACAAAAAATATATAGAGCCAGACATCTGAGACATATTCCAGACGTCTGAAACTGAACTAGGATTTTGAAATTCAAATAACAACTTCCGCACTTGAAAAGACATCTTTGCTTCTCTTTGCTGCAACTCTTCATCACCGTCAGAACTGACCATGGAACAGTTGTTAATGGATGCAACTACTCAAGGAATCTCTCTAACACTATAAATAACATCAAGAATCAAAGAGAAGAATTTACCTTACTTACTTGTGCTCTTTACTCTTATACTCTAATATACTCTTGATCTCTAGCAAGCATATATTTGTATTCCACTCTTCCATATATACAGAACTCCTCAATCAATATCCTTTAGATATATATATATATGGGAAGCATTTGTACTTAATAGTCAATATTCGTTTTATAAGAACACATATTTGACAAGAACAAGCTATTGTAACCAAGCCTATTCCTCCGGGCGAAGTGAGGGTGTTTGATAGTCGAATTCCGAAGGGGAGCTTCGGGACTAGACGTCGGATGGAAGGTCCGAACCAATATAAAATCCTGGTGTGCTTAGTTTATATTTTACATATTTTACTGGATTGATATTATAATTAGTTACATCATATAGTTAGTCACATATACTTGCATTTACACTACACGATCCATACTTTAGGCTTTCAATTGGTATCAGAGCAAGGTTTGATCAAACTACAGTAACACGTTTCTGAATCATTTTAATATGGCAAGTAATTTTCAAGAAGGAGAATCCACGGCACGACCCTCCCTTTTTAATGGCTCTAGCTATGCATATTGGTCAACGCGTATGAGAATTTTTATGGAAGCTAATGGTCTAGAAATTTGGTCAGCTACTCAAGATAAATATGAAGCACCTACTACTGCTATGAACACATGAACTGATGCACAAAAAACAGCGGCTTCTAATAATTCCAAAGCTATGAATGTTTTATTTTTCTCACTAGACAAAAATGAATTCTCACGTGTCATGCTATGTAACACTGCATTTGATACTTAGTGCACTTTACAAGTCACACACGAAGGCACAAACAAAATTAAACAAACCAAGATTTCAATTTTACAAAATCAATTCTCATTATTTAAAATGAAATTAAATGAATCTATAGTAGATATGTACTCAAGATTTCAAACCATTCAACATGATTTAATGGCACTTGGAGTCAAATTTAGAAATTTTGATCTAGTATCTAGAATACTCAATTCTTTAACTCCAAAGTGGGAAAGAAAAGTATTAGCTATCGAAGAAGCTAATGATCTTTCATCACTCTTAGTTGAAGAATTGATAGAAAATTTAATGTCCTATGAAGCTAATTTGCAGGCACAAAAAGAACTAAATTCGGAAAAGAAGAACATAGCATTCCCGGCAACAAATGAAGACTCCGACTTAGACGAAGAAGAAATCATATTTATTGCCAAAAATTACAAACAATTCAAGAAGTTTAGGAAAATAACTAAATTTTATAAAGGAGGTAAATCAAGCTCATCGAATCAAACATCAATCAAATGTTATGAATGTGATCAATTTGGACATATGAAGAAAGACTGCCCCAACCTCAATAATGATAAAAAGAAGAAAAAATTTGAAATACTCAAAAGGAAGAAGGCTTTCAAAGTAACATGGGATGACTCGGATTCTTCATCATCTGAAAGTGATAGTGATAGTGACAGTGACGGAGAACAAGCTAATGTGTGTTTTATGGCACAAACTGATGAGGTATGTCCTGAACTTAGCTATGACGAACTATTAGAACTTAGCATGTAATTAGATGATAAATTTAGAAAATTAAAAAATTGTACAAAGAATATATAGTCAAAATAAATAGATTAGAACTAGAAGTAGGAATGTTAAAAGATGAAAAAATTATCTTAAAAGAAGAACTAGAATTATCTCAAGAAAAAATTAAAAATAATTTGATAGAAAGTGAGGCTATTGCTATTGATTTTGATAACACTAAAATAATAAAGGATAATTTGTTAAAAGAAAATGTCAACTTGAAAAGAAATATTGAAATATTTAAAATTGAAAATTTAGAATTAAAAAAAAGTAGATAAAATTACAAATAATGTGTCAAAATTTAATTAAGGAAAACAAGATTTGGAAAATCTTTTCAAGAGCTCAAAACCATTAGGTAATAGAAATGGAATGAGATTTAAAAATACTCCTAAACAAAAAGGAAATGATGCTAAGAATTATAGTTATAAAAAGACTAAAAGTTTACCTACGCCTAATATGAATACCAAAAATATGAAAATTTGGATTCCTAAGACAAATAATAATTTGATTAGACAAGAATATATTAATAATTTCTTAGAGAATGTTGTCTATAATAAAAATTATATTTATAAAGGTACCAAACCATCTTGGGTATGGCTACTTTCTTCTAACATCTATGACCCTAACAAAGTATATGGGTACCAATTAAAACATCTTTTATTTTGCAGGTACCCAAAATAAAAAATAAGGAGAAATGGATACTAGATAGCGGATGCTCCAAGCATATGACCAAAAATTCAAAATTGTTATCAAATATAACATACATCGATGGTGGAATGGTAGCCTTTGGAGATAGTTCAAAAGGATATGTCGTGGGCATTGGAGAAGTCATCAACTCTGGTATTTCTAACTCTCCTATTATTACAAATGTTTTATTAGTAGAAAAATTAAAACACAACCTACTAAGTATTAGTCAATTATGCGATAAAGGTTTTCAAATAAATTTTGAAAAAAATAGATGTAATATTGTCGATAATAACAAACAACTTGTATTTGAAGGTTTTAGAAACAAAAATATTTATGTATTAAACATGAATAAAAATAAAAATTCAAATTTATGTTTAACCACCAAACATGATGATCCACGGTTATGGCATAAACAATTTTGTTATATCAATTTTAAATATATTAATAAATTGGAAAAATATGAGCTAGTTAGAGGTTTATCTAAAATAAATTATAAAGTAGAAAATTCATGTGACGATTGTCAAATTGGAAATCTAAAGAAAAATTCTATTAGATATAAAAATAATATTTCTGTAAAACAACCATTAGAATTATTGCATTTAGATTTATTTGATCCAACACAAATACGATCTATTAATCACAACAAATATGTTTTCGTAATAGTTGATGATTTTTCAAGATATACATGGACTTTATTTTTAAAACATAAAAGTGATGCCTTTGGTATGTTTAAAATATTTGTTAAAAGAATTAAAACACAAATAGATTTAAAAATTAAAAATATTCGAAGTGATCATGGCGGAGAATTCGATAATGATCTTTTTACTAATTTTTGCAATAAGAAAGGAATAAGTCATAATTTTTCTTCTCCTCGCACACCTCAAAAAAATGGTGTAGTAGAAAGAAAAAATCATACGTTACAAGAATGTGCACGAACAGAACTAAATAGTAGTGGCCTTTCAAAACATTTTTGGGCAGAAGCTATTACCACAGCTTGTTATGTATTGAATCGAGTAACAATACATCCTATGACTAAACAAACTTGTTTTGAAATGTTATTTGGTAGAAAACCTAAAGTATCATACTTTAAAACTTTCTGATCAAAATGTTTTATATTAAATACTAAAGATAATATAGGAAAATTTGACCCGAAGGCCGATGAAGGAATATTTGTTGGATATTCGGATCGCAGCAAAGCATATAGGATTTTTAATAAAGGAAATAATACTATTGAAGAAAGTTTACATGATTCATTCGAAGAAAATTTTCTTAACCATCATACTAGTGATGATGAAGAAATAATTCCAATAATAAATACAACAAACTCTATTGATAATGAGACAAATGTGCAAAATAATACTTTGATATCATGGCCTAGAATTTTTAAGAATCATCCAAAAGATAATACCATTGGATATCTCAATTCTAGAGTAGCTAGAAATCAACTTAACCAAATAAGCCATATAGCATTTGTGTCAAATTTTGAACCAAAAAATTATAAAGAAGCCTCAAATGATAATTTTTGGATAATAGCTATGCAAGAGGAATTAAATCAATTTGAACGTAATAATGTTTGGGAATTAGTACCAAGACCAGAAGATCAATCGGTTATAGGAACAAAATGGGTATTTAAAAAAAGCAGATGAAAAGGGAAATATTGTTAGAAACAAAGCATGTTTAGTCGCTCAAGGTTATAATCAAGAAGAGGGTATCGACTATGATGAGAATTTGCTCCAGTAGCAAGATTGGAGGACATTCGTGCATTACTCGCCTTTGCAACTCATCACAATTTTAAGCTACTTAAAATGGACGTCAAAAGTGCTTATCTAAATGGTTTTATTAAAGAAAATGTATATGTGGAACAACCCTCATTATATGTGAAATATCCCGACCATGCTTTTCCATTGGGTTCAGAATAGGGATATAACATTGTGAACGCCTAGCGACACGTTTGTATATTTAAATTATATATTCGATTGATTGAGCATATTCCCATCAAACTTCCCTTTTTTCTTTTGACTAGCCACCCTACAATATGAAATCATCTTATTGTGTAAAATACATCTCTCTCCCTTCTTCTTTTTAAATGCACGCAACTATTACAGTAGAGCAAAAAACAACTTCAAAAATCCATTTCTCCCAAAATATTCAACAATAAAATCTCAATTTTTTTTAAAAAATCTAGTTTTGCAATAAGCTTCAACCGGCATATGCCTTTTGAGGCACGACCTTATTTTAGGTTGTTTGAATTTATGTTAGAGCATGGTGAAGAGCTAGGGTTGAAGATTTGCGAAGATTTCGAGGTCGATGTGGGATTTGGATGGCGTATTCAAGTTCACGAGGGAAGAAGACATCAGCGTGTCGCGATCAAGTATGAAGGGCATGATATTTTGGGTCGCGTACGGTCGGAATGTCGCATTTCGATATGGAGGTAGGAAGTTATGGCAGAAGGGTGCGATCGAATGCAGAGGAGAGAAGCGATGTGTGCGTGAACTCGCGATGGTTGTTGGTAGCCTCGGTTGTTCGTGCATGTGCACGGTTGGGTCGCGATGACATCGTGTACAGGGGAGCTTTTGCGATGGGGAAGAAGGAAGAAGAGGTTGGATTTTGATTCTTGGCTGGGTTCGTTTTTGTTTTGGTAATGGGTTTCCTCTTTTTTTAAAGAAAATAAAATAATAGAATGAAGAAAGAAAAAAAAAGAGGAGGGCTATAGGAAAATGAAAAAAGAAAAGTGGGGAAGAAGGAGATTTGGGCGGCCATTTTTTTGAATGGGTAATTATATATTAACGATAGAATTGAGGGATTAAATTATTATTAAATTCAATAAGTTTGTAAAGTTAATAACGTATTCGTCTTAGGTCGAAATCAAACGTGATCAATTGCATTGCACTTGTATCATCGAGATGTACGATGTGGAATTAAATTCAAGAAGATTCGAACTAGTTGAATTTTTAGCTATAGTCGAAAAGTAGACCAATCGAAATGTGAGAGCGACAATAAAAATCAAGGTGAGTCAAACGCGATCAATTGCATTGCACTTGTATCATCGACATGTACGATGTGGAATTAAATTCAAGAAGATTCGAACTAGTTTAATTTTTAGCTATAGTCGAAAAGTAGACCAACCGAAATGTGAGAGCGACAATAAAAATCAAGGTGAGTTAGTCTCACTCAATTTTGGATTACTAATTTGTTTTAAATATTTAAAATTAATTACTCATTGATTAGTTGAATTGATAAATTATTATCCATTTAATTGTAATGTTATATATTGTAACGACCCGCCTTTTTGGACAGTTTAAACCGACGATCAAATACACATGTCGATTCCAAACCATTCAAAAGGGAAGATGGTTATTGGGGTAAATAAGAAAAGAAAAGAAAGAGAAATCAAGGAAATGAAACAGCACAGAATCTCGCAGCGGAACGATAAAATATAATAGTCAAATAAACAGTTCATGAAGCTGTTTACTATACTTTGACAATTATTTATACAATATTTATCAGAGTTATACATATACAACAGAACAATTAAAATAATGCAGCAGATAGTATGATGCAAGGGTAATAATAGTAATAGTATACCAAATCTTCGTCTTCATCCTCCAGAATAGATCTTCAAAAATCTGAAAAACTCAGGACTGACCCGAGCGTAATGAAAAGACAAAACACTCGAGTCAGGACTAAAATATCCTTATGAAAGTTAAATCAATCGTAAATAAATATGAGTGTAACGGCGTCAGAGATGTTTACGGGGTTTGACATCTCATATCCAGTGTCAACGTGCGTGCAATAACTCAAGAGATGTTACGGGGTTTTCCATCTCTTAAGGATCCGTTAAACAATCTACTATGTACTAATGTACGCTAAGTAGATAATTCCTATCAGTAATATAAAGTATCAAAATAGCGTTAAGGCATTACCATAATCCCCCTTAACACGTTTTTATAATGCCATAGTCTATACAGCACCGTAAGCCCCACCGTAAACTGGTGGTTATCAGAGGGTACCCCATAGGTATAACACAAAACATAACTTAGTGGTCGCGAATAAGATAATCAGTATGACAAGGTACATGAGGCGATACCAACTAGGATACTAGTAGTTGCGTGATCCGGACTGATGTTGAGCATAGCCAGCAGCTACCCTAACACCGCGAAACAACACTCCCAAATCAAGGGGTGCACCGAAATCGCATCACAAATGTAATAGATATGGTATCGAAGAAGTGTGTCCGCTAGAGATGGCGAACCTCAATGGCCCGGCGCGGCTCCTGTTTTAGTCATGTCAGGGGTCATCCAATATCGTTCTCTTTCTTCAGTCAACGCGTTCGCCAAACCATCCACTTCATTCTGGATCAACACTCCGCGTATAATAGTTATTAAAGTGGTTTTCGGTATCGACAGAGAGTATGTCCATATCCGATCCCGGTCTCTTTAATAACTACGTATTATTACACCGTTGGCTCTTTTACATTTCAAATCGATTCATAATTGATATCAAAATATCATATTCGCTTCAAAAATCAAATCCATTTCAAATATCATCGTATCTATTCAAATGTAAGATTTCGTTTCAAAAATCAATTTTCGTATCAATATCTCATTTCGATTTCAAAATCATTTCGAATTTCAATTTAGGTTGCAACTTCATTTAATCCAATTCGTATTCAAATTCAAAATTTAAACATAAACCTTTCACCTTATTAACCAGTTTGGAATTTTAGAAAATAGTTTTAAGTAGTTTTAAAAGTGGTTCTAAATAATTAAAATAGTTAAAATACTTAAAATCTTAAAATGGATTTGAAATAGAAAAATTAGTTTAAAATAATTTAAATTGGGTTAAGTAGATTTAAAATAGATTAAAATAGTTTAAGTATTTAAAAATGGTTTATATAACAGAGTAATTTGGAAAACAAAATAAAACAGCTTCAAAACCAAACCATTTCAATTATAACTTCCCAATTCAAAACAAATTTCAATTTCCATTTTACCGATTTAATTTCGATTTCAATTCAAATCAATGTCAACTTTGACTTCAAATTTATTCAATTTTACATTCACCTTAAATTTATTCAGTTTCAATTTATATCGATTTTTAGCTTGATTTTTCAAAATATCAATTTATAACACTTAACAAAATTATCCTTCGATATTCAAATTTAAATCCCAATTACAAATATGATTCGATTTCAAGCTCAATTCAAAATATCATTTTTATGTCACTTTCACTTAGTAATATTCAAAGCTCAAATTTAATGTTCAATCTTTAAAACAAATAAATTTCCGAAATTCAATCATATCCAAATTTTAAATCTCAAAGTCTAAACTTAAATTTATTCAACAATTTCTTTTAACCAAAATTTTATTTCAACGTTCCAAACTCAATTTTTCGATAAATTCAATTTCTATAAATTGATTTCTATTTATCACTTTTAAATCAAAACATTTAAATAAATTTCAAATCGACGATTTCAAAAAAATTATTAATTTAGCCAATTCGGTGTCCGTATATAATTTTATATCCTATGGCCAAGTAATTATTTATTTCAATTAAATGTCAGGGATGATTATATATTACTTAAATCAAATCACAGTTTCATATGTATGCATAACAGGATATATATATAAGCAAATAAACATCCAAACATTTAAATATC
Source organism: Allium cepa (assembly GCA_030765085.1). Classification (NCBI taxonomy): domain Eukaryota; kingdom Viridiplantae; phylum Streptophyta; class Magnoliopsida; order Asparagales; family Amaryllidaceae; genus Allium; species Allium cepa. The sequence goes on along the minus strand of CM060932.1, from coordinate 390,529,511 downwards.
AACCAATAGCATCCATCGAAATACATCATCCAATAGACAATACAATTCATGGCAGTTTCATAGTTATCAATGTCAGGTAATTTAATCGCAATTCAATTTCAATTTCAATTTAACTGTCAATTTAATTTCAACGGTTAATTCAAACGACAATCTATGTGGCAACTAAATTTATCAAACAATGACAAATAAAAATCATAACACTTCATAATATCCAATTTAACTAGCATAAAGATATTTAGTACGTTGTGAGCGTTATAAAACACTCACCTTGATTTCAATGTAGTTCCAGCATTTTATTTCGAATAAAATTAAACGAGCGTTTAATTTTACCCAAAATTTTCACTAGCTCCAAGCGACTCCAATCCATTTCCATAGCGTAGTGCTCGTCCACACGATTCCAACGCAACTGGTTTCGCGCGTTTTCGACCTCGTATGAAAAAGATATGAATTTTCAAATTTACACGAATTTTTAATTATAAAAATACAACATATATTTATAATATCTAAACCTAATCGATCTCAGCCCTTGATCCCATCTCCCTGCAATCACAGCCGCTCCCCTATTTCTTCCTCATGCACGTAACCTCTCCAGTAAACGAACACGTGAAAACAACCCATGCCCATGATTTAGGGTTTAACACCTCGGCCACTACGAGCATCTAGAAGTCGATCAGAGAGTGCCACATTGAAGGCCTCACTCTCCTCTACCTTCGGCCAGGAGCAGGTGGAGCTCGGCCCCCCCCCTCCAATCTCGAGATGCATGCGAACAGCGGCGCCTTCCAGCTCCGATTGTCGTCGATTCTTTGCTCCATTTACGATCATTACCGTTGGATATGTAGTTCGTGATGTGTTCTACACTTTACTAGTTGGAAGGTTTTCCGATTCGATAAGCGGATTTGAAGAAATCAAGGGGGAAAGAAGAGTGCTTTCTGGCCATTGATGGATATAAGAGGCGGCGGCTGTACAAACCCTAGGGTTTTTATTTTCTTTGCAAAATGAAACAATATCGTGCTTTTATAGAAAAACGACGAACACTATTCATCTCGGTTTTCCGAACTCCGATTTACGCACAGTAACCGGCGTTTCTAGGGTTTATCCCGCGTTCCGGACATAACGGAACAGGTTTCGGAAGCTAATTCGATCATCTGTGAGAGTTATGGCAATAAACGTTCGATTTAAAATTAAATCGGTAAATCAAATTTCTAGGCGTTTTGGCTTCCCCCGGACAAAGGGTAAATCTGATTGACATGAAATTTGAAACCATACAATAATATCACATTACGGATCCGATGAAACTGGTTTCATCAAAATCCAAGACTGTTTGAAAAATGACTATTTTAACTCGCCAAATTAGTATTAAAACAATTTCGATGCGTTTCGAGCTGCCACAGTCAAACGAAAACTCTGATTGCTACGAAAATTGAAATCCGATAATAACAAACTATTACGGATCCAATGGAACTAGTTTCGTCCAATTCTGAGACTGTTCGAAACTTGGCTATTTTTCAGTCGATAATTAAATATTAAAATATTCAATTTTCACAAATTTACTTTTAATTCGATTTTAAAAGTTCTATAACCTCATTCTAACTTTAATATGATAAAATAAAATTTTACAAATCATTTTTAATCATATTAAACCCGTTATTCAATTATCCAATAAATTCCAATTTTAAAATCTAATTAATTCTATTAAAATCCCAATATAACTTACATTCACTTTGGAAACCAATTTGAATCATATTAAATCAGATTTCAATTGTTCACTCTATTTCCATATATTAAATTTCAATATCAAATTAATCATATCAAATTCGGAATTTAATTATTCAAACATTTGTAATATTAAATTTAAACAATTTTTATTATTCTTGAATCACTGTCTCTTGAGATATTCAAAACGAACTTAAAATTTAACTTTTGAAACGAATTAAAATTATAGAACAACCATTTCCATTATACGGTTATTCCATTCCCATTATTAAATTATTCAGTAAATTCTAAATATTAAATTTAAACAATTTCGATTATCCAATCATTCATTATCTTTTGAAATATTGAATTTGAACTTATAAGAATTAACTTTTAAAACCAATTCACAATTAAGAACACTATTTTCATTTTACAGTTATTCAATAAGTTTTAAATATTAAATTTAAACAATTTACCTGTTCAATATTCTAAATTTGATTTTAAATAAATTTTACTTATCAATCAATTACTCTATTATACCCAATGAATTCAATATTTATTATCCTATTCAATTATTGATTTCAAAGGTATTCACTAAGTAGCATTTATTTTCATTACTTGGATAATTATTGTTGCAATTGATTCTAGTTATTATTATTCCAACGAATTACAAAAAAAAATTCTAATATTAAATCGCGAAATCTTATTAAATTAGCTATTTTAATTATCAAAAATTTACGGGTCGTTACATATATAGTAGTATATATATTGGTAGTTGGATTGATATTCCCGCATATAAGTAGCGGATGAGACCCTATGCGCCCTGCATAAAGCGGATGACCCTATATACCGCGATATCCCCCTCGAAGTGGGGTTGGTGTTTTCATGTTGTATTAACATCTGTGGATGCAGGGAAAATAGGTTGGAGGGATCCAACTGGATTCCTCAAAAATGTCGAATTAATTTCATATACATTGATATATGATTTGTTTGAGAAATATATGATAGATTATCGTGTGATTGAATTTATTAGATGCTATAGTGACAGTGGCCTAGATTTTGGTATTTAAAAAAACCATAAATGTATATATTGAATTTGAAAAGAATTTGAAAAGAAATTAAAAGGGATTTTAGAAGTGAAGTATTAATTAATGAAATTTATTGAAAAAATAAATGGTTGACTTTGCACTTGAATATTTAGTGATTTTTTAAAATAGAGATTTTGGAATAATGCAAATAAAGGATTTTAAATAATAAAACTTAAATGAATTTTGTTCAAGTGAAAAAAATATTTTACAAATCAAGATTTATAATAGTTTGGGAAAATAAAAAGGGAATTTGAACATAAAATATAAAATTATTATACTAGATCTTAAATAAGATTTTGAATTGTCAAATGGAAGTTGAATTGGAATTTACTTGGGTTTTGGAATATAGTTGGGTTATTTAAGAAATTGATTTAAAAATGGAACTCAATTTAGAAATCGATTAAGTACTATGAAACCGTTATAAAAGGGAAATGAGACTGTGGGATTTATAAACAATGTTTAATAAATAAAGTGAAGTGATTATCGGTGGATAAATTGAAATTATAAATTCACGACGAGGATTTATAATGAGATGGGTAAATCGGCTTAAAAATAAATGATCGATTTATTTTCAGATTTGTGAAAGGGGATTTACGAAAATGGAACGTAAATCAATTGGGGATAAATCGAAAGAGATTTATAAATATTAGACTGGCTATTAGGAATTGAAAACATATTTTATCGAGAAGTTAAGTTTGTTTTTTAAAGAGAATTTTAAACTACTAACTAGGTGATTTAAAAATGTTTTAGCATAAGAAATATTCCATAAAGTTAGTTATTTAAATATATATTTTTTATTGTCAAAATGGATTATAAGTTATAAATAAGCCTTGTAAATCGATTAGAATTTTATTAATGAATTAAAATTAATTATCATTTCAAAGTCATATAATAATTTTAAGTTGTTTAAAGTATATTTAATTGTTAATTAAGTTAGTTTATATTAAGTCGGTTATTATTTAGAATTAATCAGTATTATTATTTTAAAAGATAAATTATTCAATTTTAATATTATTTTATAAAATAACTTTATAAAAGAGTATTTGCCTAAAATTAACTTGGAAATTTATATAGGGATTTTATAGGGGCATTTCACTAGAAGGACAAACTTTGCAGTCCAATTAATTTCTAGGACACACATCCACAGAGATTAATTTTAAGGCTAAAGTCAGTAGAATAATTACTTTTAAGGACAAATTCAGCAGTCCAATTACTTTCAAGGACATAATTTCATAGCTTTTTAGGCCTTATAAACTAATTATTTTTTATTTTGTCCTTAAAAGTAATAATTTCAGTTGTGTGTCCTATAAACTAATTGCACTACTAAAGAGGCCCTTTTGGCTAATTTCCGCAATTTTATACGTATTATTATAAGAATTATTTGATAAAGTTTTCCGAAAGTGGTGTCATGGCAAAAACGGAGGCAGTGAGTACGTGCAGTTAAGTTTTGGATTTCTCTGAGATAGAGACATAATCTTTGAGCTGTGAATTCATGGCGGATACCTCGTGGTGCTTTCCATATTTATTTTAAAAAGTTTTCATATATTTTTAAAAGGAATGGTTAGTAAACGTACTTACTTCGATAAGATAAGTACATACCTTTTTATAAAGAGATTAAATTTATTAAAATTAAATTCGATGAGACTTGCTGTTTTTTAGTAGAAAATGAAATATTTGGTTGAATGATTGTTTATTTGATAGTTAAATAACCGACTATCAAATCTGGACCCAAAACATAACTTCGGGAATATCTAGAAGAAACACAGGGATTATGTGGTACAGTTACCTTTCGATGTGCTATAATGTACGTATAAACTCGTTCATTCTTCTAGGATGATGATAAGGAAACCCATCCGCTTATGGTTAAGAGGTGATCTCCGATCTTATTTTCGTCTGTTTATTTCCTAAAGAACCGGGGTTGAGTTTACCGCAAATATCCAACGTTGTTTCGAAGGGACCGAGATCGAATAAGTTATCCGAAAACCACTTCGATCCAGCGAATACGTTTTCCAAGTGAAAATAAGAGCATGTAATTGAAGATAGAGCATTAAAGTGCAAGGGCTAATCGCTACTAATCCTGAGGATTTTTCAATATGGATGTAGTAGGAATAGTGCCTTCGGTTTCGTTCAGGCCCAGAACGAATTTGTACGGATGAATGATGTAAGTAAATTGTCATTAGAGGACAATGAGCTTTCAAAGAGAAAATTCCTTAAAAAGGTAATCGTAGCCTCAAGGCTCATCATCCGGGAATGACTGAAAGTCAGGGGAGATGCAGCAAGACTAAGTGGGTCGCACCCAATTAGCGTATGTTTATCACCTTTCTAGATACCCACGGACATTATTACTACGGTGCACGGAAGGAATTAAAAAAGGGTGGGAATACCTGGGGTGATAGCATATTCGGCCTATCCAGGTTAAGGGTAGTCCTGCCTTGTGTTGCTGGGGATCCCGGCATGGTGCTCGGTGCATTTTTCTAGCTGTGTACTTGGCAGGTGGTACCCTAGTGCCTAGTCATTCATATGGAATCCATTCTTTAATACGTACCTTTACGACTTTCGTTGTAGAGCCTTGTATGCTGGAATTTAATTAATGTCATAATTTCAGCTATTTGAATAAGTATTTGTACATAGACACTATTATAATATCAAATGATTTTGATATGAAATGTTTTGGTTATCGTCGGGTAAAAATCCGTCGTGTTTATGTGTGACATGGTCTTAGAAGATACCTTCGTTTTTCAAAGGATTTTGATAACTTTAATAATTCAGATCGAGCTCTTGATCCCATCTCCCTGCAATCACAGCCGCTACCCTATTTCTTCCTCACGCACGTATCATCTCCAGTAAACGAACGCGTGAAAACAACCCATGCCCATGATTTAGGGTTTAACACCTCGGCCACTACGAGCATCTAGAAGTCGATCAGAGAGTGCCATATTGAAGGCCTCACTCTCCTCTACCTTCGGCCAGGAGCAGGTGGAGCTCGGCCCCCCCTCCAACCTCGAGATGCGTGCGAACAGCGGCGCCTTCCAGCTCCGATTGTCGTCGATTCTTTGCTCCATTCACGATCATTACCGTTGAATATGTAGTTCGTGATGTGCTCTACACTTTACTAGTTGGAAGTTTTTCGATTCGATAAGCGGATTTGAAGAAATCGAGGGGGAAAGAAGAGTGCTTTCTGGCCATTGATGGATATAAGAGGCAGCGGCTGTACAAACCCTAGGGTTTTTATTTTCTTTGCAAAATGAAACAATATCGTGCTTTTATAGAAAAACGACGAACACTATTCATCCCGGGTTTTCCGAACTCCGATTTACGCACGGTAACCGGCGTTTCTAAGGTTTATCCCGCGTTCCGGACACAATGGAATAGGTTTTGGAAGCTAATTCGATCATTTGCGCGAGTTGTGGCAATAAACGTTCGATTTAAAATTAAATCGGTAAATCAAATTTCTAGGCGTTTTGGCTTCCCCCGGACAAACGGTAAATTCGATTGACATGAAATTTGAAACCATACAATAATATCACATTACGGATCCGATGAAACTGGTATCGTCGAAATCCGAGACTGTTTGAAAAATGGCTATTTTAATTCGCTAAATTAATATTAAAACAATTTCGATGCGTTTCGAGCTGCCACGGTCAAACGAAAACTCTGATTGCTACAAAAATTGAAATCCGATAATAACAAACTATTACGGATCCAATGGAACTACTTTCGTCCAATTCTGAGACTGTTCGAAAATTGGCTATTTTTCAGTCGATAATTAAATATTAAAATATTCAATTTTCACAAATTTACTTATAGTTTGATTTTAAAAGTTCTATAACCTCATTCTAACTTTAATATGATAAAATAAAATTTTACAAATCATTTTTAATCATATTACACCCGTTATTCAATTATCCAATAAATTCGAATTTTAAAATCTTATTAACTCTATTAAAATCCCAATATAACTTACATTCACTTTGGAAACCAATTTGAATCATATTAAATCAGATTTCAATTGTTCACTCTATTTTCATATATTAAATTTCAATATCAAATTAATCCTATCAAATTCGGAATTTAATTATTCAAACATTTGTAATATTAAATTTAAACAATTTTTATTATTCTTGAATCACTGTCTCTTGAGATATTCAAAACGAACTTAAAATTTAACTTTTGAAACGAATTAAAATTATAGAACAACCATTTCCATTATACGGTTATTCAATTCCCATTATTAAATTATTCAATAAATTCCAAATATTAAATTTAAACAATTTCGATTATCCAATCATTCATTATCTTTTGAAATATTGAATTTGAACCTATAAGAATCAACTTTTAAAACCAATTCACAATTTAGAACACTATTTTCATTTTACAGTTATTCAATTATTCAATAAGTTTTAAATATTAAATTTAAACAATTTACCTGTTCAATATTCAATATTTGATTTTAAATAAATTTTACTTATCAATCAATTACTCTATTATACCCAATGAATTCAATATTTATTATCCTATTCAACTATTGATTTCAAAGGTATTCACTAAGTAGCATTTATTTTCATTACTTGGATAATTATTGTTGCAATTCATTCTAGTTATTATTATTCCAACGAATTACAAATAAAATTTCTAACATTAAATCACGAAATCTTATTAAATTAGCTATTTTAATTATCGAAAATTTACGGGTCGTTACACTCTCCCCCACTCAAAACTTTTCGTCCCCGAAAAGGAAAAATAAGGTAAAGGGAACTAAGTATAGAATTCAACATTAGATATATTTTATTCAAAGTTACCTACTTATAAAACAATGAAATTCCGTCTATAAAGTCATACTACGCTTCCACTAAGTTACTCCGAACGGCTTTCTAACTTTAAAAGTTAGTTATCAAAACAAGTTATAAAAAAATGTTAAAACTTGAAAAAAATTCTAACACCCGGATTTTATGGAAAATTTCGGCAGAGTCTCCTTTGCGCGGCTCGATCGGAAAAAAAAATGACAGTATATATATCACAAATATACATCTCATCAAGTGATGAGGCATCCCGCAGGGAAAAAGTGTAAAAGTACGGTATGTAATCCGAGATATGTACCTTATATATTATTAGCGAGCATATACGGCTAATATAGTGCGAAAGCGAGCTCCAAATGCGAAGCAAGCGCAATCCGCACCTACTAAACACTCAACAAACCATGAGAAACATGCATATATGAAAATAATATCAATATACATCATATAACAACATAACAACTACATATGCCAACATAGCAAATGCAACAAATGCAACCATCAATCATTTATCATCCAATTATCATCCAACAAATCCATAACCAATCAATATAAATTCACTTCTCATTAATATTTATTGACTTGGTTTTCAATTTTAATCACAGTTGATTCATTAACGTTGGATTTTACTAACATTCATTCTTAATTCAATTAGTTAACATTCACTAATTTATATTTACATTAGTTTACTTCCAATTTGATTTTAATGATTTATAGCTTTCAATTTCATTACACTTAATGAATTATATACAATCAACTAACAATCATATAACAACCAAATCATACCCAACATAACCAAATTATTGATTTTACATTCAATTTGGTTTATCTCTTTTATATATATATATCCTGTTATATAATTTTAAAAGAATCATTTTATATTCGGCATCTTAAATTTCCAATATTAACTTTAATTAAGTCCGTAAGCCGTACATATATCATCCGTGATCAATATCAATCTAATCGCTTATTCGATCACACAATTTCACTTCCAACTAGTATCGTTCACCCGACTCTCTAGTGCGGACTCGGATTTGGTTCCTTGATTGGAAACTGTTACTCTCCTTGCATAGCCATATACTATGATAGAGAATTCCAGAATCAAACCAAAAATCCATATCCAGGGTTCGCCGTCGAAAATCGAGTGAAAAATCCTAACTTGGATCGATATAAATCATCTCGAAATTTTTGTGCTCGAATTTGGATCAAATCGTTATGCGAATAAAATAATATACGTACAATTTCACGTATTACCTTCCAATGGATTCCTATCCAATTTATCTATACTAAATTATTTTATTGACTTCTATATATATTTTTTCACTTAATTACTCGCAATCCATTATTCAGTTAGTATATTCATTTCTTTACATAGCATATTCTTTAACATTATCTTTTCTTAAACATCATATCATAAAATTTGCTTTCTCAAGTTCATTTAAACATTCTATATAATTTAATTAAATTCAATTTCATTATTTTAGTTAATAACAAATTTATTTATGGAACATTTTATTAACCAGCACTTTAGTTTATTAATCGTCCTATAAAAGTCTAACCTCTCATAAATGACTTTTCTTAGTTTACAGTTATCTTAAAGGTTACAAATTTTTTTTTTCAATCCCTTTGTAATTTATATTTATTTTCTATAACCAATTTACAAAGATATAATACGATTCATTTATCTTCTTTCTTAAGTTCACTTACTTGTTCCATTTATCCATTCATAATTTCATGCTATATTTAAGTATATATAATTTTTTTTCACAACCAAATTTTCCATTTGTATACATTTAATTCCCTTTGAGTTTTCCTTACTTGTATATTTCAATTACTTTCAGGTTCTGTTTATTTGTACAACATCTCATTACATATCCAAACATCATTTCAACTTCTTAATATTTGGTAAGTCATATTATATGTTATTAGAATGCAAATTTGGTACCATACAAATTTATAGGATTTCATTTTACTAATTTAGAATGTTCACAATTTAATTTGTTTAAATCCTCTTTACCTTTCAACTTTAAAGTTTTCCCAAACAATAGCTTAGATATCTTAATCCTCTTATTTTATAAATTCTGGTTATTCACATTTCATTCAAATAATTTGAAAATTATTAATTAACAGAACTTAGAAATTTGAATGCCCGGTTCTTTTCAAATCATTTGAAATAAACATATACACTTATATCTTTAATATATCAAATCATACCTTTGGAGTTTAAACCAAAACCCATTTACCCAAAATAATTTCGAAGAAAAGCAAAGCTTCTTAGAAGTCTTCCCCACTTCGAGACTCGAAAATGAACGTCGATGATGCTGCGCAGTCATCACCGAAATTATTTTCCAGCGATAGAAGAGAGGAGTACTTAACTCATTCCTTCTTAAAAATCATTTCAAAATATTTCCATAAACATTTTCCAACTAATATTCCTATATATTTCTTCGAAACTTTGAGAACCATTTTCCAAAATCTCCGGGTCTTAAATTCAATATTTTCCAATTTAAATCTATTTTAAATTTATAAGCCACCTTTATAAAATATTCTTATAGGCATTTTTCTTAAAACAATCCACAAGTTGTTTCATCATTGTTCATTTTGTAATTCACCTTATTTATTAAATTACAATATCAATTAATGATAATAACCAATATTTCCATTCCTAACAACCAGGTAAGCTAGATAAGTCACAATAATTTCTGAAAATTTTTCTTTATATACAAAATATAATTAGAGCAAAATTATTTCATTTACCCAATTTAAAACAATACTATGTCGAATTATTCTGTTTAAGTGTTTAGAGATCCCTATCAATAACGTTAATTACTCGTATTGACAAGAATCCATAAGCCACTCAACAAATCAACCGACACAATATAAAACATTTTATATCACTAACAAATACGCTCTCTCACATGTGTGTATATATATATATATATACACACTCAGCGACTCATCATAGGGTATTACTACCTTATTAATAAAGAGTCAGACCCCATAAAGCTAAGGTTATCGCTAAACCAAAGCCCTGATACCAACTATAACGACCCGCCTTTTTGGACAGTTTAAACCGACGATCAAATACACATGCCGATTCCAAACCATTCAAAAGGGCAGATGGTTATTGGGGTAAATAAGAAAAGAAAAGAAAGAGAAATCAAGGAAATGAAACAGCACAGAATCTCGCAGCGGAACGATAAAATATAATAGTCAAATAAACAGTTCATGAAGCTATTTACTATACTTTGACAATTATTTATACAACATTTATCAGAGTTATACATATACAACAGAATAATTAAAATAATGCAGCAGATAGTACGATGCAAGGGTAATAATAGTAATAGTATACCAAATCTTCGTCTTCATCCTCCAGAATAGATCTTCAAAAATCTGGAAAACTCAGGACTGACCCGAGCGTAATGAAAAGACAAAACACTCGAGTCAGGACTAAAATATCCTTATGAAAGTTAAATCAATCGTAAATAAATATGAGTGTAACGGCGTCAGAGATGTTTACGGGATTTGACATCTCATATCCAGTGTCAACGTGCGTGCAATAACTCAAGAGATGTTACGGGGTTTTCCATCTCTTAAGGATCCGTTAAACTATCTACTATGTAGTAATGTACGCTAAGTAGATAATGCCCATCAGTAATATAAAGTATCAAAATAGCGTTAAGGCGTTACCATAATCCCCCTTAACACGTTTTTATAATGCCATAGTCTATACAGCACCGTAGGCCCCACCGTAAACTGGTGGTTATCAGAGGGTACCCCATAGGTATAACACAAAACATAACGTAGTGGTCGCGAATAGGATAATCAGTATGACAAGGTACATGAGGCGATACCAACTAGGATACCAGTAGTTGCGTGATCCGGACTGATGTTGAGCATAGCCAGCAGCTACCCCAACACCGCGAAACAACACTCCCAAATCAAGGGGTGCACCCAAATCGCATCACAAATGTAATAGATATGGTATCGAAGAAGTGTGTCCGCTAGAGATGGCAAACCTCAATGGCCCGGCGCGGCTCCTGTTTTAGTCATGTCAGGGGTCATCCAATATCGTTCTCTTTCTTCAGTCAACGCGTTCGCCAAACCATCCACTTCATTCTGGATCAACACTCCGCGTATAATAGTTATTAAAGTGGTTTTCGGTATCGACAGAGAGTATGTCCATATCCGATCCCGGTCTCTTTAATAACTACGTATTATTACACCGTTGGCTCTTTTACATTTCAAATCGATTCATAATTGATATCAAAATATCATATTCGCTTCAAAAATCAAATCCATTTCAAATATCATCGTATCTATTCAAATGTAAGATTTCGTTTCAAAAATCAATTTTCGCATCAATATCTCATTTCGATTTCAAAATCATTTCGAATTTCAATTTAGGTTGCAACTTCATTTAATCCAATTCGTATTCAAATTCAAAATTTAAACATAAACCTTTCACCTTATTAACCAGTTTGGAATTTTAGAAAATAGTTTTAAGTAGTTTTAAAAGTGGTTCTAAATAATTAAAATAGTTAAAATACTTAAAATCTTAAAATGGATTTGAAATAGAAAAATTAGTTTAAAATAATTTAAATTGGGTTAAGTAGATTTAAAATAGATTAAAATAGTTTAAGTATTTAAAAATGGTTTATATAACAGAGTAATTTGGAAAACAAAATAAAACAGCTTCAAAACCAAACCATTTCAATTATAACTTCCCAATTCAAAACAAATTTCAATTTCCATTTTACCGATTTAATTTCGATTTCAATTCAAATCAATGTCAACTTTGACTTCAAATTTATTCAATTTTACATTCACTATCAATTTATTCAGTTTCAATTTATATCGATTTTTAGCTTGATTTTTCAAAATATCAATTTATAACACTTAACAAAATTATCCTTCGATATTCAAATTTAAATCCCAATTACAAATATGATTCGATTTCAAGCTCAATTCAAAATATCATTTTTATGTCACTTTCACATAGTAATATTCAAAGCTCAAATTTAATGTTCAATCTTTAAAACAAATAAATTTCTGAAATTCAATCATATCCAAATTTTAAATCTCAAAGTCTCCACTTAAATTTATTCAACAATTTCTTTTAACCAAAATTTTATTTCAACGTTCCAAACTTAATTTTTCGATAAATTCGATTTCTATATATTGATTTCTATTTATCACTTTTAAATCAAAACATTTAAATAAATTTCAAATCGACGATTTCAAAAAAATTATTAATTTAGCCAATTCGGTGTCCATATATAATTTTCTATCCTATGGCCAAGTAATTATTTATTTCAATTAAATGTCAAGGATGAATATATATTACTTAAATCAAATCACAGTTTCATATGTATGCATAAGGATATATATAAGCAAATAAACATCCAAACATTTAAATATCAACCAATAGCATCCATCGAAATACATCATCCAATAGACAATACAATTCATGGCAGTTTCATAGTTATCAATGTCAGGTAATTTAATCGCAATTCAATTTCAATTTAAATTTAACTGTCAATTTAATTTCAACGGTTAATTCAAACGACAATCTATATGGCAATTAAATTTATCAAACAACGACAAATAAAAATCATAACACTTCATAATATCCAATTTAACTAGCATAAAGATATTTAGTACGTTGTGAGCGTTATAAAACACTCACCTTGATTTCAATGTAGTTCCAGCATTTTATTTCGAATAAAATTAAACGAGCGTTTAATTTTACCCGAAATTTTCACTAGCTCCAAATGACTCCAATCCATTTCCATAGCTCGTCCATACGATTCCAACGCAACTGGTTTCGCGCGTTTTCGACCTCGTATGAAAAAGATATGAATTTTCAAAGTTACACGAATTTTTAATTATAAAAATACAACATATATTTATAATTTCTAAACCTAATCGATCTCAGCCCTTGATCCCATCTCCCTGCAATCACAGCCGCTCCCCTATTTCTTCCTCACGCACGTATCCTCTCCAGTAAACGAACGCGTGAAAACAACCCATGCCCATGATTTAGGGTTTAACACCTCGGCCACTACGAGCATCTAGAAGTCGATCAGAGAGTGCCATATTGAAGGCCTCACTCTCCTCTACCTTCGGCCAGGAGCAGGTGGAGCTCGGTCCCCCCTCCAACCTCGAGATGCGTGCGAACAGCGGCGCCTTCCAGCTCCGATTGTCGTCGATTCTTTGCTCCATTCACGATCATTACCGTTGGATATGTAGTTCGTGATGTGCTCTACACTTTACTAGTTGGAAGGTTTTCCGATTCGATAAGCGGATTTGAAGAAATCGAGAGGGAAAGAAGAGTGCTTTTTGGCCATTGATGGATATAAGAGGCGGCGGCTGTACAAACCCTAGGGGTTTTATTTTCTTTGCAAAATGAAACAATATCGTGCTTTTATAGAAAAACGACGAACACTATTCATCCCGGGTTTTCCGAACTCTGATTTACGCACGGTAACTGGCGTTTCTAGGGTTTATCCCGCGTTCCGGACACAATTGAACAGGTTTCGGAAGCTAATTCGATCATCTGTGCGAGTTATGGCAATAAACGTTCGATTTAAAATTAAATTGGTAAATCAAATTTCTATGCGTTTTGACTTCCCCCGGACAAACGGTAAATCCGATTGACATGAAATTTGAAACCATACAATAATATCACATTACAAGATCCAATGAAACTAGTTTCGTCGAAATCCGAGACTGTTTGAAAAATGGCTATTTTAACTCGCCAAATTAATATTAAAACAACTTCGATGCGTTTCGAGCTGCCACGGTCAAACGAAAACTCTGATTGCTACGAAAATTGAAATCCGATAATAACAAACTATTACGGATCCAATGGAACTAGTTTCGTCCAATTCAGAGACTGTTCGAAAATTGGCTATTTTTCAGTCGATAATTAAATATTAAAATATTCAATTTTCACAAATTTACTTTTAATTCGATTTTAAAAGTTCTATAACCTCATTCTAACTTTAATATGATAAAATAAAATTTTACAAATCATTTTTAATCATATTAAACCCGTTATTCAATTATCCAATAAATTCCAATTTTAAAATCTTATTAACTCTATAAAAATCCCAATATAACTTACATTCACTTTGGAAACCAATTTGAATCATATTAAATCAGATTTCAATTGTTCACTCTATTTCCATATATTAAATTTCAATATCAAATTAATCATATCAAATTCGGAATTTAATTATTCAAACATTTGTAATATTAAATTTAAACAATTTTTATTATTCTTGAATCACTGTCTCTTGAGATATTCAAAACGAACTTAAAATTTAACTTTTGAAACGAATTAAAATTATAGAACAACCATTTCCATTATACGGTTTTTCAATTCCCATTATTAAATTATTCAATAAATTCCAAATATTAGATTTAAACAATTTCGATTATCCAATCATTCATTATCTTTTGAAATATTGAATTTGAACTTATAGGAATCAACTTTTAAAACCAATTCACAATTTAGAACACTATTTTCATTTTACAGTTATTCAATTATTCAATAAGTTTTAAATATTAAATTTAAACAATTTACCTGTTCAATATTCAATATTTGATTTTAAATAAATTTTACTTATCAACCAATTACTCTATTATACCCAATGAATTCAATATTTATTATCCTATTCAACTATTGATTTCAAAGGTATTCAGTAAGTAGCATTTATTTTCATTACTTGGATGATTATTGTTGCAATTGATTCTAGTTATTATTATTCCAACGAATTATAAAAAAAATTCTAACATTAAATCGTGAAATCTTATTAAATTAGCTATTTTAATTATCGAAAATTTACGGGTCATTACATATATAGTAGTATATATATTGGTAGTTGGATTGATATTCCCGCATATAAGTAGCGGATGAGACCCTATGCCCCCTGCATAAAGCGGATGACCCTATATACCGCGATATCCCCTTGAAGTGGGGTTGGTGTTTTCATGTTGTATTAACATCTGTGGATGTAGGGAAAATAGGTTGGAGGGATCCAACTGGATTCCTCAAAAATGTCGAATTAATTTCATATACATTGATATATGATTTGTTTGAGAAATATATGATAGATTATTGTGTGATTGAATTTATTGGATGCTATAGTGACAGTGGCCTAGATTTTGGTATTTTAAAATACCATAAATGTATATATTGAATTTGAAAAGAATTTGAAAAGAAATTAAAAGGGATTTTAGAAGTGAAGTATTAATTAATGAAATTTATTGAAAAAATAAATGGTTGACTTTGCACTTGAATATTCAGTGATGTTTTAAAATAGAGATTTTGGAATAATACAAATAAAGGATTATAAATAATAAAACTTAAATGAATTTTGTTCAAGTGAAAAAAATATTTTAAAAATCAAGAGTTATAATAGTTTGTGAAAATAAAAAGGGAATTTGAATATAAAATATAAAATTATTATACTAGATCTTAAATAAGATTTTGAATTATCAAATGGAAGTTGAATTGGAATTTACTTGGGTTTTGGAATATAGTTGGGTTATTTAAGAAATTGATTTAAAAATGGAACTCAATTTAGAAATCGATTTATAATCGATTAAGTACTATGAAACCGTTATAAAAGGGAAATGAGACTGTGGGATTTATAAACAATGTTTAATAAATAAAGTGAAGTGATTATTGGTGGATAAATTGAAATTATAAATTCACGACGAGGATTTATAATGAGATGGGTAAATCGGCTTAAAAATAAATGATCAATTTATTTTCTGATTTGTGAAAGGGAATTTACGAAAATGGAACGTAAATCAATTGGGGATAAATCGAAAGAGATTTATAAATATTAGACTGGCTATTTGGAATTGAAAATATATTTTATCGAGAAGTTAAGTTTGTTTTTTAAAGAGAATTTTAAACTATTAACTAGGTGATTTAAAAATGTTTTAGCATAAGAAATATTCCATAAAGTTAGTTATTTAAATATATATTTTTTATTGTCAAAATGGATTATAAGTTATAAATAAGCCTTGTAAATCGATTAGAATTTTATTAATGAATTAAAATTAATTATCATTTCAAAGTCATATAATAATTTTAAGTTGTTTAAAGCATATTTAATTGTTAATTAAGTTAGTTTATAATAAGTCGATTATTATTTAGAATTAATCAGTATTATTATTTTAAAAGATAAATTATTCAATTTTAATATTATTTTATAAAATAACTTTATAAAAGAGTATTTTCCTAAAATAAACTTGGAAATTTATATAGGGATTTTATAGGGGCATTTCACTAGAAGGACAAACTTTGCAGTCCAATTAATTTATAGGACACACATCCACAGAGATTAATTTTAAGGCCAAAGTCAGTAGAATAATTACTTTTAAGGACAAATTCAGCAGTCCAATTACTTTCAAGGACATAATTTCATAGCTTTTTAGGCCTTATAAACTAATTATTTTTTATTTTGTCCTTAAAAGTAATTATTTCAGTTGTGTGTCATATAAACTAATTGTACTACTAAAGAGGCCCTTTTGGCTAATTTCCGCAATTCTATACGTATTATTAAAAGAATTATTTGATAAAGTTTTCGGAAAGTGGCGTTCATGGCAAAAACGGAGGCAGTGAGTACGTGCAGTTAAGTTTTGGATTTCTCTGAGACAGAGACATAATCTTTGAGCTGTGAATTCATGGCGGATACCTCGTGGTGCTTTCCATATTTATTTTAAAAAGTTTTCAAATATTTTTAAAAGGAATGGTTAGTAAACGTACTTACTTCGATAAGATAAGTACATACCTTTTTATAAAGAGATTAAATTTATTAAAATTAAATTCGATGAGACTTGTTGTTTTTTAGTGGAAAATGAAATATTTGGTTGAATGATTTTTTATTTGATAGTTAAATAACTGACTATCAAATCTGGACCCAAAACATAACTTTGGGAATATCTAGAAGAAACACAGGGATTATGTGGTACAGTTACCTTTCGATGTGCTATAATGTACGTATAAACTCGTTCATTCTTCTAGGATGATGATAAGGAAACCCATCCACTTATGGTTAAGAGGTGATCTCCGATCTTATTTTCGTCTGTTTATTTCCTAAAGAACCGGGGTTGAGTTTACCGTAAATATCCAACGTTGTTTCGAAGGGACCGGGACCGAATAAGTTATCCGAAAACCACTTCGATCCAGCGAATACGTTTTCCAAGTGAAAATAAGAGCATGTAATTGAAGATAGAGCATTAAAGTGCAAGGGCTAATCGCTACTAATCCTGAGGATTTTTCAATATGGATGTAGTAGGAATAGTGCCTTCGGTTTCGTTCAGGCCCAGAACGAACTTGTAAGGATGAATGATGTAAGTAAATTGTCATTAGAGGACAATGAGCTTTCAAAGAGAAAATTCCTTAAAAAGGTAATCGTAGCCTCAAGGCTCATCATCCGGGAATGACTGAAAGTCATGGGAGATGCAGCAAAACTAAGTGGGTCGCACCCAATTAGCGTATGTTTATCACCTTTCTAGATACCCACGGACATTATTACTACGGTGCACGGAAGGAATTCAAAAAGGGTGGGAACACCTGGGGTGATAGCATATTCGGCCTATCCAGGTTAAGGGTAGTCCTGTCTTGTGTTGCTGGGGATCCCGGCATGGTGCTCGGGACATTTTTCTAGCTATGTACTGTGGCAGGTGGTACCCTAGTGCCTAGTCATTCATATGGAATCCATTCTTTAATACGTACCTTTACGACTTTCGTTGTAGAGCCTTGTATGCTAGAATTTAATTAATGTCATAATTTCAGCTATTTGAATAAGTATTTGTACATAAACATTATTATAATATCAAATGATTTTGATATGAAATGTTTTTGTTATCGTCGGGTAAAAATCCGTCGTGTTTATGTGTGACATGGTCTTAGGAGATACCTTCGTTTTTCAAAGGATTTTGGTAACTTTAATAATTCAGATCGAGTGCGTTTTCTCATGCTAGTTTTCCATACTGACTCGGGTGTTATTTTATTATAATGCTCGGGTCAGACCGAGTATTACAGATATAGGATAGGGTGCTATGGAACTCAGGAGATGAGCTGGACGACGAAGACATATTACACGTATTTGATTTTATTTCGCTGTGTATTATAGGTTGTATATTCAGCATTTGTGAGGACTAGTTATTACAACTATCCGGTATTGAGTTGTTGATTTGTTGTACTCTGATGATGTAATATATAAATAACATTTGTAGTTCTTTTCTGTATAAAGGCATGTTATTATCTACTGTATATTATTCCACTGTGATTTTGAGATTCTGTGTTGTTGTATCTGTTTCTTCTTCTACCTCTTTCTTCTTTTTCCCTAACGATCTGGTATTTCCGGCATTCGATTGCTCGACATGTAATATAGTGAAGGTATTGATGTCGATTTCTCGAGCGTCGAAAATTTGGGTCGTGACACTTGGTATCAGAGCTGAAGGTTAAGAGAGAACCTTGGCTTTGATAGGGTAACTCATTAGAGATAGGGTCAGTAGCATCCTAAAATGAGTTTGAGTATATCATATGAGTGTGTATTTTTTAGTGAATGTAAAATTGTTTTATATTGTGTTGATTGATCTATTGAGTGACTTATGGATTCTGGTCAATATGAGTAATTAAAGTTATTGATAGGAGTCTCTAACATGTGAACAGAACAATTCGACATAGTATTGTTTTGAAGTGGGATAAATGACATAATTTTACCCTGATTATTATAATATACAAAGAAATAATTTTCATAAATTATTATAGTTGTATGTGGTGTGCTTGGTTGTTAGGAAATGATAATATTAAACTATTATCATTTGTTGTTGTAGTGATTGAATAAAAATTGAAATTATAATCAAAAGTTAATAAAGTAATTCAGATAACAAAATGGGATTTTGTAAATATGGTTTTGTAAATGTGATTTAGAAATTGATATGGTTTATAAAAGCGATTTATAAAGGATTTGAAGTCTGGGAATTTGGGAATTTAATTTCCCGTTGGTTTTGAAATGTTTTTCAAAGGTTTTGGAAAATAATATTGATATTATTGGAGAATATTTTGAGTTGGAAATGTTTGAAATGGTTTTATTTAAGGAATAAAAACACTGAACTCACTTCAGTCGCTGGAAAATAATTTCGATGATGACTGCAGCATCATCGACATTCATTTACGAGTTTCCAAGAGAGGAATTGCTACCAATTAGGGTTTTGTTTGGAAAACTGTTTTTGGTTTGAAATGCAAAAAAGAATGATTTGATATACCAAGGAATTTTTTTGTGTGTGTGTGCATGTGATTTCAAAAATGATTTGAAATACTTAGAATAAATTGTTAAACTCTGGGATTTTGATTTAAAGTGTTTTATTTGAAAATATGATAAATAAGTTGATAACTTATAAAGTTTGTAGATTGCAAGACAAAGCAATGTTTAAATTGCTGATTAAGAATGCAAGAAAAGTGAAAATTTGATTTTGTGGAATAAAATTTAACTTTAATTAAGATTAAATAAGAGTGAATTAGAAAATTTAGCTTAAGTAGGCAAAATGAAATAGTTATTGGAAATGGGATTTATTGAGATCTGGAATAAATAAATAAAAGAACTAATTAAATTAATCAATTATTTGGAGATAGTTTGGAATGTTGATTGACAAAAATCAAATGTGAAATTGGGAAAATGGAATTGATTTTAATTGGAAATGGATATAAACTTAAGTTATGAAGTGGTAATAACCATCATAACATTTGTATAAAATGTTATAATAAACATAAGAAAATGATGGTGAAAATTCTTAAGTGGAATTGGTATTTAAGATATATAAAGTAAATATTTGAATGTAGATTAAATAGGGATGTGAATAGTTATTTGAGGATAATTGAATGGAAAGGAAGTCAATGTGAATAAAAAAAGAATTTGATATAGCTAAGAATCAACTGAAATAAATACGTAAGTTGTACGTATACTATTTTATTTGCATAACGGTTTAATCCAGATTTGAGCATAGAATTTCGAGATAATTTATATCAATCCGAGTTAGGATTTTTCACTCAATTTTCGATGGAAAACTCTATATATGAATTTTTGATTAATTCTAGAGATTCTTTATCATAGTATACAGCTATTGAAGGAGAATGACGGTTTCTAATCAAGGAACCAGATCTGAGTCCGCAATAGAAAGTCGTGTGAATGATATTAGTTCAAAAGTAAAATTGTGTGATTGAGTGAGCAGTCCAATTTGATATTTAATACGGATGATATATCTACATCATGCAAGCTTAAATAAAGCAAATACTGAAAATTTGAAAAAGAAATAAAGGAAATGTTTTTGGAATTATACGATTGGATATAACTGGTAAGTAAGTGTCAATCTATATGAGTGGATCGTATAGGATGTATATGCAAGTATATGCAACTAACTATATAATATAACTTGATATATGATAGTAGCAAAGTAAATTAAAATAATCACACCAGGATTTTATACTGGTTCGGACCTCCCGTCCTACGTCCAGCCCCGAAGCTCCTCTTCGGAATTTCCTTTCAACTCACCCTCACTTGACCCGGAGGAACATGTTTACAATAGCAGAGTTTCTTTGTCAATAATGTGTTCTATAACACGGATGTTGACTATTAAGTACAATTGCTTCCAATAGATATATATATATATATATATATATATATATATATATATAAAAGAGTCAATAACAGGTATTTTGATTGCTTAGAGATCAGGTATAAATCAGTGTGTTAAGAGCGTAAGTAAGTAAGGTGTTAAACTTCTCTTGAATTCCTGATTCTATTTATAGTAGTGGAGAGATTCTTTGTGTAGTTGCAACTGTTAGTAAGTGCTCTAAGGTTGCTTCTCATGGTGATGAAGAGTTGCAGTGAAGAGAAGCGAACGTGTCCTTTCGGATATGACAGTTGTTCTTTGAATTTACATAGCCGAGTTCAAAATCAGACGTTTGGAAAATATTCCAAACGTCTGGTCTTCATATATTTTTTGTATCTGTTTATAATTCGGACGTCTGTGTTCATTAACCAGACGTCTGGCTTTCATATATTTTTTATATCCGGATGCTTTTTAGACGTCTGAGTGTATTAACCAAACGTCTGATTCTTTCTGAATTTCAAACCAGAAGAATCAATCAGACGTCTGTCTAGTGTACCCAGACGTCTGAATGTGTGCATGTTGCTTTATCTGTGTCTGTGTCATCCATCTTCCACTTCTATCGACTTGAAGTCTTTTGATACTGCTTTTGAGTCTTGTTTTTGTCTCTTTGGTGATGTTACTTTATCAACTACCTGTAAATATAGACATTTATGTATATTCGATTTCCATTGTATAGTTGTTATCATCGAAACCATATAATTGATTTCCTAACAATCTCCTCCTTTTTGATGATGACAACTATTCAATGTACTTATATATAGATTATAAATCTCCCTCTGAATATGTGCTTATTTTTAATGTTATATGATTCTACCAATATTTCTCCCCCTTTGACATTATCAAAAAGAATTATAACAGTGAAGCCAATCGTCAAAAAGGAAAAGTTCATTAATAACATGAAGTGATTACAATCATAGATTTGTACAAAAATTATAAAAACTACGATGTCCAAATTCTAAATTTCCTTCGGAAAGATTTATTTGGATCATCTTCCTTTGGTTCTTCGTTGTCAAAAGTGCTATCCTTTAAAGGAGATGTCAAAGCTTCCTTTGAAGGTTCATCCTCAGTTAGTTTTGAATGTTTTTCGGGAGGAGAAGGAACAGGGGTTGCCCAATCCTCAGAGCGTGGTGTTGGACCACGAACCCGTTGTAATACTTCTTTAAGAACCGATAAAACAGTCGAGAGAGATTCTTCAACTGTGGAAAGTCGTGTAGCAAATGAAGTTTCAAAACTGTCAATTCGCTTAGCCAAAAATTTCTGGTTTTGAGATAGAAATTTTTGGTTCCGAAGAGTAAGATCTCGAACACTTTCATTTGGATTTGTATCTGTTCGAGTCTCTATAATTTCATCCTGTCCCGAATAATCAAATGGTGCGGGAGGAGGAGGAGTGACTTCTCGATGTTGTACTTCCTCTTGGGATGGATCAATGTTTGGTTGAGGAGGAGGCTCAACTCTTCGAGATTGACGATTGTGCATCCAATCTTCGAAGGACATAAACTCTGGAGGGATTTCAGGTAGGTGCATTAGAGAGAAGAATTTGGTGGAAGCATATTTAGGCGAGATTTCTTCGAATGTCGATAGGTAGGAAGGAATATTATGTGCACGAAGAAGTCTCATAATATAAGTAGGGTAAACGATCGATGGCCGTGATCGAGTCCAAAAGTGCTTGAGCTCGTCGAAGATGAATTTGGCCCAATTTACCCAAGTTCCACTAAAGAGAGCATATAGAGCTTTGTGCTCCATTTCTGTTATTTGCTCGTGACTCCCCATACGTGGAACAACTGTATTTATTATCATTCTTGTCAAGAGTCGAGCTTTTGGACGTAAATATTTCAAAGCAAATTTTGGCATTTCGTCCTCCCAAATTTGATGAGTAATACTATTCTGTGGCTTGAAGCGCATATCCGGAATGTTGTATAAATCTTCCCCAGTGTCAGAGCATCTCAAAGTTCTACCAATTATCCCCGGAGTTAACCTAATTGTATTACCATAAACACTAGACCATAGCCAGTTGTCTTCATCTTCGATATTCCATACTGAAGTACTGTCTAGATTAGCGTAGAATAAAAATATAGCTAATTGATCTGTTTGAACATCATTTGGAGTAAAAGAAATTAGGGTTTCTAATCCAGCATTTTCACAAAGTTCATCTAGATCATACATAGGGAATTTTAGGAGATTATAGAATGTCCTATATGAAGTTTCTTCTTTTGAATATCTTGATACCTTTTAATGGAATGTGGAGCTTTATGCATCCGCCTCTCGATTTGATCGTCAGAGCACATTTGGGGGGTTTGAAGATGAAGTGGGTTGATCTTGTTTGCGTTTTGGAGCCTTGATATTCTTAGTGTGAGGAGGCATTTTGATTTAGTTTTGTAGAAGACGATGATTGTGGGGAAAAATCGTCAAGAAGTAGATGGTAAAATGGAATAATTTTGAGATAGAGAAAAAAAATGACGTTATCTGGGTGTATTTAAATGGTCGATTGAATTCCAGACGTCTGCATTTGAAGGCAGACGTCTGGTTTGCCCTAAAATTTTGCAGAAGATACAAACAGACGTCTGGTATTTTGAGTAGACGTCTGTTTTGGTCGAATTTGTGAGTTTTAATAGGCAGAAACTTTAAACAGACGTCTGGTTGTATATGTCAGACGTCTGGTTTAGACAAATTTGTGACAGAAGACTTGGTCAGACATCTGGTTTAATGTGTTAGACGTCTGAAATTTTTTGAATTCTATTTTTAGGAGGCAGAACTTAAATTCAGACGTCTGGGGGATATATCAGACGTCTGACATATGCACACTGCTAAAAATCTTTAATTGTGTCAGACGTCTGGAGGATGTAGATAGACGTCTGAAATTTATAGTTTGGCTAAAAATAGCATGAAGTTTGATGGTTTTACTTATTTATCGAAAGTTGATAGCAAATATTTTTATTGTTGTAAAATATAATAACACATAAGTATAGATGTATACAATAATTAATACGATTTATTAATTTAGACGGCGATGGAATTTTAGGATTTCCTGACTTGTTATCCTTCCATGGTCTAAGTGGAGACCATATATTTCCATGTTCGTGGATCCGTGGGGAACCAGAATATCGTCTTGGTGAGGGATTTGAAGGAGTACGGTATAAAAAAGATGGACCCAATGAACTACAAGGTTTTGGTAGCGGTTCATGAACATCTTTCTTTCGTGACGAACAAAACTTCATCGCCACTTGCTCAAGAAAGCTTAGCCGTCGTGCCGTAACTTTTTGTTCGAAATAAAGTTCTCGTTGAAGATCTATCTGTTGTTTCTGGTAATGATGAATTTCATCAATTTCCTCCTTTGTGTTAGGAGAAATAAACAGAGATCTTTTAGTTTTATTATTATCTGGAGTAAAACCCGTGTGATACGAGGACCACCTATTTGTTGGCTCTTGTTTTGGTGTAGGCGTAGGAAGACGCTGTGTTGTGTCAACCGAGCTATTCGTCGATGGTGTTGAGATGGAGATGGATATATAGGAGTTCCCAGAAGACATTGTTATATTTTATTTTTAAAAAAATGATTGTTTGTATATAGTTGTTATGTAACTATGTATATATATAAGCTAAAAACATTATTTATAGAACAGCTAATTGTCTAAAAAATTAATGGTTTAGAAATTAATAAGTATAATTTGTGGTAATAAAATAGATAACTAAACTTAGTCTTTAATTGAATTTTTTAAGGAAGAAGATCATGAAGTGAACAAATACCTAAACTTCGTCGGTGTTTAATGAAAGTTTGTTCATTTAATGGTTTTGTAAAAATGTCGGCTACTTGATTTTCGGTATTTACGTATTCTAAATAAATAGTTCCTTTTTCAACATTGTCTCGTAGAAAATGATGTTGTATATCTATATGTTTGGTTCGTGAGTGATTAACAGGGTTTTTTGATAAATTTATAGCACTTGATTTATCACAATATATTGGAGATTTTTTGATAATTTTACCGAAATCCGTTAGTGTTTGTTGCATGTATATCACTTGTGCACATGCTAGAGCTACGGAGATGTATTCGGCTTCGCAAGTAGATAAGGAAACACAATTTTGTTTTTTGCTAAACCACGAAACTAATGATTGTCCGATAAAGTGACATGTTCCACTAGTACTCTTACGATCTGTTTTACATCCACCGAAATCCACATCGCTATACGAAACAAGTTCAAACGATGATCCTTTAGGGTAAAAAAAACCATAATCTCTAGTACTAGATAGATAACGTAAAATATGCTTAACAACTCCTAGATGAGATTCTTTTGGTTTTGCTTGAAATTGAGCACATAGACATACACTCGTCATAATATCAGGTCGACTGGCCGTAAAATAAAGTAAAGAACCAATCATGATTCGATATAACTTTTCATCAAAATCTTTTCCATTTTCATCTTTTTCTAAGTGAATAGTTGTACTCATTGGTGTTGGTTTGTTTGATGTTTTATCCATTTCAAATCGACGTAATAAATTGTTACAATATTTTTCTTGGTGAATAAAAATTCCATTTTCGAGTTGTTTTATTTGTAGACCTAAGAAGAAATTTAATTCTCCCATATGTGACATTTCAAATTCATTTTTCATAATATTTGAAAACTGATTACATAGATTTTCGTTAGTTGAACCAAAAATGATATCATCAACATAAATTTGTACAACTAAAATATCGTTATTTTCTCTTTTAATAAATAAAGTTGTATCTATTTTGCCTATATGAAAACCAGATGTTATTAAGTGATTTTTAAGACGTTTGTACCATGCACGAGGGGCTTGTTTTAATCCATATAGTGCTTTATGTAATTTAAAAACATAATCGGGATATTTTTCGTGAACAAATAATGGTGGTTGTTCGACGTATACATTTTCTTTAATAAAACCATTCAAAAAAGCAATTTTGACATACATTTGAAATAATTTAAAATTGTGATGAGTTGCAAAGGCGAGTAATGTACGAATGACCTCTAATCTTGCTGCTGGAGCAAAGATTTCATCGTAATCTATTCCTTCTTCTTGATTGTAACCTTGAGAAACTAAACGTGCTTTATCTCTAACGATATTTCCATTCTCGTCTGCTTTTTTTTTTAAATACCTATTTTGTTCCTATTACCGATTGATCTTCAGGTCTTGGTACTAATTCCCATATGTTATAACGTTCAAATTGATTTAATTCTTCTTGCATAGCTATTATCCAAAAATTATCATTTGAGGATTCTTTATAATTTTTTGGTTCAAAGTTTGACACAAATGCTATATAGCTTATTTGAGAGTTGATTTCTAGTTACTCTTGAATTAAGATCTCAAATAATATTATCTATTGGATGATTCTTAAGAATTCTAGGGGATGAAATCAAGGTGTTATTTTGCATATTTGTTTCATTATTAATAGAATTTGTTGAATTTGTTAGTGGAATAATTTCTTCCTCATCATTAGTATAACGGTTAAAGAGATTTTCGTCGAACGAGACATGTAAGCTCTCTTCAATAGTATTATTTCGTTTATTAAAGATTCTATATGCTTTGCTACGATCCGAATATCCAACAAAAATACCTTCATCGGCCTTTGGGTCAAATTTTCCTAAGTTATCTTTTGTATTTAGTATAAAACATTTTGAACCGAAATTTTTAAAGTGTGATACTTTTGCTTTTTTACCAAAAAATATTTCAAAACAAGTTTGTTTAGTCATGGGACGTATGGTTACTCGATTTAATACATAACAAGATGTCACAATAGCTTCAGCCCAAAAGTGTTTTGGTAAACCACTACTATTTAGTAATGTTCGTGCACATTCTTATAATATACGATTTTTTCTTTCTACGACACCATTTTGTTGAGGGGTACGAGGAAGAGAAAAATTATGCGTTATTCCTTTCTTATTACAAAAGTTTGTAAAAAGGTCATTTTCGAATTCTCCTCCGTGATCACTTCTAATATTTTTAATTTTCAATTCATTTGAGTTTTAATTCTTTTAGCAAATATTTTAAATATACCAAAAGTGTCGCTTTTGTGTTTTAAAAATAAAGTCCATGTATATCTCGAAAAATCATCGACTATTACGAAAACATATTTATTGTGATTTATAGACCTCATTTGTGTTGGCCAAATAAATCTAAATGTAATAATTCTAATTGTTGTTTTGTGGAAATATTATCTTTAGATTTAAACGAGCTTTTCTATAGTTTTCCAATTTGACAATCGTCACATAAGTTTTCTACTTTATAATTTATTTTAGATAATCCTCTTACCAACTCGTATTTTGCTAACTTATTAATATTCTTAAAATTGATATGACAAAAACGTTTATGCCATAACCATGGATCATCATGTTTGATAGTTAAACATAATTTTGATTTTTTATTTATATTCATGTTTAATATATAAATATTTTTGTTTCTAAATCCTTCAAAAATGAGTTGTTTGTTATTATCTAAAATATGACATCTATCCTTTTCAAAATTTATTTGAAAACCTTTATCGCATAATTGACTAATGCTTAGTAAGTTGTGTTTTAAATTTTCTACTAATAAAACATTTGTAATAATAGGAGAGTTAGATATACCAGAGTTGTTGACTTCTCCAATGCCTATGACATATCCTTTTGAATTATCTCTAAAGATTACCGTTCAACTATCGATGTATGTTATATTTGATAACATTTTTGAGTTTCCGGTCATATGTTTGGAGCAACTGCTATCTAGCATCCATTTCTCCTTATTTTTTATTTTGGGTACCTACAAAATAAAGAATGTTAATTGGTACCCATATATTTTATTAGGGTCCTAATTGTTAGAGGAAGGCAGCCATACCCAAGATGGTTTGGTACCTTTATAAATATAATTTTTGTTATAGACTACTCCTTCTAAGTAACTATTAATATGCTTTAGTCTAATAAAATTATTATTTGTTTTATGAATCCAAATTTTCATATTTTTGATATTTAATTTCGATTTAGAAAAACTTCTAGTTTTTATGTAACTAATATTTTTAGCATTATTTCCTTTTTGTTTAGAAGAATTTTTAAATCCTATTCCATTTCTATTGCCTGATGGTTTTAAAGTTTTGATAAGATTTTCCAAATCTTGTTTTCCTTTATTAAATTTTGACACATTGTTGGTAATTTTATCTAATTTTTCTTTTAGTTCTATATTTTCAATTTTCAATGATTTAATAATATTTTTAAACTCAATATTTTCATTTAACAAACTTTCTTTTACTATAGTAATATTCTCACTTTCTTTCAATTTATTTTTGTTTTTCTCTTGAGATATTTCAAGTTCTTCTTCTAGAATAATTTTTTCATCTTTCAACATTCCTACCTCAAGTTCTAATCTATTTATTTTGACCATATATTCTTTGTTCAATTTTTTTATTCGTCTAAATTTATCATCTAATTCCATGCTAAGTTCTAATAATTCATCATAGCTAAGTTCAGGACATACATCTTCAGTTTGTGCCATAAAACATACATTAGCCTGTTCTCCATCACTATCGCTATCACTTTCAGAGGATGAAGAATCCGAGTCATACCAAGTTACTTTTAAAGCCTTCTTCTTCTTAAAATTTTGAACTTTGTTATTCTTTTTGTCATTATTGAGTTTAGGGCAATCCTTCTTCATATGACTATATTGATCACATTCATAGCACTTGATTTGAGTTGTTGTGTTGGATTTCCCTTCTTTTTGAAATTTGGTCATCTTTCTAAATTTATTGAATCTATTATAATTCTTAGCAGTGAAGACTATTTCTTCTTCATCTAAATCGGAGTCATCATTTTTTGTTGCTGGAAATGCTATATTCTTCTTCTCCGAATTTAGTTCTTTTCGAGCCTGCAAATTAGCTTCATAGGACATTAAATTTCCTATTAACTCTTCAACTTTGAGAGTAGAAAGATCTTAGCTTCTTCAATAGCTAAAACCTTCCTTTCCCAATCTGATGTTAAAGAGTTCAGTATTCGAGAGACTAAATCAAAATCAGTAAATTTAACTCCTAATGCCATAAGATCGTGTTGGATAGTTTGAAATCTAGAATACATGTCAACAATAGTTTCATTTTGCTTCATTTTGAATGAAGAAAATTGGTTTTGTAAAATTGAAATCTTGGTTTGTTTGACCTTTGTTGTACCTTCGTGTGTAATTTGTAAGGTACGCCAAATATCAAATGTAGTGGTGCATAACATGACACGTGAAAATTCATTTTTGTCTAAAGAGCAAAATAAAACATTCATAGCTTTAACATTATTTGATGCTAAGGTTTTTTGTGCATCGGTCCAAGTGTTCATAGCAGTAATAGGTGTTTCATATTTATCTTGTGTGGCTGACCAAATTTTAGGACCATTAGCTTTCATAAAAATTCTCATACATGTTGACCAATATGCATAATTAGATCCGTTAAAGAGTGGGGGTCGTGCTGTGGATTTTCCTTCTTGAAAAATACTTGCCATATTAAAGTGATTCAAAAACGTGTTACTGTTATTTGATCAAAACCTTGCTCTGATACCAATTTTCAATCTATATGAGTGGATCGTATAGGATGTATATGCAAGTATATGCAACTAACTATATAATATAACTTGATAGATGATAGTAGAAAAGTAAATTAAAATAATCACACTAGGATTTTATACTGGTTCGGACCTTCCGTCCTACGTCCAGTCCCGAAGCTCCTCTTTGGAATTTCCTTTCAACTCACCCTCACTTGACCCGGAGGAACAGGTTTACAATAGCAGAGTTTCTTTGTCAAGAATTTGTTCTATAACACGGATGTTGACTATTAAGTACAATTGCTTCCAATATATATATAAGAGTCAATTACAGGTATTTTGATTGCATAGAGATCAGGTATAAATCAGTGTGTAAGAGTTAAGAGCGTAAGTAAGTAAGGTGTTAAACTTCTCTTGAATTCCTGATTCTATTTATAGTGGTGGAGAGATCCTTTGTGTAGTTGCAACTGTTAGTAAGTGCTCTAAGGTTGCTTCTCATGGTGATGAAGAGTTGCAGTGAAGAGAAGCGAACATGTCCTTTCGGATGTGACAGTTGTTCTTTGAATTTACATAGCCGAGTTCAAAATTAGACGTTTGGAAAATATTTCAGACGTCTGGTCTTCATATATATTTTTGTATCTGTTTATATTTCAGACGTCTGTGTTCATTAACCAGACATCTGGCTTTCATATATTTTTTATATCCGGATTCTTTTTAAACGTCTTAGTGTATTAAATAGATGTCTGATTATTTCTGAGTTTCAAACCATAAGAATCAATCAGACGTCTGGCTAGTGTACCCAGACGTCTGAATGTGTGCATGTTTCTTTATCTATGTCTGTGTTTGTGTCATCCCTCTTCCACTTCTATCGATTTGAAGTCTTTTGATACTTCTTTTGAGTCTTGTTTTTATCTCTTTGGTGATGCTACTTTATCAACTACCTGTAAATATAGATATATATGTATATTCGATTTCCATTGTTTGTTGTTATCATCGAAACCATATAATTGATTTCCTAACAGTAAGGTGCAGATATTTAAAAGCAAAAGCTAAATTGATGTCTTCGATGGGTATGTGTTTAAATTGTGTTTGAAATTGATGATTTTATGATCGAGCCACTTGGCTTTTGTTTTCTTTTCTTGATTTGACCTGTAGAGACGACTTATAGTTGTTCCGATCTAGCCGTGCAAGAAGATGCTGGTGAAATTTTTTAGAAATTTTAGGAGTTAGAAAATTTTGAAGAAAATTCTTAATAACTAAAATTTGATTTGTTATTATAGTTTGAAATGGTTGAGTAAATAATATTATTGGAATCTATGATGAGTTTGGAAATTAGAAAAAGGTGATAATGTGTTTTCAATAAATTGATTTTGGGAAGTTGTTTAAACTGATTAGGTTTGGGAAAGTTAATGGGTTTTGGACCATTCTTCTTACCTTGGCAATTTCGAGGACGAAATTTTTAAGGAGGAAAGAATGTAACGATCCAAAATTTTGGATATTTGAAATTGGAATATTTAATTTATTTTAAATATTTAAAAGTTAATTTTTAACTTGAATTTCAAATATAATGATATATTGGATAATTCAATTATTGAATTATATAATTGAATATTGGATAAATTTTTGTATTTTGAGTTTTAAGCTTGATAAAAATAATTTAAAGGCTTATAAAATTTATATTAATAATAATAAAGATAAAAAAATTAAATTGAATTTAAAGTGATTTGTTCGATTTTAAAAATAGCTTATTTAAATTGACAACGAAAATAGCCTTCTGGGGCACAGATTCGGAATTCGACAAACTAGTTCCATTAGATCCATAACAGTGTATTATTATCAGATTTCAAATTTTGTAACGTTTAGAGTTATCATTTGGTCGTGCGGGATATAAACGCGTTGAAATTTATACCGAAAATTCAATATAATAATTGGATCCAAAAAGCTATCTTCTCCACATGGTCGAATTAGGACTCGAAAACTTTTCCACTGCGTTCGAAATAATGGTATAACATTACGAACGTCTAGCAGTACGTCTCGTTAGGGGTTCAAAATTTTAAGTTGTGCAATCAAGACGGTTTATATATTTAAATTATATATATTTGAATGATTGAGCATATTCCCATCAAAGTTCCCTTCTTCCTTTTGACCAGCCACCCTATGATGTGGAATCATCTTACCGTGTAAAATACCTCTCCCTTCCTTTTTCTTTTTAAATGCATGCAACCATTACAGTAGAGAAAAAAATCAACTTCAAAAATCCCTTTCTCCAAAATATTCAACAAAATATCTCAGTTTTTATAAAAAATCTAGTTATGCAATAAGCTTCGGCCTGGTATATGCCTTGTGGGGGTGCGACCTTGTTTTGTGGGGTGCGACCTTGTTGTTGCAATAAGCAAGTTCGGGAAGCTCCGAAGCAAGAAAATAAGAAGGAAGTACCGCCGATTTCATTCCAAGGGGCTAGGACCAAATTTAAGGTGCTGCGGAAGCTCTATCGAATTTTTCGATGTTGGTTGAAGTAGAAAACAATAGCGAAGTGTTGGATTAAATGATTGTTGCTAGGAAGTTAATCGATTTGGTTAAAGATGAGTACTCATATTTAAATTTACTAATTTCTAAAAATATTTCAAATTAATAACACGAAAAGTTTAGTATATGTTGAATGATTTAATGGATGATAACTTGGTTGATATTATGGTTGGTTATATTATTTGTGATATGCAGGATAACTTGGTTTGATAAATTAAGAAAAATGGTTAGTAAGCATAGTTAATTTAATAAGAATTTAAATCCATATAAATATGTGTATGAAGATTATTTAGCCTCTTAATAAAATCAAAATATCTAAGAAGATTGAAAATGATATAATACTATAATATGAAGTAAATGGGAAATGGATTTGAAATATGAAAAATATTGTTTAAAATGAGTTTAAAATGATTTAAATTTTTTTATAAACATTATAAGTGTTTCCATAAATTTGAAAAGAAATTGAAATTCAAGTCAAAAATAGACGCGTCGCGTAACAGTAGTTCGCGATTTCGCGCCATTAAAGTCAAATGAGTGTAAAAGTTGGAATATAGCTCAGAATTCTTCAAGATAAGAATTTTTTAGACTATTATATCCATAGTTTTCCAATGAAGAAAGAATATAGAGATTTCGATAAGTAAATTTTAAGATATGAGTAAAACAAGTTTCTAGAAAAATCGCGGTTTTGCAGTTCAGAATCCAAAACTGGATTTCTTTGAAAATGATGTTTTAAAATTGTTTAAAAATATGAAATAAAATTTATAAATCTTTTAAAAGTGATTTAAGTAATAAAAATAGATTTTCAAATAATAAAAAGTCGTTTTAATCAATATAGCTTTAAAAAGCACTTTCTGTAGCACTTTTTCGCGGCACTTTTTGATAACTTTTGAAATATAGTTTTTAACCCAACCGTTCTCTTCCAAATCTTTTGTAAAGGTTCTTAAATGATTAATAAAGTATTCTAAGGGTGATCCAAAGGATTTATGGAATGGTTAGATAAATGAATAAATGTTTTGCATAATGATTTGGAAGTTTTATAAATCATTTCTAAAAATGAAAGGTGTATGCGGAAACGACTAGTACATTTGTCCCGCTTGTGAGATCTAAACGGTAAAACAAGGTGTGTAACTAAGGTTAGGTATAGAGCAACCGATGTCCTGAACTTACCTGGCCTTTATTCTATCTTTTAGACGAGGGGTGGAACAGATCGAAAGGAAAGCCCGGATTCTCTAAAAGATCATATTTATTTTTTATCCAAGATAAAAGAAAAGAAGCAAATTCTTTAAATCTATTATAAATGGTTTATATATAAGATTTATAATATCGATATTTTATAAATATAAGTAGTGGAATTATAAACGAATTTTATAAGTGTTAAAATGAAGTTATAATTGAAAGATTATAACTAAATGAGATTTAATGAAGTGGGATTATATAACGTTGTTTTATAAATATTAGAACTGATTTTATAATCAAATTTTTTCAATGGATTTGTAATTATAATTTAGAAACGAATTTATAATGGACATTATAAATAATGTGATTAAAAAAGAATAAATTGGTAAATAAAGCAATTTATAAGTAAATAAACTTATAATGGAATTTTGACATATAAATGAGATAGACGGGAAATTTGTTAATAAAGGGATTTTATAAATGGAAGTATTTATAAAATAGAAATGTGAATTATAAAAACTGTTTTATAAACATGAAATCAATTTAATTTGACGAGCTAAATATGGATTTTTATAAAAGGAATTATATTCACGATTTTGGACAGTGAATAATCCTTTAAATTAAATGTGTAGAAGTAATGAATTTGGTATGGGAACTATATTTATGATTTTGGACAGTGAATAATCTTTTAAATTAAATGTGCAGAAGTAATGAATTTGGTATGGGAGTTATATTCACGATTTTGGACGGTGAATAATCCTTTAAATAAAATGAATGCTTTGGAAAGTGATATTATAAAATGGAGTTCAAATGGTTTGAAAATAAATTGATTTGTAAATTTACTTATTATTAAAATAAGTATATGAAAATGCTTTCCAAATATCCAATAAGTGAAATGGTTATGAATGTTATCCATTAAAGATATTTTGAAGTGAATAATTGGAAAGTGATTTGATTTATAAACGATTAATAAAATTAGGCCCAGCTATTACTTAAGTGCTAGATTTTGTTTGTTGCTTTGATAGTTAAATAGCCGACAATCAAAATTGGTTATCTTAGTTCCTCAACTTGATGTGGGAACTAATTAGTCATATACTTAGTATGTAGCCGACTGTGTAGGCTTGATTATCCTTTGTGTTGAGAATGTTGATTCGTGTAGTGCGGAGTGATTACTCCTATCTACCAAGCTTCCTTCTTGGCCAAAGGATAGCAAGTTAAAAGTTGGATACGTGATAAGTCTATGAGACTTAGTTTCTATGTAAGGTTAAGAAACGCTTTTGCATTGTTGGTGTGAAGAGTCCGGGATAAGATTTATCTGAAAACCACTTCGGACTAACACGTGTATGACGATTGTGCAGGTTGGTCAATGATACAGATATTTATGATTTTCATAGTGAAGGACTGCTTGTTGATCGTTTGGGGTTAGAATCCCAATATACATCCAGTAGCAGTAGTCTCTTCGTTATGAAATACCCAATGCAAGGACTATTCGCTACTAATCCTAAGGATTTCCCGACAGGATGTGGTAGGAAAGTAGCTTTGGTTTGTCATGTTCCTGGACAACTTGTTTGGACGAGTGTCTGACATTGCATTTCTAAGATTACGTACATTGATTTTTACAAACGCACATCAGTGGTGGTGGAGAAGGTAACTTCTCTTAGATTAACACCCTCCTTGAGACATACGAGCTCAAGGGTTGTATTATTGTGGAAGGCAATTAGTAGTCAAGGGTAATGGCAATGTGGCATTCAAAGTGATGTGATATGTGTTATGTGAAAGGTAATCGATGCCTCTTTGGCCTCACTCCTCGAATAATGACTGAAACAGAGACAGAAGCTGCAAGGCTAAGTGGGTCGCTCCCAATTAGGAGATGTCATCACTCTTCTAGATATATCTTTACATGCTATGACGTCATGTATCTAATTATTGTTTATGTATGCTTGTGGCCACGATTAAAGGTCGGTAACGACCCGAGTGATGACATATTCGGTACTATCTAAGTATGGGTAGGCCGATCTTGTGTTGGTTTAGGCGGGCAGTATCTGCTTCCTAGGTACATCCCTCTAGAGGTATACTGGTTGGTTCGAAAGGGTAGTCCCTTTACCTAGTTATTTGTATGAAAATCCAAAATCCAATATGTGCCTGCCATTTTCTATTGTAGAATTCCTTGTATTACAAGGTGTGTGCTGGAACTTAATAATGTAACAATTTCAGCTATTTTAATATTATTTGTGTACAATAGACACTATTATAATATAAGAGGGTTTGATATGAGATGTCTGGTTGTCGTAAGGTAAAAACTTTGTCGGTATTTATTTGTGACTCAGTCTTACGAGATACCTTTTGTTTTGATAAAGGAAAAGTTTTGATAACTTTAAAAATTCAGTTGAGATGTGTTTTCTCACACTAGTTTACCAGACTTATTCGGGCATTCTTCCCTTTCAATACTCGGGTCAGATCAAGAATATTTACAGGTTCAAATTTTGTGCTTTTGGAGCTTCAGTAAGCGAGCTGAAGATCTTCATGTCGTATACACGTATCTGCTTATTATTCTGCTGCATTGCTTTGCATTGTTGTTGTTGTATATTATCAGCATTTCTAAGGACAAGTTATTATAATTATCCAAGTTGATGATTATTTATTGTGTACTTTGATATTGACTTTTGTATATTACAGTTTTTCTTTGTAAAGATTATTGATCTATATTATATGTTATTCTGCTGCGATCTAAGATTCTGTATTGTTTTGGGTTTTTCTTCTCTCTTCTTCTTCTTTTCTCTCTTCGTCACCCTCTCTTTTCTTTCTCATGATTATCTACAATCAGTGCGCTCCGGGTCGGACATGTGTGGTTTATTGTCGAATTCATAGGGTGTCGATTACGGGTCGTCACAGCGTGGTATCAGAGCTAAAGTTTAAGCGAGAACCTTGACCTTGTTAGGGTAAAGACTCATTGGAGATAGGGTTAGTAATACCCTAGGATGAGTAAATCATTTGAGATAGGGTCAGTAACACCGTAGAATGAGTTTGAGTGTATTATATATGAGTGCGTATTTGTTAATGACTAATAAATTGTTTTATGTTGATTTATTTATTGAGTGATTTATGGATTCCGATCGATGTGCCCGATCACCATATCGATGAGGGTTCCTAAGCATTTAAACACGGCGAATCGACACCCTGATTTTGAAAAATTGGTGAATGAAATAATTTTACCTAGGATTATATTTTGAATATAAAGTACATATTTTGAAAGGTTATAAAGCTAGAAATGAATTATCAAGGTTAGTGAAATTTAAATATGAACATCTTATGATTAGAATTTCACAGTTTGATTATAAGTTGTTTCATGAAGATAATCGATAAGTACGAAATCTGATAAGGTTGTTAAGATATTTAATACTTATTCCAAAATAACAAATTAAGAAATGAT
This sequence comes from Allium cepa, assembly GCA_030765085.1. Classification (NCBI taxonomy): domain Eukaryota; kingdom Viridiplantae; phylum Streptophyta; class Magnoliopsida; order Asparagales; family Amaryllidaceae; genus Allium; species Allium cepa. The sequence goes on along the minus strand of CM060932.1, from coordinate 390,492,606 downwards.
AATGTTAAGTTACTATCAAAAATTGATCAATTATTTGATTTAAATGTATAAGTACAAATACCTTGTGAATTAAGTTTCACGATTTGACTATAAGATGTTTGATAATAAGATTTGTTCAAGAAATGAGCATATAAGATAAAAATGTATTTAACAAATAGAAAATGATTATGTAAAAGATAAATGTAAAAGGAATGAAAATTTAAATTCGAGTAATTGAAAATAATTAAGGAAATTTAAATAAAGTTAATTAATATAAGATGAATTTATAAAAAGAAATTATAAAATAGGTTTTATAAACAAAAGTAATATCTAAAGGATTTTTAAAATGGTATTATTTTAAATAAAAAAGGGTATTTTATGATAACTAGTACAAATGGCTTGAAAATAAACTAAAAATGGGTAGGAGATGTGTTCGGATGGTAAACACTTGTCTTAAGTATTACTCTTCTTGTTAAGAGGATATATGGTCCTATTGGTAGCACCCAGTTCCCTGATAATATTTTGGACTTACTCGATCTATATAATTTTCTTAATATAAAGAGATGATGTGAATCATTAATTGATAAATTGATAAGTAATATTAATAAAAATGTTTAAACTAAAGATAAATTACCTTTTAAGTGAAAAATGTTTCCTTTGGAATATTTTCCTTTAACAAAAATATTTGGAAATAAATAATTGATGGAATTATATAAAGAAGCACCTTAATAAAATGTTTGAACTTAAGATAAAAGTTTTATAATTAAAACTTTTTTTGAAAGTTAATAAATACATATATTGTATGTAGATTATTTCGTAAGATTCGAGTTCGGGACTTTAAGATGTTGACACCGGTCCGGAAAAGGATTTATCACTTAATTCTTGACAGCAAACATTGATGAGGGTTTGTGGTTAGGTACTTGAGTTTTCATTCATAGTTGAGGACTATGCAAGGAAGGCAAAGGTTTCTAATCTAGAAGCCTGATTAGAGTCTACACTAGAGGATCGAGGGATTGATACTAATTTAGAAATAAAGTTGTGTATTCAAATAGGAGATCGAATAAGATATTACTTATAGATGATTTGTGTATATTATATGGAAATAAGTTTAAAGATAAATGTTTTGGGCAAACTTTTGTTTTGAGTAATTTCGAGGATGAAATTCTTTCAAGTAGGAGAGAATGTAACGACCCAAAATTTGACCACAATATACTATTTAAAGTGATTTTAAATATACAATATGTAATGTTATATGATTCAAGCAATATTAGATAGGATTTGGAAAGAGAAGTATAAACAAAAATAGTAACATTTGCCTATATCGACAAAAGTGACAAAATGCTGATTTCCAAAAAGCATGTTTCAATGCTTAAATAAATTATTTTATTTTATTTATGAGTGTTTATGCTTTTGAATATCAATATACAAATTTATTTTTAAATTTGGTTTACATAAATAAATAGTTTAACTAAAACGTCAAAATGTGAACGTAAAACATTTTGTTGAAAATCAACGTTTTGTCGATTAAAAGTTGTCGCATCTTTATTTTTCAATATATGAACATATATTCAAATAGTATAAGTATTAACTAATTCACTAATCAAATTTACTTTTACTAAACATACTTCGAAAAAATCTAAAATATAATTAACAAAAAGTAAGCATAAAAAGACAAAAAAGTATAAAAGTCAAAAAGTAAAACATCAAATCAAACAAACATAATTATTACTTTCTTTACTTATTATTTAAGTGCAAATGACATAAAGTAATGATTTAAAATGTGATGTTAAGTATTGGGAAAAAATAAGGTTGCTTAAAAAGTAAGGTTTTTTGGTAATTTGGTAAAGGGATATTTTGGTAACTTACCCCTTCATTTTTTCTATAAATATCAACTACTTTCTCACCTTTTTCACTCCATTTCTATATTTTTCTTCCTCCTTGAATCTCCCTTTAATGGCTTCTTCTCTCTTTTCCTTAATAACTTTTTCAAAATCATATTAAATCAACTCCAAACACAACCAAACTTTGCCAAAGCTTATAATACCATTAAAACATGGTTTAGCATCTAAGAATGGAAGAAATGAAGGAGGAGAGGTTCGAACTCATGGAGACTAAACTATTTGGAGGAAGAAAGCAAGTTCGGGAAGCTTCGGAGCAATAAAAAGAGAAGGAAGTGTCGTCGATTTCATTCCAAGGAGGTAGGACCAAATTAAAGGTGTTGCGGAAGCTCTACCGAATTTTTCGATGTTGGTTAAAGTTGAAAATAATAGCGAAGTTTTGGATTAAATACCGAATTTTTCGATGTTGGTTAAAGTTGAAAATAATAGCGAAGTTTTGGATTAAATGAATGTTGGTAGGAAGTGAATCGATTTGGTTAAAGGTGGGTACTCATATTTAAAGTTACTAATTTCTAAAAATATTTTAAGTTCATAACATGAAAAGTTTAATATATGTTGAATGGTTTAATGGATGATAACTTGATTGATATTATGGTTGATTATATGTTTGTGATATGGATGATAACTTGGTTTAATAAATGATAAGAAAAATGGTTAGTAAGCATAGTTAATTTAATAGGAATTTAAATCCATATAAATATGTGTATGAAGATTATTTAGCCTCTTAATGAAATCAAAATGTCTAAGAAGATTGAAAATGATATAATACTATAATATGAAGTGAAATGGAAAATGGATTTGAAATATGAAAAATATTGTTTAAAATGAAATAGAAATGTTTTATAAACATTTAAAAGTGCTTCCATGAAGTTTGAAATAGTCAAAAATAGACGCGTCGTGTAACGGTAGTTCGCGATTTAACGCCATAAAAGTCAAACGTGTGTAAAAATTGAAATATAGATTGGAATTCTTCGAGATAAGAATTTTCCAAACTATTATGTCCATATTTTTCCAACGAAGAAAGAAAATTGAGATTTCGATAAGTAGATTTTAAGATATGAGTAAAACAAGTTTTGAAAAAATCGCGGTTTTGCAGTTCGGAATCCAAAACTGGATTTCTTTGAAAATTATGTTTTAAAATTGTTTAAAAATATGAAATAAATTTACAAATCTTTTAAAATGTTTTAAAAGTGATTTAAGTAATAAAAATAGATTTTCAAATAATAAAAAGTCGTTTTAATCAATATAGCTTTAAAAAGCTCTTTCCATAGCACTTTTTCGCAACACTTTTCAATAACTTTTGAAATATAATTTTTAACCCAACCGTTCTTTTTCAAATCTTTTGTAAAGGTTTTAAAATGATTAATAAAGTATTCTAAGGGTGATGTGAAGGATTTATGGAATGGTTAAATAAATTAATAAGTGTTTTAAATAATGATTTGGAAGCTTTATAAATCATTTCTAAAAATGAAAGGAGTATGTGGAAATGACTAGTACTTTGTCCCGCTTGTAAGATCTAAACGGTAAAATAAGGTATGTAACTAAGGTTAGGAATGGAGCAACCAGTGCCCTGAACTTACATGGCCTTCATTTTATCTTTTAGACGAGGGGTGGAACAGATCGAAAGGAAAGCCCGGATGCTCTAAAAGATCATGTTTAAGTTTTCTCCAAGATAAAAGAAAAGAAGCAAATTCTTTGAATCTATTATAAATGGTTTATATATAAGATTTATAATATCGATATTTTATAAATGTAAGTAATGGTATTATAAATGAGTTTTATAAGTGTTAAAATGAAGTTATAAATGAAAGATTATAAGTAAATAAGATTTAATGAAGTGGAATTTTATAAATGTTGTTTTATAAGTATTAGAATTGGTTTTATAATCAATTTTTTAATGATTTATAATTATAATTTAGAAATTAATTTATAATGGACTTTATAAATAAATGTGATTAAAAGAATAAACTGGTAAATAATGTAATTTATAAGTAAATAAACTTATAATGGAATTTTGACATATAAATGAGATAAACGGGAAATTTGTTAATAAAGGGATTTTATAAATGGAATTTTTTATAAAATAGAAATGTGAATTATAAGCACTGTTTTATAAATGTGAAATCAATTTAATTTGATAAGCCAAATATGGATTTTTATAAAAGGAATTATATTCACGATTTTGGATAGTGAATAATCCTTTAAATTAAATGTGTAGAAGCAATGAATTTGGTATAGGAATTATATTTACGATTTTGGACAGTGAATAATCCTTTAAATTAAATGTGTAGAAGTAATGAATTTGGTATGGGTATTATATTCATGATTTTGGACAGTGAATAATCCTTTAAATTAAATGTGCAGAAGTAATGAATTTGGTACGAGAGTTATATTCATGATTTTGGACAGTGAATAATCCTTTAAATAAAATGAATGTTTTGGAAAGTGATATTATAAATGGAGTTTAAATGGTTTGAAAACAAAAGGATTTGTAAATTCACTTATTATTAAAATGAGCATATGAAAATGCTTTCCAAATATCCAATAAGTGAAATGGTTGTGAATATTATCTTTTTAAAGATATTTTGAAGTGAATAATTGGAAAGTGATTTGATTTATAAACGATTAATAAAATCAGGCCCAGTGATTACTTAAGTGCTAGATTTCGTTTGTTGCTTTGATGGTTAAATAACCGAATATCAAAATTGGCCATTTTAGCTCCTTAACTTGATGTGGGAACTAATTTTCCGTACACTTAGTACGTAGCTAAATATGTGGGCTAGATTATCGTTTGTGTTGAGAATGTTGATTCATGTAGCGTGGAGTGATTACTTCTATCTACCGAGCTTCCTTCTTTGCCGAAGGATAGCAAGTTGAAAGTTGGAGACGTGATAAGTCTATGAGACTTAGTCTCTATGTGAGGTTGAGAAACGCTTTTGCGTTGTTGGTGCGAAGAGTCCGGGATCAGATTTATCTGAAAACCATTTCAGACCAACATATATACGACGATTGTGCAGGTTGGTCGATGATACTAATATTTAAATTTTTTATAGTGATTGACTGCTTATTGATCGTTTAGGGTTAAAATCCAAATATACATCCAGTAGCAGTAGCCTCTTCGTTATGAAATATCCAATACAAGGACTATTCGCTACTGATCCTAGGGATATCCCAACAGGATGTGGTAGGAAAGTACCTTCGGTTTGTCCTGTTCCTGGACAACTTGTATGGACGAGTGTCTGACATTGAATTTCTTAGATTACGTACGTTGATTTTTACAAACGTACATCAGTGGTGGCGGAGAAGGAAACTTCTCTTAGCTTAACATATTCCTTGAGAAATACGAGCTCAAGGGTTGTATTTTTTGTGGAAGGCAACTAGTAGTCAACGGTAATGGCAATGTGGCATTCAAAGTGATCTGATATGTGATATGTGTTATGTAAAAGGTAATTGATACCCCTTTGGCCTCATTCCCTAAAAATGACTGAAACAGGGATAGAAGCAACAAGGCTAAGTGGGTCGCTCCCAATTAGGAGATATCATCACTCTTCTAGATATATCTTTACACGCTATGACGTAGTGTATCTGATTATTGTTGATGTATGCTTGTGGCCACGATTAACGGTCGGTAACGACCGAAGTGATGATATATTCGGTATAATCTAGGTATGGGTAGGCCGGTCTTGTGTTAGTTTAGGCGGGCAGTATCTACTTCCTAGGTACATTCCTTTAGAGGTGTACTGTGTTGCTTCGAAAAGTTAGTCCCTTTACCTAGTCATTTGTATGGAAATCCAAAATCCAATACATGCCTGCCACTTTCTATTGTATAAAGCCTTGTATTACAAGGAGTATGCTGGAATTCAATAATGTAACAATTTCATCTATTTTAATATTATTTGTGTTCAATAAACATTATTATAATATAAGAGGATTTGATATGATATGATATGTTTGGTTATCGTAAGGTAAAAATTTTGTCGGTATTTATTTACGACTCGGCCTTATGAGATACCTTTTGTTTTGATAAAGGAAGAGTTTTGATAAGTCTAAAAATTCAGTTAAGATGTGTTTTCTCACGCTAGTTTACCAGACTGATCCGAACGTTCTTCCTTTTCAATGCTCAGGTCAAACCGAGTATATTTACAGGTTCAAATTTGGTGCTTTTGGAGCTTCAGTACGCGAGCTGAAGAACTTCATGTCGTATACACGTATCTATTTATTGTTCCGCTACATTACTGTGCATTATTGTTGTTTTTGTAAATTATCAGCATTTCTAAGGACAGGTTATTATAACTATTAAAGATGATGACTATTTATTGTGACTCTGATATTGAATTATGTATATACCGTTTCTCTTTGTAAAGATAATTGATCTATCTTATATGTTATTCTGCTGCGATTTGAGATTCTATATTATTTTGGGTTTTTCTTCTCTCTTCTTCTTCTCTTCTCTTCTTCTTTCTTCTCTCTTTCTTCTCGCCCTCTCTTTTCTTTCTCACGATTATCTGCAATCAGTGCACTCTAGGGCGGACATGTGTGGTTTTTGGTCGGATTAAAGGGTGCCAATTACGTTTCGTCACACTAGATCTTAAATAAGATTTAGAATTATGAAATGGAAGTGGAATCGGAATTCAGTTAGGGTTTGGAACATAGTTAGGTTGTTTAAGAAATTTATTTAAAAATGGAACTCAATTTATAATCGACTTATAATCGATTAAGTATTGCGGAACCGTTATAAAAGTGAAATAAGACCGTGGGATCTATAAACAATGTTTTATAAATAATGTGAAGTGATTATCAGTGGATAAATTGAAATTATAAATTCATAGCGAGGATTTATAAAGAGACGAGTAAATCGGCTTAAAAATAAATGATGGGTTTATGTTTAGAAATGTGAAAGGGGATTTATGAAAATAGGACGTAAATCAATTGGTGATAAATCGAGAGGGATTTATAAATATAAAACTGGGTATATTGGAATTAAAATATATTTTATCGAGATGTTAAGTTTGTTTTTTTTAAAGAAGATTTTGAATTATTAACTAGGTGATTTAAAAAATGTTTTAGCATAAGAAATATTCCAGAAAGTTGGTTATTTAAATATATTTTTTATTGTCAAAATGGATTATAAGTTATAAATAAGCCTTGTAAATCGATTAAAATTTTATTAATAAATCAAAATTAATTATTGTTTCAAAGTCATGTAATTATTTTAAATTGTTTAAAGTATATTTAATTATTAATTAAGCTAGTTTATATTAAGTCAATTATTATTTAGAATTAATCAATTTCATTATTTCAAAAGATAAATTATTTAATATTAATATTATTTTATATAATAACTTTATGAAAGAGTATTTTCCTAAATAAACTTGGAAATTTATATAGGAATTTTATAGTTATTATTTTGAAAAATTATTTAATAAAGTTGTTGGAAAGTAATGGTATACTTTCATGGCGAAATCGAAGGCTGTGAATGCCTGTAGTTAAGTTTTGGATTTCTCTGGGATAGAGACGTAATCTTTGAGCCGTGAATCCATAGTGGGTACTGCATGGTGCTTTCCATTCCTTTCAAATATTTTTGAAAGGAATGGTTAGTGAATGTACATACTCCGATAAGATAAGTACATACCTTTTTATAAAGAGATTTAATTTATCAAAATTAAATTAGATGAGATTTGGTGTTTTTCAGTGGAAAATGAAATATTTGGTTGGATGATTGTTTATTTGAAATTTAAACAACCGACTATCAAATCTGGACCCAAAACATAACTTTAGGAATATTTAGAAGAGACATGGGGATTATGTGGTATAGTTACCGTTCGAGGTGCTATACTGTATGTACAAACTCATTTGTTCTTCTAGGACGATGATAAGGAAACCCGTCCACTAACGGTTAGGAGGTGATCTCCGATCTTATTTTCGTTTGCTCATTTCCTAAAGAATTGGGATTGAGTTTACTAAAAATATCGAACGTTGTTTCGAAGGGAACGGGATCGGATAAGTTATCCGAAAACCACTTCGATCCAACGAATACGTTTTCGAAGTAAAGATAAGAGCGTGTAATTGAAGATGGAGCATTGAAGCGCAAGGGCTAATCGCTACTAATCCTGAGGATTTTTCCAAATTGCATGTAGTATGAATAGTGCCCTCGGTTTCGTTCAGGCCTAGAACAGACTTGTATGGATGAACGCTGTCAGTACATTTTCATTGGAGGACAATAAGCGTTCTAAGAGAAAATTCCTTAAAAAGTTAATCGTGGCCTCAAGCCTCATCAACCGGGAATGACTGAAAATCAAGGGAAATGCAGCAAGGCTAAGTGGGTCGCACCCAATTAGGGTATGTTTATAACCTTTCTAGATACCCTTGGATATTATTACTACGGTGAGTGGAAGGAACTCGAAAACGGTGGGAACACCCGGGGAAATAGCATATTCGTTCTATGCAGGTCAGGGGTAGTCCGATAGTGTGTTTTAGGGGATGCAGGTCTTGTGTTGCAGGGGATACCGACGTGGTCCTCGGTACATTTTTCTAGATGTGTACAGTGGCAGGTGGTACCCCAGTGCCTAGTCATTCGTATGAAATCCATTCTTCAATACGTAACTTTGCAGTTTTGATTGTAAAGCGTAGTATGCTGGAATTTAATTAACGTAACAATTTCAGCTATTTGAATAAGTATTTGTACATAGACACTATTATAATATCAAATGATTTTGATGTGAAATGTTTTGGTTATCGTAAGGTAAAAACCCATTGTGTTTATGTGTGACATGGTCTTACGAGATACCTTCGTTTTTCAAAGGATTTTGATACCTTTAATAATTCAAATTGAGTGTGCCTTCTCAAATTGGTTTTCCAGACCAACTTATGTGTTATTTTATTATAATGCTCGGGTCAGACCGAGTATTACAAATACAGGATAGGATGCTACGGAGCTCAGGAGAGGAGTGTTGAGTCAAGATTTTTATAGAGTTTTGATTTCTGACAAAGGGATAAGTCGTGATCGACAAGACAAAGGGATATCGACAAAAAGAAGTTATTCATTAAAGAGTCACAAAGAGCTCCATATGTTAGAGGTTGATTATTTGGTATGTTAGTAATGTTATTTATGTTAAAATCTATCCTCAAATAATCTTATACCTTCAATCTTTGAATATATATATATATATATATATATATATATATATATATTCAATTAGTGCACATTAACTGTGCAATCTGGGCTAAACCGGTCGACCGGTTCAAACAAGGCAGTCGGCCGTTTCTGCCCAGAATGCACAGTTAATGTGCACAAGTGTACATAACGTATATATATTCAAATTCCTTTCTACTGGTTCTTTTTGACCTATCGACCGTTTTCAAACAGAAAGCAACCTTTCGTATAGACACTTCCTTTTCTTCAACGGTAGCTTCTCTTTCTCTTCACCAATGATCATGACCTTTGTTTTTACCTTTTCACAAAGGGTTACAACTGTTTATTTCTTATATAAACATCATGAAATCATTATTCCAATTAACCAATTTCTATTATTCTAATCTCTATTCTATTTATCTCAATCTTATACTTTCAAGCGCTCAAATTGCTCATATTCTATCATATATCGTTTTTGAGTCCTGAAATTTATTTAACATTCTTTTGATTCAATACGATATCCACTTCCAAATCTTCATATATACAAATATTCTATTTGAGGATAAGATTATAGGAAGTTTGTACTACAAGTGACAAAATAGTGTTAGCAAGAACACATACTGTCAACAAACAATTATTTTCATCTTTGTTGAAGTCCTCGTTGTTGTAAGAGGCAAGTGTTGAAGTCCTCGATGTTGTAAGAGGCAAGTGTTGAAGTCCTTAGTGTATTAGAGGCGTGAAATCCCATTCGTCTGTTCGGGTGTTGTAAACCTGTTCCTCCGGGTGAAGCGAGGTAGTTGGTAGTGAAAATCTAGATAGAAGTCTGGGACTGGACGTAGGACGGTGCTCCGAACAAGTATAAAAATCTCCGGTGTGCTTTTTCTATTTTACTGAATTTTCTATTATCTATGATTAGTCATATTTTTGTGTGTTATTCATCATATTACACGATCCGTGTGTACTATATTAGCACGTACGCATTTTTCATTTGGTACCAGAGCACGGTCATCATATAATCGTAACACAGTTATTTGGTATATTCTTGTAATATGGCAAATAACGCAAGTACTAGCACTCAAAACACCACTTACATGGAAGGTCAATCGACACAAAGACCTCCATTTTTCAATGGTCTTAACTATAGCTATTGGGCAACACGTATGTCATTCTTTATGCAATCAAACAGTTATGATGCCTGGAATGCTACTCAAAAAGAAATAGTGAATTCAACAACTGATTATTTAGAATGGACAGCGGCTAAGAAAACGGCAGCAGCCGTAAATGCAAAAGCAATAAATATGTTGTTTTGTGCATTAGACCAAAATGAATATAACTGTGTTAATATCTGCACTACTGCATATCAAATTTGGCAAACGCTGAAAACCACTTATGAAGGTACTAACAAGGTTAAACAAGCCAAAATAGCCATGCTGAAAAGTCAATTTCAAAATTTCAAAATGAAACCAAATAAGACAATCAATGATATGTATTCACGTTTTCAAACTATCCACCATGCACTTATTGGCTTAGGACAAAAGTATTCTGATTTTGATGTTGTTTCAACAGTCCTACATTCTCTGACTAGTGAATGGGAAGGAAAAGTATTAGCAATTGAAGAAGCTAATGACATTTCCGTCATGAAGCCAAATGAATTGATAGGAAACCTAATGTCCTATGAAGCTAACTTGCAGACTAGAAAGGAACAAAAAGAAGAACCGAAGAACTTGGCATTCCATGCTGAAAAAGACGAAAATGAATCAGAGTCTGAAGATGAAGATCTGGCATTCATAGCAAAAGGTTTCAAAAAATTCCTAAAACAGTGAAAAGCCAGTCGTTATAACAGAAAGAAATCTGGATCAAATAAACCAACATCATCCGTTATAGAATGCTTCAACTGTCACAAAAAGGGGCACATGCACAAGGATTATCCGGAGCAAAAGAAGAAGTCAGAAAATGACAAATTAAAATATAAGAAGGACAAATCAAAGAAACGAGCATTCTCGGTAACGTAGGATGATACAGACTCATCAGAAAGTGAAAATGATACGGAAGATGAACAAGCAAATGTTTGTTTCATGGCAACAGAAGATGAGGTACAAATTCCTACATTTGATGAAGTACTTGATATTAATGCTGAATTGATAGTCAAATATAAAGACATAAAACGACAGCTAAAAGAAGCCAAAGCAGATTTGAGTAGAGCAGAATTTGAACGAGATATGTTAAAAGACGAGAAGAAAATATTAGAAGAAGAACTTGAAAAACTTCAAGTATCATCATCTAATGTTGACTCTCAATTATCTCTTTTGAGTCAAGAAATTGAAACTCAAAAAGAGAAAAATGATGCTCTAACTACTAAAAATCATGAGCTTAAGGTAAAAGTCAAAATTCTGGACCTAGAAAAGGCTAGTTTACCAACTAAGTTAGATAACATTACTCAAAATGTTTCTAACTTTAACAAAGGACGAGAAAATTTGACAAAAATCATTGAAAGTTCACAATCTGTTTCAAATAAACAAGGTTTGGGATATAAGAAACAAGAAACCAAGAAACATCTTGGTAATGAAAGGAAGAAGAAAGTACAAAAGATTAAAGCTAAGAAAAATCTTAGTTTATTATATTCCAAACCAAAACCAGTTGTGAAATTTCAGAAGAAAAATGTCAAGACTATCAAAATATGGGTTCCTAAAACAAATAACAATTTGATTAGGAACAAATATATTCAGAATTTCATGAATACTGTGCATCTTAATACAAATTATATATATAAAGGGGATACCGGACCCGTATGGGTTTGGACTCCTAAGACCTAACTCTTAGGACCCCATAAAAAGTGGGTACCATGGACTTAATTTTATTTTTTGCAGGTCCCACTTAAGAAAAGAGGAAAGTGGATATTAGACAGTGGTTGCTCGAAGCACATGACTGGAGACAAGAGCGTATTGACAAATATTACATACTCAGATGGTGGCTCCGTCACTTTTGGAGATAATTCAAAAGGCTATATCATTGGCAAAGGCAATGTGAGCAATTGCGGTACATCTAACTTACCTCTCATTACTAATGTCATGCTAGTTAGAAATTTGAAACACAATTTACTTAGTATTAGTCAGTTATGTGACAAGGGTTTTACAATTTCCTTTTCGAATAATAAGTGTAGTATTTTAGATAAAGACCATAATTTAGCTTTTGAAGGTTATAGAGACAGAAATATATATATTCTGAATATGAATATGAATATTAATCATAATTCAGATATGTGTCTTGTGGCTAATGATAATGATCCATGGTTATGGCACAAACGCTTATGTCATATAAACTTCAGAACTATTGACAAGCTAGCCAAAAACGATCTAGTTAGAGGACTACCCAAAATAAGTTTTAATGTTAACAACATCTGTGACGCGTGTCAATTAGGAAAATTGACCAAATCATCTTTTAAATCCAAGAAAGTCATATCAACATTACAACCACTTGAGTTACTACATATGGATTTATTTGGACCTACTAGGGTTCAGTCAATAAATCACAGTCGATATGTGCTTGTAATTGTTGATGATTTCTCCTGTTACACATGGACAATTTTCTTAAAAAACAAAAGTGACACTTTCGATCATTTCAAATCTTTCGTCAAAAGAATTCAAAAATCAAAAGGGATTAAAGTTAAAAATATAAGAAGTGATCATGGCGGAGAGTTTGAAAATAATGAATTTGAACATTTTTGTACAAAGAAGGGTATATATCATAATTTTTCGTTTTCCAGAACTCCACAACAGAACGGAGTTGTAGAACGGAAGAGCCGAACTTTACAAGAATGTACAAGAACATTATTAGATGGAACCACCTTACCAAAACATTTCTGGGCAGAAGCCGTCGCAACTGCCTGTTATGTTTTAAATCGTGTGTCCATAAGACCTCTTACCAAGAATACTCCTTATGAATTATTTAACAAAAGAAAGCCTAAAACCTCATACTTCAAAGTTTTTGATTCCAAGTTCTTTATTTTAAATACGAAAGACCGGCTTGGCAAATTCAATCCAAAAGCCGATGAAGGAATATTTGTCGGTTATTCGGAACGAAGCAAGGCCTATCGTATATTTAATAAACAAACCAAACTATTGAAGAATCACTTCATGTCTCTTTCGATGAATTCTATCAGCATCCTCAAAATATAGCAGATAATGACGAAACAATAGTCACTGATAATCCAATCATCACAAATGTTGATTCTGACTCGGAAATAATTATTGAGAATATTCCTCAAATATGTGAGTTACAATCACCACCAAGGATATTAAGAGACCATCCGGCCCAAAATATAATCGGTGAAGTAACATCACATGTCAGAACAAGGAGTCAACTCAACCAAATGGGTCATGTCACTTTTCTCTCAAATATCGAACCTAAGAATCCAAAAGAAGCTGCTACAGACGATTACTGGATCATTGCCATGCAGGAAGAACTAAATCAGTTCGAGCGCAATGACGTTTGGGAACTTGTTCCAAGACCAACTGATCAGTCAGTTATTGGTACTAAATGGGTCTATAAAAATAAGGTTGACGAACAAGGAAATATCACCAAAAATAAAGCAAGATTAGTAGCACAAGGGTATAATCAGGAAGAAGGTATCGATTATGAAGAAACTTTTGCACCAGTTGCTCGATTAGAAGCTATTAGAATCCTTTTATCTTTTTCTTGTCACCATAATTTCAAACTTTATCAGATGGATGTTAAAAGTGCATTTCTAAATGGATTTATCAAAGAGAATGTATATGTCGAACAACCTCCTTTGTTCGTACATGAAAAATATCCTGACCATGTGTTCAAACTTAAGAAAGCTCTGTATGGTATAAAACAAGCACCTCGTGCTTGGTATGAACGACTACGTAGCTATCTTATTAACTCAGGATTTCAAATAGGCAAAGTCGATCAAACTTTGTTTATCAAACATTCTCAAAAGGATATTCTAGTTATTCAGATATATGTAGACGATATCATCTTTGGTTCAACAAACGATAAACTCTGCAAGGAATTTGCAAATATTATGACCAACGAATTCGAAGTGTCTCATATGGGAGAACTGTCATATTTTCTTGGACTTCAAATCAAACAACTTCCGAATGGTATCTTTATTAATCAAGAAAAATACCGCGAAAATCTTATCAAACGCTTCGGGTTAAATAACACATCTGTTAAACCTACTCCTACAACTACACATCTTGAAAAAGATAAAAATGGTAAGAATGTTGACCAGAAACTATATCGAAGCATGATTGGTTCTCTTCTTTATCTTACAGCAAGTCGTCCAGATATAATGATGAGTGTTTGTTTATGTGCACGCTTTCAAGCAGATCCAAAGGAATCACATCTACGAGCAGTGAAACGCATAATTCGTTATCTTAATAATACCAAAGATTTCGGTCTTTTTTATCCAAAAGAATGTCCATTTGAATTAGTATCATATAGTGATGCTGATTTTGGAGGCTCTCGAATGGATAAAAAGAGTACAAGTGGTACATGCCATTTTATTGGAAAATCACTTTTCTCTTGGTTTAGTAAGAAACAAAATTGTGTTTCACTATCAACATGTGAAGCTGAATATATATCAGCGGCTCTCGCTTGTACTCAAGTAATATACATGCAACAAACACTTCAAGATTTTGATATTCATTTATCAAATTCTATTATATACTGTGATAACACAAGTGCTATAAATCTTTCTAAGAATCTAGTGAATCACTCCAGAACCGAACACATTGATATCCGTCATCATTTCCTTAGAGACAATATTGAAAAAGGAAATATATGTCTCGAATTTGTCCAAACTGATAGTCAACTAGCGGACATTTTTACTAAGCCTCTACTTGAATCTAGTTTCATTAAATTTCGTAGAGAACTTGGTTTAATTTCTAGAAAAGAACTTGATAAGTAATCACTAATGTTATATTCTTAAGTTCTTTTCGGATTATTTTTGCTATTGCTATATTAGGAAATTAAATATGAGCTTCTAATCTTTTCTACGGCCAAGTTTGCACGACAATTCTCATCCACAAGCTTATATATAGGAATTTTTTTATATATATAAGCTTGAAAAAATATTGTTTTTATCACTTCCTATCTGAGCCTAAAAAAAAGTTTATACATATAGTTCATTATGGCACATATTTGTGATAAGTGTGCTCAAAAGTCCCATATTTCGGTCACAAGTTCTGAGCCAAAAGAATATTACTCTCCTGAAACTCCAAAACACAAAACAAAGTGTCATCACCAATGCATTCATACTCCTGGCAATACGCCAACTTCGAAACGAGCAAAGAAGGTGTTGTTTTGTTCACCCCGTACCAGTGAGAAGATCAATGAGATTCATCATCATCAAAAACATCAAATCGATCTTCAAAGACAGCTGCATTATGAGCAACAACTGACTTCGGAACGACTATCTCTTCTAGAAAGAATGGCATCATTCTTTTTTGGTTCAAACAAACATGGCGTATACGAGCCAATGCCTCATGCACCTTCATCCTCTAGAAGCCTAAATTCATGGGATAAAAACTATGCTCAGAATGAAGGAGCGAAAGAAAAATGGTCGCCATGGAAACCACGCATTACCGATGTCAAAGAAAAGACTTCTGACCATATTTCCTCTACCTCTCATTAAATTTGTTTCAATATTATGATTGTATTCTCGTATTTGTTTTTATGAACTGATATATATGTATATATATATATCATGTTTTGAATATACTCAATTTTATATGGATCGTTAAACATTCAGAAATTCAAGCAAGAAGAAGGAAAAACTACTCACAGGCAAACCAGTCGACCGGCCATAAACCACCAGTCGACCGTTTTTGCTTCTGTAAGAAAACGGTCGACCGATGATTTCCGGGCGGTCGACCGGTTTCGAGCTGTTTTGTTTTTTAAAAAGGTACATACGACTATTTATTCACTCCATCTCTTCATTAAACTCTCATAACTCCATCTCTTTTTTTTTTTCAATAACTCTCATAGCCTAGAACTAAACTCTTCTACCAATCTCACCCAAATGGCTCCTCTGCAAAAGAAATTAAAGCAAGCTTCTACCTCCGAAACTCAACCAATCGATCTCTCTGTCAGGAAGTGGCTTGTGGATCCAATCGCAGTCAAAAGGTGGAATGAGATGAAAGATTTTACAATCCATCTAGGTTCTTTTGTTAATTTCTCAGATTTCTCTAGTTATCGTATTCTTGGCTTAGCAAAGGATGCCGACATTGACAACCTAATTGACTTTGATCAAAACAATGTGGAAATTAACCATGTAATGATCAAATTATTTTATGCTAACCTAAATTTAGAGAAAAACAAGCCATAGAATCCTAATTATTGTCTTTGGTCCGTTGTTTGTGGCAAAGAAGTATTTATCTCATGTGATAGGATGGCAACCGTTCTTGGTTCTTCATTTATCGGTGAAAAATTCTCAAGTAATTTTTGCAATGTTCATGTCCGTAATCAAATTAGCCATCTATTTATTGAAGATGACAAGGATAGCACTAAGTCTATTGGTTTACGGCCTTCTGCAAGAATTCTTCATCATACTCTTATGCACTCTCTATTACCGAGAATAGGAAATTTTGATGTTGTCTATAAAAAAAATTTCAAGGCATTATACTCAATCTATGGGGGTATTCGTATAAATTGGATTGGTATGATCTTTGATGAGATCTTGAAAGTAAATGATTGGTCTAGGCCACATTTGTTCTATAACGAGTATATTATGCGTCTCTTGCTTGATTGTGGCATTGAACCTCCCAAGTCTTCAATTTCCAAACCAAAAGTCATCAACAAAGCATCGATTAAAAGAATGAAGCTTCCCGCTCCATACTTTAATATTATGCCTTTTGAACAATGGAAAGAACAAGGACATAAAGAAGCTTCATCACGATCATCCCGCCCTAAACCTGAGGAAGTTAAACTTTTACGACCATCTTCCTCAACAAAAGAATCACTTGACACTATTGCTCGAAATCAATTCCTTCTCGAAGCACGACTTAAGCGCATGAATACAAAAATGGATAAACGCTTTAACAAACTTAAGTCTTTCTTCGTTTCTATATGGGAAGCAATATCATGTGGTGCATCATCTTCATCAATGCAAGCTCCAGACCTTGGCGCGCGCCCAGCTCCTCCTACTTTTGCTTGGACATCTTCGGAAGAGGGTACAAGCTCGGGAACTAGTCATGATCGTGGACACGTAAAATCTCAGCTTGTTGAAGAAGAAGGAGAAGAAGAAGAAGAAGAGGGTGAGACGGAGTCAGATTAAGTCTCTTTTAGTTTATTTTGCGTTCTTATGACTTTAGTTTTTGCTTTAAAGACATTATCTGGCACTTGTACTAAATAGTGTCGTGTTTTAATTCGTACTAGACTTGTGTGTATTATCATCTTGTGTGAATGTTACTCTTGATCTATGGTAGTAGTTTTATGTTGCTTATAATCTCATTTACAAAGAGGGAGAAAATTGTTTCTTTCATAGTTTTATGTTGCTTATTATCCTCCATTTAACAACTCCTTTTCGTCGATGACAAAGGGGGAGAAAATTGTGCTAACAGTATATATGCAGGACACAATCTCAGGGGGATATCATATACAGGGGGAGATTCATAACTGTGTTGTCATCAATCAAAAAGGGGGAGAATGTTGAGTCAAGATTTTGTATAGAGTTTTGATTTCTGACAAAGGGATAAGCCGTGATCGACAAGACAAAGGGATATCGACAAAAAAAAGTTATTCATTAAAGAGTCACAAAGAGCTCCATATGTTAGAGGTTGATTATTTGGTATGTTAGTAATGTTATTTATGTTAAAATCTATCCTCAAATAATCTTATACCTTCAATCTTTGAATATATATATATATATATATTCAATTAGTGCACATTAACTGTGCAATCTGGGCTAAACCGGTCGACCGGTTCAAACAAGGCAGTCGACCGTTTCTGCCAGAATGCACAGTTAACGTGCACAAGTGTACATAACGTATATATATTCAAATTCCTTTCTACTGGTTCTTTTTGACCAGTCGACCGTTTTCAAACAGAAAGCAACCTTTCGTATAGGCACTTCCTTTTCTTCAACGGATGCTTCTCTTTCTCTTCACCAATGATCATGACCTTTGTTTTTACCTTTTCACAAAGGGTTACAACTGTTTATTTCTTATATAAACATCATGAAATCATTATTCCAATTAACCAATTTCTATTATTCTAATCTCTATTCTATTGATCTCAATCTTATACTTTCAAGCGCTCAAATTGCTCATATTTTATCATATATCGTTTTTGAATCCTGAAATTTATTTAACATTCTTTTGATTCAATACGATATCCACTTCCAAATCTTCATATATACAAATATTCTATTTGAGGATAAGATTATAGGAAGTTTGTACTACAAGTGACAAAATAGTGTTAGCAAGAACACATACTGTCAACAAACAATTATTTTCATCTTTGTTGAAGTCCTCGTTGTTGTAAGAGGCAAGTGTTGAAGTCCTCGGTGTTGTAAGAGGCAAGTGTTGAAGTCCTCGGTGTATTAGAGGCGTGAAATCCCGTTCGTCTGCTCGGGTGTTGTAAACATGTTCCTCCGGGTGAAGCGAGGTAGTTGGTAGTGAAAATCCAGATAGAAGTCTGGGACTGGACGTAGGATGGTGCTCCGAACCAGTATAAAAATCTCTGGTGTGCTTTTTCTATTTTACTGAATTTTCTATTATCTGTGATTAGTCATATTTTTGTGTGGTATTCATCATATTACACGATCCGTGTGTACTATATTAGCACGTACACATTTTCAACGAGCTGAAAGACGGAGACATATTACATGTGTTTGATTTTATTCATTGTGTATTGTAGGCTGTATATTCAGCATTTGTGAGGATAAGTTATTATAAATATCCAGTATTGAGTTGTTGATTTATTGTACTCTGATGATGTATTGTATAAATAACAATTGTAGTTCTTTTTGTATAAAGGCATGTTATTATCTATTGTATATTGCTCCGCTGCGATTGTGAGATTCTGTGTTGTTGTTTTTGTTTCTTCTTCTACTTCTTTCTTCTTTTTCCCTAACGATCTGGTATATCCGGCATTTGATTGCTCAGCATGTAATATAGTGAATGTATTGATGTCGATTTTTCGAGCGTCAAAAATTCGGGTCGTGACACACCAACAACATTAGCAGTAGTTGCTTGGGAATTTAGTAGCAAGTTCTCCATCATCACGTCGAACATAGCCAGTAAGTCAGGGTTACCAACCCTCGAGCCTGCTCCTTCCTTGACACGGAGATGGAGTTTCTTGCAGCGTTTCTTCTATGTCGGCTCATTCTTGATTAGTAACAAGAATAATTAGCCTCTCATAAAGAAAATTGCATTAATGGTACTCGTGTATGCATGCTACTTGTATACTATAGTTTTGAAAACCAAAATATATAATAAGTACGCTCTATCTCATGTATGTATATACTCTCAATCCAATCTAGGGTGATAACTCCTTTCCTACCTCTATCAGATCATGATATCAACTCTGGTTAATGAGGCAGCCTAAGCTCTAATACAAAGTGACGACCGTCCTAAACCCCGGCACCTAATATACCTGAAGAGTGTCCTATAATGGTTCTTAGTCAATGCAAAACGATAGTCAAGAGGTGAAAAGAAACAAAGTAATCATTGAATCCATCGTATATCTCACAGCACATCGAATAAAATTACTAATATAAAATAGGCGAGACAGTATAACTAAATGAAATGCAAAAATAAGAGTGCACGAGTTCATATGGTTATACAAAGTAGTAGTGGATTTTATACAACTGATAATAAACTCAAAAAGGTAGACTGACTCTATATATAGTAAGCGAGCACTGTGCTGGCTCCACAATGTCGCGCAATGGAATAAGCAATAGTAAGTGCATATATAGTACAAGAGAGCTCCATCTGCATGGCGACCGCATATCACCTAAAACTGCTATTTAGTCTACTCATTTAAATGTACCTGATATAATGAGAAGCAATGCATAAAAACTTGAGCAAGAAAATAAGCTAGCGTGAGCAACAATAAATCTGAAAATACTATACAAGTAGATATAGTATGGAAACAGGTTGTACAAACCATACCTGACATGTCCCTGCAACTAAAGAGCTAGCATTTATACTACTCTACAAACATCATAAAGGTGTGCTACATCCTAAGTACAACATCGGGTATCTAGGTATCCACATCCACAATACCTACATCATGTGATATCCCTAGAGTGATAGACTATAAGAAAAGAAAGCATAACAGATATAACATCCATCAAACAATCCTCACTATCACTTAATGTGCCCTAGAAATATGGTAACTCATATAACCATTCCTCGATCAGGGATTAATGGAAAAATCCTAGTTTTCACTGTACCCATCCACCAGTCCATAGCTGACATTAGATCCACTCCACTGATCCAGAGTATACGGATCCATTCAACCGATCCAAGGTAGCCATTTCAGGTACATAATGAGCATCCTCGTAATACCCCTAGTTACGAGTACATCAAAAAACACTCGAGTATCAATGATTCCTTAGCACATGTATCTGAGTCCTTTCCTTGCTTTATTAAGTTTCCATTCAACCTCAATGGACCATTCCACATTATTCTCTTTCCATGAAAGAACCTTTCAACATTCTATCCACCGGTCACCTTTCCTAGGATCCGCCATTATAGATAGTTATCCTCATGACTCTTTTTAACATCAAGCCATCATCATTGGAACATACTCCATCACCGTCAAGTTACCATCAACGAAGTACCAAAGCCATCATCTTCATTGTGCTACCACATCACAATTAGACATCAAATGAATGAACGAACACCTTCATCATAGCCTATAGGACCCCTTGAGCATCCCCTGGAAGTTTGGTCAAGATTGGCCTCTTTAATTCATATCGGTATCGAACTGATCAAGTCGGTACCAATATAATTACTTAGCCAAAATCTGGTTAAGTTTTTAAGGCCGATCTCTTGCCTCCTTTCACTTGCCTAGAGCTTCCCCTTTTCATATCTCAACTCCCCAAGTCCCTTGGTCAACTCCAATATCCTAAAAAGAGGTTGGTATCGACCAAAAGAGGTCAGCATCAAGTTGTGTACAAAACCAATTTTCTGGACTTTAGCTCTTAAACCCCATCTTATCGTCGATTTGAAGTCTCCCTTGAATTTGTGTAGCCTTGGTATTGAGTAAACTCCTTCAAAAACCTAAACTGCAACTTCTAATGAACACCTATCTACTCGGTACCGACCTGAGGTTGAGCATCCAAATCGACTCCAATTTACCTGCGACCAAAAATGTAGCTCCTCTCCTCCTCTAGAACCCCTTCTCCAAGTTGTACTCATTTTTGATCAAGTTTGACCTCCTTTTGACCAAATCGATAACCACATCCTAACTAATCCAAAAGCAATAACAAACATATCAAAGCAATATTTGAAATAGCAATCATCATCCATATGCATGCATTAAACGCATATAGTTCATTTAAACATGATTAACATATAAGATTTAGCATAGATCTAATTTTATAAAAAAGATGACAATATGGTTCAAAAGAAGTGTAAAACCATTTACAATCCATGTATATCCTCTAAACATATACAAAGGCAAAATTAAAGTTTAAAAAACTTTTTTGCATAGAAATCATATCAAAACACCACATTTAACTATATGGACGTGCACAGGATAGTGAAGACCATAAATTACTTACCCGATACCCATATTACCAATTTAATCCCCAAATTTGAAATGGATAGCAAGTAATTTGAATTCCTAAGGAACCAAAATGATAGATCTTTAATCCCTTTTGCTAATTTCCCTTCTAATTGCATTTTAAGTTTTAGATTAGTATGAAAAAGATAAGCGTTTTGATGAAATCTATGTTAATGGAAGTTTAGAACTATTTTTGGGAAGTGTGAAGATTAATTAGATATGTCCTATCAGTCTCAGTTAGGCACATGTCCCCAAATGGGTTAGTAGGCCCAAGTATGGGGTTAACTGTCACCCATTAATCTGGCCAACAACATTCTAAACTTAAAACGGTCATATCTCCTAACTAGTAAATGGTTTTCCTAAAGACCACTCTACGGAAGAGAAACCATCATTCCGACCTAATGGAAGTGGTTAAAGCTTTAATTCAACTCCTATCAAAAGTTATAGGTTTCATAAGAATTTCTTAGTCCAAACCATCCGATAAAAATTCTAAAAGTGGAAAGTGTCCCTATTGGTCATTTTCCAAAAAAAGTTTAGGGTCATATGACCTTATATGATTTAAATATAATATTTTTTGAACCTTCGATACGTATAACATCGGTCATTACAAGCAAGCCCAAGCACTTGTAGATTGACATTTAATAATGATTTAGTTTGGTAAAATTTATCAAAAGGGAAAGGAAAGTAGAGACTTAGATTTCTGGGTTGACAGTTTTGAGGATCGGTGATCTAGCCTATCATAAATTTTCCTTTTAAGAGCAAGAGGTGTGATAGTCCTTCTTGTATAGTATTCATGAAAGAAAGTTGCACCACTTAAGAATTTAGGTCACCTTGGATGTCAAATAGACTCAGAGGAGTTTATAGCTTGGCATGTACACTTCGACTATTGTTGGTTATCGTACATGTTATTATAGACTCCTTTTGAATAATTAATTATTTGGATGGTAATTGTTTGTTAGCTTGCCTTTTTGCAGGGTAATACATAGGTGGATTTAACCTAATGGAATTCACGATCTTCAAGGTGGAAAGGTAGGAAAAACGGTTCCTAGGATTGGAGATCAATTACATTTGGAATTATGGATGATAGTTGAATGGATTCAGATGGATAGCACTCAAAAAATGGCTAAGTATGTAACTAATACTTCTCCTTGAAGAGGGATCGGAATAGATAGGATGCACACATCACAACTCAACGATGATCGCTCCATAACTCAACAACTACAAGGCAGATTGAGATAAAACTTTGGAAACATGAAGAAGGGACCCAGGGAGTCTACCATAGGGACTGCACATCAAATAGAGCAAGTTGGAGGGATCCACCCTCTTCCCTCTATAGGGATCGGCTATAATCAGCCTTCATAATATATTGCAACAAAGATTGATCAATAACTCGAGTTCTACTAATCCAGTTGGCTTGAAACATGGAGGCTAAGCATAATATAACATGAAGAAGCTTCTCTAGGGATCACATGACATTTGGAGGAGTTTTGAGAGATTATCCCCTATCCCTCAATAGGGATCAGCCTTCTTCCCTTTTAGTGATTGGCTAAACCCAACTTTATAGCAAAGATCAATCAATATCTCAACATCTAGATATCCAATTGACATGAAACTTGGAGCACAAGCTTACTATAGCATGTGGAACACCGCATAGGAATCGCAAATCAAATGAGATAATTTGGAGGGATCAACCTCCACCCCCTCCCCCAAAGGGATTGGCTGAAAGCAGAGTACATGCAATACTACTTCACGGAAAATGTCATATCTCACAAACCGTAAGTCATAATGGCGTGAAATTTGGAGGGCAAGTAGATAACATCATGGAGAACTATCTAGAGGGATAGAATCCTATTTATACAGCAAAACAGGGATCGGTACCGAGCTCTATTGTGGTCCTTAATGGGATTGAAATTTTTTGTAGCCTTGACATGGCCTGGAGGTCCTTCTACCAAAATTTTAGTTCGATTCATACGTATCTTCCCCTATAAATACTACATACACGGCATTAGAAAAAAGAATTTCTTTCTGCTTCTCTTTATCTTCAACCTAGGCTACATTCTGTGAATTTTATTATTGGATATTGAATCGTAATTGTAAACAGACTACAGTATAGTAAAAGGGATTGTCTTAGAGCGACCATAGGCCGGAGTTGGAAAACCGCTATAAATCTTGTCTCTTTTTTACTTACTTTCATTTTTAATTTGTTTGTCTTCATATTATGTTCTCTACATTAGATGCTATACGAGATCTGTGACTGGATATTGTTGCTTTCATCTAATTGGGTGTTAATGGCCAATTTTGACCCCAACATTGTTATTATTTTTGTTGCTTATTGATTGCTTTTTGTTACTTGACTATTGATTAATTATTTATTTTTGATTATTAATTTCTGTTGCTTATTGATTACTTGTTGCTGCTGGATTATTGATTGAATGTTTATTCTTGATTATTACTTTTTATTGCTTATTAATTTCTTGTTATTTCTTGATTATTGATTGATTATTTATTTTTATTTATTGATTTTTGTTGCTTATTGATTGTTTGATGTTGCTTGTTATTGTTAGCATATTGTGTTAATTTTTCTTTCTGTAAAAGGAGTACCCGATGTATTTTGTGAATTCTGTTTGTATAAGTGTGCAATTCTAGCGATGTCGTTGTAGTGATTCCACTAGAGAAAGTGGAAGTGAATCAAATGTGTCTTTAGACCTTGAGGGAGTATTCCTTATTGAGAATGGATCTATATGACTTCAGATCGATAGAGTTAAGCTTGTCCGTGTTCAATTGAGTTTTTTATTAGTATGCCTCTAATTATTGAAAGAATTTTTGTTTTCCGTTTTGTTTTGTTAAAATATAGGAAAGCATAGTGTAGTGCTTGCTTTGTTGTTGCTTGTATTTTACAAATGTGCTTATTGTTTCAACGGTAACATATTTGTCAGAGATGTCTATAACATTAAAGTTGCTTGTTGCACAGTTTGTTATAGTATGTTTATTTGAAGTGTTTGTTGCATTGGAGATTCTTGTTCCATTAGATGTATTTGTTGCACGGTTAGTTGTAATCTATTTATTTGAGATGCTTGTTGCATAGTCTAATATAGCATATTTATTTGAGATGATTGCTATATATGATTTAGCATGCTTAAATACATGGTTTAATGACACAATTATGTTTAATCCTCTTTGATGGGTATATGAATAGGTACATACAACCAGTTATGTGCTAATGGGATGTTTATTCGCTCGGATTCACATCTAAATAGCATGCTCTTGTTGTGAAAGAGGTACATAAGATATATAAACTTAAGTAAATGGTTGAAATACTTAATAATCAAAATGAATAGTAAAAGTGAATATCACTAAAGTAAATGATTATAAACTTAAGAAAACGTTGAAATGGTTCATACATATATTCAATATTAAATGCTACTATATATGAAGGAATGAAAGTAAATTAAAGTTAAGAAAATTAAGTATGAATTTATTCACTAATGAATATTAATATTAAATGGAAATCAAGTTATATAAATAAATAATAAATGTGAATTGAACTGCAAGAAACTTATATAATGTTTTAAGAACTAATTTATTGATGATCTAAATAATTGAATGGAAAATAACATATGTAAGTAAACGAATGTAAATTAATGGGAAAAGGACATTTTATGAATGAACAAAAAGTAAATAATGTGTAAAAAGGAAACTGATTGAATAAACTTAAATAACATTTAACTTTTGTATTATTTGGCTAATGGAAAGTTTGGAAAAGGACACTTCTAATTGTTTGAGGTTGT
This sequence comes from Allium cepa, assembly GCA_030765085.1. Lineage (NCBI taxonomy): Eukaryota > Viridiplantae > Streptophyta > Magnoliopsida > Asparagales > Amaryllidaceae > Allium > Allium cepa. The sequence continues at coordinate 390,467,050 of CM060932.1, read as the reverse complement.
GTGAATAACCTATTAAGTAATTATCTAAGGCTGTTGAGCATAGATACACTTGATAGTTTATTTATCACTCTGTATGTTTAAAAGTTTCTAAACCTAAGCAAACCATTAGTTTTGGTTGCTATGATGTATGCTTGATTCCTTTGTTGCATATGATGTTCGTGTTGTTTTGTTTGCAAATGTTTTGCGTTGATTTGATTTTTTACTAATTGAAACAACTAAATATTTCTCTTATACACAATTTTCACTATTTTGGATTATATAAGTGGAATACAGGTTTAAGGAAGCAATAACTACTTCTTTTGTTTTCATAAATAAAGTTTGTTAGCAGAACAAATATGTACGTTTTCGGATTACGGTTTTGCAACGATATTTTACTGTTTTGTTGTTTTTCCCATGGTTTGGGTGTTTTATTATTGAAATATGATATATATATATAATGTAATTATTATTTTTTGGACCTACCGCATAAAGGACACTCTGGCAAAAAAATTCGTAAATTTAGAACTTAAATTTTTTCTTGTGAAAGTGAAGATATTTTCAAACTTTTACAAAACATGAACATGAAAGATTTAATTTTTTATAAATTGATATATTTTATTTAAAACATTTGATTATGTAAAAAATTTGTAAAAATTGAATAATTTGAATAAATTTATATCAAGTTTCTTAATTTCTTCTTTTCCTTTTCGACGAAGAAAAGTTTAGAGTGGTGAAGAGCGTAACAACCCATATTTTCGATAATTATAAATATTAAGTTAGATAAGATTTTAAAATTTAATATTGATATAAATTAAAATTGATTTATTAAAGAGAAAAATATTTAGAATATAATTTAATTTTATTGTTTGAATGTTATTGACAACTATTTTACTGTAATTTCAATCAATTGAAATAATTATAAAGTTAATTTGATTATGATTGTTAAAGAGGAATAAAATAATTGTTAGAATAAATGGTTGAAATTTAATGTAATTAGATATTATGATTAATATGGTAAAAGATGATAACCATAGGATATGAATGTAATAAAATGTAAACTAATGTTAATTATATTCATAAGATAACGGTTGATTTAAATAATAAGAGTGAAAATTCAAATAAAAGAATTTATTTGAATTTAAATTATAATAAAATAGGTTTTATTCCTATTGTAATTTAACGTTAAAATTTATGTAATATTTAAATATTGGATTTAACATGGAAACTATATTGTAAAAGATTATTAATTTCCGTGCAATCAGAAATGATGAAAATTGTTAACTATTAAATTTGAATTTAAAATGGTGGTTAAATCAATTTAATAATAATTTATTAATTAACATGAAAATCAGCCATTTTGGCCACTGTCTTGGATTTCTATGAAACCAGTTTCATCAGATCCGTAACAGTGAATTATTGTAGGATTTCAAGTTTCGTGGAAATTGGACTTGTCATTTGATTGTGCGAGCTCGAAATGCGTAGAAATCGATTGATAGAATTTAAATAAATATAATTTGATTTTAAAAGATAACTTCTGTATACAATGGAATTAGAGTTTGAACTAGTTCCATTGAGTTTGAAAATATCGATAACCTATAATTGATAAATGGGATAACCTACTTTCGTTTCGGAAGCGGAACGGGCTTTTCGGGTCGTGTTATCGTTTTGAACCAATTCGATATATCCATTTGTTCTTGTCCATCTATATATAGCCTGTTATAAACCCTAACAGTTTCTCATTTTCTTTTCCTGTATGTATCTTTTCATTCATCTGTTCCTCCTTCTCAAACGTCAAAACATCAAAACCTAATTCCCAATTCCAAAATTCTAATTTCAAATTTCAAATCAAAATAAAAAAATTCAAACTTCTCAACTATATCGAATTATATATCGTTGGAAAGCTCTCCACGAACGCAATCTAAATCTGTAGTTCATTTTTGCAACTGAGTCTCGGATTGGTCAGAAATTAACGAAGTTCGTCCTTTCTAGGTTTTTGATTAAAACGATGGATTTGCAATGATACGGCAATCGGATGGTGCTGCGGCGAAGAGGAAGCCAAGAGCTTTCGATCGGTGGTATTCGTTCATGCCATAGTTGTTGAAGTTCGCCAAAATCGATGGCAATGGGTGAATGGCCGCGGCCTTCGGAGGCTCCTTAGGTTATTACATGGGGGCAGCTTAGTGCCGCGCGGCGTGCCAGGGCAATCGTGTTTGATCATGGCACTGGCGAGCGTATTGGCGGAGATTGCGGTCAACGTCGTGGCGACTGGAGCTTGTTATGAGGGTTCGCATGGGATTTTCGATGTTGTAGCATGTACGGGGCTAGGGTTGCTGAGGCAAGTTTACGATTATGCCCTTATGTGTTATTTTAATTTAAATTTAATTTTCAAACCTACTAATGTTAATAACCTTTTCATACGAGCTTGGATTTGGATGCGGTTTCTTGCGTTGGGTTCGTATTGAAATTCTGGACGATATGGAACTAGTTTGGCTGCATTCTGAGATTATTGGATTTTTAGGCTTTATTTGGATTTTAAATCGACTAGAAATCAAAGGTGAGTGTTTTAACCCCCTCACAAATACCAAACCATCTTATCTTATGTTAGTTAAATTAAAGTTATGATGTGATTAGAAATTTATTGATTGCTGTTTGGTATATTTAAATTGTCATTTAAATTTAATTTGTATTTATATCGAATTTAATTTCCATTTAAGTTAATATTGAATTTAAATTATTAGTTAAACATCTTATAGTGATAATCAGTCAATTGTTGGGATTTATTGGCGGATTTGGATGTTGATTGTGATGGATGTTTATTTGTTGACATTTTGGATGTTGGATGTTTGAATGCTATCACAATGAGTTGAAATGATACATATCTGAACGATCTTATACATTAGCGAAAATCATTATGGGTTGAAATGATAAAACTAAGCGATTTTATCGATTTGGAAATTATTGATTCGGCATACCGGTTGAAATGATATATACCTGGGAAATTTAACTAATTGGGGTTGAAATGATACATACCCTATCACTTGACCATAGGGTAGAAAACTATATATAGACACCGTTGGTCGGCCTTAAAATTATTTTCTAAATAGTAAAGTATGTTTGATTTATAAATTTAATTTAATGATTATTATTTAAAATTTTATATTGGGAAAATAATTTATTTAGTTATTTTTTAAATATATAATTTAAATAGTTCAATATTTTTTAATTTAATAAAATATTTAATATAGTTTTAAAATATTTATTTTAAATATAATTTATATAATAAATATAGTTTTAATTTAATATGATAAATATAGTTCGATTTAACATAATAAATATAGACTTTTATAATAACTTTAATAGATAAAAGATTTTTGTAAAAGGTTTTGTAAGGGATTTATAAAAGTTTTGTAAGTGATTTTATAACAGATTTTATAAAATAAGGATTTTATAAAAGATTTTTACATAGGATTTTATAATGGTTTATAAAGGAGTTATAAAGATTTTTATACTGAATTTTATAAAGGGTTTTATAAAAGGAACTCATTTAAAGGGAAAGAGTTGTAAACTATTATGGAATTCATAAATAGCTTTACAAATGACTTTAAAGCATATAAATAGTTCATAAATGGTTTAAGAGAGATTTATAAATTATTTTCGAAATTGATTGAATGAAATATTCCTCGATATTTGTGAGTATATTTATACTTTTGGAATAAGTATACGGATATCTTGATATGAAGGTATAAATTGTTTTTTGGATTTATTATTGAAAAGGTTTTATAAAGTGACCACGGTATGAAAAATAATTGGTAGTTGAAGAGACTGGGGTCGGATATTGTCATACTCTCTACCAATTCCCAAACCACTTTAACAACTGTTCACGTGTGGGGTATCCAGAACAAAGTAGAATGGTTTGGTGAACGCTATTGTATGAGTTATGAACGCAACCCTGACCCATGACATGACTAAAAAAGAAGCTACACCATGCAAAGTGAGGCCGCTCTTCCGATGGGGCACATTTCTTTGATACCATATATGTTACTTTGTGATTGATTTGGTTGTCAACCCTCGATTTGATTATGGGAGTGCATTCCAAGGTGGACGGTAGTAGCTGCTATGCGTTACCACCAGTTCGAGAGTGCGAAACGGTAGAATCCTACCCTGGGCATTGCCTCGCATGCCTTGTCATATGCCTTATCGAGCCCACTACGATTTTGGTTTGTGTTGTACCATGGAGTGCTCTCTAATAACATAGGATCGATTTCACCCTAGAGGGGGTGACTAGGGTGATGCTATCAATTATAAAAAAATTAATGTGGAATTATATAAAATAATTTCAACATAGATATAGCAGAATAAAAGCAGCACAAATAATAACAGAATAATAAATGCAGAAATAGAACATCACCGATTTATCCAGCTTCGGCAAAACCCTGCCTACGTGCTGCTCTCAGGGTTCACTATAAATTAAGTAGTTAGATGCTTACACACGTAAACTCGCAACACCCACTATCGACTAACCTAACCCTACGCTCAAAACCCTGCAATAACTCAGCCACTGAGTTGTGAATTCTCGAACTACACCACTGTAGTTCATTCCCCTAGTCACACGACTAGAAATTACAAGAGTTTAAAAGAGAAAATACAAATTTAAAAATAATTTAAAAAATAAAAAACATTAATTAACTAAAGCCATATATAATTAAAAACCAAACAAATAAAACAAATCCGACCCAAATATTTTGATGTGACAAATAAACTATCCCCATTTCATTTTCAATTTATTTCGGCCTTGTATTTTTACTTCCATTAGCTCGTTCGTTCCTTTGTGAAAAATTAGGGCTTTTGTAATATGAAGATGCCGACTTTGTTGATCAATCTACTATTGAACTTCAATTGAAGCTTCTTCGATCTTGTTCTTTGCTTAGCTTCGGCTGCTTCAAAAATTTGGCAAGCGTGTATACTTGGTTGAAAAATTGGTACGTGATGTTCCTTTTTGATTTCAGTTATGCTCGACTTTTGATTCGAGTTACTGAATTGATTTTGATTTGAGAGTATACTCTAAATGTTTTTCTTGAACTTGAATGATTTTTGTATGCCAATGATGTTACGGCTTAAATAAGATTCGAAATCCTAAAATTTCGTTCGTATAGATTTATTTGAATTCGTCAATTCATATAGTTGGCCATTTGATTTAACTGGAGTGTTGATAATTGTTCCTGATCGGTTCAATTCGTATATTTTCTGATCTTGATTATCAAGGCTTTGAATTGCTTTGATGATGTTTTCCTTGCTCACAACGGTTTCGATTTTCTGGCATTTAAACTTGACTTTGGTTCCTTTCTTTGTGCGTGTTGACTTCAGCATTTATGTTAAAACTTGGACTTGATTTTTGATATCACCTGACTTCGGTCATTTGGTTCCTTATAGCTTCACGGCTTTGCTTTGAACTGCATAGGTATTTACGTTGTCTTTGACTTGATTTGGTTCCAATATTTGCTGGCTTAAACTATATGTAAGTTGGTGACACTGTTTTCATTTGAAGCTGCATTATCATCTCGAAATCTGGTCTGGACATTTCGTTACTCTGAGGCATTCTATTTTCACCATGCCTCATTGTCATGTAAATTCTGTCCTTGGTAGCCTCTGATTTTGTACATTTTGTACTTGAGTTTGTGTTGCATTGTGGTGAGTTGCTTGCCTCGTTTATGTTCTGTTAACCACTTGTATACATACACACATTTATGTATATATGTGTGTGTTCACATGGCCATTGTATTTGATTCTGCACTTGATTGCTTGCACGTATGTATACATGTGTGTTCACCCATATATATATATATATATATATATATATGTGTATGTATGTATGTATGTATGTATGTATGTATGTATGTATGTATGTATATATGTTTGTGATGCTCTGCCCGCATTGACTGTCTTGTTGAGTTCATCCTGCTTTGTATTGTACTGTTGTCACATATGAAAGCTGCTTGTTTTGTTTGATGTTGCTTTGCACATGCTTCGATTTAAACTACAGCTTTTACTCTTGCATTTGTGTTCAAGTGCATGTTTACTTGAGTCTGCATTAGACCTTTCTTGTCGACTTGTATTTGCAACTATACTGGTTTGCATTGAGCTTTGTCCACTGTTCTTCGAGTCTGCACTGGTTTGTTGCTTCGCGGTAGATTATATTGTTCGCTGTATGACTTCACTGTGTAAATATAAGCATGTTGAAGTGTTGAGTCATGTATATACTTGTTTGCCTCCTTTTTCACTACCTTTTGTACTTGTTCATTTTTGATTTTGGACTGGTCGAGTTGTTTTAGTTGTCTTGACCATTTTATTGGACTTGTACATTTGGATTGCACATGTGTTGAATCCAGCTTATAGCTTGGGTTTGACCTTGTCCTCGTGTCATGACTTTATTTGTAGTGCACTTGATTTGAACCCGGCTTTTGTTTGGTTTTGACCTTATGCTCACATGTCCCTACAGTTTTGTCAAGCGTATATCGGTGTGCACGGCCTTGTGGCGTGTACAGTGATACACTGTGCATGTCACAAGTTGTTCGTGTATGATGAATTCAAAATAAATAATGATGAACAACCCAAATAACCGAGGCAAATAATATTTTCAAAATACATTTTATTTTACACCGTAAAATTATTTCTTTTTCAATTTTACTGCGTCAATGTTTACTTTGCAAATAATTCAAATGTTGGATTCAATCTGGAATAGAGTTGGAGATAAATACGAGTGAATGAGTGATATGTGGTGAGGTGCAAATGTAAATTGAAATTGGTGATGTAATCGAATTTGTATCGTAATTGAAATTGTGTATATGTAGTGAGAGCTCAAATTTATACTATTCAAAATTGTAATAAAATATTTGTTTGAATTTAAATCCATTTTATTTATTTTATTCAGCAAATATTTATTTAGTTATGTGAAAATAAAATAGTACAATAACAAATACATTTAAATGAATATGTATATATATATATATGTTTATTATCATCAAACAAAAATCATATCTAGCATATTCAATAATCTCCCCCCTCCATTGATGATAGCAAACATATATTTAATATTTGAATTTATTAAATGTATTTGATCATTCAATTTGCCTCCCCTACTTGAATGCTCCCTCTCTACAACAAAACTCCCCCTTCATATATGCATGAAAATAAATAAAAATAAGCAAATGAACTTAGATGCAAATAGAAAATACAAAATAAAATATTTGACCTTTATTTGCCAAAATCTTAACTTTTCTCTCCCCCTTTTGTTATCAGCAAAAGAGTAATGGTGTTAGAAAAATAAAGATATAGTGATAGACATTAATAGAATATTAATACTCAATCGAGTATAAATATTAAATTTCAATAAATAATCTGACAAAAATCATAAATACCTGTTGGACGCATATTACACTTTTAGAATGATAGGGGTGATGTAAAAACATATAGTTATGTCTATTTGTGGTATATTTATATTAGGAATTTGAATATCTACTAACCATGCATAATCGTTGGGACTTTTAAAAGAGATTAGCAGTATTTCCAAAAAATGAATTCAAGTATCTTCTAACCACGCTATTTGCGCAAAAAATGGGCAAACACCTCCAAGTCGTGTGATTTAGTTGATTTTATGTGATTCTTAATGATTTAGATGAGTTATGTAAATATGAAAAAAGCAGGGGCTGAAATGTAAAAGACACACAGATTTATAGTGGTTCGGCCAGAACGTGCCTACGTCCACTTTATATGTTATTATCTTCTTTCTTTCAGATTACAAGTGCAATGCTTTGTGTACAAGTATATGAAAGTAGTTTGAAAGTTCCTTCCGTGCTTGAGCTCTCAAACTTGTCTGCCATTGTTGTACCCCTGCCCCTCTATTTATAGAGTGAGGTTGGGGGCAGGGGTCTTGGATGTATATAGCTGCTGGTGGGCCCGGGCTGAAGCAATCTGGCCTGGTAGCATTCTGGTTCGGCGAGGCTTCATTCGGCATGGAGCTTGGACCGGTGATGGAGTGGACCGGTGGTAGGTGGTTTGGAGGTTCGTTCGATGGTGGAGTATGGGGTTGATTCGGTGGTGTTGGTCCGGTCATGGTAGTCCGGTGATGGTGGGAAATGATGTTGGACCGGTGGTGATGGGATAGCCACTTGGTTCGGCAAGGAGGTGGATTTGGAGTTGGTTCGGCAGTGGAGGCTTGCTACCGGATGAGGTATGCCGAATGAGAATGAACCGGATGAGATTTTACCCTTCATTGCCGAATGGAGCTTTAAACCCTTGAACTGCCGAACGGACTTAGGAACCGGATGGAATGGAGGTTGCGAACCCGGGTGAAACTGATGCTTCTCGGTCTTGAGATCTTCTGGGTGAAAATTCGCCCAACATTTGCCCCCTAAAGTGGGGCACGTGCTTGCATGTGTCGCGCTTTGTTTCCCTACGGTAGGAAAGCTCGTTTCGTAATGCTATGGGCTGGATGTTCATGTCCTATCGGTGTCCTCATGCCTTGCGGTAGGAAGGCGTGTTTTGTAATGCAATGAGCTGGATGTCCATATCCTGTTGATTTCCTGCAAAGGAATTTACAGTTTTAATGTGATTTCAAATGACGACCGTTCGGGATCGAAATATTTGAGGCGAAGTGAATTGTGCCGTTCAAGGCGAGATGTGACCGTTCGAGGTCGGGTGCCGTTCGAGGCGAGTAGGTGTGCCCCGAGGGGGCTCAGCATTATTGATGCCAGGTTTTCGTTCGAGTGGGTCCCTGGATCGTTTGTGAAGATGGTTTATCGTCAGCTCAGAGCATGCCTAAGGATCGTTCGCGACCCCGTACATGTGTAAGTAGCTTAGCCATTCCAGAATTAGTAGAGCTAAATATCCATCCAACTGATGAATTTTAAAAGGATCAAAGTGTAGATTCTCACAACGATAGGGTTAATAGCCATTCAGAGCATGCTTATGGACCGTTCGTGGTCGCGTACACGTGTAAATGATTAACCCATGTTAGTGAGCGATTTACGACTTGTTCATCGTTATCATAATCTCTATTTTATTAGTAGGTCCTAGAGTTCGGTACTTATCTGTGTGAGGTGCCTTGCATGCCACCTGTTTCTGGTTTTTGCTGGCAGAGACAGTTTCATTCGGTTTTTAGTCTGGTCCGGTATGCCGAACCAGTTGGTCCGGTGCCTCTGCCCTCGTCTATATATAGGGGCTACACCCCCCTTAGTTGTTCCTTACCGAACCAACGAGCGCCGAATCAATTTCTAGCCGAACCAACTCTCTGCTGGATTAAGCTTTTACCGAATCAGGTATATATCTTTGCCGAATGAACTTTACTGCCGAATGAACACGAAGGATTTTTTACTGCCGAATGAAATTGTGTTACCGAATGAGCAAGTATACCGGATGAACTCCCAAGGCCGAATGATACTACCGAATGGAGTATATGCCGAATGAGACTACCGAATGGAGTATATGCCGAATGAGACTACCGAATGGAGTATATGCCGAATGAGACTTCATACTTGAATCTTGAGCGGAATCTTAGGCTTTTATACGCTTGCTTTAGATACTTGCTTGTTTATGTTTCTATACTTCTTGTTCTAACACCGTGTTTTTCTTGTGCTGCAGATAAATATCTCGCAAAGCGGAAACCCGATCGGATAAAAAGAAATCTAAAGGTAGAGGAGAGTCATCCTCCTCCGTGCCCCCCAGCCCAACCAAGACCGGTGCCACATAGGCCTGCCCCGAGGTCGTTAGTGGATGGGTACGGTCCCCAGGAACTTCTGGTCTCCCCTCCCGATTGCTTTCCTAGCTCCCTAAAGGAGGAGCAACTTGATGTTATATCCCGTTCCTTCGGGATAGACAGGGCTCGCATGCTGTTGCCGGGAGATGGAGTGATGTCGTATAATCCCCCCGAAGGCTACTTTGCTTACAGCAGATATCATTGCATGTGTGGTGTTGTCCCTCCTATCAATGCCTGGATAGTTAGCTTTACCACATATTTGAAGGTGGCTCCATTCCAGCTCCAGCCGAACTCTTATGCCATTTTGGTGAGCCTTTTCGTTATCTTCCAGAGGAGGTACGGGCGCCCTCCTTCTAACCGGGAAATTCGATATTTGTATAACCTGAGAGGCTACAAGAAGGGGTCTCTGTATATTAGTCTAGAAGCGGCCGTGCCCTTCAAACCGGTCTTGGACTTATATTCAAAGTTTACCATGTTCAAGAAAGAATGGTTTTTTTATCAAGGACGATTCTGTTTCTTTCCGCCTTTTCACTTCCGGCTGTAAGATGAATTTCATTTATATTTTCCATGTTCTGACTGTAGTGCTTCTTCTGACACGCTTCTATTTCTTGCTAGCGACAGGTGGCATTGCAGTCGTGGAAGATGATTCTTTGGCGCGGATGGCTGCTGAAATAAAGGCCATTCCCGCACGGGACAGGTCGGCTTCGTTCCTGATCAGGAACGCTACCCTCCTAGAGTACAACTTGATCCAGTCGCACCAGTCCGTGGTTAAGCAGAGGGACACGGCTGAGGAGAAGGCCGCTAAAGCTAAGGAGGGGGCCACGGTGAAGAGTGGCAAGAGGAAGCCCTTTGCACAACATCCCGTCGTGGGAGGCAAGAAGCTTAAGGAGTCTGAGGGCCCCTCTCCTAGTACTTGCCCGATCATCCCGGAGGAGGAAGGTGTGGAAGAGGGCGAAGGAGGCGATATGGAAGGAGAGTCGGAGGGCGGAGGAGATGGAGATGGCCAGGGTGGTAGTGGTGTTGGTGCCTTATCCTCTGGGCAAGACCCTGAACTGGATGAGGCTCTCCGCCAGGCCTTCGGGGAATCGGAGGGAGAATCGGACGCGGAGAAGGCGAAGGAGACTGGCAAGGTCGGGGCTGGTGCCGATCTATCCCCTAAGGGCTCCTCAGCCAGGGTGACTCCGGCGGTGCAAGGTGAACTTTTGTCCTCTGTCGATTCCATTTACGATAGGGACTTAGAAATATTTTATGGTTCACTTCCGTCCTGGAATGAGATTCAGGACTTATTGCAGTATCCCACTCCTCCGCAGGGTTTGTATAATAGATGTGCATTCTCACTTTTTCTTTCTTTTTAACTTAACATGTTTCTTGAATTATGGATCGTCGTATGTTCATAACACTTGCTTTTTACTCCAGGGGCAGGCCAGGCGGCTAAAACGTCAGACGTTCGACACCGCCTTGAACAATTCAAGTTGATGAGAGCTTCTGATAAGCCGAAGCCTCTTACTGGTCGTCTTGGGGACGTGGTCAGATACCGTCCTCTTCTTGGGGTCATTGAAGAGAGCATTCAGAAAAAGAAGAGGAGTCGTTCCTTATTTGAGCCTTCCCATGGTCCGCAGCTTCCTGTTCAGCCTCCTCGTGATACCACGAAGGAGAGCACGGAGTTTATCCCCCCTCCACCTCCTTCTAAGAATCCCACTGTTATCCGTATAAGGCGTCCTGACGTGCCTCGCGACCCCTTTGCCGGTCATCCTGATTTAGATCCAAGCTCTCAGGATATTTCATTTGATGAGGCCACGGGTGAGCACCTTCTTCCCCGCAACCCCATGGTACGAGTGCTAGATGAGGCCAAGTCCCTAGATCTTTATCTGCTTACTACTCGGGTAGTTACCATGGGGGACGAAGCCAAAGCTAATATCGATCGGGTGGCTGAAGAGACCAAGAAGTTAATGGAGCATCATGCTCTATTGGTCAAGGCCGGGGAGGAGATTGGGAGTGCTAATATTCGGCTGCGGCTAAAGGTTGCCGATCAGGCCGAACAGCTTGCCGGTCAAGCCATTCAGATTTCTCAGCACGAGGAAGCCTCCAGGCGGCTGAAAGAGACCATGGAAAAGGCTAGTAGGGCAGAACTACGGAAGATGGAGGCCGCCTGTAAGGAGCGGATCGACATGGCTGTTGAATATGCGCTTTGCGCTTATATGATTTTTGTTTGATGATAATAAACATATATACATTCGTTTAAATGTATTTGTTAATGTACTATTTTATTTTTCATAGAATAAATAAATATTTGCTGAATAAAATTAAATGACACAGAATTTGAATTCAAACAGGTATTTTATTCAAACTAATATTTATTACAATTTTAAATAGTACAATTTCATGCTCTCACTATACATATACATTTTTGATTACAATTACATCACATTTCACATTTACAAATGTCCTCACTACATATCACTCACACTCGTATTTATCTTCAACTCCATTCCAGTTTGAATCCAGCAACTGAGCAATCTGCAAAAATATTCACTAACGCAGTAAAATCGAAAAAGAAATATTTTTGAAATTCAAAAATAAAAGATGATTTTGAAAATATGATTTGCCTCAGTTATTTGGGTTGTTCGTCATAGTTTAAATTTGAATTCATCATACACGAACAACTTGTGACATACACAGTGTATTACTGTATATGCCACAAGGCCGTGCACACCGATATATACACTTGATTGATTTACAGGGACAGGTGAGCACAGGTCAAACCCAAATGAAAAACCGGGTTCAACTCACGTGCAATAATATAGATGACACAACTCTCAACACAAGGTCAAACCCGAGTTTTTAAAACTGGATTCAACACAAGGCAACATGACATGAATGCAACGAAGACCAACAGCAATACATGTATTATGAATATACACAATGGAGTACAACTACAGGTATAAGGCTAAATGACCAATGAATGCAACTACAGGACTGCAACAGGTCAAGACTGTGTACCCAGCAAATACAACGACCAAAACCATCAATGAACAAGACTACAGATGAAGCCAGAAACAATGCAAGCAGACCAAACGAAGAGTGCAGGTGAACAAATGTACAAATGAACTCGACCAGTAACCAAGTACTACAAAGACCATGTCGAACACAGTGACAACATTAAGTATGCAATATGGTGAAGCAGCATGTAATGACATTATATACAAATGTAAAGAACAATGGTGATGCACTGCAGATATCCAGACAGCAAGCACATGTATCCAAGTACAAGCTCGTGTCGAAGTTACCGAAGTCAGCATGAAATTTTACAGGGCAATCAACAGAGATGATCAAGTGACCAAATTTAAAGCTAACACATATATATATATATACATGATGCAAATGCACAAGTACAGGCTGATCAAAATTTCAAAAATGACCAAAGCCAAATGTGACAGTAGTTTTAAAAAATCAAGTCAAAGCCGAGTACAACAAGAAATAATCAAACAGCCAAGCAAGTCGAACCAAGTCAAGATCAACACCGTATTGACCAAGCAAATTGAACAAGTCACAAGGGAGTTCAATATCGTAGTCAAAAACCAGTGCTACCAAAAGTCAAGAACATAGCCGAGAAATTCATCACGAAATCAACAGAACGGAGAATTTTCAAAGCAAGTCAATCATCTCAAAGCACATGGTAAACAAATGTCTCGAATTCAAAGCATATTGCAATCGGGTCAACAGAAAGATTCACGGCCATAGTCAATCAACACAAATTCAAAGGCCGAAGCCAATTGTGAACCAGTCAAAAATCAAAACCGTGTGTGCCAAGCATCAAGTATACGAATTTGACAAAGTCAGATTAATCATCAATCGTTCATGCATAATCAAGCGGCAGAGAAACGAAAATGACAAATTCAAACATGATTATACGAACGAAAATAAAGGAGATCGAACTCCTATAAATACCCAAAATCATCATCGGCATAAAGCATCGAGTTCGAGAAAGCCAAAATCAGCAGAGCAAAAGGAATAAAACACATACCAGAAAATCACATACGAACTCGATCCAAATCGAAGAGCCGTGAGCTAATAGAAGAGAAACGAAGTCTACAACTATCTGTATCAAGCGGCGACTTCAATTTGCACAAACCCTAATTTGGAAATCAGGGACGAAGCCCTAAATTCAGAACTGAGAGGAACGAAAGAGAAGAACGGCCGCCATTTTTCACAAGGAGATAAAGGAACGGGCTAACAGATAGTGAAGGGGGCCGGCCTTGTTTATGTTAAAAGGGGGTTTTGTTTTTAGGCTTTAATTAATTAGGGTTGTTTATCTTTTAATTATTGTTTAAATTGTTTTTACTTTTAAAATCAAGAACTGGTAAATCACCACCTAGGGTTAGGTAGTGTCAGATTGTCTAGTTAGAATTAGTTCAGTGAGCAGGGTGTACGAGTTTGCAAAGCTGTATAGGCGGGAGCAGAGTATGCGAGTAAGCGAAGCTCTATAGGCGGGAGGCAAAGTTTGCGAGTAAGCGAAACTCTATAGGCGGAGCAGGGTGTGCGAGTCTAGTAGAGTGTTTGTGAGCGTGGAGCAAATGTTTGCGAGCAGGGTGTGCGAGTCTAGTAGAGTGTTTGTGAGCGTGGAGCAAATGTCTGCGAGTCTAGTAGAGTGTTTGTAAGCGTGATACTGTTTAATTCTAATAGAAATCTGTGAATGCAGCAGTAGGCAGGGGTTGCCGAAGCTGGGTAAATTTTTTATGTGATTTACTTTTTCAGCATATTTATTTCTGCAGTTTATTTCTGTGTTTAAATCGAGAAAATTTGCTATAACCCTATTCACCCCCCCCCCCCACTCTAGGGTTAATCTAGATCCTACAAGTGGTATCAGAGCCCGGTATATTTTTTTTATTTAACTCTAGAGTCATGAGTCTACAAAATAATGCTTTTTCTGAGGGGCAATCTATTGCTAGGCCACCCATGTTTAACGGGAACGATTGTGCTTATTGGAAAGTTAGGATGGGTATCTATCTTAGTTCTGTTGATTATGATGTTTGGGATATTATTGAAACTGGCTATAAACCTCCCACTATAATCGTTGGTGGTACTGAGATTCCTAAACCTAAGGACAGGTGGGATGCCAACGATAAGAATTGAAAACGACAAATGCTAAAGCCATGAATGCTTTGATATGTGCTCTTGATAAAAATGAATTTAATAGAATTTCTCATTGTACAACAGCACAGGAAATTTGGCACACTTTGGAGGTGACACACGAAGGAACTTCTCAAGTCAAGGAGTCTCGTCTAGCCCTATTCAGCAATGAATACGAAAACTTTGTGATGGACAAAGGCGAAAGCATAAAGGATATGTTTGGACGCTTTTCAACCTTGGTATACAATGCTAGAGCGCTTGGGAAGGTATTCACTGAGGTAGAGCTTGTGCGGAAGATACTACGAGTTTTACCAATGAACTTTGAGGCAAAAGTCACAGCAATCCAAGAATCAAAAGATCTGAGCAAACTAAGCATGGAGGAGTTGATTGGCAACTTGATGACATATGAGCTTGAGTTAAAAGCAAAGGAAGAACGCAACAACTCTGAACCAAAGAAGAAGACGATTGCCTTAAAGAGCAAAGAAGAAAGCGATGAAGAAGATCCAATTGAAGAGCTTGCAATGGCTGTCAATAATCTTAGAAGATGGTCTAGATTCAAGTCACGCAAGAAGAAAACAAAAGGCAATAGGTCAAAAGATTCCGAAAATTCCGATAATGAACTGACGTGTTATAACTGCAACAAGCCTGGCCACATCAAACCAAAATGCCCACTTCTCAAAAACAACAAAGAAAAGAAAAAGGTGAAGAAGGTATTTGCAACGACTTGGGATGATGAAGAAGGAGAGGAAGCTTCGGATAGCAACTCAGAGGAGGCTAACTTGTGTTGCATGGCAAAATCAGAATCAGAAGCAACCTCCAACGAATCTAGTGAGGCAGGTGAGTTTTCTTATAAAGAACTTGTTTTTATGTGTTCTGATCTTACTAAAGTAGTTGATACTCTTGAATCTAAAATTGAAAAACTGAAAACTGATGGGAGAGAACTTGCTCGTAAAAATTTTAGGTTAGAAACTGAACTTGAAAATATTCAAAACCTAGAATGTAAAAGATGTAAAGTTTTAGATTCAGAATTGACAAGACTTAAGAATAACTCTGAGAATCTTGAAAAAGAAAACTTGAATCTTAAGGAAACCATCGACACTAGGAAAAAGGATTTTATAAATCGATGCACCTCACTTGTCACTGAAAATACAACACTAAAAACCAAAGTCCAAAATCTTGAGAAATCTTTGAATAACTTTTCAAAAGAAGAAAAATCTTTCAAAATGTTATTGGGAAATCAAATTTTTTCTAACAATAGAAAAGGACTAGGTTTTGGAAAATCACAAGATGATGATAAAGGTAAAAGTGTTGCTCGATCTGAAATAATTGGACATCATAGTCATAGGAACACAAAATTTAATCAAGTCAACTTAATGTGCTCTATTTGCAGAAAATTTGGACATAATCAAAATAATTGTTGGTATAGACCCAAACATGTAAAAACTATACCGATTTGGGTTCCAAAAGGCACAAATATAAAATCTTTGAAAGTCAAACAAATTTGGGTGCCAAAAGGAACATATATAAATAGTTTTGGGTCTCCAAAAACATATTTTTCATATTCTGCCACTAACAACAATGGACCTATAAAAACAAATAGGTCACATAAATCTTTTATCGTGTAGGTGTGGTGGCAGGCTAAGGAAGAACAACAGTGTTCTCTGGATTTCGGCTGTTCCAGAAACACTACGGGCGACAAAGCAAAGTTCCTTAGCCTAGTACAAAGGTGACAGAATCACAATGGGCAATCACGAAAAATTTATCGTAAAGGTAAAACAGGTAAATTTGTTTTGAACGATATATTAAATATGATATCTGCACCATATTCTGAATTAAAATCAGCCAATATTGAGATGAATAAAAGATGATGATTTCGATTCGGATTTTTTCAAAATTGTTGGCCAATTATGCTTTTATGCCAAAAACACTACAATCCTTGAAATACTTTATATCGATTAATTTGGATAGCTGATGGTGCTTTTATTGATTGACGATAATATTTTTGGCTAAATCTATATTCATGGTTTCTTCTATTTACATGGCTTCAACTTAAAATCCTAATGAATTCTATTTTTAAAAAAAAATTGTAAAAAGGATTTTAAGAAATTTTTGACTTGTCCTTATTTATGACATTGATTTGTGCTTAATTGATGACCAATCAGATTTTCAATTTTGAACTAATTTATATAAATTTGTTCGGTCAAATGCTGGTTACTCATGCTACACGTAGATATATTTGTTTTGATATTTTGGTCACTGCTTGTAAATTTGCACGATTTCAAATTCATGTGAAAAAGGATTTTAAAAAATTGTTGAAACCTTAAGAAATTGTTTTTGAAATAATTATGATAATGATTGACTGTTGATTACTCATGAATATAATTGTTTATCCTATGGTTTCTGAAATTAACATCATGATATTTGTTTGAGTGTTAACACGGCTTAAATTCAAATTCAAAAGAATTGATGTTAAGTTTGAAATTCTTGGTGCACACTTCATGTTTTGGTCAATCAAATTCAACGAGTGAATATTGAGTGAAATTTAAATTCAGATGCAGATTACACTGGTAATATGGTTGATAGAAAAATTACTAAGTGTAACGTGATTAATTATTTTGAAACATTCATTTGCTGCATCGTTTTTTTTTCAAAGAAAATATCTGCATATTTTTCATTTGAAATAATTTTCAAATAGCAGAAAATTTTCTTATAAAACCCCCTCGAGAAAATCATGTTTGACCATATTTACAGATTAATCATTTTTGAAAAATTGATTTTATAATTTTTTTTTAATTTGATTTTAAATGACTATTTTGACTAATCCGACTCCCTTTGATTATCGAAAAGATGAATAGTGATTGAAAAAGTGATGAGTGTCGATATTTATCATATATTATAACTCGAGAAAGTATAATTAGAAAATTTCTTTAGAATTTCATAACAAGAGTTATAAAAACTTTCTGTTGGGTAAAAATTCCATGACCATTTCTATTTCTATCATTTTTCTATCGACCATCACTCATCAAGATCATATTTAGTATGTAAATTTGTGGTAGTTTACAAAGGAAATCATTTGTTCTTCAATATCTTTAAATCTGTGAAGGAAATTATTTGTGCTTCAACTTATTATATTTAGCAATAAAAATAAATATCCAAAGTATTCACTCTCATTTAAAAGTCCTCACGGTTATGCATGGGTGAATTACTTGGATTTTTGATTATGTGCTTCCATGCTCATTTAAAAGTCCTCACGGTTATTCATGTATGGAACGCATATCAAATTTAATTGATTTAATAGACAAGTTGATTCTAATCCCATTTAAAAGTCCTCACGGTCATGCGTGGTTAGAAGATACTTGATTTCATTTTTAAATTAAATTGGAATACTACTAATCTCATTTAAAAGTCCTAACGGTTATGCATGGTTAGTAGATATTCAAATTTCCAGAAATAAATATACCACAAATAGACATATCTATATGAATTTTTGATGATTTTATCTCCATCACTTCTGAAAGTGGAATATGCGCTTGACAAGGGTAATTATGATTTTTGTTTGAGTTTTATTGAAATTTGATATTTATATTCAATTGAGTAAAATGTTTGATTCATGTCTATCACTTCATCCCTATTTTTATAACACTGTTATTCTTTTGCTGATAACAAAAGGGGGAGAGAAAAGTTAAGATTTTGTCAAATAGAATCAAGCAAAGGTCAAATAATTTTCAATTTGCATATAGGCTCATTTACATATTTTTATTTGTATGCATATATGTAGGGGGAGTATTGTGTAGAGAGGAGCATTCAAATAGGGGGAGCAAATTGAATGATCGAATACATTTAATACATTCAAAATCTTAAATATATGTTTGTTATCATCAAAAGGGGGAGATTGTTGAATATGCGCTTTGCGCTTATATGATTTTTGTTTGATGATAATAAACATATATACATTCGTTTAAATGTATTTGTTAATGTACTATTTTATTTTTCATAGAATAAATAAATATTTGCTGAATAAAATTAAATGACACAGAATTTGAATTCAAACAGATATTTTATTCAAACTAATATTTATTACAATTTTAAATAGTACAATTTCATGCTCTCACTATACATATACATTTTTGATTACAATTACATCACATTTCACATTTACAAATGTCCTCACTACATATCACTCACACTCGTATTTATCTTCAACTCCATTCCAGTTTGAATCCAGCAACTGAGCAATCTGCAAAAATATTCACTAACGCAGTAAAATCGAAAAAGAAATATTTTTGAAATTCAAAAATAAAAGATGATTTTGAAAATATGATTTGCCTCAGTTATTTGGGTTGTTCGTCATAGTTTAAATTTGAATTCATCATACACGAACAACTTGTGACATACAGAGTGTATTACTGTATATGCCACAAGGTCGTGCACACCGATATATACACTTGATTGATTTACAGGGACAGGTGAGCACAGGTCAAACCCAAATGAAAAACCGGGTTCAACTCACGTGCAATAATATAGATGACACAACTCTCAGCACAAGGTCAAACCCGAGTTTTTAAAACTGGATTCAACACAAGGCAACATGACATGAATGCAACGAAGACCAACAGCAATACATGTATTATGAATATACACAATGCAGTACAACTACAGGTATAAGGCTAAATGACCAATGAATGCAACTACAGGACTGCAACAGGTCAAGACTGTGTACCCAGCAAATACAACGACCAAAACCATCAATGAACAAGACTACAGATGAAGCCAGAAACAATGCAAGCAGACCAAACGAAGAGTGCAGGTGAACAAATGTACAAATGAACTCGACCAGTAACCAAGTACTACAAAGACCATGTCGAACACAGTGACAACATTAAGTATGCAATATGGTGAAGCAGCATGTAATGACATTATATACAAATGTAAAGAAAAATGGTGATGCACTGCAGATATCCAGACAGCAAGCACATGTATCCAAGTACAAGCTCGTGTCGAAGTTACCGAAGTCAGCATGAAATTTTACAGGGCAATCAACAGAGATGATCAAGTGACCAAATTTAAAGCTAACACACACACATATATATATATATATACATGATGCAAATGCACAAGTACAGGCTGATCAAAATTTCAAAAATGACCAAAGCCAAATGTGACAGTAGTTTTAAAAAATCAAGTCAAAGCCGAGTACAACAAGAAATAATCAAACAGCAAAGCAAATCGAACCAAGTCAAGATCAACACCGTATTGACCAAGCAAATTGAACAAGTCACAGGGGAGTTCAATATCGTAGTCAAAAACCAGTGCTACCAAAAGTCAAGAACATAGCCGAGAAATTCATCACGAAATCAACAGAACAGAGAATTTTCAAAGCAAGTCAATCATCTCAAAGCACATGGTAAACAAATGTCTCGAATTCAAAGCATATTGCAATCGGGTCAACAGAGAGATTCATGGCCATAGTCAATCCACACAAATTCAAAGGCCGAAGCCAATTGTGAACCAGTCAAAAATCAAAACCGTGTGTGCCAAGCATCAAGTATACGAATTTGACAAAGTCAGATTAATCATCAATCGTTCAAGCATAATCAAGCGGCAGAGAAACGAAAATGACAAATTCAAACATGATTATACGAACGAAAATAAAGGAGATCGAACTCCTATAAATACGCAAAATCATCATCGGCATAAAGCATCGAGTTCGAGAAAGCCAAAATCAGCAGAGCAAAAGGAATAAAACACATACCAGAAAATCACATACGAACTCGATCCAAATCGAAGAGCCGTGAGCTAATAGAAGAGAAACGAAGTCTACAACTATCTGTATCAAGCGGCGACTTCAATTTGCACAAACCCTAATTTGGAAATCAGGGACGAAGCCCTAAATTCAGAACTGAGAGGAACGAAAGAGAAGAACGTCCGCCATTTTTCACAAGGAGATAAAGGAACGGGCTAACAGATAGTGAAGGGGGCCGGCCTTT
Organism: Allium cepa; assembly: GCA_030765085.1. Lineage (NCBI taxonomy): Eukaryota > Viridiplantae > Streptophyta > Magnoliopsida > Asparagales > Amaryllidaceae > Allium > Allium cepa. The sequence continues at coordinate 390,446,203 of CM060932.1, read as the reverse complement.
CTTATGTTAAAAGGGGGTTTTGTTTTTAGGCTTTAATTAATTAGGGTTGTTTATCTTTTAATTATTGTTTAAATTGTTTTTACTTTTAAAATCAAGAACTGGTAAATCACCACCTAGGGTTAGGTAGTGTCAGATTGTCTAGTTAGAATTAGTTCAGTGAGCAGGGTGTGCGAGTTTGCAAAGCTGTATAGGCGGGAGCAGAGTTTGCGAGTAAGCGAAGCTCTATAGGCGGGAGGCAAAGTTTGCGAGTAAGCGAAACTCTATAGGCGGAGCAGGGTGTGCGAGTCTAGTAGAGTGTTTGTGAGCGTGGAGCAAATGTTTGCGAGCAGGGTGTGCGAGTCTAGTAGAGTGTTTGTGAGCGTGGAGCAAATGTCTGCGAGTCTAGTAGAGTGTTTGTAAGCGTGATACTGTTTAATTCTAATAGAAATCTGTGAATGCAGCAGTAGGCAGGGGTTGCCGAAGCTGGGTAAATTTTGTGTGTGATTTACTTTTTCAGCATATTTATTTCTGCAGTTTATTTCTGTGTTTAAATCGAGAAAATTTGCTATAACCCTATTCAACCCCCCCCCCCCTCTAGGGTTAATCTAGATCCTACAAGTGGTATCAGAGCCCGGTATATTTTTTTATTTAACTCTAGAGTCATGAGTCTACAAAATAATGCTTTTTCTGAGGGGCAATCTATTGCTAGGCCACCCATGTTTAACGGGAACGATTATGCTTATTGGAAAGTTAGGATGGGTATCTATCTTAGTTCTGTTGATTATGATGTTTGGGATATTATTGAAACTGGCTATAAACCTCCCACTATAATCGTTGGTGGTACTGAGATTCCTAAACCTAAGGACAGGTGGGATGCCAACGATAAGAAATTGAAAACGACAAATGCTAAAGCCATGAATGCTTTGATATGTGCTCTTGATAAAAATGAATTTAATAGAATTTCTCATTGTACAACAGCACAGGAAATTTGGCACACTTTGGAGGTGACACACGAAGGAACTTCTCAAGTCAAGGAGTCTCGTCTAGCCCTATTCAGCAATGAATACGAAAACTTTGTGATGGACAAAGGCGAAAGCATAAAGGATATGTTTGGACGCTTTTCAACCTTGGTATACAATGCTAGAGCGCTTGGGAAGGTATTCACTGAGGTAGAGCTTGTGCGGAAGATACTACGAGTTTTACCAATGAACTTTGAGGCAAAAGTCACAGCAATCCAAGAATCAAAAGATCTGAGCAAACTAAGCATGGAGGAGTTGATTGGCAACTTGATGACATATGAGCTTGAGTTAAAAGCAAAGGAAGAACGCAACAACTCTGAACCAAAGAAGAAGACGATTGCCTTAAAGAGCAAAGAAGAAAGCGATGAAGAAGATCCAATTGAAGAGCTTGCAATGGCTGTCAATAATCTTAGAAGATGGTCTAGATTCAAGTCACGCAAGAAGAAAACAAAAGGCAATAGGTCAAAAGATTCCGAAAATTCCGATAATGAACTGACGTGTTATAACTGCAACAAGCCTGGCCACATCAAACCAAAATGCCCACTTCTCAAAAACAACAAAGAAAAGAAAAAGGCGAAGAAGGTATTTGCAACGACTTGGGATGATGAAGAAGGAGAGGAAGCTTCGGATAGCAGCTCAGAGGAGGCTAACTTGTGTTGCATGGCAAAATCAGAATCAGAAGCAACCTCCGACGAATCTAGTGAGGCAGGTGAGTTTTCTTATAAAGAACTTGTTTTTATGTGTTCTGATCTTACTAAAGTAGTTGATACTCTTGAATCTAAAATTGAAAAACTGAAAACTGATGGGAGAGAACTTGCTCGTAAAAATTTTAGGTTAGAAACTGAACTTGAAAATACTCAAAACCTAGAATGTAAAAGATGTAAAGTTTTAGATTCAGAATTGACAAGACTTAAGAATAACTCTGAGAATCTTGAAAAAGAAAACTTGAATCTTAAGGAAACCATCGACGCTAGGAAAAAGGATTTTATAAATCGATGCACCTCACTTGTCACTGAAAATACAACACTAAAAACCAAAGTCCAAAATCTTGAGAAATCTTTGAATAACTTTTCAAAAGAAGAAAAATCTTTCAAAATGTTATTGGGAAATCAAATTTTTTCTAACAATAGAAAAGGACTAGGTTTTGGAAAATCACAAGATGATGATAAAGGTAAAAGTGTTGCTCGATCTGAAATAATTGGACATCATAGTCATAGGAACACAAAATTTAATCAAGTCAACTTAATGTGCTCTATTTGCAGAAAATTTGGACATAATCAAAATAATTGTTGGTATAGACCCAAACATGTAAAAACTATACCGATTTGGGTTCCAAAAGGCACAAATATAAAATCTTTGAAAGTCAAACAAATTTGGGTGCCAAAAGGAACATATATAAATAGTTTTGGGTCTCCAAAAACATATTTTTCATATTCTGCCACTAACAACAATGGACCTATAAAAACAAATAGGTCACATAAATCTTTTATCGTGTAGGTGTGGTGGCAGGCTAAGAAAGAACAACAGTGTTCTCTGGATTTCGGCTGTTCCAGAAACACTACGGGCGACAAAGCAAAGTTCCTTAGCCTAGTACAAAGGTGACAGAATCACAATGGGCAATCACGAAAAATTTATCGTAAAGGTAAAACAGGTAAATTTGTTTTGAACGATATATTAAATATGATATCTGCACCATATTCTGAATTAAAATCAGCCAATATTGAGATGAATAAAAGATGATGATTTTGATTCGGATTTTTTCAAAATTGTTGGCCAATTATGCTTTTATGCCAAAAAACTACAATCCTTGAAATACTTTATATCGATTAATTTGGATAGCTGATGGTGCTTTTATTGATTGACGATAATATTTTTGGCTAAATCTATATTCATGGTTTCTTCTATTTACATGGCTTCAACTTAAAATCCTAATGAATTCTATTTTAAAAAAAAATTGTAAAAAGGATTTTAAGAAATTTTTGACTTGTCCTTATTTATGACATTGATTTGTGCTTAATTGATGACCAATCAGATTTTCAATTTTGAACTAATTTATATAAATTTGTTCGGTCAAATGCTGGTTACTCATGCTACACGTAGATATATTTGTTTTGATATTTTGGTCACTGCTTGTAAATTTGCACGATTTCAAATTCACATGAAAAAGGATTTTAAAAAATTGTTGAAACCTTAAGAAATTGTTTTTGAAATAATTATGATAATGATTGATTGTTGATTACTCATGAATATAATTGTTTATCCTATGGTTTCTGAAATTAACATCATGATATTTGTTTGAGTGTTAACACGGCTTAAATTCAAATTCAAAAGAATTGATGTTAAGTTTGAAATTCTTGGTGCACACTTCATGTTTTGGTCAATCAAATTCAACGAGTGAATATTGAGTGAAATTTAAATTCAGATGCAGATTACACTGGTAATATGGTTGATAGAAAAATTACTAAGTGTAACGTGATTAATTATTTTGAAACATTCATTTGCTGCATCGTTTTTTTTTCAAAGAAAATATCTGCATATTTTTCATTTGAAATAATTTTCAAATAGCAGAAAATTTTCTTATAAAACCCCCTCGAGAAAATCATGTTTGACCATATTTACAGATTAATCATTTTTGAAAAATTGATTTTATAATATTTTTTTAATTTGATTTTAAATGACTATTTTGACTAATCCGACTCCATTTGATTATCGAAAAGATGAATAGTGATTGAAAAAGTGATGAGTGTCGATATTTATCATATATTATAACTCGAGAAAGTATAATTAGAAAATTTCTTTAGAATTTCATAACAAGAGTTATAAAAACTTTCTGTTGGGTAAAAATTCCATGACCATTTCTATTTCTATCATCTTTATATCGACCATCACTCATCAAGATCATATTTAGTATGTAAATTTGTGGTAGTTTACAAAGGAAATCATTTGTTCTTCAATATCTTTAAATCTGTGAAGGAAATTATTTATGCTTCAACTTATTATATTTAGCAATAAAAATAAATATCCAAAGTATTCACTCTCATTTAAAAGTCCTCACGGTTATGCATGGGTGAATTACTTGGATTTTTGATTATGTGCTTCCATGCTCATTTAAAAGTCCTCACGGTTATTCATGTATGGAACGCATATCAAATTTAATTGATTTAATAGACAAGTTGATTCTAATCCCATTTAAAAGTCCTCACGGTCATGCGTGGTTAGAAGATACTTGATTTCATTTTTAAATTAAATTGGAATACTACTAATCTCATTTAAAAGTCCTAACTGTTATGCATGGTTAGTAGATATTCAAATTTCCAGAAATAAATATACCACAAATAGACATATCTATATGAATTTTTGATGATTTTATCTCCATCACTTCTGAAAGTGGAATATGCGCTTGACAAGGGTAATTATGATTTTTGTTTGAGTTTTATTGAAATTTGATATTTATATTCAATTGAGTAAAATGTTTGATTCATGTCTATCACTTCATCCCTATTTTTATAACACTGTTATTCTTTTGCTGATAACAAAAGGGGGAGAGAAAAGTTAAGATTTTGTCAAATAGAATCAAGCAAAGGTCAAATAATTTTCAATTTGCATATAGGCTCATTTACATATTTTTATTTGTATGCATATATGTAGGGGGAGTATTGTGTAGAGAGGAGCATTCAAATAGGGGGAGCAAATTGAATGATCAAACACATTTAATACATTCAAAATCTTAAATATATGTTTGTTATCATCAAAAGGGGGAGATTGTTGAATATGCGCTTTGCGCTTATATGATTTTTGTTTGATGATAATAAACATATATACATTCGTTTAAATGTATTTGTTAATGTACTATTTTATTTTTCATAGAATAAATAAATATTTGCTGAATAAAATTAAATGACACAGAATTTGAATTCAAACAGATATTTTATTCAAACTAATATTTATTACAATTTTAAATAGTACAATTTCATGCTCTCACTATACATATACATTTTTGATTACAATTACATCACATTTCACATTTACAAATGTCCTCACTACATATCACTCACACTCGTATTTATCTTCAACTCCATTCCAGTTTGAATCCAGCAACTGAGCAATCTGCAAAAATATTCACTAACGCAGTAAAATCGAAAAAGAAATATTTTTGAAATTCAAAAATAAAAGATGATTTTGAAAATATGATTTGCCTCAGTTATTTGGGTTGTTCGTCATAGTTTAAATTTGAATTCATCATACACGAACAACTTGTGACATACACAGTGTATTACTGTATATGCCACAAGGCCGTGCACACCGATATATACACTTGATTGATTTACAGGGACAGGTGAGCACAGGTCAAACCCAAATGAAAAACCAGGTTCAACTCACATGCAATAATATAGATGACACAACTCTCAGCACAAGGTCAAACCCGAGTTTTTAAAACTGGATTCAACACAAGGCAACATGACATGAATGCAACGAAGACCAACAGCAATACATGTATTATGAATATACACAATGCAGTACAACTACAGGTATAAGGCTAAATGACCAATGAATGCAACTACAGGACTGCAACAGGTCAAGACTGTGTACCCAGCAAATACAACGACCAAAACCATCAATGAACAAGACTACAGATGAAGCCAGAAACAATGCAAGCAGACCAAACGAAGAGTGCAGGTGAACAAATGTACAAATGAACTCGACCAGTAACCAAGTACTACAAAGACCATGTCGAACACAGTGACAACATTAAGTATGCAATATGGTGAAGCAGCATGTAATGACATTATATACAAATGTAAAGAACAATGGTGATGCACTGCAGATATCCAGACAGCAAGCACATGTATCCAAGTACAAGCTCGTGTCGAAGTTACCGAAGTCAGCATGAAATTTTACAGGGCAATCAATAGAGATGATCAAGTGACCAAATTTAAAGCTAACACATATATATACATGATGCAAATGCACAAGTACAGGCTGATCAAAATTTCAAAAATGACCAAAGCTAAATGTGACAGTAGTTTTAAAAAATCAAGTCAAAGCCGAGTACAACAAGAAATAATCAAACAGCCAAGCAAATCGAACCAAGTCAAGATCAACACCGTATTGACCAAGCAAATTGAAAAAGTCACAGGGGAGTTCAATATCGTAGTCAAAAACCAGTGCTACCAAAAGTCAAGAACATAGCCGAGAAATTCATCACGAAATCAACAGAACAGAGAATTTTCAAAGCAAGTCAATCATCTCAAAGCACATGGTAAACAAATGTCTCGAATTCAAAGCATATTGCAATCGGGTCAACAGAGAGATTCACGGCCATAGTCAATCAACACAAATTCAAAGGCCGAAGCCAATTGTGAACCAGTCAAAAATCAAAACCGTGTGTGCCAAGCATCAAGTATACGAATTTGACAAAGTCAGATTAATCATCAATCGTTCAAGCATAATCAAGCGGCAGAGAAACGAAAATGACAAATTCAAACATGATTATACGAACGAAAATAAAGGAGATCGAACTCCTATAAATACCCAAAATCATCATCGGCATAAAGCATCGAGTTCGAGAAAGCCAAAATCAGCAGAGCAAAAGGAATAAAACACATACCAGAAAATCACATACGAACTCGATCCAAATCGAAGAGCCGTGAGCTAATAGAAGAGAAACGAAGTCTACAACTATCTGTATCAAGCGGCGACTTCAATTTGCACAAACCCTAATTTGGAAATCAGGGACGAAGCCCTAAATTCAGAACTGAGAGGAACGAAAGAGAAGAACGTCCGCCATTTTTCACAAGGAGATAAAGGAACGGGCTAACAGATAGTGAAGGGGGCCGGCCTTGTTTATGTTAAAAGGGGGTTTTGTTTTTAGGCTTTAATTAATTAGGGTTGTTTATCTTTTAATTATTGTTTAAATTGTTTTTACTTTTAAAATCAAGAACTGGTAAATCACCACCTAGGGTTAGGTAGTGTCAGATTGTCTAGTTAGAATTAGTTCAGTGAGCAGGTTGTGCGAGTTTGCAAAGCTGTATATGCGGGAGCAGAGTTTGCGAGTAAGCGAAGCTCTATAGGCGGGAGGCAAAGTTTGCGAGTAAGCGAAACTCTATAGGCGGAGCAGGGTGTGCGAGTCTAGTAGAGTGTTTGTGAGCGTGGAGCAAATGTTTGCGAGCAGGGTGTGCGAGTCTAGTAGAGTGTTTGTGAGCGTGGAGCAAATGTCTGCGAGTCTAGTAGAGTGTTTGTAAGCGTGATACTGTTTAATTCTAATAGAAATCTGTGAATGCAGCAGTAGGCAGGGGTTGCCGAAGCTGGGTAAATTTTGTGTGTGATTTACTTTTTCAGCATATTTATTTCTGCAGTTTATTTCTGTGTTTAAATCGAGAAAATTTGCTATAACCCTATTCACCCCCCCTCTAGGGTTAATCTAGATCCTACAATGGCCATTGCGACAGTGGATGAGGTTCGGAATGCGGATCTCGAGCAGGTAGAGGAGTTGTCTGGGAGGCTTGAGGCCGCGGAGATGGCTCAAGTCAAGTTAAAGGAGGAGATGGAGGAGATGAGGAGGTCTCTCCAGGCTGACTGCTAGAGATACCGATCAGAGAGGGATGTCGTTGTCGCCAAGTTGCAGGTTTCCGAGGCCCGGGTGAGGGAGTTTGAGGAGAATGAGGGGATGATGGACGAGATGCTGCAGGACATGTACTTCCGCACTTGGAAGGAGGGCAGCTTGTCTTGGATGGATGACTATCCCCGGGTCATGGCCAAGATATATCTTCGGGCTTTAGAGGAGGCTAGGGTCAATGCGGGTAAGGAAGGTGGAGTGCTTTTAGTCTAGATGTGGTCACTGCTCAGTTCTCGAAAGAGGAGCAAGCGGCGGTGAAGGAGGGGATGCGGTTGCTTGCTGCGGAGGAAGCGGGTGTGCAACTGGAGGATGAGGATCAAGCGGCGGACGCTGGTGAGTTATTCTTCTCTTTTCCTTTTCTTTCTGGGTTTCCATAACTTGATCGTTTATCGTTTGTTTAATGAATTCCTCTTCTGAATTGGACAGGTGGAACTTCCGATCAACACGCTGGGAGCTCCAACCCTGCGGCCAAGTAGGCTTGGGGGAGTTGGTAGGATGAGAGCGAAGTGTGGACGCAGCTGGTTACTTGTCCGGATTTGGCCACCTTTTTATTTCCCTTTATCGCTGTTTATGTTAGTCCAAAACATTGATGTGACTGTAATAATATTATTTGCAAAGAATAATTTTATGTGATTTTATGACATAAGCTGATTTTGTTATGTTTAAATGTTGTTGTCATTTTGATGTGGTGCGTGAGAAGTATGCATATGCCTGTGATTTTAGTTGTGTTTGATGTTAAGCTGTTGCTTGAAATATAATTTCATGTTTTGCAATGTTAGTGTGACGTATGAATAAACTATAGTTACATATTTATGTACAAGAGAAGAGAGTACCGCCCTTTATGTTTTAGTTGCAGGTGGTAGCTTTGAGCGTCTTGTGTAACTGATCATGGATATAGCTGAGTACCTTGCCACCCAGTACGCAGGCTTAGATTCTCATGAGTGAATGCTCCCTATTTGGTTTCCTGTACTTTAGAGTTTGTTATACAGGATAGGAGAAAAGTATTTAAATGAAATGGAAATATGGGAAAAGTAAAACTTCCAGTCACGGAAGGCCGTCGATGTGCTTAAGTTCGTGGCAAACGGGTTTTGTAGTCACTTTCCCTAGCTGTGGGTCTTGGAGACATTTGTCACCCATCTTACGCCTCCGCGGGGAGTTTTCTTTTTTACCACAGCCGCACTTAAGACACATCGGAGCCGAGATCGCGCACGGTAACTACCCGAACCATTATGGTCCGTAATCATGGGTATTATTCGATTTACCGTGGACGGCTAGCGTGGGTGCCGTTGGCCATGAACTACCCCTGGCTGGCCACACCTTATGTTGGGGCTTAAAGTAGGTTCACAGTTGCCGGCGAGCCGAACGCCGTAATGAGCTGCCATCGGCTATAGTCGGCCTTTATGATGACTTATAATCGGCTCATTACAGTTGGCTTTGAGGGCAGTCGCGAGCAATGAGTTAACCCGCAGCAGAGGGATGCTGGAGCAAAAGAGTCTCATTGGCGAGTGCATAGAATCGTAGCGTACCTGTTAGGCCTTGTCCAGATGAGGCCGCGGTGCGTCTTGAGTGGAGATGCCATAGGATTTTGTTCAACAGAAAAGGATAAAGCTTAACAAGCAGCCAAGATATAAAGGAACAAGTTAAAAAGAGACAAGATTTTTTAAAGTGGTTCGGCATGAAAATGCCTACGTCCACTGATTCTCTTTGTTAATTCACTTCATATGGGCAGTACAAGTTAAGAAAAGTATCGACGGAGGTGTCGGATGTTCCATGCCCTCTGGAACACCTCTCCGTCCACTGTTGACAAAATATAAGCTCCGTTGTGGAGATCTTTATGAATTACATATGGTCCGTCCCAGATGGGGTCCAGTGCCCTGGGGCGCGGAAAGATTCGCCTGAGGACAAGATCTCCTTCTTGTAAGATGCGATGCTTGACTTTGGAGTTGTATAGTGCTGCCACTTTTTGTTTGTGAGCTGCTGCTTTGAGTGCTGCATCGTTTCTCCTTTCCTCAATCAGATCCAAAGACATGAGGAGGAGTTCTTCGTTTTCTTCTGGATTGTAGTGGATCCTACGGTGGGAAGGAACAATAGTCTCAACAGGGAGCATTGCCTCCGATACGTATGCCAAAGAGAAAGGAGTATGTCCCGTTGATGTTCTGAAAGATGTGCGGTAGGCCCAAAGTGCCGTAGGAAGTTCGTCCACCCAAGCGCCTTTTGACTTTTCAAGTTTCTTCTTGATTAGGGTTTTGAGAATTTTGTTGACAGCTTCGACTTGTCCGTTTGCCTGAGGATAAGCTACTAATGAGAAGCTTTTATGAATTCCATGCTCTTGGCACCAGTCGGCGAATTCTTCGCTGTCAAATTGGAGTCCGTTGTCCGATATGATCTTGAGTGGTAATCCGTACCTGCACAGAATATTTTTGATCAAGAAGTTGATAACTTTTGCTGAAGATATTTTATTTAGGGGTTCCGCTTCCACCCATTTGGTGAAATAATCGACTGCCACTATAGCATATTTGGCTCCGCCTCTGCCCGTTGGCAGTTCGCCAATTAAATCAATTCCCCATACAGCAAAGGGCCAAGGGCTGGTCATTTGAGTAATCTCACTTGTGGGTAGTCGAGGAATCTTGGCAAATTTCTGACATCTGTCGCATCTCTTGACGAAGTCTAAGGCGTCTTTGTTTAGTGTGGGCCAGTAATATCCATATCGGAGTATCTTTTTCGCCAGAGTCTGCCCTCCAGTGTGATCTCCGCAACTTCCTTGATGGATGTTGAATAAGATTTCCTTGGCTTCCCTTCCAGCGACGCATCTGAATAAGGGGCTAGAGAAGCCACGCCGATAGAGGATGCCTTCTTGTATTGTGTAGTGGGGAGCTTTCCTCAAAATTCTCCTGACTTCATCACGTTTGTCTGGTAGTGTGCCGTCCTGCAAATATTTCCGGATAGGAGTCATCCAAGTTCCTTCTTCGATTGCAGTTATCAGATTCACTTGTTCGAAACTTGGGGCTAGCTGCCTTGAGATGGCTAGTGCTCCGGAAATGGTGCTATTCTTCATACTAGCTTGCTTTGCTAGTTCATCGGCCTCTTGGTTATCTTCTCGAGGAATGTGTTTGATTAGATAATGGTCCAATTGATCGAGCAGCAGTTTGGTTTTCTTTAGATATGCTGTGAGACGTTCTCCTCGTGTCTGGAACTCTCCTAGTACTTGGTTTACAATAAGTTGAGAATCACTATGAAGACATAAAGAATTGACTCCAATTTCTAAGGCAAGCTCCAATCCCGCTATTACTGCCACATACTCCGCATCGTTGTTAGTGGCCGCGAATTCCAACCTTAATGCATAGTACAGCTTTCTTTCCCTGGGGGTGATTATCACAATACCTGCCCCCGAGCCTTGTTCGTTCGATGCTCCATCTACAAAGAGGTTCCACTTGATGTTTTTTGCTATTTCAAATTGATCCTTGCCTTCGTTGGTAGTGAATTCGGCAATGAAATCGGCCATGGCTTGCCCCTTGATAGCGGTGCGAGGATGGTAGGTGACATCATACTGACTTAGTTCAATGCACCATTTGAGGAGTCGTCCAGAAGTGTCGGGACGATGGAGCACCTGTCTTAGTGGTTGATCGGTTAGAACTCTGATGGAGGGAGATTGGAAGTAGTGTCGCAGTTTTCGTGACGCGATCAATAAACAATATGCCAATTTCTCAAGTTTAGGATATCTGGCTTCTGCCCCTGTAAATCTCTTACTTATAAAGTGTACCGGGCGTTGTGTGTGGTCCTCTTCTCTTACCAAGGCAGTGCTTAGAGCATGAGATGATACAGCGAGGTATAGGTATAGCTCTTCGCCTTCGTTTGGAGTTGAGAGTACTGGTGGTCTCTGAAGGTGTTCGATCAGGTTAAGGAATGCTTTTAAGCATTCATCGGTCCACTCGAACTTTCCTTTGTCTTTCTTGAGAGCTTCGAAGAAAGGGACGCACTTGTCAGTTGCTTTGGAAATGAATCTGCTTAGGGCGGCCACCTTTCCGTTTAGGCTCTGCATTTCTTTTCGAGTGGAAGGTATCCTTATTTCTTTTAGAGCCCGGATTTGTTCAGGGTTTGCTTCAATTCCTCTGGCATGGACGATGAATCCTAAGAATTTTCCCGATGACACTCCGAAGGAGCACTTTAGAGGATTCAGCTTCATTCCATATCGGCGAAGTACCTGAAACATCTCGCCCAGGTGGCTTACATGATCGTCGGCTCTCCTGGACTTTACCAACATGTCATCCACATATACTTCCATAGTTCGTCCTATTAATTCCGCGAACATCTTGTTGACGAGGCGCTGATAGGTAGCTCCGGCATTTTTGAGTCCAAAAGGCATGACTTTGTAACAATATAATCCCCGGTCAGTGATGAAGCTAGTGTGGTCTTGATCGGGAGCGTGCATGGGAATCTGGTTGTATCCGGAGTATGCATCCGTAAAAGATAAAAGTTCGTGCCCGGCTGTGCTGTCCACAAGTTGATCGATTCGGGGGAGCGGGAAGCAATCTTTCGGGCACGCGTCATTTAAGTTGGAGAAATCAGTGCATGTTCGCCACTTCCCATTAGCTTTCTTTACTAGTACCGGGTTAGCGATCCATTCTGGGTAGATGGCTTCTCGTATGAAGTCATTAGCAAGTAGGTTCTTTACTTCCTCATCGAGGGCTGCTGATCGTTCTGCTCCCATGCTTCTCTTTTTCTGCTTTATCGGTACCTTGGTGGGATCGATGTTCAGCATGTGGCATGCTATGTCTGGAGAGATTCCTGTCATATCGGCATGTGTCCACGCAAATACATCTAAGTTGTGGCGGAGAAAGTCAATGAGTTGATCCTTCAACTCTATTTTTAGCTGAGATCCTATTTTTAATAGTCTACTTGAATCATGTTTGTCTACAGATATGAATTCCCTGGCCTCTGCAGGCTCAGCGGTAGCCTCCTCCTCCTTATCCCTGGGGTCTAGTTCATTGAAAGGATCGCTGGTGTATCAAAGAGGAGGGGCTTTCTTTAGTTGCTATGCTTCCAAGCTTTTCATGCAGAGAGTAGTCTCTGCATCTTTCCCTTTATTCTTTCTACGGTTATTGCGAAGTTCAGTTACATAGCAATCTCGAGCGGCGTCTTGATCTCCTTCAACTTCTCCTATTCCGTTATCTGTTGGGAATTTCATCTTTAGGCACCACGGAGCTAGGACAATTTGGAAGTCAGATAAGGCTGGTCTTCCCAAGAAGGCGTTATAGGCCGAGTGGTTTTCTATTAGTACGAACGTTTGTTTTCGCACAACGGAGCGGAGATGACTTCCTATTTCGACGAAGAGGTCAAGTTGCCCGAGGGGCAATTTCGCATCTCCAGTGAAACCGTGCAGGGGTTTGTTGCAGGGAGACACATCCTTCATTGACAGCTTCATTTTGTCGAAAGCATGCTTGAATAGGATATTTACGGAGCTTCCTGTGTCTATTAGAATTCGGAAGACTTTAGCTGGACCGAACCAGGCAGAGATGACCATGGGATCCATATGTGGATACTATCTTCCATCTAAATCACGCCTACTGAATACGATGTCGTCACTCTCTTTCCATTTCGGGTGGCGTTCTTCCATAATGGAGTTAACATAGCCTTCAGCATTTCTAAGTGACTTGTCGTATCTTTCCATCTCTGCCCAGCTTCTGTCGGCGATGTGTGGTCCTCCCGAGATGGTATGGACCACTATCTTCTCTTGACTAGAGCCACTGGTGTTGCGATTCCCTCCGCCTACTTCTGGGAGGGGTCGCTTTGAGTTCTCATTGGCAGGAGTTGGAGTCCTGTTCTGACCTTTCACATAGCGTTCCAGCCTTCTTCTTCTGATGTGTTCTTCGATCAAGTCCCGGAGATGGTGGCATTCATTGGTGTCATGTCCGTGGGATTCGTGGAAGCGGCAGAACTTTCCAGACTTGAGTGCGTTATCAGATTCTTTCTTGTGCGGGGGGCGCTTGTATCCGAGTTCGCCCTGAGTGGCTAGAAAGATGTTTTCGATTGTTTCATTCAAAGGAGTGTAGGAGTCAAATCTTGGTCCTGGTCGATATTGGCGTTTTTCAACCTTCCTGCCCCCAGCATTGTCTCTAGATTCATTTCTTCGAGTGTCCTTAGCTGCAGCGGGAACCTTGTCCGAAGTTGTCTTACCTTGTTGCCCTGACTGCCTCTCAGTGGCGGCGTCTTCAAGTCTCATATACTTTCCAGCTTCATGGAAGAAATCAGGTAAAGTAGCTGGTTTTTCCTTAGTTAGTCTTCTAGCGAACTTGGTATCTGGGTGTACACCACTACAGAGGGCCATTAGGGTGAGCTTCTCATCGGCATCTTGGACTGCGGCCGCTGCGGCGTTGAACCGGGTTAGATATTGTTGCAGTGTCTCTCCGGATTTCTGTTTGACATTGGATAGAGAATAAGCATCCTTGGGTTGTTCTACATGGATGCGGAACTGGCTAATGAACCTTTCTTTCAACATCTCCCATGAGCTGATAGATCCTTGGGGTAGATGGCAGAACCAGGAGGTAGCTAGATCTGCTAGGAATAGCGGAAAGCATTTACACAACACCCCTTCTGTTGCTCCGCTCATGAGCATATGCTGGGTGTATCTCTGTAAGTGTACGATGGGGTCGGAAGTTCCCTTGTAAGGTTCCATGGTTGGCATTTTCCATTCCCGGGGGGTGATGGCAGTTTCGATATTGCGGGTGAAGGGGCTGGTGACCCTAGCGCCTATTCCTCGGTCCCTTTGCTCCCGTTGGACGCATTCTCTGAATAATCGTGCCATTCTTTCATCAGAATTTGGAGCGGATAGAAATGAACTTGGTTCTTCCCTGCGGGATCGATCCCGTCCAGATGACCTGTAGGGATGGTATAGTCTATCACTTCTGACGTTATCCAGTGGTTGCCTCTGGCTGCTCGGATGCATGCTAGGACCAGCTACAGTTGCCCCCTGCCTTGATCTTCCCCTGTGGGGTTCTGTTTCGAGCATTTCCATGGGGTCAACTTCGGGCTGGGTTCTAGCTCGGCTCCGTTCAGCGGGGTTTCTATGATTAGGTGGCATGACTGGCTCAGCTACATCCGACCCTCGCCTGGCGCCTCCCCCACTGGGTTCGGTTCCAAGCGCTTCCTCGAGTCGGAGTTCGGGCTGAGTCCGGTCGCGGCCCCTATCATTGTCGTTCCTGTTGATGGCTTCCTCGAAGAGGGAAGACCTTTGCTGTCTCCGAGATCCTCCAGATTGAGATTCACCCCATGATTCAGTGTTGCGGTTGGATTCTTCGACATCCCTCAAGCGTGACATGAGTTGGTTCACCAAAGCTTCTTGTTGGGATGCGAAGCGGTTAGTCACTTCCACCACAACTCTGTCTAGGTCTGCTCTAGTGATTACTGCCGGTTGTTCCGCGGCAGGGGCTGTTGGAATTGCCTGATCTACATGCGGCACTGCTGCTGTAGCGGGATGGTTCTCTTGATCTGGATCCACTGGATTTGGAGCGCTGCTGGTTGCAACGTTCTTTCCCTTGTTGGCGTCTTTTCTTGGCCTGGAAGTTATGTTTCCTAGGCAATGAAGGGTGCTATTGGGAAAGAAGGTTGAATGAGGGAAGCTGAAGCCTCGAGTTCGAACCTCTCAGTGAAAGCACCAAAAATGTTTGCGCAAAAAATGGGCAAACACCTCCAAGTCGTGTGATTTAGTTGATTTTATGTGATTCTTAATGATTTAGATGAGTTATGTAAATATGAAAAAAGCAGGGGCTGAAATGTAAAAGACACACAGATTTATAGTTCGGCCAGAACGTGCCTACGTCCACTTTATATGTTACTATCTTCTTTCTTTCAGATTACAAGTACAATGCTTTGTGTACAAGTATATGAAAGTAGTTTGAAAGTTCCTTCCGTGCTTGAGCTCTCAAACTTGTCTGCCATTGTTGTACCCCTGCCCCTCTATTTATAGAGTGAGGTTGGGGGCAGGGGTCTTGGATGTATATAGCTGCTGGTGGGCCCGGGCTGAAGCAATCTGGCCTGGTAGCATTCTGGTTCGGCGAGGCTTCATTCGGCATGGAGCTTGGACCGGTGATGGAGTGGACCGGTGGTAGGTGGTTTGGAGGTTCGTTCGATGGTGGAGTATGGGGTTGATTCGGTGGTGTTGGTCCGGTCATGGTAGTCCGGTGATGGTGGGAAATGATGTTGGACCGGTGGTGATGGGATAGCCACTTGGTTTGGCAAGGAGGTGGATTTGGAGTTGGTTCGGCAGTGGAGGCTTGCTACCGGATGAGGTATGCCGAATGAGAATGAACCGGATGAGATTTTACCCTTCATTGCAGAATGGAGCTTTAAACCCTTGAACTGCCGAACGGACTTAGGAACCGGATGGAATGGAGGTTGCGAACCCGGGTGAAACTGACGCTTCTCGGTCTTGAGATCTTCTGGGTGAAAATTCGCCCAACACACGCATAACCGCAAGGACTTTTAAATGGGATTAGAATCAACTTGTCAATTTAATTAATCAATTTTGATATGTGTTCCATACATGCATAACCGTAAGGACTTTTAAATGAGCATGGAAGCACGTAATCAAAAATTCCAATTAATTCACCCATTCATAACCATGAGGACTTTTAAATAAGAGTCAATATTCTGGATGTTTTTATTGCTAAAAATATAATAAAATGAAAAGCGAATAATTTCCCGTTTAAAAATACCACATATTGACATACTATATTGGATTTTGATGAGTGATGGTCGATAAAAATACGATAGAAATAGAAATGATCATGGAATTTTTACCAACAAAAAGTTTTTATAACTCTTGTTTAAATTTCTAAAGAAATTTACTAAATATACCGTCTCAAGTTATAATATATGATCAATATCAACACTCATCACTTTTTCAATCACTATTTATCTTTTTGATAATCAATATGGAGTCAGATTAGTTAATGTTGTCATTTACGATCAAATCCAAAAATAATTATAAAATCAAATTTTCTAAAATGATCAATCTGAAACAAGGTCAATCAAAAACTGTTTTCTAGAAGGGTTTCTATAAGAAAAAATGTCTATTAATTTGAAAATCAGTTGAAACGAAAAATATGCAGATTTTTTCTTTAAAAACAATGCAACTATTGAATGTCTCAACATAAATCACGTTCCACTAGTAATTTTTCTATCAACTGGATTACCACTATAATATGCATCTGAATTTTCTTTTGACTCAAGATTATCATTGTTGGATGTTATAGACCAGACCGTTAAGTGTGCAATAAAATATATTAAAATTAATCTTAACAGCTTTTAAATGAAATTGAATTGAAGTCGTGCAAATAAACCGTGAACATAGTGTTAGATAAGATAAACAAATATATCCGCTTGTATCATGAGGAATCATCAATCGATAAGACGCCTTCATTAGTCCAAACATATCTATATGGATTAATTCAAATTCTCTAGAAATACTTATAGTATCCTCGGCGTAAAAATATAATTGGCCAACAATTTTGAATAAGTCAGAATCATAATCAACATTCATTATCACATAACTAGCTGATTTAATTAAGATTATGTTGCAGATTATCACATTTAATAAATCGTTCAAGATAAATATATCGTTACCTATTTTACCTTTATGATAATTTTTCGTTGTTGTCCATTGTGATTCTACCACCTTTGTAGTAGGCTAAGGAACTTTGATTTGTCGCTCGTTGTGTCTGGAACAGGCAAAATCCAGATAACACTATTGTTGTTCCTTAGCCTGCCACTACACCTACACGATAAAAGATTTTTGTGACCTATTTGTTTTTATAGGCCCATAGTTGTTAGTGGCAACAAATTTTGAAAAATAAGTTTGTGGAGACCCAAAACTATTTATATTTGTTCCTTTTGGCATCTAGATTTGTTCGACTTTGAAGGATTTTACATTCGTGCCTTTGGGAACCCAAATTGGTATGGTTTTCACATTTTTAGGTCTATACCAGCAAATATTGTGATTGTGTCCAGGTTATCCACATATTGTGCACTTTGAATTCACTTGATTATTTCTAGCATATTCAGATTGCTATACCTAAGTCCTTGTCTATCAATATTGACTATTTGTTTTCCTATTAGCATATTTAGTGATTTTTCTCCTCTGGAGAATTTTCCCAAAGTCGTTGACAGTTGTTGGACTAGCATTTTGAGTGATTCGTTTTCGTTTAATAATTGAGTGCACCTTTTAATAGAATTTTCTCTTCTAGTGTTTTCACTCTCTTTCAAAATCAGAATTTCATTTTTAAGTGATTTTATTTTAATTTCTGATTTTTTTAATCTCTTCTTCAAATGATGGACACTTATCACACTTAGGGCTCTTGCTTTGATAGTTTTCAACCAATTGATCAAGTTGTTTATTAAAATCTATCAAAGTATCTCTTTGTGATTTAATTTTAGCGTATTTCTCCTTAAGTCGTTCGAAACAGCCATTTCCATCGTGAAAATATATAACTAATTTCGAATGAGTAAGTTTTGATACCTCGCTTGGCTCGTCATTATCATCACTGTTAGTTATATCACCTTAAAGGCACATATCTGCTTTTTCGCTCTCACTGCCAGTGCTTTTATCATCTTCATCCGTTTCATCCCATGTGGCTGCAAAACTTCTCCTTTTCTGTTTCTTTCCATGGCTAAATCGATTCTGTGGACAATTAGGCATGAAATGACCAGGTTCGTTGCATTTGTGACAAATGATCTCGTGTTCTTTTGAGTTGTCTAGTGCTTTGACTATTCTATTTTAAGTTGTTGATTTAAAGCTGGATTTCCATATCTGCGATTCCACCTTTTGAATTTCTTTATTATCAGTGCCAGCTCAGCTTCTCCATCTGCATCACCATCATCTTCACTTTTCGTTGTTCCTTTAAGATCTATTGATTTCTTTCGTGTATCGCCTTCTTCTCATTATTCCTTGAATTTAATTTCTAGCTCATAAGTGGTGAGATTTCCGATGAGTTCTTCGACTTTGATCTGTTTCAAATCTTTTGATTCTTGAACGGCAGTGACTTTGACTTCAAAATTTCGTGGAAGGGCTCTGAGGATTTTTCGGACTATTTCCAATTTTGTGTATGGTTTCCCGAGAGCTTTTGATTTGCATTATTGGAAATTCGTCCATACATCTCTTTGACATTTTCATCCTTGACCACTGTGAAGTTCTCGTATTCGCTACTAAGCATGGCAAGGCGAGATTCCCTGACTTGAGATGTTCCTTCGTGAGTCACTTCAAGTGTGTTCCATATTTCCTACGCAGTTAGACAATGTGAGACACGATTAAATTCGATTTGATCTAATGAACAAACAATAGAATTCAGAGCTTTAACATTAGCATTCTATAGTCTATTTTCAAGATCTGTCCATTGATCCATCGGTTTATCTATTTCCTAATTATCTACCACTATAGTTGGTGTGCTATAACCTGTCTCAACAATATTCCAAGCATCAACAGTTTTCAGAAAAAAAATTATTCTATTTTTCCAGTAAGCATATTCACCATTCAACAGTGGTGGTCTAACTATGGACTGACCCTCAGCAAAAGCATTTTTAAAAGAAGTCATTTTTTTTAAATTAAAACTTTTAGAACAAAAATTGGTTTTTGAAAAATCAAATTTCTTAAAACAAAAATTGGCTTCGTTCCTAGCTCTGATACCGCTCGTAGGATCGATTTCACCGTAGACAGCGGGTGAATAGGATAATACTATCAAATGTAAAATAATAATAATGCAGAAGTATATAAAATAATTTCAACATAAATATAGCAGAATAAAAGCAGCATAAATAATAGTAGAATAAATGCAGAAATAGAACAAAACAGATTTACCTAACTTCGGCAAAACCCTGCCTACGTGCTGCCTCCAAGGTTTCTACTAGAAATTAAGCAGGCAGACGTTTACACACGTAAACTCACGACACCCGCTATCGATTAACCTAACTCTATGCTTAAAAGCCAGACACAACTCAGCCACCGAGTTGCGAATTCTCGAACTACACCATTGTAGTTCTTCCCCTAGTCACCCGACTAGAAATTACAAGAGTTTAAAAGAGAAAATACAAATTTAAAAACAATTTAGAAAACAAAAAACCCTAATTAACTAAAGCCTTATATAATTAAAAACCAAACAAATAAATCAAGGCCGCCCAAATATTTTGATGTGATAAATAAACTATCCCCCTTTCTTTTTCAATTTATTTTAGCCTTGTATTCTTGCTTCCTTTAGCTCGTTCGTTCCTCTGTAAAAAATTAGGGATTTTGTAATATGAAGATGTTGACTTTGTTGATCGATCTACTGTTGAACTTCAATTCAAGCTTCTTCGATCTTGTTCTTTGCTCATCTTCGGCTGCTTCAAAAATTTGGCGAGCGTGTATACTTGGTTGAAAAATTGGTACGTGATGTTCCTTTTTTATTTCAATTACGCTCGACTTTTGATTCGAGTTACTGAATTGATTTTGATTTAAGAGTACACTCCAAATGTTTTTCTCAAACTCGAATGATTTCTGTATGCCGATGATGTTACGGCTTAAATAGGATTCGAAATCCTAAAATTTCATTCGTATTGATTTATTTGAATTCGTCAATTCATATGCTTGGTCGTTCGATTTAACTGGAGTGTTGATGATTGTTCCTGACCAGTTCATGAACTGATATACACTGATGTTAAGAGGGATATGGATAACGCTTTAATGCTATTTTAATACTTTACTTTACTGATATACACTATATATATAGCGTATATTACTACATATAAATAATTTAACAGATCCTTAGCAGATGGAATCCCGAACATCTCTTAAGTTATTGCACGCATGTTATACACTGGATAGGAGATGTAAAATCCCGTAAACATCCCTGAAGCCGTTACGTCCATATTTATTTACTGTTGATTTAACTTACATAAGATCTTTTAGTTCTGACTCGAGTGTTTTGTCTTTTCATTACGCTCGGCTCAGTCTGAGCTTTTTAGTGTATTGAAGACCATTTTATTTTGGAGGATGAAGACAGAGATTAGTCTACTATTCATTACATTTATTCCACTGCATTTTGTTGTTCTGCTGCATTGTTTATTTATTCCTGTTGTATGTATAACTCTGATATATTGAAAAAAAGTGTAATCGAATGTTATCTGTAAAACAGTTTCATGAACTGTTTATTTGATGATTATATTTTGCTATCCCGCTATGAAATTCTGTATTTTGTTTTTCTTTCTTTCCTCTTATTTTTTTATCTACCACATTAACAATCCCCCTTTTTGAATGGTTTGAGTTGATATGTGTGGTTTATTTTTGATTTAAACCATCTAAAAAGATGGGTCATTACACTCACAAATAGATTAGTCTGCTTCGTTGCTTTTAGTGTTAAGCATAGTTAATTACTTTCTCAAAACTTATATATATATACACACTTACTTTAAAAATACTTAAATATGTTTTAAATATCTATGTATAAATATTACTTGAAAATAGCCAATTTATGATTTGATGAAAATAAGTAAAGCATGACTTATGTTTACCTCTTTACTTCCAAAATTCATAAATAAATATTAAAATATATTTAAACTTCAAACCAACTTTAAAATACCGCAAAATAGTTTAAAACATCCTTAAAAGGACTAGAAAAAATACCTAATTTAAATATCATGTTTAAACACTTAAGGCCATAGACGATTTACTACAACAATTTATTGTTAAAAGCCATTGATAAAGAATAACATAGAAAAGCACAATCATTGCAACTAGTTTTAACCCCTTTAATAAATGATTTTAGACTTGAAATTTTTACATTTAGTACCAAACTTAGGGTACTTAAAAACAATGGAAAGAAACCCGTAAGGATATCTTTCGAATTAATTAGGAAAATTTTCGAAAACAAGACATTTACTAAAATGTTCGTTTAGCGACATTTTTATTCCAAATTTAACCATTTTGTTTGACCATTTTAAAAACCTTTTAGGCTCTAATTTTTTTCCAATAATAAGTACACATATAATACTTTTTTAATGTGCAAAGAAGCCCTTAAGAATGTCTTTTCATTTAATTACAAAATTCCTAAAAATATAACATTTCAAAGTGCTCATATAGCGACCTTCTTCTCGCTATAACATTTTGCAAATTTGTTTCACAAGTTAATGAATGATTTAAACTTCCATAATTCTTCAGTAATAAGTACACTTATAGTATTTATTAAAAATGCAAAATACCCCAACGATGTCTCTCAAAGTTGACTTTGAAATCGCCAAACACAAAGCATTTTCGAAGGGCATCCATAACGACCTTTTCGCTTTTAACTTTCATAATCTGGTTTTATAATTTCAATAACTTTCCAAACAATTTCTTTACTATTCCATACACCAAAATGTGTGTAGAAAATAACAAAATCAAATTATCCTAAGTTAAGTTCATAAATCTTCATACACAGGTTAAAGTTAAGGGATATTGAAGTGTACTTATAGCAACTATTTTTGCTTCAAATACTTTCAAAATACTTTAATTCAACACACAAGCCAACCAAACATGTAATCTCAAAGTCTAGGTCACACCGTATGTTATAAAAAGTAATAAAAATGATGTTACAAAATATAAATTTGTCATTTTCTTTCAAAAGCAAGAGGGTTTCAAAGTTTAAAATTTTAATTAGTTGGTGTCACTTTAACTTTATATTACAAGCACACAACATAAATAACACGGTATGCAATCATTCCATGGTTCGTAAACTCACAAGTTCCATGCCAAAACAATGCAAAAGCATCCATGAATCAAGAACCACTTCCTAACATCTTCAAACACACATAAAGTTCCAACCTTTAGCACATCCAAGCTAAGCCAAGCCACCCCCTCACCATCCATGCTCACGGCCTTACAAGGAAATCCTAACTCCTCTTTGCTTCTTCCACTTTTGACTTTAGACCTAAGATTTCTAAGGTGTTGGTGAAAGTTTGGAGAAGATTTGAACCAATTAGAGAAAGATTGGTAAAGAACAAAGTGGATTAGTGCTAATCTACTTTCATCATTTTATTCTTTTGCTATTTTCAAGCTTTTGTGAATTAATGAATAAATACCCAACCCTAAACCCCTCCCTTTGCTGTCCAAAGATCTCTCATGTGCCTTGCATGCTTTTTAGTTTACATGAAAATATCTCTTAGCAAATTACCCTTTTACATTTCTTTGATTAAAAGGTTATAAAGCACTGGACTGCACGACCATACTAGATATATATATACGTAGAAATATATTCTGGCTAACAAGCCTAGCCGGTGGCTAAAATATAAGTTCTCAAACATACTACTACTCGAGCTATAAATATACTACAACACAATACCAACATCATACAAACCTAACATCATAGCAAACTCCGGCATAACACCATCAAAATACTAGCATATATTATGCATATACAAGCCAAAAGCACCGACGACAAAAACCAACCAGTGAAGCTATCAATGCAGATTGTTACTTCCCTTTGGATCCACCCTGTTGGAGTTCATGATCAGAAATTGCAAAGGCCATACGCCATCACCTGTCCAAGAACATATTATAGACATGATATTATTAGCACCCAACAAATAACTTGTAGAAAATGATCTAAAACATCTGTTATTTCTCTCAATCCAAATCCACTAGTAGAAGGCCAAATCTAAACAAGATTCTATAGTGTTTGTGAAGTTGTTCCAAAACCGAAGAGGTTCTAGATCAAGTAAACAAGTGGAAATGTGGAGATTAGTTGTGCATAAACTTTAGACCTAGAAAGCAACGTCGCACTGGCCAAATATGTGAGGAGAAACATCTACGAAACCGCCACATAGGAAGTAAGAGAGAGCTTCCCATGACATCATCATAGTATTTTATTTCCATAAATGTATAATATTTTTATTTTATATTATTGATTTCTTATGAAAATAAGTGTATGTAAAAAAATTTGAACAACTTCTGACGATTAAAAGGCTGTTTATCGATAAGATGATTTTATGTCACATTATCGATATTTCTTATAAGTATTTATTTTTGTAAATATTTTTTCGAAGCAAGTTTACCATCATCGGTTATGATTTAAAAAGGGGTTAACAAGGTTATTAAATCACTTTAGTCATATTTGATTCAAGAGTCAAATATTTAAATAATTCGTGTATTTAAATATGAAATGTACGAAAATCCGAATTATTACACGTTTTCTCAAAGTCTTATGAAATAGAAGATGAAGAAGATCGATCATCTTTCTAGTTGAAGATAGATTGCTATTTATAGATGAGATTCAGTAAGAATTTTCCCATTTTCGGTTTGAAGGAGTCATTTTTTTGAGATACGAACTTCTAGCATGAACAATAGGTTGTTGCACATGTTTTTCAAGGCAACCAAACATGTCGGCACCAATGCGTTTTGTATGCAAAAACTTTAATTTTTCTTCATAGCTTGATTCGTAAGCTTTCAAGTATCCAAATCAGGATCCAAAATTATGTCGATACCGATTAAATCATGTTGGTACCGATATGTTTTTACTATCCAAAACTTAGTCAAATTTTGTGAACTCTTTCCTCTTTTATTATTCTTAATGGTTTCCAAATCACGTGCGTGCCCAAATATGTCAATACAACTATGTTGGTGGCAACTTGATAGAAAGTGCAAGTTAACTTGCTCTTTTCAAACACTTAGAAAAGTTTAAAAAAAATTGAAAATCAGAAAACTGCAAGTTACCTTGCATTTTCTATCAAAAAAGTGCACGACACCTTACGTTTTGTATTTTAAAAAACAGAAAATTTTCCCCAAGGACAGTTTTAGGGCTTTTTTGGGATGTAGGACAGCCCTCTAATAATTTTCTGTAAAGGACAAATTATCATTTTTTCTTTCCAGCCCACTTTCGCGCGTTTCTTCTTCTTACTTTCAATCAAAATTTTCAGTCGCGATCAAATATCTCTCTCGCAATAAAAATATCGATCTACTTCGTTCTTCATTTCAATTTCGTCCTTCTGAAAATTGTAGTTCATCGATCATTTTTTCCTTATGCGCATTTTGTTGATCTCAATCTTTTCACATTTGTATCGTGATCTTGTTTTTCTTCAAATTATATTAATTAGGTATGCTTATATTACTCTATTTTTTGTTGTTTTTCTATCCGAGTTAAAAAAAATTGGCCGTGATTTTTAATTATGTTCATTTTTACAAATGATATGCAGTGTTGTTGTTCTCATTGTTTGTTCGTTCGTCTATGGCAAATTGTGGAAGTAGCAGCAGTTTTTTATTATTATTCGTTTCTTTATGCAGTGTTGTATTTTAATTTGCTTTCCATTTAATTTATCTTGCATTTTCTTGCATTAATGTTGGGATGATTGGAAAAGTATTATTGCTTGGGTTGTATATAAAGTTGTGATAAAGTGGAAAAGTATCATATTTTAGTTTTAGTTTTTGGGTGTCATTTTTATTTTTTCTTAGTATCATTTTATTATTATCAGTAACTATGTATCAGTTTTGTATGCGGTAGGTATCAGTTTTGTAAAATTGAATAATTAATGTTCTACATTGAACATATTTTTACTCATGTTTATTTTTTTATTTTTTGGCAGTGGGGATAACAGTCTTTTTTGTCTGTTTGTGTTGAATAATAACACTTTTAGCACTCGATTGCCTATTTGCTCTTTGTATGATTTGAAGAATGAGATATGTCGATGTTGGTCTCAATTAACTCCTACTCCTATTCGGATTTCTTATGTACTTGAGGACAAAGTTATTATGCTTGACACTGATTCTGATATTCAGAGCATAATTTGTTTTCAGTTATACAAGAAAAGTTTTTTCTTTGGTTTTACTGTTAAGGTTAAGAGTTCTGAATTGGAATATGTTAATGGTGCTTCTATTTCAAGTTCATCTTATGTTCGTGCTTCTTCATCTTTTACTGTATCTGTCTGTTTAAATGTTGTTGTTAACGGTAAAAGTTATTTAAAAGATATGTTGAGGAGAGGGTCGACATTATGCATTTCCGATTTTTGGAGGAGCTAAGCATTTTAGAGAATTTTTGATGGCGTATCAAATTCAAAAAGGATACGAGTTAGTATTTTTAAAGAATTGTGCTACAAGAGTTACTATAATTTGCTCTTCATATAAGGATGGTTGTCTTTTCAAAGTCCATGCTTCTTATGATTCTGGAGATTTGAAGAAGTTTTTTATGAGAAATATGGTTGTTGATCATTCTTGTGGAGCTGGTGTTAAAAATGTGAATAATCCACATATATCTAGTTCGTTTGTTAAATCATTGATTATTAATGAGATCCGTGATTGTCCTAGTAAAAAGCCTAATGATATTATAGTTGATTTTAGAAGAGAATACAATGTTCAGTACTCTTACGGTTATGCTTATCATGGGAAACAAATTGCATTAATGGAGTTGCATGGTAATGATGCTTTGTCTTATAATGATTTGAGTTGGTATTTGGAAGCAGTGAAGAAGTCTAATCCAGATAGTTATGTTGAAATGGATGTTGATCCTTGTAGTAATGAATTTGAGAGGGTGGTTATTGCTTTTGGTGCTTGTTTACTTGGATTCAAGCATTGTCGTCCTATGATATTCTTAGATGTCACTCACTTGAAGGGACATCCTGGTGTATTGATGAGTGCTACTGCAAAAAATGGTGATCAAGGTATGTCTTTGTTTTCAGTTTTGATTTATTTGTATTGAGATCATAATAGTTGGCATTAGCATTAATATTAATTTGTTATCATAATTTGTATTATGTTGGTATCAGTTTTAAGATATGTAGTTTACAATTAACAAGTTTATAGTATCATAATTTGCATTGTATTGAATTGTAAGTTTGTGTTTGACATCGTAATTTTATACTGGTTAGCATGAGATTAGTATCAGCTTGTGTATAACATTAGTATCAGTTTCAAGTATGTTAATATATGGTATCAAATACAGTTGTGTAGTATTGGAATTTCCTTTGTATCATAACATATGTTAGTGTTCGTTACTTTGCTGTGTTAGAATGAAGATTAATATGCATAATGTCGTGGCTATCAATATTTTAATAATGGTTGTATCAAGTTTTCGGTATCAGTTTTTTTACTGTTAGTATCAGTTTCATGAATTGTTTTATATTTATGGTCATTATTAGTTTTATTTTATTTTACAAATTATTTTTTGCATTTGCAGGTTTCTTTCCTTTAGCTATGAGTGTTGTTCTATAGAAAATGTGGATAATTGGACATGGTTTTTGAACCATTTAAAACAAATGCTTCAAGAAAATCATACTTTGGTTTTTATGTTAGATCGCCACCAAGGTTTGCTTTCAGGTGTTCGTGATGTTTTTCTTGCAGCTTATCACAGTTATTGCTATTTGCATATGAACAAAATCTTCTTTCAGCGGTAAAAGACAAAAATGCAAATGTGTCTATTGTTGATCTTTTCGAAGTGTGTTCTAGAGCTTTTAATCTTTATGACTTTGAAGGCGCACATTCTAAGTTCTGTCAAATTGGTGGTGTTGCTGGTGTAAATTTTTTAAAGGATGTGTCATTTGATAAGTGGGTGGATTTATTTTTTCCAGGGAAACGTTATGGTGAATATAGTTCTAATGTTGCAGAAAGTTTTAACAATTGGATTTTAGATGAACGAGAATTGCCTATTACTTTGTGTTTAGATGGTATTCGTGTTAAGGTTATGAAACAAATGGCTAAAAGGAGAGAAGAGTGTCGTTTGTGGAAAACAACTCTTTGTCCTTCTATCGAATTGCGTTTAGGTGAATTGATTGAATAAGGATTTCGATGGAATGTATATAAATCTTCTAATTTTTTTTGAAGTAAAATCTCCAAACTCTCGTTGTGTTGATTTGAAGGAACGGATCTGTAGTTGCAACCAATGGAAAGTTACAAGATTTCCTTATGCTCATGCTATAAAGTGTATGAACAAGTCTAAATTGTCTGTATATGATTTTGTTGAGTATTATTTCACTGTAGATGCTTATCGCTGTTCTTATGCCAATGCTATAAATCCTATTCCAAATTATAATAGGTCTATTGTTGATGGTAGCATTCAAGATGTTATCAAGCCACCAAAGGAGAAACGTGACGCTGGTAGACCATCAATTAAGCGCAAAGGAGGATTTTCATATTTTCTAAACAAGCAAAATAGATGTGGTGAGTGCAAGCAGTTTGGTTATAATAAACGGAATTGTCAAGCTTTGAAGAGGATATGATTTAATTTTACATTTTGAATTTGTACAGATTAATAAGTGGATGTGTGACTTGTTTTGGTGCTTTACTGTAATTGAACCTTGTTATTAGCATATTATCAAATTGATTTTAATTTCAGCTATTTAGTATAAATGATAGTATGAGTTTTATTATTAGTTATATGTTTTTACAGTATCAGTTCTGGTGTTTATTTATTTATTTATTTATTTCAAACATTTGTTTTGATATTTGTTGCATACTGTTTGTATCAACTATCTAGTATCATTTCACACATTCTGTTGGTATAAAATATGGTATCATTTTTCCATTTTGTGATATCAGTTTTGTTCAATTTTGAATATTTCACTTATTTACAACAAAGTTGATAGCATAGTATATGGGATCTGATAATCATTGTGTAATTGATTGAACAAAATGATTGAATTGATATATGCTTTCTATTGGTTGGAGATAATATTTGTTTGATTGGATATAAAGGAATTTAGTATCAGTTTTGATTAGTTTTTAATATCAGTTTCGTGTATTATTATATGTTCTACAATTGACACTAGTACTAATAAATAATCATAATGATATGTTGCATTAGCAGAAACTGATATTGGCACTAATTGTTGTTTCATAAAGTATGTTGAGTGTCAGTTTTAGCAAAACCGATACTATTAGTTATTAGAACTGATACCCAATTACTGTTTTTTATTGATATATGATATAAAATCTTATAACATTATTATACAACAGGTAGTTGCATCATAAAATTGATAATATTATGTAGGATCAATAGTTGCATGACAGAACATTCAATATATAATTTTGTTATAATATAAAAAAACAGGTAAAGAAAAGAACATCAATTACAACAAATCATTCCACCGGATTATCATTTTTTTTACAAGTAAGATCAGCATTGTTTTAAGAACAGAACATCATTACTTCACAAGTTCCAAATTGCAATAGAGCATCATTACTTCATAAGTATCAAATTTAATTGTGAAACAATACAATGATTTACTTTAACACACAAAATTCTCAATTTCTGCACCTTCTTCTTTGCTTGACAGGTTATCGGTTACATTTTTGCAAATTGTTTGATTTGTTCATTTATCTTTCTTCTTCCAAACTAGACATGAACTTGGCTAAGCTCCAGCAGTGCTCTTTGTCAGTCAATATCTCATGTGCAATTCTTGCTCTAGATTTCAGCAGTTGCTCAGGGGCTATTTTGAGTGGTATTTGACTTTTGTTCAATGATATGATGAATATCATTACGTATATACCACAGTCAAGCCTGTTTAAAAGAATATTTGTAGTATCAGTTTTGTGTATCTAGGTATTAGCTTAAAAGAAAATTTACAGTGTCAGTTTAACCGTCAGTATGTATCATTTTGAACAACATAAACAACTTACGTGTCTGATCCTTGTTGTGCACATGGTATCTGATGCATTTCATTTGCCTTCACTTCTTTATCCTGTATAGTTTTCTTTTTCCAAATTTCTTTCAGCATTTCTTCAATTTTATTTCTCTATTGAAAACAAAACAATACAAAGTTAGCTAATGTTCGATGTGTTTAATTAAATTATTTTGCTTCATAACAAAAATATATCATACCAATATCATTGTCTGCTTTAGACTGGGGCTGTTTCTTTCATTAGAATTTCTTCTAGGACGTCTAGAATCCAGATGACTCCATTGCATCGTTGGGTATATCAAAGTTACTAGTGTCCAATGGTATTCACAATGCAATGAGAAATATATAGCATTTGTGTATTCATTATCCACAATTTGCTCAAGGCAGCACTAAAGATTTTATAATTCCATGTATATTGAAAACTATAGATTGCTTTTAAATAAAAAAATAAGTTAGAATTCAATATATATGTACCATTAATGATATTCTTGCACATTAAAGTTTTATTTACCGTCATTATTGTTGTGAATGCATAGTTGTGCTCTTTCAGCCCACATTTAGATAAATACCAGTCAATTATCTATATTAAAAACAAGAAAATGTAAGTTTTGTTATTGGTGAAACAATATTCAATAATAATTATTATCTTTTATTTTAATAGTGGTAATATATATTACCAATTACAAGAAAAATAAGCATGTAATATGATCAAACAGCTTCTGGGTATCATTTTTGCATTGACTTAGTATCATTTTTGAACATGCTATTAAATCAATTGCTAATAGAAAACAAAAGTATGAATTGATATCAACTCCTGCAATGAATTAGTTTTGCACTATTTTGGTATTTATTTTGTCATACATGATGGTTAACACATAATTCAACTAGTAGACCACCACTTTGTAATGTATAGTAATTAGGTATCATTTTTGGTTATAAGTAGGTATCAGTTTTGGTATAAATAGCACTGGAAATAGCTACCAGACATTATTTTTTGTAATTATTTTTATTGGTAGCAGTATTTTTAAGCAAAAAAAAAGTATGTACCGATCCATATGTGGCATTTTCTTCAAGAAGTTGTCGTGGTACTTTTTTGTTATTGTACATCCTCATCTAATTGTGTCTTTATCTGTCCATGTTATATCTCTGTTTTAAGAAAATAAGCCACATATCAATTTTACAATGTTATTTTAACCAGCAAAATTAGTACATATGTTTGTAAACTTACTCATTTGATGATGTCATAGCAAAGAAAGTTTTGCTTGTATTTTATTGCTCTATATTCAAGTATGTCAAAGTTTTGCTGCAGTGTCCTAGTCCTAAATTTGATAATGTTGGCTCTATTACTTGAATTGACATTGGGATTGACTCTTTTGCACTTTCTTTTTCACCATTTCCATTTTCTTCCCGTTTTTCTTCATTTTCATTTTCTTCAGGTTTTTGTTTTTTCGCTATTTTATTCATTCTCTGACCATATTCAAAGCTGAGGATTTTTTCCTTTCTCTTGTTTTTATTCTTTTCACATAAGAAGATGGCTTATGAACCGTTTGTTTCCTTTTCCCACCATGAGGTTTTGCTGCTTTGTTTTCTTTGTCCTTTTCTGTTATTCTCTCTTTCAACTGTTGTGTGATATTGAGATTGAAATATGGAGGTGTTAGGTTTAATACTACATCACTGTATTGTGCAACTTTGCTCTCTTTACTGGTATCTTCTTCCAATTTTTGAGCCTCTTTTATTTCTTTTTGCGCCGTTTTATCTTCATTTGTTTGCAACACTGTTTCATTTGTTTCGTTCAACATGTCTTCACTTTTTTTTTCTGTCCATATCTTTATCTTCATTTGGTTGGAGCACATTTTCATTCATTTGAGTTTCTGTTTCAGTCTTCATGCATGTACTTTCTTTGTCACTTGTTTGGTGCACTTGTTTTGTATTAGTGTCACCAGTTGTGTCTTTAACTTCTTCTATATTTTTTTCAGTTGAGAATCTATATTAACAATAAGACGCTATCAGTTTTTGTTATTGGTGAATGAATATAATATTATTACTATGAATAATGTTAATAGTGACAGTTTATGGGTATCATTTTTGCATTCATATCAGTTTTTCATACAGAAAGCAAGTATCAGTTTTTCATACATATAGTTATCAGTTTTGATCTATTTAATACTGAAAACTGTTTGTAAAATAACAAACCATCGGTTCTAATCAAAGAATTGATACATATAAATTCTGCATTATTTTGGTATCAGTTTTCTACTAATCGATGGTCAACATAAATAGTTCAATTTACATACCATCAAGTTATAAGAAATGGAATGTAGGTTTTTTAATACATTTAGGTATCAGTTTATTTAAACTTATACTCAGAATTATTTATAATATAAGCAAGCATGAATTCGAATCAAACGGTGTTGTTTTCAATAATAAAAAATAATGTACCTGTCCATTTCTGTTATTTTTGCTTGACACTTTATAGGTTCTTGTTGACACTCTGGATTTTCTTGTTCAATCTTCTCAGTTGTGAATGCTTTTTCTTCATTTTGGACTTCTATATTTAAACACACATCTTCATTTATTTTAGTTGTTTTGTTAACTTTTTCTATATTAGACTTGGCGATTCTGTCTTCATTCTCACCTTCATTGTTTTCAGTTGTGGATTTTTTTTCCTTGTTTTCTATTTCCGTTTCTTCATGTGCATGTTCATTTAGAATGTTGTCATGTTCAACTTCCATGTGTTTATTCTCTAGTTCAACTTCTGAATTTTTCTTTTCATCTTCTTCCGGTCTTGATTTGAGTTCTTTCAATTTCAAATTTTCTTTTTTTACCTCTATCCTCAATTTCTTTTCTTTCTCTAATTGCTTCTTTGTTTTCTTACCTTCTTCTTCCATATCTTTAATGAGCATTTGCAAAACATTAAGACTTACAAAATCTTCAAAACATTGTGTACTCTGTTCAGCGTCTTCGTTTTTTCTTTTTTTCCGTTGGTTCTTTTTTCTTTTGTCGCTTTATTCTTCTTTTGTTGATGCTGTTTGGAGTAGCTTGTGTTCATGTGGAAGAATAGTGATTATTTCTTTTACCTATGTAATTGAAATAGTAATTTTGTTTTAAAATTTAAATGCAAATGTTTCATTATACTAATTTGTAACCTATAAGTTATAACCGACATTAATAAGTGATTGGTTTAATAGAAGAAAATAGAATAGTAATGAAATTGATACTATGTACACTTATTAATTGATTGCGGGCAGTGTTAAAAATGATACCAAGTATTATTGTATATTATAGCTGATACTGTGCAAAATGACAAGATGTACTATGTCGAGGACAAGATATACCATGCCGAGGACACATTGATACTATGGAAACAAAAATTTAAAGGTACACATTGAAACTGATACCAATCAGAAGCTAAAGTGATACCGCAAAGAGACATATTTGATATATGCAGGCACAAAAAATTATTATATGTGTTGAAACTGATACTATAGACAGAGAGAACATAAAATGTAAACTGATACTCACTAGTGTAACTAAGAATTAATTTTAACTTACATTGCCAACTTTTGTATCATTCAAAAATTGTTTCACAACAACGTCTTTAAGTTTTCTTACATCCCATCGTGCAAATCTGAGTAAATGTTCAGCAAGTTGCCTTCTAGGTTGGATGAGGTTCATTTTCTCACAGATGCAATACTATAAACATTTAAAGATATAATTAGATAAGAATGTTGAATATAACATTTTGTTTTTCAACTAATAATATTCTGCATAATACATCTTACCAATGGAAGTATGGAACATCCAGACATATTTCTTGGCTTGGAGATAAACTTTTTGACAAATTCACTAAATTTTTTCTCTATTATTTCTAGCTATGAAACAGTTTGCATTGTTTCACTATCAATCAAATAGGGTAGAATTTTCCATCTTAGTTTTTGTTGGTTGTTGGGAAAGAAAAATATCAATAGTATTTGCATTATTATCAATAAAGGCAGATCTTCTTCATTTTCTTTTTTCCTTTTTGATATTTCTCGTTTTATTCTTCTTCCCACGACAATTCTTGTTATGTAAGTACATGTGCCAAAGTTTTTAGTTGCAAACTTCTTGCAGTCTGGTGGAATGGTTTTCCCCATCAATTTTTTTGTTGGTTCCATGTTTATTCCTTTTAATGGCAGCCCAAACAGCAAACTTATAACTTGGCAGTGACCTTTATTTTGTCTTCTCCCAAGACGAATATATCAGTTTCCATACAGTAACAACCGTATAAAGCATCCAGGTTTTGTTGATGCTTTTTGCATTCTTTCATTGATTTTTTCCTTATAGATGACTTTGAAGAAGTTGTAAAAAGGCGTCTTCTTTAAGATGTCAAATTGCTTTCTGGTCAGTCCATTTTTTCTTCGACCAATTTTAATATCTTGAAGACATCTTGTAAGCCACATCTATAAGCAGTTTCTGGCTTAATATTTTCATATTTTGCTATCTGTTTGTTTGTTTGTTTTGATATTGTATGCATGGTTTTATTACATGGATTGACAAAGTCATCATCGTCCTATTTCATGAAAATATGGTACTAAATTGTTAGTGAAAAAACAGCGTTGAAACAAAACAATACATAACATGATATAGTGGTATCAGTTTACATAAACATGAGATAAAATATGATATTTTTATCTAGCAAAATTTGATATCATTTTTGCTAAATGTAGGTATCAATTTTTAAAAAATTATGGTCGAAATACTTCTAAAACTGCTACATAATATCTATCAGTTTATACTAAGTAGGTATCAGTTTATACTAAGTAAATAGGTATCAGTTTATACTAAGTAGGTATATGTTTATACTAAGTAAATAGGTATCAGTTTATACTAAGTAGGTATTAGTTTTCTGTAACCAGATATCATTTTTTTCAAGTAGGTATCAGTTTTTTATAAGTAAGTATCAGTTTTTTTGTAAATAGGTATCAATTTTTTGTACATATCAGATTTCAACTAAATGATACTGATTATTATTTTATCAAACAATTTACGCTAAATGATAATGACTATTTTTTCTTGTAATCAAGTATCAGTTTGTTGTAATTATTAACGTTTTCTTTTACCAAATGATTTACAGGTATTATTTTTGCAATATTTATCATGCTATAAAGTTACTATGTTTCTTATTTTACTGAATTGAGTTGTTCTTCTTCTGATTCTTCGTCCGCGGCTTTTTTCCCTTCTCTTTTCTAAGATTTTTCCTGTTTAATATTTTTGATAATATTGGAATACATTTAATAGTATGATATTGTTAGTATTAGTTTTATAATTTTGCAATTTCAGTTACCTCAGTTTCTGTTTGTATTTTATTCTGAATCATTTTTTCATTTCTTCTTTTTGTTCTTTGTTCTTTTTTTTTTCATATTTCTTCAACTGCTTTCTCTGCAGGTATTTGTTGTTGCATGTTCTCTTCTTTGTTCTATGCAAAAAGAATTCAATGTTACTATAACAAAACTATGCTAACTTTCTTATATTTATTTTATAGTATCAGTTACCTTCTCTGGTATAGTTTCACTTATTTCTGGTTTGCTTTCAATTGTTGTATTTTTTTCATGCCTTCTATTTGTTCTTTTTTCTCTATTTTTTGCTTTTCCTCTTCTACTGATGTAGGTTTTTTAAGTTTTAACTTGCTGTTTTTTCTCTTTATTGTCGTCGGTATCGTTTGTACTAGAGGTAGGTTTTCCTCTTCTATCATTGCGTATTCTTCTTGAATATTTGCTGTTGGAAGTGATTCGACATTTCGATTTTCACTTTGTTTCTTCACTTCCAACGCAGTTAGGGTTTCAAGACTGTCGATTGTTGTGCTCGTTGTTCATCGACTGTTGATTTTTGAGGTTCTGTTGGAGATGTAGATTTGTTCATGATTTGCGGTGCCCTTTTTTCTTTCGAGCAAAACTTTCGTCAAATTTTGAGCGAAAGAAAGGAGGAGGAAGCCGAATGAAATACTTTGTTTTGTTTGAAACTGTATCTGGGCTTTGCGATTTGTCCTTACGGTAAAAATTTTGTGCGCGTGTCCTTGTGACTAATTATTTACTTTAATTTGTCATTTAAATTTTTTTTCCCTTTAAAAAAAAGGGACCAAATTTATGTATTCATTAATGTTGAGACATTTTAGAACAAAATCAAAAGGAAAATTTACCAATTTAGGCTTGTTTTAGAAAGAAATAACAAAATTAGCTCAGTTTTCAAAATAATTACAGAAATAGACCATTTTTTTTAGTCTATATAGTTGGCGAATTTTCAAAATTCGTCCAAAGGGAAAAGCTACCTACGTTGGAGGTTTTCTAAAAGTCGTCAATTATAAAACATTCATTTCCTTTAGGCGATTTTTCGAAAATTGTCCGTTGACGACTTTTGAAAATCGCCAACTAAATAGATCAAAAAAAAATCTAAATCTGTAATTATTTTTAAAACTGGACTAATTTTGTTATTTCTTTCTAAAAGCATGCCTCCAAATCAAAAATAGGCCCATGTAGCTGTATTTTTATTTATTTTAATGCTTTCTGTCATATGACTCTGAGAAAACGTGCAATAACCCAATCTTAATACTTTCAGACAATCATCTTCCTCCCGAAGCTTAGGGTTTCTAAAATTTCAGGTTTGCTGTTGCTTCTTCTTATTCCGCCTTTTTTTATTTTGTTTCAGCTCGATGTTTAACTTGAAATCGCGATTCAGTATTGGACCCTAATATTTTCGTTCTGAAATAGAATCGCACATTTTACACGGGTTGCGATCCAATTTAATTCTTGGATCGCGAAGGCTGCGATTCCTACCAAATCGCGCTTTGGAACGTACGATCTCGCGATTTTTGCAATCACTGCAACTTATTCACAAACAGTCTGATTGCCAGTACGGTTCAGAATATAAAGATACGATTGAGTTGGATATTCTTAAAAAATCTTCTGAATTCGAAAAATACTTATTGCCTCCAGTTCAAACATCGGTATAGTTTTTGGCCACTGCGTGCATTGCCAGATAATTGAACCAGTAGACTATATTTCACAACTTTATTTGACCATCTTCCAAACAGCTACTATTCTTGTGCAATGATAGAAGTTCGAGTTAAAGAAATGATGAGATTTTTTTGTGCACTATTTGACATGGTGTTTGAAATCGAGCAACGCAAGAAAAAAGATTTAGTACATTTTTTGTTCAATTTCATGCAGATTTACATATTGTAGCACTAGCTGATCAATGATCATTATATTATTTAACCATAAGGCCAATAAATAATTATCATGTTAGAACAACTAAAACGTCAAATATTTATTATCCTTATCCGGAAGTTGCATCGAAGACATAAATGGAACACATGTAGTTCCATGCTTGCGTACTGATCAAGTTGTTTCTCATATATCGGAAATTTGAGATATGCAACAGAAAATATCCTAGTCATATATTTGTTTGATCTGACAGTTAAATTTGCCGTGGCTCGATGGGAACTGGGAAGTTATTGCTCATGATACTATAATATTGTCTTTGAATGAGCGTAACACAAATATTCCTCGTTCATCAGTAGGTTAGTTGATTTGGATTGTAAAATAATATGTGACATCATATATTGAAAATATATCATACTTATTTCCATGGTACTCAAAATGATCCAAATTTGAATTACAAAATTATCAATTTCTGTCATTTAAGTTTATGTATGACAGTAAAAAGAAAGCCCGATGTATCATAGTAAAGATTGGTTATTTCAAGAGATGTTGTCATGCATTTCAGCAATAAAGTGAAAACAGCCATCATAATGACTATCCATAATTTTATACAAAAAATACATAATTTTATACAAAAAATACAACAATGATAAATATTTGAACCATTAATTATTTATCTAAATTTTAATCAGTTAATGAATTTCAGTGGCTATAATTCAAAATTTGACATTAAATCCTTTTGTGTTCACGTTTAATACTAAAAATGGTTAAGAACACTTTACTTCACTCCCACGACTTACACTTGCATCCACATTTTGAACTTCGCTCTTGTGTTACCTTTGCCATCTTCGGTTGTGTTTATGCCAAACATGCTCTTAGTATAAAGATTTATGTATACACAACATTCTATAGTGATGGGTACTCGAGGTTACAAAAGATTAAGCGGTGGAATTTTGTGATATTGACCGTCGAACAAATTTATTACAAATCTGGAGTATCATTGCTTTTAAATTATAATGACACAACTACTTATAGCAATTTCGATGAACTCATTTACTTTAGAAGCTGTTTTTATTCAGTAAAAGAAATGGTTGGTTGAGATTATTTTACCTTTGAAATACGTATTTTGCGATTTCGCAAAAAATAGCCTGAAATAGGTTGAAGTCTAATTCTTATTGGTATTCTTCGTAGATGTTATAGAACTTAATCCTTCATTTTTTTTTCTTCCCTTTTTTCATCAAGTGCATATATAGAACCTTTGTGATTTTTTCATCACAATAGGTTAAGTGCTGAAAAAAAACCATAATGTCATTTCCTACCCTCTAAGAGCATCTATAACTACCCTCTACTTCACATATGAATTCACTTTTTTTGTAAGACCTCTCCAAATGGTAACCTCATCAGTCGGGAGGGGGGGGGGGAAGCATCAAATTTGCATTGATCTGATAGAGATATACCGTCCACTTACCACGGTAATGATATCCGCATAATATGTCATCTTGAACATCGATAACGTGAATCAATTGATCACCACTTCCAAATACCTTTTCACTCAATATCAGGCTTATAACGAGAATGTAGAAATCCATTTGTAGTTCCAACACATGTGGATTACCTCCACTTGAATACGTCTCCAGACTGAATCTGGGATCATCAAAAGTAAACAATTTTTTTATATTATTAGATGGGTTTAAGTCTACAATAAATACAATAATATCAAATAAATTCGTGTTCTTATTATTTTTTAATACCTTCAAACTCCATCAACATCTGTAATTTCATAGCAATTTTTCTTCTTTTTAAATATGTAAAGTAAAAGGAAATATATAGATTAAAATAGGTTTTTGAAAGGAAATATAATAATGATACGCGTGTTCAAAAAATATGTGTAAGCTAGAAAACAAGTATTTAAAGCAAAATATATTAAATTCAAAAATATGATTAGTAGAAAAAAAGCCATAGATTTGACCATCAGTGCATATAATCCGTCCAAAGTATCTGAGCAATGGAAGTTATAACACAATTAGAAGTATTTACTGATTTCAAGTGAAAGTTTCTTTTCATTGAAAATTGAATGGTTGCAACCAGTCCCACCATCAAATTTGTAGTGTTTGAATTTGTAGCAGTAAACTGAGCACACTGACCACAATTGCACAACTCTCAATATACATTTTGTGTAAAAACTATGAAGTATTTCAAAAATGTTATAAATTGTTTGTTGGATTGTGTTCAACCACTCCATTTTCTTTGGTTTTGTTGGTATGATGTTATTTCATCCAATGCAATTGGTACAAAATCCTTAAGTCTTAAATTTGCGAGGGATTGGTTTGACAAATAATAATAATAATTATAGAAAATAACAAATTTTAAAGCAGGGAGGTGGCCAGTTGATAAGTTTAGTGAACTGTGGCATTACCATCGATGATCAAAGTATTGGTTTGTTCACATTTCAATAAGTTTGCTTTTAAGCATGGTGGGTGGGAGGTTTCGGTCAGAACACCGGGATTTCGGCTGCCCCGGTTCGGACCTGAACCGAAACGGAACGGGGCCAAAATTTTGGTTTTGGTCAAAATCCTTAATTTTTTTCCTGAAAACTGTAGAATGAAGGGGAGAGAAGAAATCAGAAGAAAGAAAAAGTAAAATCACAAAAGCCCACGAGTTCAACAAAATAAAAACTAAAAATTACCTCGCAACGAGTATTTGGTTGATTTGGATCTCTTTACATAAACCAAATTCGAGTTTCACTTTGAAAACGACTTTTTAGTAATTTTGGAATCTCAATTCTTCTTCAGAAATCATGATTAAATCTTGCAGCAGCACAAATTTTCAACCCTAATATGGGAACGACAAAAAAAAGATAGCAGCGGGAGCATCTAAAGTTTCTAAGACTGGACAGGCCTTATTAATGTTTGGACTTGGGCCGGGCTTTTAAATAATATATGTGGGAATGAGATATAATTCTTGTTTTGTAGGCTGAGATATAACTATGTGGGTCTGAGAATAACTGTGTGTTTTGTAGACTGGTTGGGCTTATTTAGTCTAAATTTGCCAATTTTGTTTTATTAATGGGTTAGTTTGGGCTAGCAGTGTGGAATTTAAGTTGATTGAGGTTTAATTTAAATAAAAGTTTTGCTAATTTAGGATAAAAGTTAAGTTAATCTAAGTTGATTTAGAAAATTAAATTAATTTGGACCGAAAGCGAAACTTCAGAAATTTCTGGAAAAGATCGAAACTACGAAAAAAATCAACCGAACGAAATGGAGATCTAAACCAAATTCGCAAACCTTGCTTTTAAGTCCATGTATAGTTTAAAATAGGTTTTTCTGATAAATTTTAAAATTGAATATATATGCATTTTTTTCATTTATAGTTTTACAAAATTGCATTATTGTATTTCTACGAAGCATAATGACAATTGAGTATCAATTCGATCCAAAAATGAAAAAATAGATAAAAACAAAATAGAAAATATTCGAAAAGTTAAGTCTGTGTTTTTAAACTTCACTACTGTTTCTTACATTGTATTTTTCAACATATCGAAAAAGGGGAAAAAAAACATTTTTAAGAAAAGGAAAACTGAATTTTGGAGCCTACTTTTGTGCATTTCAGCAAGTTACTGGTTACTACACAGTATATACGAATTTGCAATGAATTCAAACCTCACGGATGGAGATGCTTTTATGGTTTATGTTAAAATATTTTGATATGGAAACAATAGTTCAAAGAATTTCTCTTATATTCTCTTATATTCGGGGTGCAATGATTTTTCTCTTATGTTCTTTTATTTTCTCTTATTTTGTACGGTCATGCTCTTGTGATGATTGTATGAAGGTTTTTCTATGTGGACATATAGCATCACCATATATAAACTTAAGATTAATGTCCCCTTACAATGTTCTTCTCATTTGGTTACTGAAAATCAGCGATGTTCCTAGCTTATATGGCATCTCTCCATATATCCTTACAGTTGATTTGTTGTGATATTATTCTGTATGATCATGATGTGATATTATTATCCACATTACGCAGGCTAGAAGTAAATGCAGGGAGCAAATTAACGTATGATTCTGAAGCGGTGTGTGGCAATTTATGTTAAAAAGATAAAAATAAGCAAAAAACCTTTGATGTACTCAAAAAACAATTTTGATCGTGGAAGTCTTGGTAGTTAATAACAATTGACTTGTAGGAACCAA
Organism: Allium cepa; assembly: GCA_030765085.1. Taxonomy (NCBI): domain Eukaryota; kingdom Viridiplantae; phylum Streptophyta; class Magnoliopsida; order Asparagales; family Amaryllidaceae; genus Allium; species Allium cepa. Next base: position 390,405,597 of record CM060932.1, on the reverse strand, counting down.
ACAATACTGTGTAAATGAAGAGCCCTTTCCTATTATACCTATTTTGTTACTTACATCATGTTCTGATAACTGATAAACGTATGAACATGTTTGTTCAGATATATGCTGCACGAAATTGTATATGTAGTAGTCACATTGTTTTAAATTAATCAATGTTCAATACATGGTTGATTGTCGGGAGTAAATTATGTTTCGGCTACAGCATGTGACATGCAAGCAAATTTTTGGCACAGACACTTATCTAGGTTGTTTTCTCTTTCAAGTTTTTTGGTAATTTTTCTTCCATCTCTGCATTGCAGAACAGAGGCTAATCCAGTGATTCTTGCCAAGTATGTGTAGCTTTGCTAAAAAAGGACAAACCTTTGAAGGAATTACAAAACCTTTGTGCAGATAACTTGGTGGAATTTCTGGGCAATGGTACACTTATTTATTAGTTATTTGATTGATTTGGTAAACTTATTTAGTTTAATGGTTAAGACAGTCGTAGATTATATGTGCCGGTATTCAATACAAGTTCCTGTGCAGTGACTTTATGTAATTTCAGGAGCAATGCCATTTACTACTAAACTATTTCAAGTGCTTGAAAGTGGATCAGTCTTGAAAATTAATAATGAACACCAAAATATGGAACCATCTCAACCTCCTCTTACAGACGAAATTCATTCTGTTAATAACTCATCACCAAAGCAAGATATTTTCCTGACTTCTTCTGAACAATCAAGTGATTCTGAAGATCATGATATTAGTGACGACGACGACGACGATCGCAACCATAAACACCGTAGAAGGGGAGAAGCTGAACCAAATTCAATGCAAAATGATGCTCAAGATCATTTTGTACGAAAACCCAACAAAAAGCGTACCAAGCTTTATGACAGTGTGCAAGAATGCAACCCTACATCAGAGAGGAATAACACATCGAAATTCAATACTTATCGATCAAAAGTAACACCACATGCTGGTATGAGGGCAAGATATATCCAGCCAGCTCGCTTTGATTTATCAACAACCGTTGGTCGTCCTATTGGTAGAGGGAGAGGACGAGGTCCTTGGAACTCTCATGACACACTTGCTTCACATGCTAACCTCTTTGTTGGCACTAGTACTCAGAATTCTTCTTGGGGTGGATTTGGCTTCATTCCCGGGATAGCTAATGGGTTAATAGATCCACTTAACCCACTTGGATTGCAAGCAGCTCTTAACCCGCCTTTAAACATAGGAATGCCACGCCAGCATTGTAGAGACTTTGAAGAGCGTGGATTTTGCTTGCGAGGGGATATGTGCCCTATGGAGCATGGATTAAATCGTATAGTCGTTGAAGATGTACAGGTGATACCATATTTCAGTGTTTTAATTATGTCATTTCCTTTTGTGTCCTTGTCGTCTTGAATTGACTTAGTTACACTTCGTTTTGGTGAATATTTTCAGATAGTTCACTAATTTAATTCATACAAGAGCTACATGAATGCTATACCAGTATAAACTGCTGCAGTGTGAGTTTGTGTTGATCCATGGTGAAAATTTTCTGGTGAAATTTATTTGCTGCAGTAAGATGTTATTTTAATGAAGTCATAAATTGTGGAAATAACTGTTGGGCATATGATTTTTTTTATAACCCTTATCCTAGTAAATAATAACTCCTTTCCGAGGATTAAAAATCTTGGTAATGGTTGTAGTACGTGATTGTTTATTATGAGATCAGAACCATCAGATTGACATTCCTGGTTGTAAAATATTGGTTTGTGTCAACAGTTTGATCACTACGTGAATTGTGGAGTTGATTTTGATAGTAATAAAACCATATCTACAAAAACTAGCTCTAATTTACCCTTTTGTGCATGTCAGCGTGTGCGTGTGTACGCGCACAAATAAAATGTTTTTGTTCTGTAAGCACATTGCGTATGCAAGATATTGTATTGACCTCTGTTTATGTTCAATTTAATTTTGATCCAATAACTTGGCATGGGACAATTTCTGAAGTCACTCACTGCTTATATAAATTTTGAACTAAAGATTATCAGGTGTCTTAAAAGCTTATATCAGCACAAGCTGCATGGCATGGTTTGCAACACTATCTTATTTATATATTACTTGTAGCTCATTCTATTCGGATTGCATTTAAAAGCATATATTTCTAAAGTTTTGAAATTATGAATTTTTTTTGTTCACTTTTTTGTTATTTTTACTTATGCTCCTCATTTTTACTCGTTGTAACTTCCAAGTGCCTTTATTACAGAGCCTATCTCAATTCAATCTTCCTGTTTCAATTCCAAGTTCACATGCACTAGGAGTCCAAAATGCTTCTGGAGCTTTACCTCCTACCTCAAGTCAATTGCCAAGCTTGAAATCCGCATCCAATAAAAGCATCAAATCTGGGACAATGTGCGACTCACCAAAATTTAAGTCAAAACTTAAAAGCAATCCCTCTATTTCCACAGGCAATGATGCAGATGTGTACGATCCTGATCAACCTTTATGGAATAATGATGTTCCTTCTACTTCTGCTTCATTGTTAAAACATTCTTCCCCAAATGCTGAAGATGAAACTTCGTATGATGTCAATGCTACACCACTGAATACTAATTCATCTACTTGGGGTCATATAGGTTCTAAAAACAAGTCAGATGCAGTTAAAATGGAAGAACAAAAACAATCTTTAAAAGGCACGTGTAATCAAATTGAAGGCACTATCAAAATCAAGAGAGGTTCAAATGCAAGCGCCTTTAATGCAAATAAGGATGGAAAGGCATTATTTTCTAAAGCTTTACGTACTCTTTATGTATTTGGAATTCCCCAAAAAAGCAATAGAAAAGATGCACTCATGGAACACTTTCAAAAGTTTGGTGTAGTCATTGATATTTATATTCCTTCAAACAGTGAAATAGCTTTTGTTCAGTTTTCAAAAAGAGAAGAGGCTGAATCAGCACTAAAGTCGCCTGATGCTATAATGGGTAATCGCTTCATTAAACTATCATGGGCTAATCGTGATAGAATAGTTGACAATGGCCCAGGTTATGGTCAGAATAAATTTATTCAACCCCTTGTAACAAGGCTCAATACTGTTAATGGAGGTAAAGGAATTGCTTCAAATTCAACTCACAAGAATAGTCTACCAGCTTTTATTACAACACCTGATGTTTCTGCGCCCGCTAAAGATTTGATAAGCAACACTCTTAATAAAACTCCAGCTCCTCCACAGAAGAAGAACGACAGCTTGGAGCTTTTAGAAGAGCTTCGCAAGAAACAGGAGAGCTTAGCTAAGAAGCGCGAAGATTTCAAGCGTCAGTTAGAGGAATATGCGAAACATGTAATATCTTTGAACTTTTTGATTGTGATGAATGTGCATATTTTTATACACGACGCTATGGTCTACATTAATTGGCAAATCTTTTTTTGACATAAAATTATTAGTGACCTTCAGCAGAAGCCACTAGATAAATTACTTGTTAACTAATTTCACTCATATTTACCGTCACAAGGTTGTTCTAATTGTTTGAATGCATGTTATCTGATTTTCGCCGCTTTGTAAGAATAAATGAGGTACCACTGACAAAATACCCCTTCTTTCACAAGTAATACATTACTATCACCATAAGCGATCGCAAAATAGACCTTCCTTCTATTATCCCTCCTCTCTCCTCTATAAATGTCTTGCTGGTTTTGTGATGAGCTTAACTATGTATAAACAGTTTCAACCTTTAAATCAGCATATGTGATGGCCTAAGGGTTCAGTACCCTGCCAGCGCAGTACTAAATTCACAATATTTTGATGCAGTTCTATGGTTTGTCAATCTTATGATTTTATCAGAACATCAACTGAGTTTAATGATATAACATTGAGCTGATCTGTTGATTGTCATGGAGGAAATCCATTCTCTTTTTGAATTCAGTTTTCGTAATCTATATACATCATGGATAATGTTTTGTGGCCTACAGTACGGTGTTTAAGTAAAATTGTCATCCTCAATAGCAAACCAAACCTCTTTCGAATGCATTCTTGCTAATACAGTGTGTCTGGCTAAACTCTGATGTCAAAGTTCAACCATGAACTATTAGCAAAACATAAATTTGCAGTTATATTGTTTTCTAGAGATTTTTATCCGTTCCATCAAACTTAAAAGATGATACATCTTTTGGATCAGTGCACATCCAAATATTGAAACCGTGTATTCATTCATATTAGAAAAGAAGAAGCTAGCCAGCTAGGAAAGTGTCTACTTTAAGGCTATATTTTAGTTGTTGAGTTTGAATTCTTGGGGTTTTATTTAGACTAATGACATCAAGAAATACACCTGGTCCTAAAGCTCTAATTGGTTAAATTCTTTATGTTCAACCATTTACGTTTGTTTTTTTGTATGATTTAATAAATTTTATAACAAATTGCAAATAGAACGGGTATGAATATTGATGAAACATTTGTGCTAGACTTCTAATTCCATCCCTTATAAAAAATTTGATTATACATGTTTGATGGGTCATGTTTTAAAGATGGAAAGTTGATCTTTGAGTTTTCACTTGGAAAAATCCTTTTCTCGCGGTGTAGATAAAAAATTGCATCAAGCTTTGGATATTTTGTGAAAAAATGACTCCTTGGAATATAATAGGTTGTTAGAATAAAGTAATAAACATGCGATCAGTTTTTAACAAACCCAGAAAACAACTTGCCTCCGTTGTGTTTTTCAATGATCTTATGAACGTTGGACATGCATAATACTAGTATGCTTAATGCATATTATGTTCGTGCAGTGGCTGATAGCATTTTATTTTTATTTTTATGCATTTTTAATATCTCTAGGAAAAGATATACGATTCCACATTATGATCGTTCCAAAGGTTGCCAATATTCGGCTGTAATGGAATGACCTAAATCCTGAGTTTTTACTTCGTAAAAATCAGTCCAATCAATAAACTTTAAGAATACATCATACATTAGAAAGTTGGTTGTAGATTGTATTCTTACGGCTTACTATGTCAGAAAGAATAAATAATGAGCATAAACTCTTTTGTCCAGCTTTGGATGAAACTTTATATATATTGTAGTTAAATTATTTAATTTATTATGAATTTTCATGTACGCTCTCTCAAACCATTTAAGAGCTATATACACTTGACATACATTTTAAAGTCATTTATGTGTACTGGGTTTCCAAGGTTTCATTTGTGCTAGACTTCTAATTCCATCCCTTATAAAAAATTTGATTTTACATGTTTGATGGGTCATGTTTTAAAGATGGTAAGTTGATCTTTGAGTTTTCACTTGGAAAATATCCTTTCCTCGCGGTGTAGATAAAAAATTGCATCAAGCTTTGGATATTTTGTGAAAAAATGACTCCTTGGAATATAATAGGTTGTTAGAATAAAGTAATAAACATGCGATCAGTTTTTAACAAACCCAGAAAACAACTTGCGTCCGTTATGTTTTTCAATGATCTTATGAACGTTGGACATGCATAATACTAGTATGCTTAATGCATATTATGTTCGTGCAGTGGCTGATAGCATTTTATTTTTATTTTTATGCATTTTTAATATCTCTAGGAAAAGATATATGATTCCACATTATGATCGTTCCAAAGGTTGCCAATATTCGGCTGTAATGGAATGACCTAAATCCTGAGTTTTTACTTCGTAAAAATCAGTCCAATCAATAAACTTTAAGAATACATCATACATTAGAAAGTTGGTTGTAGATTGTATTCTTATGGCTTACTATGTCAGAAAGAATAAATAATGAGCATAAACTCTTTTGTCCAGCTTTGGATGAAACTTTATATATATTGTAGTTAAATTATTTAATTTATTATGAATTTTCATGTACGCTCTCTCAAACCATTTAAGAGCTATATACACTTGACATACATTTTAAAGTCATTTATGTGTACTGGGTTTCCAAGGTTTCAGTCTGTCAGCTGCCGATATATGATGGTAGAACAATTTGGACCAAACATGTCACTTCTATGTGTACACATGTATTTGCAGTCACTGGACTGTTTTGATCTTCAATGCTGCCACATTTGTTTGCAGGCTGTTGTTAACAAGAAAGGAGATCTGAGCGGGCAGGCAGTTAAAAAACAAAAGCTTGGAGCAGGTGGCGTATCTGTAAATGCTGCTGATCAAGTCATAGAGAAGAAATCTGAGAATGCTTCTAAGGATGCTTCTGCTTCTAATGGTTCCAAAACAAATCCACATACTTCACAGAGACCTTTGATTTATCAGACGAGCTATTCCCCGATTCTGGCGCCGAACAGATATAAACTGGATAATCGATCTACTTCATTTGAAATATTTCCCCTGCCTGCTGATATCACAAATGTAAGTTAAATGCCTCCTGATATTCTATCCATGTTATACTTATTGGACGATACACAAATAGACGGCGTGACACTATTTGTGTGGGTATGTGTGTGCATACATACACATATACACACACGCGCACACATATTTATACATACATGCATGTATACATACATACATACATATATACATATACACATACACATGTGCGTGCACGCGTGTTGTGTAAGCGATGGCGAAGTCTCATGTTAAAGCAAACCAGCTAAAGTTTGTGGCCCACCCCTCACCCCTTCTGTGGCTGCACTAATGATTATAAAATTGATTGCATTTGCGGTTACATTGGGTGTCGAAAATTGGTATGGTTAACGGTTAAACAAAATTATCTAATTTTGGAAGTTTAATGTAGAAGGGACAATTGCATGAATCATCTAGAGAAGGTTGTAGAGCTCCGAGTTACTAGGTTTAATATATTGTTAAACTCCATCCATGTTATCACTGACCTCACATTTTGTCCAAGAACACTTGAAGAGGGGTAGTTTACATTCTAGAAAGGAAGCAGAGAGCAACCAACATTTGATATTGACAAATCAGAGTCTTAAACTATGGCCATTGCTAATGTCAACCACTACTTTTCTAGGAGTCACCACTTTTTTTTTTAACCTTTTCATCAACGTTAAAGACTCAGCACTAAAACCTTTTTTGTGACAAAAATCTATCAATTTTTTAATAGTGGAGGCAAGAGTGTAAATGGTTCGGACTGGAGCGGATGAAGCTGTGTTCGTGTCTTATCCTATAGGCAATTCAGATGAACATTGGCTGGACAATGTTTAAGTTCTAACATTGTTCGTATGCGCCGATCAATGTACGAACATATTTTTGTATATTTTTTCTTGTACCAATTCGTGTCTTAAATGAGAATCGGATGCATACGGACTAAAGTATCAAGCTGGACATCAGACACTTGTACAAAATTTACACCGCTCAGCATAGGTGCTGAAAAAGTATAAGTAAAATAAAAATTTGGCATAAAGGTGACAAATACCACCATCATATTTGACATAATTCCATTAAATTTACATTAATTTGGAAGTTCCATGAAAGTAGCAGGGAGTGCCCAACTAGAAAAAAATAAGATAAAAACCCACCCCATATTGAAGGCCACCGTCACTTTTCAGATTTTCTAGGATGTGGTGGTCTTTACCGGTCGCCTAAATTAAACGAAATCAAATTAAGGTGTCAAATTGCTCATAGTAAATTAGCATCAACGCTGAGTAAACAAGACATTAATGCTTATTGTTTATAGCATGTGTCAATGCAAGTTGTTTAAATAGTCTGTCAATACGTGGTATATAAATGAAGGAGGAATCTGGATCCCCTCTTATTTATCCCCCTAAAACCCGTCCATTGTATTTTTGTGCAAAATATTCATGCATTGATGTGTTTTTTTAGATATGTTAGAGCATCCTCAATGGTTGGGATGTATCTTTACAATTCTGCCTACGTGGTGTAGTTAATGCATGCTGCTTCCCCAAAAAGGGTAGTCCATTTCTCCCACTATTTTGTTTAAATTCATATTTGAAAGTGTAAATTTAAATGCATATGTACATTAAATTCATATTTAGACTAAATTTAATTCATTGTAATTAGTTTAAATGCATGTTAAGTTCAACAACTTCAATTGTACAATTTCATTACAATATTTTCAATACCACAGTTTCATAACAAATAATCTAGATGGTAATGATACTTTTACTAATACTACTATTCCAAGTCTGGAAAAATACTTCACTATTAGCTTCCCTTTGCCACACTAGTTTCTCTAAGATGAAACTTAACCATGCTTGACTCTGTTCAACTTGCTTGTATCAGTGTTCGTCCATAGAACATTTGCATCTTCATTTTCATCTCCACCTCTTGAAATTCTCGGACAGCAGCTATCATTCTTCAATCTCTCAACTTGCAAATGATGCTCTTGGAGGAAGGCTTCGAAACTTTTTTGACTGCGCGATCTTTGTCGGTTCTTTATCGTTATTGTTAGTTGCTTTGACAGCTCGAAGACGAGCTGATACACTGTGTGACTGTTACCACCATTAGATTAAGGTGTATTAGGGAAGTATCAGATCCCGGGATAGAGTCAAATGATGTTCTTCTTGCTTTGTTGTAAAAGCAGATTGGTCCAATTTTTTTGCTGATATCAAACCACTTGTTGCATTTGTTTAACACCTTGCAAGCTTGTTCATGTGGGAAACGTTTTTAACCATTCTTGCTTTTGAATGCGATTATGCATTGTCTCTTAGAATAGTGGACTACTGCTATTAGTGCCATTGGTCATCCGACCATTGATTTTCTGGTTCTTCCACTTTGGCGCAACTTGTTTAATTTTCCACAATAACGTTTAAGCACAGCGGGAGTTTTTGACATTTGCATCTTCATTGAATAGAGCAACTGATCCATTTTAGAATGTATCTCCAACTTCCTCAATCTGCGACTATCGTGACTATGCTCTCGCCAAAAGCACTTCAGCTTACTCCGTCCATTTAACTTTTGAACCTGAACTACTTTCATCGTTCAAGTCGATATGTCTCTTTCTTCCTTCAAGAGTAGAAGAATATGTTGAAAATTGGTTGTATGATAGTGGGCTTGAGTTGTAGACAGCACGAGATGAGCTTTTTCGATTGTGGATTTTACATGTGTTTTGCTGTTGCTCTTCTCCCTTCTTCTGATTTCGATTGCGTTTTTTTTTTGATTTTTTTCTTCAATTGTTTGAACGGGACGGGATTTTGCCCTAATCCCGTCTCGGTGACGGTCGGAACCGATACGAGTTGGTCAGAATCTCGTGGTTCCGGCCGGAACCTCAAACCTTGCTTTAATCTCATTTATTAATTTCTAAACTTGTGGCTTATACCTGAATTCTTCAAAGAATAATGTATTTAGATCCCTAAGAGATAATAATTATATATCTTAATAATGGTAAAACTACCACACATTTTCTTCTTTAAATCCTAACTGCATGCATGCACTTTAAATGTTTTGTCAGAATTTGAATAGAAGCCAGAATTTGAATAGAAGCCAGGTGACTTAGAGAAAAGCAAAGAATTGTTTGTAATGCATTTGTGGTCATGATTAAATGAGTGTTTTGTCGGATTAATTGCTTTAAAGTGATGGACTACCTTAAAATTCTTAATACGATCGTTACGACACGTGTTTCGCATGTGATGATGGTACGCCCTTCGCGCATGAATTGTTTATTTTACAAATTGTATATGTTTAACTCGTTCAGAAATATACGATTTGCATAGATATTTAGCCTTTTTGCATTGAAATAATATGTAGTAAGTTTTAATTGTTCTTTTTAAATTGCAACATTTAATTTTTTTGTTAGTTTGAATTTTCATTTTTATTGTTAATTAATAAAGAATGAATTTAATTTTTTATTAGCTTGAATTTTTATTTATATTATTAGTTAATAAAAAACGACTTTAAAGTTTATTTGTTAGATCCATTTTTAAGTGATATTGAGATTTCAATAATATTTGTAGATGAGCGTTTTGAATTGGTAAAGAAAACTTATCTATTAGATCTTATTTACTAATATTTATAAAGAGACATTTTTTGTAGTTCACGTTGATACCAAAGAAGTACGATATCAAAGTTATTATTATAACTATTATTAAAGATTTTATATGTAATGACTTAAATCTAAGTCATAAACATTTAAAAATGAGTTATAGAGATTTAATGAAAATAAATATGTAGAGCTCTTCTTGGATTATATGTATAAGTTTATGTGCTTCTATCATGGTATGAGGTATCAGACGGTACCCCGAAATTTCGGTGGTACCGTACCAGTGCCGTTAGGTAACGGTCGAAATTGATCAAGTTTATCGGTTTCGGTTAGGGTTTCAAAAGAAATCAATAGCGACATGAAACCCTAATTGCGGCAAAATCGTGAGAAATCCAAGCGAAATCGCGAGAAGTCAAAGCAAATCACGAGAGAGCAAAGTGAAATTAAGAGAAATCAAAGTGAAATTAAGAGAAATTAAATAAAAATTACCCGAGCGAGACTTGCCTACTTCGATCATCCTCATCTTTGCATCGACAGCTGTTTTTTTTCTTTTTTCGAGATCAACTTCTTCAGTGACATTGTCGCTTTGTTCATTTTTGCCCTAGATTATGCGTTGGAGTAGTATGTGTGCTTTTGTGTTTGATTATTACGTGGCGTGGGCTGAAAATGCATGTTTGATTAGAATGAGGACTGAAATAGTTATGAGCTGAAAATCTGCAGAGCTGAAAATGTTGATTTGTGCTGGGCTGGTATTAATTAGAAATGTATTGGGCTGGCTTAATTACTGTGCCATAGCATTAATTACTTAGTATTTATTATAACTTGATTTATTTTTAATTAGTATTTACTATAATTTAGTTTTAGGGTATTAATTTAGTATTAACAAACCAACGTAAAATGAAACCAGGACCGAAACCGAAATCAAAACCGAAACGTTCGAAATTTCCGAAATCGTCCGAAACTAAAGAAAATTCAAATAACTGAAACCGAGTTCTCGAACCTTGGTTTCTATACATATATATAAGCTATACCCATTAACATTCTAAAAATTTAGTGCCACATTTGCATCAAAATAGTGTTTATTTAATAAACCGTTGACTACTAAATACCCTGATTATATCATCAACTCGTACTATTCATGATTGCAATGTTAATTTGATTAATAAAAGCCATTGACTATGCCAATGAATGATATTTAGATGTAGGTGAAGTGCTAGATTTTAAAGGTGCAACTAACAATGTATGTCTTTGCCATGGATTTCTTCTGTTTTTTTAACTATTATTATTATTAACTGTTCATATTTCTCGTAATTAGCACTCTTCTTAAATAAAATATGTTTTGAGACCCTATTTTCAGTATAACAGGACAACAAGTGCATATAATAAGCATGTAAACCAATGTCAACACCCAATTTTACCGTATTTCAACAGTATCTTTCTTTCTGTTATCTGGTTGAAATTGAATGAATCTAGTTACATAATTCAGGCGTACAATTCTAAACTCTGTATCCCATTACCACAACATAGAAATTCACCAATAATTAACCCAAACCCAATATCTCCAACAGGCTTTGACTAGAAAATGTAGGTCATTTTGTGTTAGACAAGGTGCATTGACTAAAAGCACGAGATCAATGATAATGAATTCAAGTGGGATACTTGCAAATTAGCACCCTTGTAACCTAGAACTTTCAATTTTATTATTTAAGAGATTAATAGTTGATTGCTTAAAAAATAAGACGTGGACTTGATAGAATAATGTTACTTATGTTTGAGAGGATTAAAATTTTGATATATTATTAAATTTTGAAGTGCAAAGTCACGAAATTTGAAATATTACATCCCTTTCTTACACTGGAGATGGATATAGTAACAAATAAATGCTTATGTAGTCATATAAAACAATATTCATTGTTTATGTCAACTATAGTTAATTGCATAGTAGTTTGGAAAAAATGCTAATATATTTGCACTTTAAGAATCGGTGAGTAATTGAATTTAATGTTCTTATGTGTTAATGTTAATTTATCACAGTACCAAAAAAAAAAATGCAATATTTTATTTACAACGTAGATACTTGATTTTAATTACTCAATTTCAAATATAATTATGATGACTTTGATATCGATTTTAATTTAATTTTTTCGAAGGGCTCAATGTTAGTTGAAAAATTCAAATTTAGATTTGGACAACAAATAATGTCGAAAAACAAAACGTAATTTAGGGTGAAAGTAGTATTTTAAAAAGGGACCCGATTTAACATTTGTAGTGAGGTTACTTGTTTTGAAGTTTATCGTTATTAATAATGCAAATACTCATTTGGAACTTTACTTTTGCAATAGTTCCTAAAATTACTTTTTCATTATACACACTTATGTATGTATGTATATGGTGTGTGTATTTGTCCACATATAGGAGGAGCGTTTGACTATACCCACCTACACTACATTCTAATCTATCCCTTATTACTTTTTAGAGCTACACAATATGAAACGAAACCAAATTTTGGGGTGTTTAATCTACATTACAACATCTTTAGAAAAATTGAAATCATTTTGAATTTTCTTGTACATTCCAAATACTAATTTAATATCAACCGCTGAAAAATATATATTTTAAACTGATTTGAAATATTATTTAAAATATGTTAAGATTGTCCAAGTTAACCAATTATCTTGTGAATATGATCCTAAGTGATATAAGGACATATTTATGAAGATTGGTTTGATTTTGAGTTGTGTAGACCTAAAATGTGTCGAAGTGTGGATGAGGTGTACTGGAAAGAGAGGTGTAGCCAAGTACAAACATATACATAACCATAGATAAGTGCACATACGTACGTACATACATGTAATATGTGTGTATGTACACACACATATATTATAACATCTAGTAAGTTATGTAGGAATATGTTATAGCAAAAGGGAATTTTTTTTTCCGTAAAGATACATATGCGGTAAAAAGTAGAGTAATACTTGTAAGCACATGAATCAAAATAACATCGTTTGAGGTTTTTTTTCCACTCACACCTCAAAAATTTCATATTTGTGCTAATCACAATTTGATTTTGAAAATGCAATATATATTTACGTGGTGAAACTAATTTTGAGATTTGTTTTTATGCTTCAAACTTCTGCATCATGATATTTCCAATGACATCCATTTTGCATATCTAGTAATGTCATTGTTTAAAAAACCCGCATCGGTACTCGCCTCGAGGAAATGAAACATAAAACGCTCTGAGACTTCCTCCAAAACGCTTGTCACCTCCAAGGCTTATGCCTCAACAAATTGAGGTATAAGAAATGTACAAAGTGTATGCCTCACATGCCTCAAACCGTTGAGGCATACGACTCGATTTTTTTTATACCCATAGTTGTAAATATTGACATTAAAGGAAGTTATTAAACTTCAATTATTTAGCGAAAAACAAAAAAAGAACATAATTTAATAAAATTGAAGTTGGTGTTTTTTTACCTTTTAATTTCAGTATCGACATGATTAAATAATACCGTTTGTGAAAAAATGATTGAGAGCTACGTAATGGATTTTCTCATTGCTACTTAAAGAAAATTTCTGAATAGACATTACTGAATCTCCATATAAATTTTGCGAATCTATTTGAATTAGTGAAAAGAAAAATAAGTAACAACTTTCATTATTTCCTACTTACTAGTAATTGGGATCAATTCCACTAGAATCAGACAAAGAGCTTTTTCAAAATCTAAAAAAAAATGAAGACAAATAGAAGAGGAAGAAAAAAGTACATACCATTGCGGAGCTGAAAAGTGAATACGAATTCTTCAAAAGATTGAATCATGTATTTACGTATGTATTAATATTATCAAGTGCTTACATTTATTTGTATAGTTTTATGAATGAATAATAAAGAATCATTAGGAATGAACTCTTTAAAGTTACGTGTTTATATTTTATATGTTCACAATTTTTGATTGTTAACTTTTATGTATCGATCAAAAATTAATAATAACAAAGCAATAATAACTTACGCCTCAACATTTATCCAAAAAAACTTACATCTCAACGTTTGACACTTACGCCTCGCCTTGCGAGCAAAATAACGCCTCGTGTACGTGCATTTTAAAACTTTGAGTAACGTGAATAAAAATATACTCACATGAATAGTATTTGATAATTATAGTAACTCAAACCAAATGTCCTCTCTTTATTCACAAGTGCATTGATTATTGGAGTCAAAGTTAAATAAGGGCAAAAAAGGGGCGATTAACTAATATATTGGCATTTTTTTATTTACTTTGCGTGTATTATTATTTTCGCTCTAAATTTGTGAACCATGTAAAATTTGACTTCTTTGTGTTTACCCTCGTTCGTTCTCTTATTAAATGGGCCATTATTCAAGTGCATGTATCTTAGCATTTTATATATATTGAACATTCTAAATAGACAGTTTTTCCTCAAATTATCTATCTTCCTGTTTATTCTTTGTAGCAACAATATACAATATAACCAAACTGTTTTTATTCCGTTGATATGAGTTTATCGTATTGGAGATGAGCTTGAGGTCATGTTTTGAGTGTACGAACATGTTAGAAAGAATAAACTCCCTTGTCCTGCAAAGAATGTCATTTTAGTTTTGCACGCTATATTCAAGGAAACACATTTTTCAAGAACACGTCAAGCACATTTTTTTACTTTTACATATACTTTGAAATTAACTCCAACCACACAGTTCTAAAATGCTATCCATTTGGAGCAAGCTTTCAACTTTTGGATTACAACCATGTCTGGTTTCAAGGTTTTCTTGCACGGTATCTCGTCTTGGTTCAAATGAGATAAGTGTATCTTGAATCTTAAAGTACTTCTTGGCAGTATCTCATTGCTTGAGAATGTAAAATTGATCTTTTCAATGGGTTTTTATCGAAAGTGAATATAATTAAGAATTATAACATGCTTGATTTGCATAGAAAGATAGGTGTAGAAACAGAAGATCAAAATGTCCTTTTTTGGAGGGGTAGCAAGTTTAATAATTTGGTGGTAACTGAGCAATTATTCTCATTTAAACATGGATAAAAGAAAGCAAATACAAAATCATTTATTGTAACAACGTTTAAAAAGAAAAAAAATTAGCTAGAGTAATCATAAAATAATACTTGGTAGGATAATTACGCTTGAATCATGTAAATAGTAATATAGAAGGAAAACATAATTCCAGCGAGATCTCAGATTACAAACTCAGTCCAGGTTCTCGTTGAGATTTTGATGTCTCATATGAGTGTTAAATGAGTTGCAACTGAAATTTGAGTTCATTTCGTTCAAGTGCAAAAGCGAAACCTCAGCTGATATGGATGAAATTTGGAACTCTTGGACAAAATTAAAACACGGTTTTTTTGTGTGGAGTGCATACTACAAATTATTCAGCCGACACTTTCTGGTTTATCGAGCGTAGGACATGTTTAGCTTTATGATTTGGTGTACCATTGTGTTACTAACCATGAATTTTAGTTCATAAGACAATCTAGTGGAATATTTATTGAGTAGAGTAAGGCATGTCTAAAACTTGATGCCTAGTGGGCTTATGGCTCCCACTAAGGGTGGGGCCTACCAATATATAGAATCTGCTATAATAGATCACCATTGTTTCATTCAAACAATGATGCATGTTCAATTACAGTAAATATAGTCTTTTAGTGGTTAAATCAAGATAAGGTAAATTGGTATTCACAAATTCTTTACTGACTTTTCTTGGGTGATGATTTGAGGTTCTAATTTTCTTTAAAATGTCATGTTAGCGTGTCTACACGTGCAATATCTGTAAAATACCAACTGTCCATTTTGTGATATCACCACATAAATGCTTATATTGCGCTGTAACATATTTTTACAGTCAAAATAATATTCATTTGTCCTTAATAATATAATGAGATGATTGTACGGAGTTAAAAAAGTAAATGGAGTTTAAACATTGTAGTAGATAATCACTTGTTCATAAAAGATCCATCTAATATAATTCTCTTAGTGACTCTAATCGTCTTTAAATAACCCTAGACGTTTGTCACGTGTCCATGATGACTCTTCCGAAATCATCTTATGACTAAGGGTGGGAAACTTAGCGAACTAGGTTACATCATTTGTTACATGCTAGCAAAAACGTGACTAAATGGCATTTAAGTGATACTCACATCTTCGTCATTTCAAACATAAATTTGATTTAGAGCTTAAATGCACTTACGAATGTTTATTGATGGCAAACTTAATGCCCTCTTGCTTTTTTCAAGCACTAATTAAATTATATTTCAATTTTAATTTGTTATGATATCCTCTCTACCAAGGTTTTAAATCTTGAATTTCGGTCGTATCTTGTTTCAAGATTTTTGAACATGATATCTTGTATCAATGAGATTCCAGACGAAACAAATGTATTTTTGGTTTACATCTTAGATTGACACCTTGGATTGGTATGATGTACTAGATTTAAAACTTTGCACTCTACAAATATATTTTCAAACCATGTGAGAAATATAAATGTGTGTATTGTTTTGGCCCATTCTAGAAACTGTGTCATGCCAAATTTGAGAATTATATTCAACTTTTTAGTTTTGAAATTGAAATATAAAGTATGTTGTAGATTTGTGGTTCTCTATTTTTCAAATGTTTTGCTAGCTTTTTTAGTATATTTTTCGTGCATAAAGTGTAATTTGAACGATTTATTAGCTAAAAGTCATATAGATACACATTGATATAAGTTTATTTTATACCTAGCCTAAATGTCTTTTGAGCTCATTAAGCTCGGTGACAAGTTTGTCCTAAAACAACAGTTTTTATTAGAGTTCAACATTCTTATACCATTTGATTTCACCCACAGATGAAAGAACTCTGGTTCAACCATGCTGATTGTTTTCCAATGTGAACAAAAAGTAACAGAATATTCCTGTCTGTTGTTCTTTTCAGGTTGCTGCTATAAAGGATCATTTTTCATGCTATGGTGTCATAACTTCTGTAGTGCTTGGAGATCAAGAAACTGTTGAAAATAAAAACCTGGATAACTGTGAAAACAGATCAGCTTTTATAACTTTTGCTAATCGCCAATCTGCTGAAAAGGCTTATCTGAAAGGAAAACTTTGGGATGGCCATGAAATAAATTTTAAGTGGGTGAATGCCACTCAAAATCTTAGTAGTAGTCCTGGTGCACAGGAAAATTCAAGTTTGCCTGCCATGACATCTCAAAGTGATGAAGCTAAGAAAACAAATTTACAATACGGTCAAGATTCAGATGCAAATTGTTTGCCAGAATTGGTAATCAAGTCAACTAAAGACAATCCTCAATCCAGTCCAGTCAAGTCATCATGTGAAGCAAGGCCATTTGGATCTTCTACTCAGTTGATGATTGAGGATGATACGATGGACTCCTCTGCACTGTGAGGTAATTTATCTTCTCCTTCAATGTAAAACTTTTGTAGTTCTCTTTTGCAGTGTTCTTTTAACTGCAAAATTCAAATGCTGGATACCTATATTTTTTTTTCTATTTCCCTTTGTGCATTTTTACATGTGTACATGCATGTGTTGCAATTGCTGTTTTATTCAAATAAGCACTCCTTCCATTTACTGTTATTCATTCGTTTATCCCATAGTCTTTTCCCATAAATATCAACTTTTCATAGGCATTTAGATGTGTGTTTCCCATGTCAAAATTTTCTCTCGTAATGTGCACAAATTGGTCCTTCCATCTGCTAGTAGTAAGATTTAAAACACAGAAGATTAAAAGGAAGACGAGTGTGAAATATTGCTCATTAGATAACTCCCAAGATAGTGTGCGCTGCTTCGGTTAATCCTTCAGATCTTCGTTGTCAATATTTTTTTTGTTAGACCTCATAGACCACTTTTATTTCTGTGATTATTTGCATTTTTTGTAATTGCCAAATAAGAGCTTTTGGGTAATCTGATAAACATGCATGCATATTTCGTATCAGTTTTGATGTTTTTTATTAGCAATGGCGAACTATTTCTCTATCAGAGTACAATCTAACTGCAGAAGATTATCACAATGCATGATGAAACAACATTGAATTAGCTATAGATGTAGCGAGCATAGAGAAATATCAAATATAATGCACAAGCAGATTCTTTTGTTTCAATAAATATTACACAACTCGGCTACTTTCAGAATTACAGTACGGTAATGTTTTTATTGATGTCTTTGTACTATAATGTATGCACCAGTGCATGAAAAGCTGAAGTCTGCTGTTAGTTGAATGGTATATCTAAAAAATCATACAACCTCCGTAGCCATGCAGATATTTTTAAATGATATGTTTTAGCTTAAGATGATGGCTCTACTAAACTGTATTATAAATGATATTTCAATTTCTCAAACTCACAGCACAGCACTATAATTTGATTAGTTAACTCCTCCTTTTGCTCTTATTTTGCATTTATTCTCAATGAGATCACTTAAATAGTTATGCAAATTCAGGCATGTGTGACATACATGTATAAACTACTCGAAAATAAACAAATATATTTTAACGAAATAACCAAAACAATGGTACTCAAAACCTATATACATGCATGTGTGTGTGTGTGTATATGTATATATACATGTGTGTGTAATGGCTATTGAGACGTCGAGACACAAAATTTGACACAATATATTTTAGTCATTGGAGATCAGTGTGTTTACATAAGCTATTGAATTTAGAGGGGTGCGCGCGCGTCATTTGGTTGGTTCCCACCTTTATTCAAGAAATATATATATATATATATATATATATATATATAATTCTTGAATAAAGGTGATCCAAACCAATCAATTGGTTTAATATTTTGAGATGATAAGACACGAGAAATGTATCGATAAGTGACTTCAGAAAGGTTCATCTTAAACAATTAAAAAGGGAGGGGGGAGAGGGAGGGAGGGATTGTAGTGAAATTATAGGCGATCATGAACCCCAGCATAATTTTCTTGATTGTTAATATACACTTGTAAAGCACTGATATGTAAAATGCAGCAATTCTCTCCCAATTTTCATGAATTCGTAATTTTAGTTTTGGGTTTATCCTTTTATTTCTTAATATAATAATGATGTGATTCCAGTCTTTTGCGTTATGTTAAAATGGATACATTTTTGTTACTTCTTTCGGAAAAACAAATTTCTTCATTTACCATTAAAATTTGTACACCTTTTTTCGGAGTAATTTGTATTTACTCCATGGATGACATTGCAATATTTTTATGTTGGGTCTATCTGTAAATTTATGGTATAAGAATGAATACATGTCAACATTTAAAGACCAAAGGAGGAAATTTGCTCCTTCAACTATAGTAGCAAAAATTTATTCTGTAAAATCTTATCATCGGAAAAACGTTGCTACATAAAGCGAACATTAAGTAGCATGATTATGTTTGTCAAAATTTTGCGCGGAGAGGTTGTGCACGTTTTTCATAATATCATCACCTGCGACCAAGTATTATGGATTGATATTTTGGAGCAAGTGATAAATAATTGGATCGTATCTCACATCGAAAATTTTCATCGTTGTGTTAGATGAGAATCTTGTAGTTGATTTTTGGGAGAAGGATAATAATTTTTTTTTAAAATGTTTCCTTTTGCACAAGTATACACATACATTTATGTATATGTTATTTTTTTATTGTTATTTTTGCAGTAAGTTTGCAAACGAGGATTTTTATACGAAATCCAAGGTAGCATTGTTATAGACTGTAGGTATGATTTCACTTCTAGATGTGTGTTTTAGAAACTATATAGTTAATTATAATAAATCAACTGTTTTTTAAAAATGTGTATAAACTCTTTAATTATTTCTTTTGCTAAGGCAACATGAAGTTTGAGAAAGACACTATGGAAAAAAAATACTTAATACAAAACTGTATGGTTGATGAAGGGTGCTATGCAACTTAAAGATAATGTTGAAAACTATACTACGGCGCTGTCGGGACACCCTGGAGTGCAGTTTAGGTGCAATTAGCGCCTCGCTTTTTTTCTTTGGCGTTTTATTCCGTTCCTTGTCTGAGACGTCGATAGAATATTAAGTTTTTCTGGGGCAGCTAAGAAAATAAGCATTTTTGATAGAGGGAATTAGCGAAAATGACAAACATAAGAATGTTTTTAGATCAAGGCCATTAGTTCCAAAATTTGGGGAGAAGTACAAACTTCGTCTTCAAATCCAAAATCCCTCTAAACTCAACGTCGCGCCTCAGACAAACATCATACCACCTTATCGCCGAAGACCCCTTACTGCACCACCTTACCGTCGGCGTCTCATCCACCTTGTCACCTAAAACTCCACCGACCCCGTTATCGCCTAAGCACATTGAGATGCCCAACCCAAACTCCAAATTAGGAACACATTTAGATGTCGCCACCACATCGATAGGACTTGACGCATCATTGCCGATTTGAAGTAAAATAATCAACATTAGACTAAAAATGCTAAATTAAATTAACATTAAATGAACATATTGCTATGTTCATTTTTTTATAGTTCAAAAAATGCTAAATTAAACTAGCATTAAATCAAATAGTGCTATTCATTTGTTTGTAGTTCAAAAAAGCCCAAATCAAACTACCATTATCATTATTTTTATAGTTTAAAAAATGCTAAAATAAATTAGCATCATACATGTAATGCTATATTCATTTTTTGCTTACAAATAAAACTAGTTATATTTAGCATTTTCGACTCTTAATTATTCAAAAAAGGCCGCCACTAGCTACCATTTTTTGCGCTGTCACAATCATCAACGTCATGGCACCACCGTGCTTTGGTGTTGCACCTTCAACATCCATCTCCTTTGCGCCTTCCAAACCATCTCGATACAAAAACATTTTGTTCAGCAAAACGAACCCTAATCATGCCTGACCAGCCGCAGCCGTCACCCCAAGTTCGGTACCACCTTGTTGCCTCCTAAGCCTCATCAACCACTTCGTTGTTTGCTAAGCCGTCGTCATTTAGTTGCGCCGATTTAAGTTTGGTATTGCAATGCATATTCGTAAGAAGTTTGACTTTTAGACTAAAAACAAGCGAACCGTAGAGCCCTTGCATCTAATTTCTTTTCCTATTTTATTTCTTATCTATATTTTTCACTTTTTTGACATAACTTTTTTACTTTGATTAAATTAAATATAATTGAATTAAAAAGACTCAATTATTTTGTTGATATAATTTTATATTTATTTACACTTTATATATTTTATATCAAAATATTTAAGAAATCTTGAATATTTTTTTTAATAATTCAAAATAAATGTACAATATTCATGTTTCTCGAAGCATATTTAATTGTTTTTTTTTCTTAAAAAATAAACATACAATAATAGTTACCCATTAACTTTTCACTTCTTAGAAGTTTAAGTTTAATGGTTCTTCCTTTTACTTTCTTATTCTATTTATTTTTGATTATATTTTAAATATTTTTGGAATATAACCTAAAGTGATCTACTGCAAATAAAAAAGCCAAATTGTTCGCAATTATTGTGCTTTTTTATGAAGTCATGATTAAAGTACACAAATATTTTGTGATAGTTATGACATAAATTTCATTATGTATCAACTTTATTATGTATAGATTTTACTACCGTTGAAAACTATAATAGTATTTTGTTTTTCTTATTTATCGACGATAAAATTTGATTTTATATAATATGCGTGTGTGTATATACACGAGTACTTTGGCACGTGCGATGCACATGCGCAGAAGAAACTGGTGTTAAGAAACAATATGTGTGAGGTTTTTTGAATTTTATAAAATGAGTTTGACGTACATGTAATGTTGCATGTTTTAGATACTGACTTTCAGAATACATCCACGTCGGATGGACATGTACATGGAACTTCTGTATCAAACACGAAAAGAAGCTTTATATCAGACCGTCCATATGTGGGGAAAAAGAAAAGTAATAAACATATGGATTTATGAATTACTCTTGCATGTTCATGTAAGCCGTAGACAACAACTTTGGTTCCCAACGGAAGTAGAATATGTTGTTCACTACATATGGTAGATAATCTAAAATAAATATGGTAGCAGTTAGTGATGAAAAGGAAACAAATAACATTTTGTAGCTCACAAACTATTTGAAAGTAAATTGTAAGTGCTAAGTGCAGTTGGCGTGATCGTTTTCTCTCCTCCTTGTTCCGAACTTGAGATCGACATCAATAATAAGTTGATGGCGGAGTTAACAACGTTTTGTAAGAGATTTTTTTATGTGAACTGAAAATGAGTTGTAGCAGTAAAGGTGGAAATTTTTGTTCGTACAGATATACAGAAAAAATAAACCCAGTGCTGTATTTTGTAGAAACTATGGTTGAATATATGATCAAAAAGCAGTAAAATGGAGAAAACGATTTTAATTGCATTTATTACTCATTTATGGTTGTATAAAAAATTCCTTATTTAAATAGTAATAAAACAGTTGTGAAGAACATATATGTATACGGGACGAAGAATAACATTTAGAGTAAAATACTGCATGTGAAGTGGAAAAAATGAAGTATAGTTAACTAAGTTCATGATTACATGTTAATAACGCAACCTTATATACAATATTTCTAGTATGTGTACCCTTTCTATTTCGAATCTTTCCATTTTTCACCATAACTTTTGTTGTTTTCCGTGTAACTCTTCTTCATAAAGCAACAAGTAGCTGACCGTGGCTGAAAACATGTTCGGAAAGATAAATACCAACCCGAGTGGATAGTTTATTCTTGCGATTTATTAATCGTTAAGGAAAAAACTAATTTAACAGAAAATTGTTTACGTATTAGATTGAAAGGCATGTTAGTATTCTCAGAGGCTTAAGTGGTATACATGGGATAAATACTCTTGTACCACGAAAATGTCCAACAGTGATTTCTGCATCTATGAGATTTAGGTAAAAGACATGACATATTAATCTGGTTCCATTACATAATCCAATTCTTGGATCAATATTCCTAAGCAACATGATTGGTCTCCCACTTTCAGTGTTCATTTATGAGGTGGTAGACCACCCGGAGCAAGTGAGTTCAAGAATTCACTCATATAGATTATGTTTTGTAACTAAAAATATCTAATGGTGCATGAACATATAAAGCATTTTTAAAATTCCGGTACAAAAACTGTGACATATTCAAAATCAAGTATGTCGAATATTCACAAATTCCAGTGATGAAAATGCACACACACCAACCGAAAAGTTCAGCCCATTACTTGCTGAAATCCTTTTAGTACAAAATACAATATCATTTTTTTCATCCCAAACTTGCTGAAATCCCATTAGTTGCTGAAATCCCAAACTTGAGAAAACCATGTAAAGAAAGGTTGTGCGATTCATATTTTTATCCCCATACATGGGTCAAATTTCTATAGTAGCTGTATGCTAAGCACGTGAAAGTAGTAAAGGTAAGACAAAATAAGTTATCAGGAAAGAACCATATGTTTTGAGACCATAACTCTAAAGGTCTATTAACTTTGGCACAAATCATTCGTTGTCTTACTGTATACAACCTAAAATATTGAAATTGATTCATGTACAAATTTCATGTATGAGAAACTATTCTGGAGGTTCTTTGCTGTAAAGGAAAATTGTTTCAGTTCATCCCACAATGAACCTCCATGCAACAAACAATGTCATGAACCCATTAGGAAAGTACAAAATTAACACTAGTATAAAAGTTGGGAGTTAAGAAGAGGAAATAAGATGTCTTTTTATTTTTATTTTCAATAAGCTACATTGTATAGATTTTAAAATTCAAGGAAAAAAAACATTAGTTACTACAAATAAGAAATTAAGGTCATTGATCCTTACGGTCAATACTGGTATACCCTCACAGTCAATAGTGGTATCCCCAAGCAATCTAAATTTGTATTAGAGTACTGACTTTCAATTAAAAATAATAATAGAACAACACGTCAACAAATATAAGCATCTAATAATTCATGAATTATTGACCCTCCATGTAATGTATAAAGATCAATAATTTGATTGACAACGTGGTTAAACATACCAGTAGGTGATTAGATCCAGAGCATAAGATATAAAAAATACAACTATGAACATAAGCTTAACTTTGAGGGCAGAGACAAAAACTAAAACTAAAAATTAATGTCAATTCTTAAGGTGTCAAAAATGAAAAACACCGGTGTCTTCAATTTCATGATCACTAGTATAATCCTTCATGCATAACCCAAAAAATATAAGATTGTGTTTAAGAAAATACAATCAGGAAAAGATATGAAATATGCAATAAACAAAACTCATTTTCATATTAAATCCATGATAATACTTAAAAAAGAATATATATATATATATATATATTCCAATGACCACTCATAAAATGAATCAATCACAGTCAACACTTGACTCGCGTCCATCTAAAGCACGGCGAGAACCACAAATCATGATCTGTAGCAGGAAGAAATAAGAAATTTTGGCAATTAATATGCCGTTACCTTAAACGTGCATGGTTTTTTTTTAATCATATCACGTCTATTTTACTTTAAGCTGAGCAGTTATTAATTTATTTTTGTACTCTTCATGTTTATAGCATAACAATTGGCCTTTGTGGCAAGTTACATGTATTCTTCTTTTAGAGGACATACAGTTACATAAGACAGAAAAAAGCAAAATTTGATACTTTAAACATATAAAATCCCAAAATTATACCAATCTAAATGCATTAAAGGGGATATATCACTTATTAATGATGTAAAGAGTACAAATTAATAGGAAATTGAATTAATAACCATCAGTTCCACCTAATTTATCTTCAATGCTTCCGTTCCTATCAAGAGAAATAACACCTACTAAACGTGCTAATATTGGTATGATTTTATAGGAATAGTCTCTTTGTGGTTATTATAGCTGTGAATCCAATTATGAGTAAAAATTTCAGTTAGTGCATGGAACACATCAAGTACAGGATAATTGGTTACATGTTTACCTTGTATTTGGATTAACTAACATCATTGTCTCAATTTTGTAATTATAATACTTATTGTATGAAAACTTTTGCTTTGGGTGCATTGGAGATGGAAATTAATAGGATCCAGCAAGACGAAACACATCTTTTTAACATATCTGAGGAACGCTTTCCTAAGACTATTGTAAACCATAAACTTTATGGGATAAAATCCTTAAACTTCTTTTCTTTTATTTTCCTTAAATGTTTTCAAATGTACATATCCATTAAAGAAAATTAATCCTCAGTGGAGGAAAGTTTTGAAATCATTTCTAGGCATTACAATCCTGGAAGGCTAAATTTCTACACTGATAGGAATATACTTGGACCTTTACATACAATCTAATATCAACAACTTTTGAAACACAATTCACCAATATTACAATTTAAAAGAATATTTTGAACTATTTAATTCATAATAAAACATGCATTACAGTTAAACAAAAATGAATTTAGACTTATTTTTCAATCAGAAGAAAATTCGATTTTGATTTAATGTATCGCTTGTAATATTAAAGTTGATAAAATCTATCGATTTTAGGAGAGCAATGATGAAACTATCACTGCTTGTTTGAGTATCTTCCTTATGATGGATAAAAGGAGTAGCAATAAAACATTCAGATGTGGTTGAAGTAAAACCAGCATCGATATATTTCAATGCAGTAAATAGTGTAGAAATGACTGCTTACTTTTATGAAATAATCGTACATCCCAAAGGGCTTGTCATTTGCCCACTAAACACTGGTGTTTGTTAAATTATAAACAACAGCTCTCCAATTCATCTTCTATGAAAATTGACCTGATACCTACAAAAAACATAGGCAAAAAACCACATTACATAATGACAGTCAGAAATTAGATTTTACCAAATTGAACCATTTCAGATCTACATGTTTTGTACCTTTTTGCTTTCTTTCTCGAACTATATTACTTTGAATATTTCAGATCCAAATGTTTTGTGCCTTTCGCTTTCTGTCTTGAACATAATGCTTTGAATATCAACCTGGACAATAATTTTTTAGTTATCAACTAATGCAGCAAAATTTGAAACTGATTATACATTAGCGGAAAATTTGAATTGCGATTTCAAGACAAACATCGAATTGAAACAAAACAAAAAAAGATTCAGTTCAGCATCACGATCCCAATTCAACAATTTGAAGGGAAAAAAAGAAGAGGAATGAGAAGAAGTGGCGGCATCATACCTGAATAGAAGAATCTAGGATTCAGAAGCGAGTTTGATTTATTTTTCTCTCCTATTTTCTGATTTTTTTTTGGTCCTCCGATTTCTTAGTTTTTTTCCCGTTGTTATTATAAGCTCTAAGATTTATGGAGGAAGATGTTTCTTTCAATATTCATTTTTTCACTATACGGAAGAACGATGATCTTGGAGTGGGAAATAAATGCGGATAAATGGGTATTGCATTTATTAGCGAACATGGGCCAGGGAGTTACGACTATACCCACTGATTACGTGCTACATTTTTACTGTCTTCTCATTAAATAAAGGGCAATTTCGTCAGTCCGAAAAAGCCTTCACCAGGGGAAGTATTTGCTTTATAATACACACACCACTCATGTTACAATAATGAATAGCGACGATCCAATCAACACACATTGAGTTTCTTAGGATATGCAGTTGTTAGGAAAACAAATTTACGGTTTCGATGACAACTATACAATGGAAATCGAATATGCATATATAATTCTATTTTACAGGTACTTGCTAGAGTAACATCACTAGAAAGACAAGAACGAGGCTTAAAGAACATTACAAGAGACTTCAAGTCGATTGGATCAAAGAAGCAACAAGAAAGATACACAAAGCAGACATGCACATTTTTCAGACGTCTGGATGCACTAGCCAGACGTCTGGAAAAACCCTCTGGAACAATAAAACAAACATGATCAGATGTCTGGTAGATGCACGCAGACGTCTGAAAGACTGCTGTATATAAAAAAATATATAGAGGCAGACGTCTGATACAAATACCAGACGTCTGATTGTGAACTCGAAATTTAAAATCAAATTTCAACTGCCACATTTGAATAGACATCTTCGCTTCTTTTCGCTGCAACTCTTCATCATCATCAGAAGCAAGTATAAAGCACTTGTTAAGGGATGCAATTACTCAAGGAATCGCTCCACAACTATATATATCATCAAGAATCAAAGAGAACGCCTACCTTACTTGCGCTCTTTACTTACATACTCTGTTATATTCTTGATCTCTAGCAATCTATCCTTGTATTTCACTCTTTCGTATATTCAGTTTTTCTCAATCAATACTCGCTATATATATATTGGAAGCATTTGTACTTGGCAGTCAATATCCGTGTTATAGAATACATACTTGACAAGAACGAGTTATTTTAACCAAGCCTATTTCTCCGGACAAAGTGAGGGTGTTTGATAGTCGAATTCCGAAGGGGAGCTTCGGAACAGGACGTAGGACGGAAGGTCCGAACCAGTATAAAATCCTGGCGTGCTTATTCTATATTTACCTAGATTAATATTGTTTTAGTTGCATCATATATTTTGTCACATATACTTGCATATACACTACACGATCCACCCTATAGACTTACAACAGTTACTGCTTTTACAGTTACTTAATGTAAGATTTATTTGTATCAAATTATTTGGCGACCGCTTATCTTCAACCTTGATTCTGCGGGGACATAAGACAATCTTAGTGTGCCTCGAACAGTATAGGTCGAAAGCGAAAAGCGAGTTTAAAACAATCGGTTCTTGTCATATGTATGTACTAAAATCAATAGAATGCATATCGTAGTATAAATATTATATTATCAAAGTATTCTTACTACAATTTCTAGAATGCTCAACCACTACTTTTTTCCCTACAAGGGTTAAGAAGGTTATTATTAGGTGAGCTAAGAGTTAGTATCACAAGGGATTGTATTTTAGGGCAGCAAAGCGGACCAAAAATCCAATGAATTAGGTGAAATCTTTCTGATTCCATTTGCACTTGGATTCATATTTTTTGACCCGCATCCGATTCCCTTAACCCTTAAATCCAATCCGATTGAAATATTTTTGGATCGAGGTGAATTGAATATTGGTGACTGTTAGTAGAACTTTTTGACATACTTGGGGATCGTTTATGTGGAACTCAAAAATTAGATATGAGGCTTTATTTTGTCAATTAGAGAATTGTTTATTATTTCAAAAAATATGTTTGCTTTTTTCTAATAATTAGTCATATCATGCTTATTTTTAATTGTTTAATTTGGACATTAATTTAGATTCATATCATTATGAAAAATGATTGTCTCAAAAGTTTTATTTATTTGATACATGACGTTTATTGATTGGAGTGATAAATTCGTCTTTTCTTCACCAACTGAAGGCAAATCAAATAAAGTATAAAATATAGTTTTTCTAAAATGAAAACTGAAAAACATAAAATAATGTTTTTTTAAATAGAAAGTATATAATATAGTTGTAGCTTGCACTTGCTTTTTTTTAGCCCAACTGAGTTAAATTTAGATGGAAAAAGAAACATCAAATTTATTTTGCCACCACCTAATTTAGTCAAATTAGAATCTAACTTCTCCCTTAAAAAAAAGTACAATTGAGCGCTTAGTGAGTCGATCGAACAAAAAATATCAAATTGAACTATTGAAAACAAATACCTTTTAAAGAAGATAAAAAATATATATTCTAAGCATCTAAATTTCATACATATGAACTAGTCAGTTACAAAATCATGAAGTCAGAAACATTACAATGAATTTTAAAATTCAAATTAAAATATCTTGAATACAATACGAATTAAATCTAACTGAGAAGTGAGAAACTCAAACTGAAAAAAATTACATTGCAATCAACCAGATATGACGATGTTAAAATAAACGGTGGACACTTCGGTTGCAATCAATCGCATGTTGCTTCATTATACTGATAGATCAACTTTTAAGAGATATACATGATGATTAGCTTTGAGGTATACTGTTTATGAGTCTTATTTTGTCGAGACTAAAATGATCAACTACAAATGAAGCATTTGAATGATTATGCTTAAAGATTTGTTGAGGCTAAAATGATCAACTACAAATAAAGTATGTGAATCTCGGATTGGGAACGTGAAATGGTTTTGTGGGAGCAAAACCAGAACATGAAATGCTTGTTTGGCAAGGGGAGTAATGAGATTGTCTGGTAACATTTGCGATAAACATTATATGTCACAATTGATGTATATTTTGTTCGCAAGGCTACAAATGCGGAAATGTGACAAAAACTTGAGCTAGATCAAAAAAGTTGTGAATAGAAACGACAAAGGATGTATATTTTAGTTTTAAATGGTGGGTATATTTAAAATTGTGATGCTTGGAGCATCTTTATTCTACACCATAATCCAATGCAATTGTTTGTTTGTGTCCATGGTATCAACTCCAGTTTCTCCATATTGTATCGAAGAGGAATTAAGAAGGAATCATGCCTTTATCTAAATAGGAAGACTTATTAGTGTTTGTGTTATATACTAGCGTAAATCTGAATTGTAGATGTAATTTGTGGACAGTAATTGTTGGAGAGCAAGGCTGGATAACTAATCTTAAATATTACCCACCTGAAAATGCTACTATTTGATGAATTAACCTCACATTTCTTCTTCTCTTCTATTTTTTTAATTCATCTATAAATTATTCACTGTAATTTACCATGTTTCTAATGCAGCTATGCATTTCTTCGGTGAAGTGGTGAAGGTATTATCATCAATGCTTTTGATTATTTCAGGAACACAATGATTTTTATTTCTTGTTTGAAAAAAAGGAATATTTGTGACAAATATCGTATTATTGGTTGTTGAGCAGATAGATATAATTTTTTAAAGCTAAACTTGTTGTCGCCCTAGTTGGGTTTATAGTTTTTTGTACATGTAATTTACCCTAAAGAGTATCTACGTTGTAATCGTATTTTTAACCTACACAAGTAGTAGCCTACGCAATTTGCGCAGGCAGCATCAAAGAGTTCCTTGAGTAGAGTAAAGCTGATATCTGTAATCTGTGATTCCCTGAAAAACTCCTTTGGACATTTTTCTTAAAATGTTATGATCAAGTTGAGGAAGAGAAAAAAAATGGGATTGGAAAAGAAAAGAAGAGGAGGGGAAAAAAAAAAATAGGGCAAAAAAAGAAATTGGAGGAACAAAAAAAGGAAGAACAAAGGAGAAAAGAAATTGCTAAAAATGAAAAAAAGAACAGAAAAAAGAGACGCTGAGGGAAAAAAAAAGCACCTGAAAAGAATGCCGAAATTTTTCATGGGAGAACGATAAGAATGAGTTGAAAGAAGATGGAATAAAGTAGAAACCGTTTCAGGTTTCTACGTTTTCCTAGTATTTTGTTCATTCAACTTCCAGAATACGATTTAAAAAGTATGAAGTTTGTTTGGTTTGGTTTTGAGTTTTTATTTTGCATTTTCGAAGTATGTTACAAAATAGGAGATGAGCGGAGGATGATATTTGTAATTTTAAGGTAGTTTGGTTTGAAAATTGCATTTTCAATGTGAATTCTAAATTACCTGAAAAAGCAAAACAGCTGGAAAATGATCGGTTGAAAAATGGTTTTAACATGTAAAATAAAAAATAATTTTTTTCATGTTTTCCATTGTTGGAAAAATATTAAAATCAATCTTTCTTCGTCTTTTCTTTCTATCGTTGGATTGACTAGGATGTTCCAACTTTTAGTTCCTCATTAAAATGCAAAACATAATTTGTTTTCAAATCAAACACTACCTAAATCATTACGACGATGCAGAAATGACAGAGGAAATGTATTGTTTTATATGTTTTTGTTATTTTTCGAAACATGAAAAACAAAATAAATTTATTTTCAGTTTTGTATGTTTATTTTTTAAATTAGTTTATTCTCACAATGCATGTTCGTGTTTTTGTTTGGACGGAAATCCAAAACTAGAAAGAGCAAACCAAACGAAGCTTTAGACTTTGTTGTTTTCATTTTGAGTTTTATGTTTTCAACATGAGGTATAAAACATGCGTAGAGCGGAGCAAAAGATTTAAAAATCTAAGGATCTATTTGGTTTACCATTTTTAGTTGTGTTTTTGTTTCAAAAACGTGCACACGATGCATGAATTTTTGAAAAACAACCAATTTGAAGATGAATCTAATATATTAAATAAAAAATAAATTTTATTTTTCGTGTTTGGAGAAATAACAAAGAATGAAAAACAATTCACCCTCTCCGCCGTCTCTCCATCGTCGTCGCAATGGCCTAAAATTTTAAATTATATTTTTGTCATCCTTGTATTTTGCAAAACATAAAATGAAATCAAATCGACGCTAAGTTATTACGAAGATGAAAAAAGGGCAAAGTGAATAGATTGTTTTCCGCGTTTTTGTTATCTTTTGTGACACGGAAAACAAAATAAGGTTGTTTTATATTTTGTGTGTTAGTTTAATTATTTAAATTGATTGGCTTTAAAAAATACATATGGTTGTGTAGAAGTGTTTTCTTTTATGTTTAGTGGATGAATAATCCAATGCATCAATCAGATTTAAACTCTGCATCGTGTTAATCTTCAGTAAATCCTTGATATTTATCCACATGTAGCTGGAATATATTCACAGTTGAAGAACACATGCTGAATGTCCTTTGGATACTTGTTGCAAAATACACATGTAACAGAATCAACATTGCACTACATAACCTGTCCTTGGTAGTTAACTTGGCTAAATACGACACATTGACCTTTTTGGATAGCAGACTGAATTTCCACGTGTGATTTCTTCATTGCTCAACGGTGTCTTTTATATCCAAGTTTTTCCAAATTCGTTTCGGGTTAAATTCACCTTTAGCCGGGCCAACCAAAAAGGCAGCCCATCAAACCCGTGGGCCGGGGCAACCTCCGGGTCGGGGCAACATTAACTTAAATTTTGAGTTTAGATTATTTAAATGTAAATATCTAGATTTGAGCATTGGAAATTGTTGTTGGGTGGTAATATGTGTGGTTTATAGCAAAGTGGGGTGGGTTCGAACTTTCAGGGCAATTTTCTTTTGTTTTTTTTTTCAAAAATTTTCTTCATTCTATTTTACTGGAATGGGACAGAACATTGATTAGGTCAGGCCTGATCATTAGTCTCTATTGCAATCGTTATATATCTAAATGTTAGAAATGCTTTGATGTATAGAAACTAGACCTGTCAAATGGGTTGAGTTGGGTCAAAATGGGTTGGGTTGGGTTTGACCCAACCAATTTACGACCCATTCTTTTTTACCCACTTATGGCCCTAGCCATATATGACCCAACCCGTTTAATAAGCGGGTTACCCATTTAAAGATTTAGGGGCCGTTTGGATTACAATAAATAAGTTGTTTTTTGCTTATAAAATGAAAAAAATTAAAAAGTCAATATGGATAAACAAAATCTACCGACTTTTAAAAGTCATTTTTCAACTTATTGCAAAAGCAATTTTTTTTTGCTTTTCGACTCACATAAGTCGATTTTTTATATGAAAAAATTCTAAAAAAATGTATTTTCAAATTTCACATTTCAAAATTGAAATTTAAAATTTTCAAATTTCGAAAATTCAAAATTTAAAAATTTCACAGTACAAAATTCAAAATTTTAAAATTCAAATTTAAAATATCAAATTTTCAAAAATCAAATTTCGAATATTGAATTTTAAAATTTGAAATTTCAAAATTTTGAACTTTAAAAATTCAAATTCCAATTTTCAAATTAAAATTTTCAAATTAAAATTTCAAATCGAATTTTGAAATTTGTTAATATTTTGAATTTTGAAATTTTGAATTTTAAAATTCGAAAATTTAAATTTTCAATTTTGAATTTAAAAATTGAAAATTTAAAAATTTAAATTTTGAAATTCGAAATTTAAATTTGGAAATTTCGAATTTTGAAATTATTTTAAATTTGAAATTTTGAAATTTTTGGAAATTTTGAATTTTGAAATTCGAAATTTTTAAATTTTTGGAATTTTGGATTTTGAAATTTTTGGAAATTTCGGACTTTGAAATTTTTGGAAATTTCGAATTTTGAAATTTTGATATTTAAATTTTCAAATTTTTGATTTTGAATTTTGAAAATTTGAAATTTCGAATTTTGAAAATTTGAATTTTAAAATTCCAAAATTTAAATTTTCAATTTTGAATTTAAAAATTGAAAATTTTAAAATTTAAATTTTGAAATTCGAAATTCGAAAATTTCGAATTTTGAAAATTTTAAATTTTAAATTTTGAAATTTTTGGAAATTTCGGATTTTGAAATTTTTGGAAATTTCGGATTTTGAAATTTTTGGACATTTCGAATTTTGAAATTTGAAATTTTGATATTTAAATTTTCAAATTTTTGGAAATATCGAATTTGAAATTTGGAATATGAAAATTTGAAATTTGAAATTTAAAATTTTGAAATTTTTGGAAATTTTGAATTTATAACTTGGAATTAGAAATTTTAATTGCAGTCTGAACAGAAAAAATAGCGGCTTCTACAGTCGGTGAAGTTCAAATATGAAGATGCAGTGGC
The DNA here is from genome assembly GCA_030765085.1 of Allium cepa. Classification (NCBI taxonomy): domain Eukaryota; kingdom Viridiplantae; phylum Streptophyta; class Magnoliopsida; order Asparagales; family Amaryllidaceae; genus Allium; species Allium cepa. The sequence goes on along the minus strand of CM060932.1, from coordinate 390,372,276 downwards.
CTGTTATTTTTTAAGTACAACTGTCAATTTTCATGAAAAATACATTGTATGTTTAAAATTCTTATTTTTCAAATTTATATTAAAATTTAATGTTTTTAATAAATGGGTAAATGGGTTACCCACTTATAACCCTTTTAAAAATGGATCAACCCAACCCATAACCCATTTAATAAAATTCATAAATGGGTTGACCCATCCCACTTAAAAGTAGGGTAAATGGGTTGGTCATATTTTGACAGGTCTAATAGGAACCGACAAGCAGTACATTAATCGGGTCGGGCTTGATCATTAATCATTAGTCTCTTTTGCAATTGTTGATTATCTAAATATTAGAAATGCTTAATATATAGGAGCCGACAAGACTCGTAATAATATCATTAGTCTCTTTTACAAGCTGGTATTTGATAGGTTCCATTCATTATTATGAATGAGAGCATCTATATTTAAGTTGTGGCCATCATATACAATCATGGCATCCCATCACATTCTCGAGACAAGAGATTCACCATTTATCTATGAATCTATTCACAAGCTAGTATAATTGGAGAAAGATAGTTTCTCTACTTAACATAAATAGATTATGCTAGCCCAAGACTCGTAATAATAAAAAATAGAATGAGAAGAACATACGATCACATAAATTATGCGAAGAGATTGCTTTTGTTGATAAAAGATTACAATGATTGATTATAAAGATTGACCGGTTTCTTGAATTGGATACAAAATGCCGAACTCCATCTTATTTACACTAATTGGTAGAACTTTCTTATAATGACCCGTATTTTAGAAAAGTGAAGTAAATGTGATTAAATCAATTTAATGGGTTAAAACGAGTTTAATCGAGTTAAAAGTAATTTTATGCATAAAAATCGAATTTTTGAAGACGATAGAATTAAGACCTGAAACTAAATTCATTGTGTTCAGAGTGTCATTTACGTATAAGGCTTAAAAACAAAAGAAATCGAGTTTGGAGGGGCAAACTTGTAAACAAGTTGGAGAAAAGTTTTAAGAGGTAATTTCTGAAATGAGAGCCATCGCTTTCTCATTTTTCATTTTGCCTCCTTTATCTTCTCCATTTTCTCTCGAGCCCCATCTCACCTTCCCCTTCTCGTACACTCACATAAAAGTATCCAAAATACTCTAAATTCAAGTTAGATCTTCCTCTACAATATCCATAAGCCGGTTTTCCCAAAATCGAAGAATTGATTTTGAAAATTTTAAATTGAGATTTGGAGAAGTGGATTTTAGCAAGTTTGGGGATTTCTACTAGCTTTGGTGAGTGAGAAAGAATGTCTACCGTATATGTGTGTGTGTGTATATGTATATGTATATACACACACGTGTATGTATGTATATGTGTGTGTATATATATGTGTATATGTATATATCTTTTATGCTTGTTTAGTTTCTTTATTGGGTTAGGGCTTAGCCATGAGTGCTTTCCTCCTTATTGAATGATGAGTTGGATTGTATGATTGAAGTACAGTTAGTAGGTTGAATAAATTCTAAGTTAAAGCAATACACTTAAGGTATTAACTGAATGAATAAACAAACTTTGATGAAATCAATGGATGATAACTTTGAGTGTTAGCATTGCTTAAGAATGACCGTTGTTGTTGATTTACAGTTGTATTATGGTTGGCTAGGCACTTCATATTGATATGTTTTGTAAAGTGTTGGAGTTTCAAGATGATTCATCGAATTGCCTCTTAGTGGAATTTGTCCCATGACAGATCGTCGTGGCCTAAGCTTGAACAAAGAGGGAAGTAGGTGGGTGCAAACTCACCATGCTATGAAGCATGACATCTTGACGAGGATAGCTACGACGGTGGTTGAGCATAGTACAGAGGTGGGACGAGTCCTCTTAGGGGATTTCACCATATAAAGGTCCAGACTGGCTCCCATATAGGCGATCAATCGAACCGGTTAGGTCAACACTAGCTTGAAGCAGAAAGGAAATATGTCAAAAATGGCCTTGAACAGTCGACTAATCGGCATCTGTTGTAACGTTTGCGATTTTTCGTTGCCGAAAAACCGAAATGTTATGGGTTTTTGAAAAAGAAAGACAAAGAAAAAGAAGAGAAAGAAGAAGAGAGAAAAAGGTAGAAGATAGAGAATAGAACGGAAAGAAAATAGATCATTTTAAAATAGAAAGAAAAGAGAATAGAACGGAATAGAAAACAACAGAACAACATCAGAATCTCACAATTCGCAGCGGAACAACATATAATAATAAATGAATAATCTTTAAACAAAGAACTATATCAGTTATTACATTACATCACATTTCATTACATCATATCATCAGAGTGTACAACAACAACAACAAACAGTGCAGCGGAAAAAGAAATACTATATAAACTAGTAATACGCCATGCCATCCAGCTTGCCTCCAGCAATTCCTGAATATCCAGAATATCCTGATAAACCTTAACTCTTGACTGCCCGTGTGGAAATTGGTGGGCACCCAGAGTTTAGGAAGGAAAACAATAAACTCCGAGTCAGTCATGTGACTGGTGTGAGAACTCAAAACAGTTTATTTAACTTTAAAATCAAAATAGAGGAATATTTTTAAATTCAATTCGCAATGCTTTTAAAAATGAGACTACCATAAGGCCTCCCGCACACACACACATGCAAACGCAGAATCGGAGGAGATTTCTCCTTATGATAGTCAAAGATGCTTGATACGCATTTAAAATAACATTTGATATTATTACTAGTGCATAGTGTAGAAGAAATTCATTTCGAAAGTAGAATATAAATCTTAGCCAACATACGACCATTATCGTATGCCTACTATAGCTAACTATGTTCAATAGCAGGTTACCGCCACATTCCATAGCAGGTTATACAACTAAAACCGTACAAGTTTCGTATTGTTTCTTTGGATTTCCAACAAATGGTCAGGCCAAGGAACTTCCCATTGCCACATGAGAATGCCTCTGGAAAGACATCCCCGAGAACCAAACCGGAACTCTGCCAACACAAGGCCGGGTTACCCCTAACTGGGTAACTACTGACACGAGCACGCCATTCCCCGATCGTAAACGACCTTTCTCACGGGATCCCGATAACCAACAACCACAAAGTAATAAATTCGTAGTAATCACATAGGTTAAATATCTGGGCTCCATACCATGATACCACCTCTATCCAGAAGGAAATGTACATACCCTAAAGGGAGCTATCCCTCATAACCTTGCCGCATCTTTCATGTTTTGACCATTTCCGGGGTGTGAGGCTCGACGAAGTCACGTCCACAAAAACATACTTTATACAAAAGCCATGCTTTGGGTCAACAAATGATCAACACAATGATCACCAAGATAGACGATCAAATAAATGATCCTATCACAAATAATCAACACAATGATCATTTACAGCAACACTCAGCATGTCACATTACCAAATTGGGAATATATCGCTGATAACATTCAACTACATAACCTCTGAGCTCGTACGTCTCAGAGAAGGGTGTTAAGCTAAAAGAATAAATTCTTCGCCACCAACAGAAATATATTTGAAAGAAATCTGCTTTATATCTCAATTTGTAACGTCAGACATACAATCCATACAAGTCTGTTCCGGGCTCGAACAAAACCGAAGGCACTTACAAATAAGTCCTTGCAATCCGGATATTCACAATCCTGATCGGATTTTCCATCACTTAGGGAGTCTCTATACCGCTGCAACTCAGTGCAGAGACAATCGACAGGTCATCCTATCGCTCTCGCAAATACCGGGTCTTCAACACCGATCTTCAAATGCAATTCATAACGACGTATCACATATTCGGAATGGGTTATACGACCCCATGGTCCTTTCCCGGTTAACCCGAATAGTGAGTGCTTATTCAAAAATAAGTGTAGCATTCACATTCAAACAAATCACATCAATTACCCATTCAAAGGGAAATATTGATAGTCGGTTATTGAACTATCACTGGATATGCGCACATCACCAGATTCCAAATAATTTTCCAAATTATTTATTTCACAAAATATCTTTACAAGATATAAAATTTCACACTTCAAAAATAAATCAATATTTATTTTTAGACAAATTCCACTTCCTTTATAAATTCCTTAGTGAATTTATAATTCCAAGATATCAATGAATATTCGATTTCAATTATTCATTTCAATTTTCTTTTCAATTTATCTTCAAAAAGATAAATTCTCAAAATATTCACTTTATATTGGAAAACATTTCCATACTTATTTATTCATAAGTAATTCACAATTTTTATTTATTTTCACCCTTGGAAAATATTCAATATACTTAAATCGAGATTAAGTATATATTTCATTCTTTAAGGAAATCATTCTCTTCAACATATTTATTTGGGCCAAAACGAATGTTGCGTAAAACATTGTTACGACGTCCCAAAATCACTAGTATAGGGATTCGAAATAAAATAGATATATAAATCCCAATACTATACAAAACATTTCCTTTCGGAAATTATTTACTATAACAACAGTGTTATAGTCCACTATTTCCTTTTCATTTCTCGAAAACGTCTATTTCAACAATAAATGTTGAAATCTATGGTTTCGAATCTCAACACAATTAAAACTTCGTTAGATCGTTTTAATTCTATTTCAAATATCACATTCAAAACAATTTTCTTTAACATCTTATTCACTATTCAAAAACGTGAATATACTACGTTAACACATTTCATCCTTTTATTCATTTTAATTCAAAGGATTATTCACTATTCAAAAATGTGAATATAACTCCATTTATAGGTTTCAACAATTTACTTATCAAAATAAGTCATTTGCGAATTTATAAAACAACGTTTATAAATTCCATTTCTATTTATTTTATAACAACTTCCTTTATAAATCTCCTTTATTAGCCTATTCGATTTATATCCCAATTATGAACTAAAAGTCCATACTATAAGTTAAATGCATATAAAACGATTATCTTACAAAATCGTTCCTCTAAAGACTTTCCAAACCATAAATCTTATAACTTATAAGATTCATTTATTTAACCAAATCTATTCTTCAAATAACTTCACAAATTTATAAATCTTACTATTTATAAATTTCATTTATAACTTCACCATTTTTAATTTTATAAATTCCATTCATTTACAAAATTCATTTTCACTTCATTCAAACACTTATAAAAACTCGTTTTATAATGTCAATATTTCAATTTATAAATATCCATTTATAAATCTCTTAATATAAATCAATTTATATTATTCTTTTAAAACGTCTTCAAATCCCTTTAAAATTTCACCATTTTGATTTATAAAATAATTAAATTTTATAAATCCTATATTTAAACTTTTCACAATAATTCTAAAATATCTCGATTAAACTATTTTATAAACTCAATAGCATCATATTCTCAAAAATCAGTTTTTAACTATATTTCTCAAAAATCATAATTTTTATAACATTAAAAATTATAACGTTTATTTATTTAAAATGGATCAATTCCAAAATTATTTTATAAAACGTATACTTTCTAAAATCACTTTAAAATCATTTTAAAATCCCAAAATCTGGGTCCAATGATGCTACACACCAAATAGTCAATCACGACAACAACGATATCATATATCGATATGATAATCAATCAAATATCAAAATATCTGAAATCAAATAAAAACTGTTGAGGAATCCAGTTGGATCCCTCCAACCTGTTTTCCTGCATCCACAAACATTAGCACAATACCAATTTCGCTCCAGTACGAAATTATCGCGGTATATGTTCTTATTAAATATTATCCGCTTAATTACGGCGCAATAGGGTCTCATCCGCTAAACAAAAAATGCGGGAAATCAATAACTCCAATATATACATATGCCAATATATATATATTGATATTATATATAATACCAATTTCACTGTTTATGAAATATTCGCGGTATATGTTTTTAATAAATAACATCCGCTTACTAACGGCGTATAATGTCTATTTTAACAATCAATATATATCAATCATCATTCAAACATGCATTCAAATATTTTAAATCTAACTATTTAAAATAAAATCGAAACTGTTTCGATTGAGTGAGAAGTTCTCACCTTGGTTTCATTTTCCATTTTAGCGATTTATTTCGAATAAAATTAAACGGACGTTTAATTTTACCCAAAATTCTCACTAACTCCAAACGACTCCAAACCAACTCCATCGCGTAGTGCTCGTCCATACGATTCCAACGCAACTGGTTTCGCGCGTTTTCGACCTCGTATGAAAAAGATATTGATTTTTGAAGTTTGCTCGTATTTATATTTATAAATTTCAACATAACTTTATAATTTTATACCCATTCATTCCTGGCCGTGAGATTCAGATCCAACGCCTCTCCTTTCTCCTTCCCAAACCCGCGCAACAACTCCAGAATATCAAAACGCAAACAAACCCATGAGCATAGAATTAGGGTTCGCATTTGCTCCTCCATCTCTCGACTATACTTCATCAAACTACCACCATCGCGAAGCTCTCGACCCCCCCTATGCTCGGCCTTAAGCTCATAGAGCTCGGCCCCCACCTGTGCACGCAATTTCGTGCGCAACATGTCACGAACGGCCCCATTTATCTCCCTCTCTGGTCGACCTCACACCATCATCACCGTATGGATTTCAAGATCACGTCGCCCTCTACAACTTTCGTGTTGAAAGTTTCTTCTAATTGTTTGTAGGTTGAAAGAGATTGAGGGATGAAGTGGATTATTTTCTGGCCATCCATATGAAACTGGCGGCTAGGGTTAGATTAGGTTTTTATTTTATTTTTTTCTAAATTATGAAGGTGTTGGTCTATTTATAAAGAAAAATCGAACACTATTCATCCGGAAATTCCGAACTCCGATTTACGCGCCGTAACCAGCGTTTCTAGGGTTTACCCCGCGTTCCGGACACAATGGAACAGGTTTCGAAAGCTAATTCGGACATCTGTGCAAGTTATGGCTATAAACGCTCAATTTAAATTAAACCGATTTAAATCGATTTCTAGGCGTTTTAATTCGTACCGGACAAACGGTAAATCCAATTGACACGAAATTTGAAACCTTACAATAATATCACATTACGGATCCGATGAAACTGGTTTCGTCGAAATCCGAGACTTTTTGAAAAATGGCTATTTTCACTCGTCCAATTTAAATTAAAAATAAATCGATGCGTTTCGAGCTGCTACGATCAAACGATAACTCCGATTGACACGAAAATTGAAATCCGGTAATAACTAACTATTACGGATCCAATGAAACTGGTTTCGTTCAATTCTGAGACTGTTCAAAAATTGGCTATTTTCACTAGTCGATTTTAATATTAAAATATTCAATTTTCACAAATTAACTTTTAAATCGATTTTAAAAGTTCTAAAATATCGTTCTAACTCCAATATGATAAAATAAAACTTTAAAAATCATTTCTAATCATATTTAACCCAATTTTCAATTATTTCCATAATTTAACGTATTAAATTGTCGATTTAATTATTCAATTAAATCCAATAATTCAAATAAAAATTTATTTGACTTATAAATTCACTTATTAATATTTAAAATTAATTAAATATTCAAATTTTAATTTCTAAAAATCCTGGGTCGTTACATCTGTAACATCCCGTATTTGGAGGCCAAAAACTAAGCGCTACAGATATTGTAGTCATCTATAGTATTAACTTCTGATGACAAAATACGATAATGACAATGATATCCATAATATCGGAAGCACTTGAATATGAACAAAATCATTGATTTTCAAAAACAATACTTTACTGATTACATTTCAAACAAATTCATATCCAAGTTACATAACCTCATAATCGTTTCCCAAGTAAAGATCAATTATAATTACAATAATATGCCAAGAGCGGCATATGACGATGCCCCTTGGTTGATCAGAGTCAATATAGTCATATCTGACTTAAAAGACACGACGGAATCAAAACAAAATGAAACTGTGAATCATAATTAGCCATCCGTCAGCCACCTACTCCTCTCCTGAAGCTTTATTCGTCAAAATGACAAAAACCTAAAAACCTTAATCCTCAGCCTACTCAAATCAATTTTAAGCACCTAAGAGTTTAAAGGGAAACAAAAACTTCGAGTCAGACATAAAGCTTGGTGTGAATAATTCTGTTACATCCCGGTTTACTGATAATAAGTGAGACCGCGCCGCTTGGCGGAACGAGTTTCCCATCAATAAGATCTCTTTTAAAATATATATTTTGTAAATCCTTTCTTGCAACCAAACTTGTTAATGAAACTGAATAATAATGATAATAACAGCTAGGTACATTAAGCTATAATTAGATAACTAATGGATTATCTGCCTAATAGTAGTAAATGGACTATTTGTCCGAAACATAATAGCAAGGTCCGTTATGCTAACAAATGGTCTATCTGTCCTTAAAAACTAGGCTGCCTGCCTGCAAAACTGGACTAATTGTCCGGATCAAAATAGTCTAACTATCCGAATCATTTTCTTATGGTTAACCGCCCTTTATATTTTTCCTTGAAAACCTTTTCAAAATGATTTAACCTTTTAAATCATACTTATACAAGGAAAATATATTCTTAGCTTTACCCTAAGCTATATTGTCGTGATGTATATACTTTACTCAAAATAATGTTGATAAATTTTAACGAGGATTAGCTATCCTTTCAAAACAAGTTAAAACCCTTTTTAACTTAAAAATACTTAGGCTATATTGCCTATTTAATACATTCGAAACCTTTGTTTAAAACCTTTAAACAACTCTTTCGAAACCATTGAAATTGACCCTTTCGAAACCACTAAAAGTTTTTTGAAAACATTAGGAAAACCTTTCCTCTCTTTTCTCCAAAAGCTTCAAAACATTAGACATCCTCTTTTAAACCTTTAAATATTACCTTTCGAAAACATGGGAAAAACCTTTCCTTTAAACCCTTTCGAAACCCTAAAGGACCATCCATTTTGAAACCATTCATTAAAACCTTTCGAAACAGTCAAAACTCAATCCTTTCGAAAGCACTTTGGATTCAATTGAATATCCGTGGAAACCTTTCAAAACCGTTCAAAATTTCACCCCTTCGAAACCTTTGAAAATCGTCTTGGTCGAAACCATTCGGGTTATGCCTTCAAGTAGAGCAAAAGGATCAAAAACCCATTAAAGTCAAAAACATCTGTTTCGAAAACATTTAAAACTGTCTATTTCGAAACCAATTTGGGTTTCACTTCAATCATAGAATAAGGGTCTTAAAAACATTTAAGTCGAAAGTATCTGTTTCGAAACCATTTCCTAAGGAATGAAGTGATGGTGTCGAAACCATCTGTTTAAAAGTATGGGAGAGGTGGCCAGATTTGTAGAAAACAAAGCAACCCTTTCGAAACCGTCCCGATCGAAAGGTAGGAAGCGGCAGCTAAATGCTTCGTCTCAGTCGAAAATAGTTATTTAAAACAAAGCGCAACCCAATCGAAACCATTCCTTTTAAAACCATTTGACCCAGCCGAAAACTAACCAAGTCGAAACCAAGCAGGAGCATTTTCCTTTAAAATCAAAGCAAAGCCCCAATCCCTTCGAAACCCTTGGTTTTCGACTCTATACCTTCCGCGCACATCCAGTTCACTACGTACCGGTTAACTGATACCTTGTGCACTGGTATTGACGGTGTTCGAAGGCGAAGGTAAGGAGGCGGAACCTGGTGCCGAAAGCATCGAAACAAAGGAAACATTTAGTAAATAGTTCTTTTCACCTAACCCGCTTTACGTGTCAAATTTTGATTGGTTTCTTCTTACTTTACGAATAAAAAGTACTACAATTTTTCAAAAGTGCCGCCGACTTTCAAGAATTAACAAATTTAAATTATGTGCAAAAAGTCCCTTCTCCTCTCTTAATCATATAAAACATTTAAAGTCCCATACCTTAAATAATTTTATACAAGCATTAAAATACTTAGGAAAATTCTACAAAACTTTTAGAAAATCTCTTTTAATATGTTTTCCAACATATAAAAATTTCAAACCCAATTCTTTTATTATTTAACCATAAATAATTTATAATCCAAATTAACATTTTTTACTAGAAAATTCATATAAATTCAGAAAATTTTGAAAACTGAAATCCATTCCCAAAATAATATTTACGACCATCATAAAAATTCACAAGGCATTTGGATGTAATTTAATAGGGTTTTGACCTTAAAACATGTCATAAATTCAATTTGAATAACCATAATTCATCAACAAGTGTGTGTGTGTGTATATATATATCAAGTGTGTGTGTGTGTGTATATATATATATATATATATATATATATATATATTCTCGTTCCACCATTTAAAAACACGGCAAATCATTGCAAAATATTCGGAATTCATCTTAAAACAAAAAACACAATCAAAAATAAGATGTAAACCTTATTTATCTTAGCTTTAGAGATTAAAGAGATTGAGACATGATTGGATTTGACTTGAATTAGCTTCTTCCTTAGCTTTTCTTCCTCTTTCCCTTGTTAATGGTAGCCGGCCTCTTGAAAATTTTTTAAAAAAGAAAAGTGAACATGTATAGGAATATACCGCCATGTTTTAGGGATATAGAAATGACCTTTTTCCTATTTTACCCCTCCTCTATTTCAATTTAACTCTTCCTTAATTCATTGCTAAATGGCACGGCTACACCTTAATTAAATATCAAATCTCAATCCTCTAATCAACACATTATTTTATTTAATTTTATCTAATTTAATATTCTAAATAATGTTACCAAAAATATGGGGTGTTACAGAATCCCCTCCTTAATGAATTTCATCCTCGAATTTTCGATAAGGTATACAATAAATCAAACAATGAGGTAAAATAAACCATTAAATAAGTTAGGATAAATATCTCTAATTCTGCTCTCAATCTTCCAAGTACAGTCCATGTCATCGTCGCTCCACTGGACTTTGACTAATCTGACTGTCTTAGTTCCAAGCCTCTTCTCATCTCTCGCAATAATATGAATATGCTTTCTCACTGTAGTCAATTCCGGTTCTACTATTAAGTCCTCTAGCACAGTCGGTGCAATAGTAGTCTCTAGGTCTCTAACACACTTTTTAAGATGAGAAACATGGAAAATATTGTAGACTCCTACCAAACTGCTCGGTAACTCAACTCTAGATGCGAGTTTTCAGTCCTCTCAACAGTAGTAAAAGGTCTAATAAATCTCGGTGCCAACTTCCCGAATTTTCCAAACCTAGTCACCCCCTTCATTGGTGACACTTTGACGAAAACCTGATCTCCAACTGAGAACTCTAAATCTTTCTGTCTCTTATCTGCATAACTTTTCTACCTAGATTAAGCCTCCTTCATTCTAGCCCGTATGACCTTAATCTTTTCTGCAGCTTCACTAACCAAGTCTAGGCCAAGAACCAACTTATCCCCGGTCTCTAACCAACATACATGAGATTTGCATGGATTTCCATACAAAGCTTCAAACAGTACCGTCCCAATACTAGTCTGATAACTGTTGCTATACGAACACTCGACTAAATGTAGACGGTCTTTCCATGATCCTCCAAAATCTAGAACACAAGCTCTTAACAAATCTTCCAAGATCTTGTTAACTCTTTTCGTTTGCCCATCTGTCTGTGGATGGTAAGGGGTACTCATCTTGATCTTGGTTCCAAAAATTTCCTGTAGACACTTTCAGAACTCGCTAGTCAATAATGAATCTCTATCACTAACTATGCTACTAGGAATTCCATGCAGTCTAACCACATTCTTCATAAACAAATTCGCTAATTAATAGCGGTGCCGTTCTGGTTGTCTTAATTGGAATGAAATGGGCATTCTCGATCAACCTGTCCACTATAACCCATACACTTCCATTTCTTTGTTTGACCTTGGCAACCCATCAATAAAATCCATGAAAATAGAATCCCACTTCCATACCGGAATATCTAATGGCTGAAGCAACCCACTAGGCTTCTGGTGTTCGGCCTTTGCCTACTGGCAAATCAAGCACTGCTTTACACACAAACTAATTTCCCGCCCTCTTCATATCCTGAACATCTTAGTACCTCCTAGATGAATAGAGAACTTCGAACGATGACATTCCTCTAAGACTTCTTTTCTACATAATCTTCCTTTCATTTTCAACTACCCATTCTGGTCAAGAGTAAAATCTTTCAAGTCATCACTCTCGGTTCCATCTTTTAACTTCCTGATCCATTCAGCTCACACTGGATCCTCTATTTGTTTATAAGCAATCCTTTCGATCATCACTGGTCAAACTTTCAGACAAGATAATACAACTGTATTTCCACTAGACCCAGCCTCGGATCTCCACTGCACTCTGCAATCTGGTAATGCTTCTAAATCTTTCCACTCAGCAATCATCGCCAAAACTGCATTTTGATGTTTTTTGCTAAGTGCATCTGCAACCTTGTTGCCTTTTCCCGGTTTGTACTCAATCCCAAAACCATAAGCGGCAATAAACTCTAACCACCTCTGTTGTCTCATGTTCATCTCCTTCTGAGAGAAAAAATATATTTCAACGACTTGTGATCTGTATATAACTCAAACCTCTCTCCCAAAAGGTAATGTCTCCACACATTCAAAGCAAAACTAACCGTAGCCAATTCTAAATCATGCATCAGATATCTGACCTCATCCGGTCTAAGCTGTCTAGAAGTGTAGGCGATCACTTTACCCCTCTGCATTAGCACAGCTCTTAATCTTATTCCACACGTATCGATATAAACCACCAAATCCTGATTCCCTTTCGGAACAACCAACACAGAAGCATGAGTCAATTATTGTTTCAAACTCTGGAATGCTTCCTTACACTAACCGGTCCATGCAAACTTCATGTCCTTTCTTGTTAGCTTGGTTGTCGGTGCCGTTACCCGCAAAAAAATCCTTAATAAATCTCTGATAATAACCAGCCAACCCAAGGAAGCTCTTTATATCTATCACTGTCTGGAGTCTCTTTCAACTATTACCGCTTCAATCTTAGTTGGATCCACTGAAAACCCTTCCTCTGAGACTACATGGCCAAGAAACTTCACTTCCTTCTTTCAGAAGTGACACTTCAAAAATTTTGCTTTCAGCTGATGCTGCCTCAGCGTCTCAAGAACCACTCTGAGTGGAACTTCATGCTCTTTTTCATCCTTAGATTAAATCAAGATATCATCTATGAAAACCAATACGAACCTATCCAAATGCTCTCGGAAAACTCGGTTAACCAAATCTACAAAGAAAGCTGGCACATTATTCAGTTTGAATGGCATAACTAACCATTTGTACAACCCACATCTGGTTCTAAACATCATCAAAGGTATACTATCCTCTGCAACTCCGAGATGATGGAAACCTATCGCCAAATCCAACTGCGAGAATATCTTGGCTCCACTCAACTGGTCGAACAAACCATCAATTCTCGGAAATGGATATCGATTCTTTATCGTCCTCTCATTCAACTTACGACAATCAATATATAGCCTTAACGATCCATTCGGCTTCTTATCAAACACCGTAGCTGCTCCCCAAGGCGAACTACTCGTCTTGATAAAACTCTTGCCTTCTAAATCTACCAACTACACCTTCAACTCTCTCATCTCTAAAGGGGTCATCCTGCTTGGCGGCCTATTCACCGGTTCTGCTCCTGGAACCAAATCTATCCGAAACTCAATGGCTCGTTTCGGTGGCAATTCAACTACATGCTCAAAAATATCTGCGAATTCTCTAACCATGAAAACTCGACTCAACTAATCTTTTGAATCCATAGCACCCAACAAGGCATGCACTTCACCGCTAGAACCTTCTATGGTATAAACAATCCTGTCGCTACAATCTGGGTGTCTAAGCGATATTTTCCTATCCTGGAAACCAAGAATGATTCTGAACCTCACAAAACCAAACACATGCAAACTGCAAATAAAAGCATGACCTAACAAGTCAAACTCTAACCGGTAACACCTCAACCCTAGAGTTGCATACCCTCCTATTGGATTTGCAACCCATAAGGAAGTAACTGCATATGTGGGTTCTAGGTTAAGCTTATCTATCAAACATCTAGATATAAAAGAATGTGATGCACCAGTATCAAATAGAACGCTAATAGACATACCATGAATCTGAAGCGTACCTCCCAAAACTGACTTTCCCTTCTTCTGAGTTGTTGGCTTCAAAGTAGCAGTCTCTAATGCATACAGTTTTCCCTTTCCATCCTTAGCAATCTCCTTGCACTGGCTCTTATTGTGGCCTATCTGGTCGCAGTTGAAGCACCTGATATTCTTCCTTTAGCCGCTTCCTGTACCTTTCTGGCACAACATTCATTAACAAAGTGTCCCTTCTTATCGCACTTGAAACAGGAAATTTCAGACTTCCCCTTCTTAGCTGCTCCACCCTTCTGTCCACCTTTCTTAGAAAAGAATTTCCTATTCTGATTTTGCCCAACCTGGACCTCTTTAGCCTTACTCTTCTCTACAGAATCAAGAATCTCCTTGTGCCTTAAGGCCATCTCCACTACAAAATCAGAAGGATCTCTAGTATGAGGTAATGTAGCCCTGGCTCAGGCTTTAACCCCTTGATAAACTTCTCATTCCTCTTCATTACCGTGCCCACCGAAGCATACCCATATCAAGCCAACTCCTCGAACCTTCTGGCATACTCCAAAACAGATATCTCTCCCTGCTCTAGTTCAGAAAAATTTCCGATTAGAGTTGACTATGCCATTGCTGACGTGAACCTCTCTTGGAACCTCCCCTTGAAATCTTTCCAGGTCATATTCTCCTCATACACTGACACAATCACACTATTCCACCAGAACAAAGCTGCTCCCTGTCTAGATGCCAACCTCCTCTTTTGCTCATCAATGAGCTTCAAATCTACAAAAATCCTTTCATAGTGCAACGACCAATTTTCCACCTCAATGGCATCCTCCGTTCTAATAAACGACTTCCCTCCAAGCTTAGTGCAATCTCCACTCAGCTTAGCATAATGGTTAACGACCGAAACTTTCGGAACCCCTTCTCCTGCAGCATTTCCTCCTAACACTCTTGCTGCAACTCCTGTCTGCACCATATTCCTGAAAAATTGATACATAGCTTCCATTCCAACTTGCGGGACTCCAACACCCACATTATCTGCTTGTGCCTGACCTTGGCCTCTTCTCACATTCGGCCTGGCATTCCCATCGATGCCTTACCCTCCTGGGTTAACTCTTCCTCTTCTACCTTCCATATCTGTATTCAAATCTCATGAATTGTAGAAAAATACCCTAACAAAGATAGGAGACTAGAGATAGAGCGTCTACTTATATATAGCAAATAGAAGTACGTTACTATAGCGTTATCCCATATCCCAAGCTTACTCTAATTCCTTAGGATTATGTTTTAAAAATCATTTTTAGTTTAAAGTTTTTCAGAAACCTGTGCTCTGTTACCAAGTTATAACATCCCGTATTTGGAGGTCAAAAGCTAAGCGCTACAGATGCTGTAGTCATCCACAATATTAACTTCTGATGACAAAATACGATAATGATAAAGGTGTCCATAATATTAGAAGCACTTGAATATGACCAAAATCATTGATTTTTAAAAACAATATTTTTTTGATTACATTTCAAAAAAAATTCATATCCAAGTTGCATAACACCATAATCGTTCAGGTAAAATCAATTATAATTACAATAATACGCCAAGAGCGACATATGACGATGCCCCCTTAACCGATCAAAGTTAATATAGTCATATCCGACTTAATATACACAGCGGAATCAAAAAAAATGAAATCGTGAATCCTAATTAGCTATCCATCAGCCACCTGCTTGTCTCCTGAAGCTTTATTCGCCAAAATAATAAAAACCTAAAACCTTAACCCTCAGCCTACTTAAATCAATTTTGAGCACCCGAGAGTTTAAGAGAAACAAAAACTTCGGGTCAGACATAAAGTCTTGTGTGACTAATTCTGTTACATGTCGGTTTACTGATATTAAGTGAGATCACGCCGCTTAGCGGAATGAGTTTCCCCTTATTATTATCCCTTTCAAAACATATATTTTGCAAATCATTTCCTACAACCAAACTGGTTAATGAAACTGATATAATAATGATAATAATAGCTTAGTCCATTAAGCTATAATCAGATAACTAATGGACTATCCGTCCAATATTAGTAAATGGACTATCTGTCCGAAACATAATAAAAAGGTCCGTTATGCTAACAAATGAATTATCTGTCCATAAAACTAGGCCGACTGCCTGCAAACTGGACTAACTGTCCAGATTAAAATGGACTAACTGTCCGCATCATTTTCTTAGGGTTAACTACCCTTTATCTTTTTCCTTTAAAACCTTTTTAAAATGATTTAACCATTTAAGTCATACTTATACAAGGAAAATATATTCTTAATTTTACTCTAAGCTATTTTTTCATGATATATATACTTTACTCAAAATAATGTTGACGAATTTCAATGAGGATGGGCTATCCTTCCAAAACAAGTTAAAATCCTTTTTAACTTGAAAATACTTGGGCTATATTGCCTATTTAATACATTTGAAACCTTTGTTTAAAATTTTTAAACAACCGTTTCGAAACCATTGAAATTGACCCTTTCCAAACCATTAAAAGCCTTTTGAAAACATTGGAAAAACCTTTCCTTTCTTTTCTTCAAAAGCTTCAAAATATTATACTTCCTCCTTTAAAACCTTTAAATATTTCCTTTCAAAAAAATAATAAAAACCCTTCCTTTCAACCCTTTCGAAACCCTAGGGACAACCCCTTTCGAAACCATTCATTAAAATCTTTCGAAACCGTCAAAAATCAATCCTTTCGAAAGCACTTTGGGTTCAATTTAAAACATATGGAAACCTTTCGAAACCATTTAAAACTTCACCCCTTCGGAACCTTTGAAAATCGTCTCGGTCGAAACTATTCAGATTATGCCTTCAAGTAGAGAAAAAGTATCAAAAACCCATTAAAGTCGAAGGCATCTGTTTCTAAACCATTTAAAACTGTCTCTTTCGAAAACAATTTAGGTTTTACTTCAATCATAGAATAAGGATCTCAA
Source organism: Allium cepa (assembly GCA_030765085.1). Taxonomy (NCBI): domain Eukaryota; kingdom Viridiplantae; phylum Streptophyta; class Magnoliopsida; order Asparagales; family Amaryllidaceae; genus Allium; species Allium cepa. The sequence continues at coordinate 390,355,256 of CM060932.1, read as the reverse complement.
AAAATTTAAGCCGAAAGCATCTGTTTCGAAATCATTTCCTAAGTAATAAAGTGATGGTGTCGAAACCATCCCTTCAAAAGCACTGAAGAGGTGGCCAGGTTTTTAGAAAACAAAACAATCCTTTTGAAACCATCTTGATCGAAAGGTAGAAAGCGGCAGCTAAAGGTTTCGTCTCAGTCGAAAGCAGTTATTTAAAACAAAAGCGCAACCGAATTGAAAGAATTCTTTTTTAAACCATTTGACCTAGTCGAAGGCTAACAAAGTCGAAAGCATCTTAGTCGAAAGCATGCAGGTGCATTTTCCTTTAAAATCAAAGTAAAGGCCCAACCCCTTCGGAACCACTGATTTTCGACTCTATACCTTCCGCCTACATTCAATACACTGATTTTCGAAATAATGAAAAACATGTAGTAAATAGTTCTTTTCACCTAGCCTGCTTTACATGTCAAATCTAGTTGGTTTCCTATCTCTTTATCAATAAAAAGTAGTGCAATTTTCAAAAGTGCTGTCGACTTTACCGAATTAATAAATTTAAATTATTTGAAAAAAGCCCCTTCTCTTCTCTTAGTGATATAAAACATTTAAGTCTCACACCTTCAATAATTTTATATAACCGTTAAAACACTTGGAAAAATTCTACAAAAATTCCAAAAATCTCTTTTAATATATTTTCCAACATATAAAAATTTCAAACTCAATCCTTTTATTATTTAACCGAAAATAATGTATAATCCAAATTAACATTTTCTTTACCAGAAAATTCATATAAATTCCACATAAATTTAGAAAATTCTAAAAATTGAAACCCATCTCCAAAATAATATTTACGACCTTCATAAAAATTCATGAGGCGTTTGGATGTCATTTAATAGGGTTTTCATCTTAAAAAATATCATAAATTCAATATTAATAACCATAATTCATCAAAAAATATATATATTCATTCTATCATTCAAAAACATGGCAAATCGTTGCAAAATATTCGGAATTCATCTTAAAACTAAAAACACAATAAAAAATGAGATGTAAACATTATTCACCTTAGCTTTAGAGATTAAAGATATTGAGATGTGAATGCATTTGATTTGAATTAACTTCTTTCTTAGATTTTCTTCCTCTTTTCCTTGTTGACGGTGGTCGGCCTCTTTAAAAAATTTTGAAAATAAAAAGTGAACGTGTATAGGAATACACGGCCATGTTTTAAGGATATAGGAATTGCCTCTTTCCTATTTTATCCCTCCTCTATTTCAATTTAACCCTTCCTTAATTCATTGTTAAATGGCACGACTGCACCTTAATGAAATATCAAATCTAAATCCCCTAATCAACACATTATTTTATTTAATTTTAGCTAATTAATATTCTAAAATATTACCAAAAATCTGAGGTGTTATAGCATCAAACGGTCGACTACTCATGAGGTCAGTCTACCAGTTATATTCCACAAATTGACTTTTGCTATGGTCATTCGACTAGTTATAGTCGACCAATTGGCTTATTCGATGTAGCTCGAATTGGCTTAGCGGGTCGGTCAATCGAGCATATGTGATCAATTGACTAATCGATTGTGTTGGGGAATTATGGGGGTTTCTCCCGTTTTTGATGTTTGGCAGGATTTCGATGGCTTGGACGAGGCTCATAGGGTGCGATGTGTCTACAGAGCGATGTTTTGGAGTTCTTTGGCATAGGAGCACGTGTGGCTCGGGATCGAGACATTGGGCACATGCTACAATGTATGGTGATTGAAGGGCAATTGAAAGGTACACTCGAGGAGAGAGTTGTGGATCAGTACATTCAGAAGATTTATGCAGAAGACGACTAGTGGCTATGCTTTGCATTAAAAGAATATGGCTTTATCATAGCTGGTTAAATAGGTGAATTTCAAATAAATTTCCATTTTGGATCTTTGTTGGGCTTATATGAAGTATAATTGATTTAATCATAATTTACAATTATTTTAAATAAATTCCTGTTTTATTCGAACGAAGTTTAATTTAAATTAAATTTAATAGGATATTATATAGTATAAGAAATGAGATCTTAAGTAACGGTCTTCTATTCTTTAGTTTGCATATGGCACTATGATTTTTACGTCACATTTGCCTAAACATATTATTGTCCTTAAATTCCTTTTGTATAGCTATGAATTTCTATCCGGTTTAAAGATTAATTTTGATAAGAGCTCGATACTAGTTTTACACGACGTTGATAATATAGAAAACCAAATTTCATATACATTGAATTATAAAACGATGAAATTCCCTATAGAATATCTAGGTTTTTTAATTAGACCTCGAAAACTAAAACACGACAACTGGATTACTATAATGGATAAAATCAATAAAATATTATCTAAATGGAATGGTAAATACTTATAGAGTGCACGTAGGTTAGTTTTCATTAACTCTGCTTTATCCACACTTTCTATTTATTGGATGTCGTTTTATCTTTTTCAAAATGGGTAATTGTTAAAATTTGTAGACATTTTATGAAGTGAAGACAATCCAAATTGTAGCTCTAAGTGTCTTGGTAAATGGGAAATGGTTTGTAAGTCTAGGGATGAGGGGGAATAGGAATTATAAACTTACATAACTTAAATATATCTTTATTACAAAAGTTGTTATGGAAATTTAATGACAACAACGAAAATTTGCTATTGAAATAATTAATTGAATCAATGCTATGGTGGCACTTTTAACTTACATCACACTACTTTGCTATGAAAATTCTGCTAATTAAATCATCATTAAATGAGAATCCTTTTCAGGTTCAAACTCACCTCAACCTCACAATATTAATAAGGATAATATACTAAGTGCACTATGATGCTTGCCTAGACAGGTATCATTTCGTTACTTAGAAGATTGTAACTACTCGTGTTTTACGTATCAAAGTATCATAAAATATTTTTATTTTATTTTATTCATATGAGGTCGTATGATGCTAAGATTTTGGAAAGTGACTTTTAGGGCCATTTTCCATATCTACGATTTTTGTTGAATTTCTATGTGACCGTTTTGACCTTGAAAATCTTGTTTGGACTATAACTTTTGATAGGAGCTGAATTAGAGTCTCAAACCACTTCCATTGCTTCAGGATGATAGTTTCTCATTTTGTAGATTGGTCATAATAGAAAAACAAACTTTTCATTTAAAAGTTATTGCTGTTTTAATTTTTGGTTACTACTGGCCAGTTTTAGTGGGTAATTAACTAAACTCATACTTAGATCCACTAACCCACTTTGAAATATGTGCTAATGGGAGGCTATAGGAACTGACCTATGTCATTTTCTTCTTCCTTAAAAAAGATCCAAACCTCCATTTGCCCTAATTTCAGCAAAAATCACATCTTTTCCTTACTAACCTTAGCCAAATCAATGATTAGAGAGTGGACTAGCATATAGAAGCTATAGATTGTCATTTTCATTGATTTATGTCCTTCTTACTTATTGCCCCCTTCAGATCTAAGGAAGAAACTGGGTATTTTAGGTATTTGGTGAGTCGTTCTTGACCTCTCACTCATCTATACTTGTTTATATAGTTAAAATGATTATTTTTAACATGATTTTGATCTAAAAAGGTTTTTCTAATTTTAACCACTTATTCATATTCGTGAACAGAAATTGGAGATTTTGAAATGGCTTTAAAAATGTGTTTTATAATCTAATTACTCATATTCACATGCTAGTGTAACTCCCATTATTTATACGTGCATATGCTAATGTAAAACTTAGATTTAGAGTGAAACTTGTTTGACTGTCACATTCTCATGTATTGTTTGTATGGATGGATGTATATGCATATTATTCTATGATTGTATGTTGTGTTTTGATTTTGTTTACTAATGTTTTGATTGCATTGGAAGTTAGGTTAGAGAATTGAGCATAACGGAGGCAAAGATTGTCGAAATTGGACGTAACTTCGAGGGCAGCCTCTGGAGTGTAGGAAGAGCTCGGCGTCCAAATCGCAAGTTTCTATTCCTTATGTACACATGTTGGTACCGACATAAGAGGTTAGTACCGACATGTGAGTGTGAGACCATGATGGTGGTTACTTTGGGAAGGGCAGTGGTATTGCAAGTGGAGGTTGCCTATGGTGTTGAATTGGAGATTAGCTAACTGCTTGAGGCTAGGTGTGACGAACGAGATTTGTGACCCTCAAGAATCTACTCTAATATGTCCGCTGTATTGCATGTCGAGCATTCAAGTGCCGGAAAAACCAATTGTCAGGGGTAAAAAGAAAAAGAAAAACAGAATAAAATCTTACATGAATGGAATAATATATATTATTTCAATATATAATCTTTACAGCAATTTTTTTAAATATATACATCAAAGTCTATCCTAACCTTAGCCTGGACAGTTATAAATCTCTATCCCTACTAATGCTAAATACATATGTCATTCAAATGCGGCGGAAATGGATAACCATATACAGAGGAAACTCCAGCTTCTGCTCCAAGCTCCTCCAAAATGTTTTAATCTAGACCTAAACTAACTCGAAAAAATAGAGCATCCAGAGTTTAAAGGAAAAGAAAATAAACTCCGGATCAGTCATGGGACCAGTGTGAGAAAACATAAAACATGAATATTTTTGAAAACAAAGGGTATCTCATTAGACCACGATGCATATAAACACGGACAGATTTTTACCTTATGATAACCAAAACATTGCTATGAAAAATCTAGTGATATTATAATAGTGTTTAGATTATAAATACATATTAATCGTGGCCGAAATTGTTACATTAATTAAATTCCAACATAATTAATACACAACTAAGTCCGAAGGCATTTATTGGAGAATGGATTTCCAACAATGACAAGACGAGGGACTACCTTCCGTATATTACATCTCTAGCGGTACCGAGGCACAGCCCCGCTGCCCTTTACCAACATAGAACCAACCTACCTTTACCATAGATAGTACCGAATATGTCATCATCCCGATCATTCCCGACCTATCCGTGGCCATATCATACACAACAAATCCGAAATATTGAGCGTAATCTAAAAAGATGATGAACATCTCCTAATGGGTACGACCTACATAACCCTCCCGCATCTACCATGTTTTTGTCATTCCCGATGTGTGATGCTAGTAACGTTTTACCTTTCACATAACAAATCCCACTTTGAATGCCATATTGTCATTTCCGACAACACATTAATTAGTTTCCATAAAAGTACAACTCCCGAGTTCATACGCCTCAGGGAAGGGTGTTAAGTATAAGAGGGGTTACCTCCTACCCCACCAAATAGATGTACATTTGTAACAACCAATGTACGTGGACTTAGAAATGCAATATCAAACACTCGTCCATACAAGTTTTCCAGGAACAAGACAAAGCGATGATACCCCTACTACATCCTATTTAGGAATCATTCCTAGGATTAGTAGCGAGCAGTTCTTGCATTGAATATTTCAAAATAAAGGTACAACTGCCACCATATATATGAAATGGGAATCATCCCAGATTAGTACAAGTATCCCTACATTATGAAGACCTCCATAATCAAAATCATTGTCTTCAACATGTATTCACTTTCGAATGCGTATACTGGTTCGAAGTAGTTTCTGGATAGGAACCACCCAAATCCGACCCCGGTTTCTTGAACCAATTATCGATAAAAGATATCAGGTATGTCGGTGATTATTATTCAATTAATCAATATCTTTTATCTAGGTAAAATATCTTCTCAAAGATATATATCTTCAAGCCATTTTCTTTCAGCATATACGGGATTACTAAACCTCTTTTATCAAAACTTTTGGTTAGTTAAAACCCTCTTTTATCTCTGGAAATACCAAATAATTTCTCTTTAATTACTTAGAAAAAATATTTCTATATTCTATTATTAGCATAATTCCATTCTTAATGAAAATTTCACATTTCCAAATATATATTTAATGGGTCAAAACAATGTTATTTAAGACATCGTTTACTGTATACCCAAACCAATTAGTACCGAGTAAAAAGCATTTAAAGATTTTAGACTAATTATACTCAGTACTAATTTCTGTATATAACCTATAATATTCATCAAATAACGGTGAAATCACCTTTTAAATTCACACGGATAGTATGTGTTCCCTTCTCGGAATTTAATACAGAGTTTAAGTAGAATGTTTCCTTGACCATCAAAGTTCTATTTTAAATATTGTTTAACTTTTGGAAAACTCCAAATCTCTTTTCTTTTATCTTAATAAAATGCGATCCAAGTATATCAAATCAACTATTCCATCCGTCTAGCCAGTGTGAATAGCTAGGAAGAGCACATAACTGGTTTTTCGCACTCCAGCTTAGAGACTACATTTCTGTCACCCATAAGGTGGTCAAGTTATTTGATTGACTCTAAACTTTTAAAGTATTTTATTTGTCATTTGAAAAAAATTTCAGAAAGATTTGGGAAGAAAATCTGTGACGCCCCACCTCTATACCCACGCTAGCCAAGAACATTACGGTGAATGCTGTCGACTAGCACGGAGAATAAGGCTGTTGAGGAGCGACCATCCGTGTAATTTCTTTGCGCGAGCACCGATATGTCAGATAATATAACATGCATTCTATTTCAAGAGGAAATCCGACATACCGACACAAACTCAAAGCTACTACACGGTGGCTATATAAATCCTTCGGGAAACAAATATAGAAATAAGAATAACACAAATCAGTCACAGACAATTCATATCACAAAGGCGGAATAAGATATGAATATTACACTAAAAAGTGTACATCAGAGTAGTGGTCTAAAAAGATCCACAATATCAAAAAATCTAGTTACACGAACTACACAAAAGAATAAGTATACATTAAGGAGTCTATATCTCAAATGTATACAACAAAATAACTACTAATCTAAGTAGTTAACCCAAAAGTCAAGGAGTTAATCCCGGATGAGAAGTCAAGCAGAAGCACCTGTAACATCTCGGTCTGACCCGAGTATTATTTAATAAGAAAATAATAAACGGATCAGTCTAACTATAAATATCAGATGAAACGATATAGAATAAGAGATATGACTAAACACATATAATCACAATGCCAAGCTGTGATATATATATATATATACTTAGTTGATAATCATCAAGAGATTAATCAATGTCACCAAATCTACACAAGAGTCAAAGAAACGTCATACTCCTTATTTCGTTCACCATACCATAAATATTGACGATAATATCAATGTCAATCACAAAAGTCAATGACACACAAATTCCAGAAGACTACACAAGAAATCCAGAAATCACTAAAGTCAATGACGCACAAATTCACCAATGCACAAATATTTATAAAAATTATCAATGGAAATCACGAAAATTGGTGAAACACAAATTCTAGAAATCATCTCAAGAAATCCAGAAATCACAAAGGGGGGGAGGCCTATCACAAACGGGAGCATAAAGCTCACCAACACGTGTATCACAAACGGAACGCTAATTCCATGGTCGCTAACCATCACAAATTGAGCCGAAGATCCACAAACGGCCCGAAGACCATGGGTTGCTACCCCATCACAAATTGAGTCGAAACTCCACAAAACGGGGTTTAGTCTCCCTCGCAGACAAAGAGACATCGCACATTGCTAGTCTAAATCACAAAGATGATCGTCATGATCAACGAGAAGTGTCAATTACACTAAGCTAGTGAATATATGAGTTTAGCTTCATGTCCCATAACCACTTGCTTAACTTAAATATTTATGAACAAACTATAGATTTCCACTAGAAAATTGTCACAAGGGTTTCAATCGAACAAGTCCAAGAATTAACCAACAAAGTGAACGCAAGCGTTTCATACCACTTGTTTTACTAAGTCGTTTAATTAGATTTTTCATACGAGTGAGGTAAAGGTTTATATATACTAATAGATTGGAAAACAGTTTTATAAACGAATTTGGTATTAAAATAGTATTGAAATCGTTTGAGGAAAGAGTTTTGATATTTACTACTAGTATAGAAAACCTTTATATTTTTAAAGTGACAAAACACAAAGAAGATTGTAGAAACAATCAATCACTAAGATTCACATTCGAAAACGTGAATAAAATCCAAAGAAATCGATATAAAATCCATCAAAGTGGATATATCTAAAATTCCCAAAGAAAAGGTCATCTAAGTCGATAATAAATGACAACAACAAATGGGAGACAACACGAATCGATTAAAGTTGGATATTCAAACGGATTAGCAAAATAGGCTAATCTGGCAATTAACAGCAGGTCGGTCGACCGGACTCCCTGAGTCGGTCGACCGAGCCTTAAACAGAGGAGTGCCTATGCACTCGGCAGCAGGTCGGTCGGCCGACTCAGGGAGCTCGGTCGACCGGACCTGTTACCAGCCTCTTCCCAGCCCATAGTAATGAGCTCCAACCTCGTCCAAATTTCATTCTCTCGAGCAACGGCGCTAAGGGTTTATGCCAATCGACTATCCGGCCCTATATGCTCCTCGATGCATCACCAAAAACATGTTCAAACATAGAAGTTAGGATTTTTAACGAATTGAACTCAAAACACCAAAAATTGGAATATACACCAATTTAATCCAAACCAAAAGAAAATGCACACGAATAAGTGTTAGGAATTCATACCTAACATTCGAAGATAATTCATAGACTTAGATGTGAGATTAAAAATCTCACCTTTTCACAAAATCAAACGAGAAGAAGCTTGAAAGCAAATGGAGAATCAACCTCTCTTCAACACAACCCAAATGAGCTTGAATCTATGCTCAAAACAAGAACATTCCCAAAATTAGGTTTAGGAAATTTCTGAAATCAAAGAGAGAATGAGTTGGAGAAGAAGAAGAGGAAGCTTACCAATTGGTTCTCTTGAACTTTGGAGCTAGGAGATGGATTTGCAAATGAAGCTAGGGCTTGGAGTTTTAATTTCCACTCTCCACCTCCATTTTCAGTTTTGCTAGAGAGTTAGGAGTTGGAATGAAGTAATGAAGAGGAGAGGGGGATTGGGACTGAGTTAGTAAGTGGTTAATTGGCTCAGCCCAAACCAAAGCCCTAAGCGAAAAAGTAGCAAAAATCAACTTTCTCCAAACATATCGAAGCTTATACTCAAAAAGGTCGCAAACGGCATTTTGAACTCAATGGGGGTGGTCTCGAGTCCTAATTCGGCTGTTTGCAAAAAGTAGCTTTTCGGACTAAAATCCGACTAACGATAAAATATTTAAATATAAAATCGATAAATATGCGGGTTGTTACAAAATCCCAGTTTAAACCTTATTTTAGAAATTTTCAATTTCCTCTGTTAAATTGCTGGTGAATAGTGCTTTTAATGGATTCGTATCACAAATCCCATTTTAAATATTTTATATGTCCAAATTTCCATTTAAAACTCTTTTATAATAATTTAACATATTTTTATAATTTATCTCATTTTTTAAAGATTTAAAAATATCTATTTTCAAGAGTTGAAATCCATATTTTACGAACTACCAAACGCGATGATTTTAAAAAATGGATTTGGACATATTTCAAATTTTACTAAATGAAATATTTATTTTTCTCCATCATTTGGTATAGTTATAAGAGTCCGATTTTTTTTTTAATTTTGAATAATTCCGAGCTATATTTCACTATACACATTGATTTAACTTTTACGGTGCGAAATTGCGAACTACCGTTATGCGACGTGCTCAATTTTGACTCATTTTTCATTACTTATCAAAACTTTGCCAAAGTGAGTCTTAATGTTTATAAACATTTATAAACCATTTCAAACCATTTTTATTCACGTTTAAAGAGGTTTAACTATGGCGTAACATTTTTATAATTCATAAGAGAAAGTATTTTCTTTGTGTAAACGTGTATTTATCGTAAATTATTTCTACAACTAAAAAAACATATTATCGCATCCAAAAGATGATGATCAAACATAGAAAACAAGCATGGAAAAACATATCATATCATCATATACTTTATAAAATAAACTAGCGGAGTATTCTCACATTCATTTGTCTCTAGATGTATTAAAATTGACTATAGGTCACCTATCACCGCACCTAAGCTTATGAATCCTACCATGAGACCCTTGCATGTGATCGGCCTTGTACTAGAGAAGGTAGCGAGGTGGTGGTGGCGCTTGATGAGTTCGGCCAAGCAAGGAGAAAGAAGAGAATGTGATCACTGACTTTCCTTTCAAACTAAGGTGATATCTTTCTATATTTGAAAGTGTATTTTCAGTAGAGCTTTGCTACGGCTATGGAATAATGTTTGAGGACATGTAAGCCATTAATGAAGAGGAAGAAGAAGCTTAGGAAGTGGAATGGAAGTGTGAATAAAATGAGAGTATGCCCTGTATTTTTATAGGCAAAAATAAGTAAACAAATATTTTATGGCACAAAGACAATTATACCCCCACCCATACCCCCTCCATGCGCACGGTTACCCTTTGTCCTCTTCTTGTCATACGCTAGGTGTGTAGGTGTGTAAGGAGGTGATATTTGATGTGTAGTTTTCTTATAGTGAATATATATTGTAAATATCATGATATTTTATGCTTCTATGTATGTAATATGTATGTCTGTGTGTGCATATATATACAACGAACCATATTTTTCGATAATTAAAAATATTAAATTTAATAATATTTTGAAATTTAATATTGGGAGAAATTAAGAATTCATGATTTATTTATGAGAAAAATAACTAGAATATGATTAATAAGGTTGTTTGGACATTATTGACAACCATTTTAATGTAATTTCAATCAACTAAAATAATTGTAAAGTTAATTTGGTTGCAGTTGTAAATAAGGAATTAAATTGGTGGTTAATGGAATTTAAATATTATAATTAATATGGTAAAAGATGATAATGTAAATTATGAACATAATAAAATGTAAATTAATGTTAATTATATTAGTAAGGTAATTGTTGACTAAACAATAAGAGTGAAATCGAAATTAAAGAATTTATTTGAAATTTAAATTATAATAAAATAGGTTTTATTCCTATTATAATTTAACGTTAAAATTTATGTAATATTTAAATATTGGATTTAACATGAAAATTGTATTGTAAAAGATTACTAAATTTTGTGTAATCAAAAATGATGAAAATTATTAACTATTAAATTTGAATTTGAAAGTGATTAAATCAATTTAATAATAATTTATTCAATTGACGTGAAAATTAACCAATTCGGCCACTCTCTCAGATTTCAATGAAACCACTTTCATTGGATCCGTAATAGTGAATTATTATAGGATTTTAAATTTCATAGCGATCAGACTTGTCACTCGATCGTGCGGGCTCGAAATGCATAGAATTCAATTAAATGAAGTCAATTAAAATAACTTGATTTTTAAAGCTAACTTCTGTATACAATAGAATTTGGGTTTGAAACTAGTTCCATTGAGTTTAAAATATCGAAAACATATATTTTGATATATGGGATGACCTACTTTCGTTTCGGAAACGAAACGGGCTTTTCGAGTCGTTATCGTTTCGACCCAATGCGATATGTCCGTTCATTCTTATCGACCCCTCTATTTATAAATAGTTTTTCACTAACCCTAGCAGCCTTTCATTTTATTACTGTGAGCACTATTATTTCCATCTGCTTATTCCTATCTCCTCTCTCCAATGGCAGAAACCTCCAAATTTCAAACTCTAATTTCAATTTCAAAATTGAATTTTGAAATTTGAACTCCTCAAGCCATAGCAAATTATATATCATTAGAAAGCTCTCGATGAGCACAATCTACTACTGCAATTCATTTTTGCAATGAAATCATGGTTTGGCCAGAAATTGGCAATCTTTCTCAACCGTCCATTACTATTGTTTTTAATCCAACGGTGGGTCGTTGATTATACGACGATCGGGAGGTGCAGGCTTGTTGAGGTCGTGAAGTAGGTCTCAGGGGTGGAGTTCGTTCGTGCTTATGGTGTCATGAATAGCCGGAATTCGATGAATAAGGGGGGCGGCAGCGGCGATGGTCAGATGGCGGAGAAGCGACATGCGAGGCCAGGGGAGGTGCGGCATGGGCTGAGGGGAGTGGCGACGACCATGGATCTGGGTTCAAGTGGGTGTGGAGGCATGCGGAAACAATGGTAGGTGGCGGCTACAGGTTGGGTTCGAACTTCGATCGTGATATTAGGGTTCTGGAGGAACACATTTTATCAAAATGCCCTTTGTTTTAATATTATTTAATTTTAAAATTTTAAATGTTCCATCGTTGTGACGCCCCACCTCTATACCCACGCTAGCCAAGAACATTACGGTGAATGCTGTCGACTAGCACGGAGAATAAGGCTGTTGAGGAGCGATCATCCATGTAATTTCTTTGCGCGAGCACCGATATGTCAGATAATTTAACATGCATTCTATTTCAAGAGGAAATCCGACATACCGACACAAATTCAGAGCTACTACACGGTGGCTATATAAATCCTTCGGAAAACAAATATAGAAATAAGCATAACACAAATCAGTCACAGACAATTCATATCACAAAGGCGGAATAAGATATGAATACTACACTAGAAAGTGTACATCAGAGTAGTGGTCTAAAAAGATCCACAATATCACGAACGAATAGTTACACGAACTACACAAAAGAATAAGTATACATTAAGGAGTCTATATCTCAAATGTATACAGCAAAATAACTACTAATCTAAGTAGTTAACCCAAAAGTCAAGGAGTTAATCCCGGATGAGAAGTCAAGCAGAAGCACCTGTAACATCTCGGTCTGACCCGAGTATTATTTAATAAGAAAATAATAAACGGATCAGTCTAACTATAAATATCAGATGAAACGATGTAGAATAAGAGATATGACTAAACACATAATAATCACAATGCCAAGCTGTGATATATATATATATACACTTAGTTGATAATCATCAAGAGATTAATCAATGTCACCAGATCTACACAAGAATCAAAGAAACGTCATACTTCTTATTTCGTTCACCATACTATAAATATTGACGATAATATAAATGTCAATCACAAAAGTCAATGACGCACAAATTCCAGAAGACTACACAAGAAATCCAGAAATCACTAAAGTCAATGACACACAAATTCCAGAAGACTACACAAGAAATCCAGAAATCACTAAAGTCAATGACACACAAATTCACCAATGCACAAATATTGATAAAACTTATCAATGGAAATCACGAAAATTGGTGAAACACAAATTCTAGGAATCTACACAAGAAATCCAGAAATCACAAAGGGGGGGGGGGGGGGAAGGCCTATCACATGAACGGGAGCATGAAAACTCACCAACAGCTGTAACACATGAACGAGAAGCTATCTCATGGTAGCTAACCATAAATTTGACACACGAATGGTCCGAAGACCTGACACACGAATGGCCCGAAGACCGTGGGTTGCTACCCCATAAATTTGACACACGAACGGGGTTTAGTCTCCCACGCAGACAAAGAGACATCGCACATTGCTAGTCTAAATCACAAAAATGATCGTCATGATCATCGAGAAGTGTCAATTACACTAAGCTAGTAAGTATATGAGTTTAGCTTCATGTCCCATAACCACTTGCTTAACTTAAATATTTACGAACAAACTGTAAATCTCCACTAGAAAATTATCACAAGAGGTTCAATCGAACAAGCCCAAGAATTAACCGACAAAGTAAACGCAAGCGTTTCATACCACTTGTTTTACTAAGCCGTTTAATTAGATTTCTCATACGAGTGAGGTAAAGGTTTGTATATACTAATAGATTGGAAAACGGTTTTATAAACGAATTTGGTATTAAAATAGTATTGAAGTCGTTTGAGGAAAGAGTTTTGATATTTACTACTAGTATAGAAAACCTTTATATTTTTAAAGTGACAAATCACGAAGAAGATTGTAAGAACAATCAATCACAAAAAATTCACATACGAAGACGTGAATAAAATCCAACGAAATCGATAAAGGATCCATCGAAATGGATATTCAAAAATCCCCAAAAAGAGTCATCAAAGTCATAATAGATGATAACAACAAATAGGATTATCACGAATCGATTTAAATTGGAATTTCAATCCAAAAAGGCAAATTGGATTCAAACAGCAGGTTCAGTCGACTGAACAGAGATTTTCAGTCGACTGACCCTGTACATGGAAATTTTCCAGGTTCAGGAAACTTTCTGTTTCCAGTTTCAGTCGACTGTGCAGAGTTTTTCAGTCGACTGAATCATGCCTGGAAACTCTCGGGTTTCAGGTTCAGTCGACTGAACAGAGTTTTCAGTCGACTGAATCATGTCTGGGCTGTTTTTCAACCTTATTCAAATGAAGAGCAAACTCTTCCAAAATGCAACCGGACGGACATTGGCTCTAAGGGTTTATGCCAATCGGCAACCCGGCCCTATATGCTCCTCGATGCATCACCAAAAGCATGATCAAACATCCATAAAAGGATTTTACACAAATTTGACTTAAAAACCCAAAAATTGGAATATTCACAAAACCAATCCAAATCAAGAGCAAATGCACATGAAGAAGTGTTAGGAATTCATACCCAACAACCTAAGATAATTATAGTCATAGATGTGAGATAAAAATCTCACCTTTTCACAAAATCGAACAAGAAGAAGCTTTAAAGCAAATGGAGAATCAACCTCTCTTCAATCACAACCCAAATGAGCTTGAATCTAAGCTCAAAACAAGAACATTCCCGAAATTAGGTTTAGGAATTTCTGAAATTGGGAAGAGAATAAGTTGGAGAAGATGAAGAGAAGCTTACCAATGGGTTCTTCTTGAGTTTGGAGCAAGGAATTTGATTTGCAAGAGAAACTAGGGTTTTGGAATTTTAATTTCCAATCTCTCCCACCATTAACACTCTAAAAACTGAAATGAGAAGAGAATGAGGGTGAGTGGGGGAAGAGTGGCTCAGATTTGAGCATAAGTTAACATAGGGTTGAGCCCAAAAACCAAACCCAAAGTAAAAAGTAGCAGAAATCAACTTTCTCCAAACATATCGAAGCTTATACTCAAAAAGGTCGCAAACGGCATTTTAAACTCAATGGGAGTGGTCCCGAGCCCTAATTCGACCGTATGCAAAAAGTAGCTTTTCGGACTAAAATCCGACTAACGATAAAATATTTAAATAAAATATTTAAATATAAAATCGACAAATATGCGGGTTGTTACAGACTCCCCTCCTTAAAGAAATTGCGTCCTCGCAATATTACAAGAAGAAGATATATAGTAACAACCATAGAAGCATATTCAACACAAAAGAAGTTTGAAATAAGAAGTTCACCTCAAAGAGCACGAGAAAGTAAGTCCGGATGTGTACGCTCGATGTACTCTCTAGATTCCCAAGAACAATCCTTAGGATTTGAAGACCATTGAACTTTAACAAGCGAAACATCTTTATTTCGAAGTCGTTTGACTTCCGAAGCAATGATACGAATAGGATGTTGCTCATAAGTTAAATTAGGCGAAACTTCAATCTCTTCCACAACACCGGGCTCAAGAATAGAATCGGAATCTCGAAGACATTTCCGAAGTTGAGAAACGTGAAACACGTCATGCATAGCAGAAAATTGAGCCGGTAATAAAAGGCGATAAGCCATGGAACCAATACGTTCGGTGATAGGAAATGGCCCAATATATCGAGGCACTAACTTTCCCGATCGACTGAAACGTACAACACCTTTCATAGGTGAAACACGAATGAACACAAGATCTCCCACAGAAAATTCTAACTTCCTTCTCCGGTTATCGGCATAGGATTTTTGTCTACTTTGGGCTTCTTTCATCCTATGACGAATAAGATCAATCTTTTCTGTGGAATCACGAATAAAATCTAGACCTAAAGCCAGCTTCTCACCGGCCTCAAGCCAACAAGAAGGAGATCGGCATGGCCTTCCATAGAGTGCCTCAAAAGGTGCCATACCAATACTAGATTGGAAGCTATTATTACAGGAAAATTCAACAAGTGAAATATGATCTTCCCAACTTTCACCAAAATCAAGAACACAAGCACGAAGAAGATCTTCAAGAGTTTGATTCACACGCTCGGTTTGTCCATCGGACTGGGGATGATAAGCGGTGCTAAAATTAAGCTTCGTTCCCAAAGCTTTTTGAAGACTCTTCCAAAATCCACTAGTAAACAATGGATCACGATCACTAATAATAGAAGTAGGAACACCATGCAATTTAACAATTTCTTTGATAAATATCTTGGCCAAAAGAGGAACAGTTCGGTTAGACCGAACGGGAATAAAATTGGCGGATTTAGTAAGTCTATCAAAAATTACCCATAAGCTATCATAACCCGATCGAGAACGGGGAAGGCCATCTATAAAATCCATGGAAATTTGATCCCACTTCCAAACTGGAATTTCTAAAGGTTGCAATAACCCTCCGGGCCTTTGATGTTCGGCCTTAACAAGATGGCAAGTCATGCAACGTTTAACGAAGTTAGCGATGTCAAGTTTCATTCCCTCCCAATAATAAAGTC
This sequence comes from Allium cepa, assembly GCA_030765085.1. Classification (NCBI taxonomy): domain Eukaryota; kingdom Viridiplantae; phylum Streptophyta; class Magnoliopsida; order Asparagales; family Amaryllidaceae; genus Allium; species Allium cepa. Next base: position 390,338,810 of record CM060932.1, on the reverse strand, counting down.
GCTTCATATCCGTGTACATTTTACTACTACCGGGATGAATGGTAAATTTAGAACGATGTGAATCTTCTAAAATATCTTTACGAAGATCACCAATATTTGGCACGACAAGTCTACCAAATTTCCGAATGCCGCCACGAGAATCGATATCAAAGTCTTTCAAACCTTCAATATCCATTTTATCCCTAATATTTTGGCCAAGAAGAGCCAAGTTGGGATCTAGCCCTTGAGCTTCAAGAATGCGGTCTAAAAGAGATGGATGCGCCTCAAGGCTACATAAAACAAACGATGAGCATAAATCGGAAATACGGTCTCGAATTTCGCAAGTGGATAAAATCTCGAGATCGTTCCATTCGGATATCATCATAGAAACAACAGCTTGTTGTTTTCGGCTAAGAGCATCGGCGACAAGATTACCCTTACCGGGAGTATAAAGAATATCCAGATCATATGGTGCAAGAAATTCGAGCCAACGCTGTTGACGCAAATTAAGTTCCTTTTGAGAGAATAAATATTTCAAAGACTTATGATCTGTGTAAAGAACAAATTTCTCTCCTAAGAGATAATGACGCCAAATCCGAAGAGCAAAAACAATAGCCGCGAGCTCTAAATCATGAGTGGCATATCTAGTCTCAGCAGGCTTTAATTGCCTAGAAGTATAAGCAATAACGCGTTCCTTTTGCATAAGAACGACACCCAAACCAATGCGACTAGCATCGGTATAAACAACGAAATCTTGATTCCCTTCGGGAATAACAAGAATAGGAGCATCAGAAAGAAGTTCTTTTAATTTCTGAAAAGAAGCTTCACATTTGTCCGACCAAATGTATTTAACACCTTTCTTCGTCAAGCTAGTGAGAGGCACGGCAATTTTAGAAAAGTCTTTAATAAAACGACGGTAATAGCCCGCCAATCCAAGAAAACTACGAATCTCTGTCACATTCTCCGGTCTCTTCCAATCTTGAATCGCTTCAATCTTTGAAGGATCCACGGAAATTCCGGATTCGGAAATGATGTGACCGAGAAACTTCACACGAGATTGCCAAAAATGGCATTTAGAAAATTTTGCCTTTAATTGATTACTCCTAAGAGTTTCCAACACAATCCGAAGATGTTTTTCATGCTCCTCCTCGGTTTTAGAATAAACAAGAATATCATCGATAAAGATGAGAACAAACCGGTCGAGAAAGTCTTTAAAAACTCGATTCATTAAGTCAACGAAGCCGGGGCATTTGTTAACCCAAATGGCATAACAAGCCATTCATAAGATCCATACCGAGTGCGGAACGATGTCAAAGGAATGCTATCCTCTGCAATACGAAGCTGATGAAAACCGGTAGCCAAGTCCAATTGTGAAAAGACTCTAGCACCACTAAGTTGATCGAATAGATCATCAATTCGAGGTAAAGGATATTTATTTTTGATAGTAAGATCATTAAGCTTGCGATAGTCAACGCAAAGCCTAAGTGTACCATCGGATTTCTTCACAAAAATAGCTGAAGCTCCCCAAGGCGAGGAACTAGAGCGAATAAATTGCTTCGTTTCCAATTCAGACAATTGTTTACGCATCTCCTCGTTTTCTTTATTGGACATACGATAAGGGGGACGAGTGATAGGTTGAGCTCCCGGAATAAGATTAATTCTGAACTCAATTGCTCGCTTAGGTGGTAATCCTAAAACGGGCTCGAATATGTCGGAAAATTCACAAACGACGTGAATAAGAGAAATAATATCACCCTCATCATCATCATCGTCATCACGAGGATTTAAAGAATATAAAGATGCAACCAAAGCAGAATCTGAATCTTTAAGAATAACAGAAACCTGATTAACAGATTGAGGATGTCGAAAATGAATAGTCCGCTCAGGACATAGGATATGAGCTTCATAACGGTTAAGCCAATCCATTCCCAAAATCATTCCAAAGCCTAAGTAACGCATGACATGCAAATCGGCTCGGAAAGATAAATCACACAAAATAATCTCGACATCTTTACACAATAAACTGATTGTTGCGGATCCACCAACCGGATTCGCAATTCTCAAAGAAGTCATTAAACACAAAACATCCAAAGAAAAGGTATCAACAAGTTCTTTTGATATAAAAGAATGGGACGCACCCGTATCAAAAAGAACTCGAATAGGATGATCATGAAACAAAATAATTCCATCTGGAATAGAATGAGAAATACCTTGGCCACGAGATGTGTTGCCAGGGGCTTGAGCAACATTTAACTTTCCCTCCCTCCTATTTTGAAGTTTGGGACACACATGCATAAAATGGTCCGGGCTTTTGCAATAGCGACAAGTACGAGGCTTTGAACACTTGTTCGCAAAATGGTCTTTCGAACCACAATTATAGCATTTCCCTTGAGTAGAGGAAAAAGTCTTTTCAGCAGGAGTTGCTTGCTTCCCTTTCTTATTGGGATAAGGGCCTTTAAATTTGTTTGGCCTCTTTCTGTTGTTGAAGTTTGGTTTGGAACCCACCACTTCAACATCATTCTCTCTATCCGCCTCTTCAAGACGAAGAGTGATATCAACGAGTTGGTCGAAAGAAACTTCTAACTTTAGAAGTAATGGCTTCTTGAGACTTTTGTTTAAGCCATAAACAAATCTTTGATTCTTCTTCAGAGGGGTGTTGATGTATTCAACCCCATATTTGAAAAGCGACTCGAAGGAGGCGACGTAATTAGTCACAGATGACTCACCTTGAACAAGGTCTATAAATCGTCGGGCCAATGTCACTTTTTCTGCTTCTGGTACGAATTTTAACTCGAAGCGTTCTCAGAATTTCTCCCAGGTGAGATCCGCTTCATTAGTTTCAGAAATAAGGAGCTCGTACCAGTCCAATGCTCTTTCTCGGAGCATACTAGAGGCCACCTGAACTCGGTGAAGGTCAATAAGGTTCATGCGAGAAAAGATTCGATCGCATGACCTTAGCCAGGCCTGTACTTCAATAACAGTTTCGGAACCTTTGAATGGATCCTCACCCAAATTAGTGTAATCGCTACACAAGCGTGCAAATCCCGACTTTGGGTGAGTAGGTTCCGGGTTAGCTCCAGCTGCTTGAGCATTTGTTACCAAATCAAGAAGCTGTTGAGCAGTCATAAAAACTCCATCTTGGGGTGGAGTGCTAGATGGCACGGCTCTGGGACGGCCTGGTCTAGACATTTCTCTTCCTTTAGAAAGAAAGAAGAAGAAGAAAAGGTTATTCACCAAATTGAATATCAAGCAATCTTGACAGATAAACAAGGAATCATAAGGAAAATAGGATGGAACGGTACGAAGACCCGAAAAAAAATCCTAAAGCACAACTCCTAAGAAAGACTTAGGACGATGATCCTTGTTATAATATTCCATATTGTTCCGAAGTTTGGCTCTGATACCAAGCTGTGACGCCCCACCTCTATACCCACGCTAGCCAAGAACATTACGGTGAATGCTGTCGACTAGCACGGAGAATAAGGCCGTTGAGGAGCGACCATCCATGTAATTTCTTTGCGCGAGCACCGATATGTCAGATAATTTAACATGCATTCTATTTCAAGAGGAAATCCGACATACCGACACAAACTCAAAGCTACTACACGGTGGCTATATAAATCCTTTGGAAAACAAATATAGAAATAAGCATAACACAAATCAGTCACAGACAATTCATATCACAAAGGCGGAATAAGATATGAATACTACACTAGAAAGTGTACATCAGAGTAGTGGTCTAAAAGGATCCACAATATCACGAACGAATAGTTACACGAACTACACAAAAGAATAAGTATACATTAAGGAGTCTATATCTCAAATGTATACAGCAAAATAACTACTAATCTAAGTAGTTAACCCAAAAGTCAAGGAGTTAATCCCGGATGAGAAGTCAAGCAGAAGCACCTGTAACATCTCGGTCTGACCCGAGTATTATTTAATAAGAAAATAATAAACGGATCAGTCTAACTATAAATATCAGATGAAACGATGTAGAATAAGAGATATGACTAAACACATAATAATCACAATGCCAAGCTGTGATATATATATATATATATATATATACTTAGTTGATAATCATCAAGAGATTAATCAATGTCACCAGATCTACACAAGAATCAAAGAAACGTCATACTTCTTATTTCGTTCACCATACTATAAATATTGACGATAATATAAATGTCAATCACAAAAGTCAATGACGCACAAATTCCAGAAGACTACACAAGAAATCCAGAAATCACTAAAGTCAATGACACACAAATTCCAGAAGACTACACAAGAAATCCAGAAATCACTAAAGTCAATGACACACAAATTCACCAATGCACAAATATTGATAAAACTTATCAATGGAAATCACGAAAATTGGTGAAACACAAATTCTAGGAATCTACACAAGAAATCCAGAAATCACAAAGGGGGGGAAGGCCTATCACATGAACGGGAGCATGAAAACTCACCAACAGCTGTAACACATGAACGAGAAGCTATCTCATGGTAGCTAACCATAAATTTGACACACGAATGGTCCGAAGACCTGACACACGAATGGCCCGAAGACCGTGGGTTGCTACCCCATAAATTTGACACACGAACGGGGTTTAGTCTCCCACGCAGACAAAGAGACATCGCACATTGCTAGTCTAAATCACAAAAATGATCGTCATGATCATCGAGAAAAGTCAATTACACTAAGCTAGTAAATATATGAGTTTAGCTTCATGTCCCATAACCACTTGCTTAACTTAAATATTTATGAACAAACTGCAAATCTCCACTAGAAAATTATCACAAGAGGTTCAATCGAACAAGTCCAAGAATTAACCGACAAAGTAAACGCAAGCGTTTCATACCACTTGTTTTACTAAGCCGTTTAATTAGATTTCTCATACGAGTGAGGTAAAGGTTTGTATATACTAATAGATTGGAAAACGGTTTTATAAACGAATTTGGTATTAAAATAGTATTGAAATCGTTTGAGGAAAGAGTTTTGATATTTACTACTAGTATAGAAAACCTTTATATTTTTAAAGTGACAAATCACGAAGAAGATTGTAAGAACAATCAATCACAAAAAATTCACATACGAAGACGTGAATAAAATCCAACGAAATCGATAAAGGATCCATCGAAATGGATATTCAAAAATCCCCAAAAAGAGTCATCAAAGTCATAATAGATGATAACAACAAATAGGATTATCACGAATCGATTTAAATTGGAATTTCAATCCAAAAAGGCAAATTGGACTCAAACAGCAGGTTCAGTCGACTGAACAGAGATTTTCAGTCGACTGACCCTGTACATGGAAATTTTTCAGGTTCAGGAAACTTTCTGTTTCCAGTTTCAGTCGACTGTGCAGAGTTTTTCAGTCGACTGAATCATGCCTGGAAACTCTCGGGTTTCAGGTTCAGTCGACTGAACAGAGTTTTCAGTCGACTGAATCATGCCTGGGCTGTTTTTCAACCTTATTCAAATGAAGAGCAAACTCTTCCAAAATGCAACCGGACGGACATTGGCTCTAAGGGTTTATGCCAATCGGCAACCCGGCCCTATATGCTCCTCGATGCATCACCAAAAGCATGATCAAACATCCATAAAAGGATTTTACACAAATTTGACTTAAAAACCCAAAAATTGGAATATTCACAAAACCAATCCAAATCAAGAGCAAATGCACATGAAGAAGTGTTAGGAATTCATACCCAACAACCTAAGATAATTATAGTCATAGATGTGAGATAAAAATCTCACCTTTTCACAAAATCGAACAAGAAGAAGCTTGAAAGCAAATGGAGAATCAACCTCTCTTCAATCACAACCCAAATGAGCTTGAATCTAAGCTCAAAACAAGAACATTCCCGAAATTAGGTTTAGGAATTTCTGAAATTGGGAAGAGAATAAGTTGGAGAAGATGAAGAGAAGCTTACCAATGGGTTCTTCTTGAGTTTGGAGCAAGGAATTTGATTTGCAAGAGAAACTAGGGTTTTGGAATTTTAATTTCCAATCTCTCCCACCATTAACACTCTAAAAACTGAAATGAGAAGAGAATGAGGGTGAGTGGGGGAAGAGTGGCTCAGATTTGAGCATAAGTTAACATAGGGTCGAGCCCAAAAACCAAACCCAAAGTAAAAAGTAGCAGAAATCAACTTTCTCCAAACATATCGAAGCTTATACTCAAAAAGGTCGCAAACGGCATTTTAAACTCAATGGGAGTGGTCCCGAGCCCTAATTCGACCGTATGCAAAAAGTAGCTTTTCGGACTAAAATCCGACTAACGATAAAATATTTAAATAAAATATTTAAATATAAAATCGACAAATATGCGGGTTGTTACAGACTCCCCTCCTTAAAGAAATTGCGTCCTCGCAATATTACAAGAAGAAGATATATAGTAACAACCATAGAAGCATATTCAACACAAAAGAAGTTTGAAATAAGAAGTTCACCTCAAAGAGCACGAGAAAGTAAGTCCGGATGTGTACGCTCGATGTACTCTCTAGATTCCCAAGAACAATCCTTAGGATTTGAAGACCATTGAACTTTAACAAGCGAAACATCTTTATTTCGAAGTCGTTTGACTTCCGAAGCAATGATACGAATAGGATGTTGCTCATAAGTTAAATTAGGCGAAACTTCAATCTCTTCCACAACACCGGGCTCAAGAATAGAATCGGAATCTCGAAGACATTTCCGAAGTTGAGAAACGTGAAACACGTCATGCATAGCAGAAAATTGAGCCGGTAATAAAAGGCGATAAGCGATGGAACCAATACGTTCGGTGATAGGAAATGGCCCAATATATCGAGGCGCTAACTTTCCCGATCGACTGAAACGTACAACACCTTTCATAGGTGAAACACGAATGAACACAAGATCTCCCACAGAAAATTCTAACTTCCTTCTCCGGTTATCGGCATAGGATTTTTGTCTACTTTGGGCTTCTTTCATCCTATGACGAATAAGATCAATCTTTTCTGTGGAATCACGAATAAAATCTGGACCTAAAGCCAGCTTCTCACCGGCCTCAAGCCAACAAGAAGGAGATCGGCATGGCCTTCCATAGAGTGCCTCAAAAGGTGCCATACCAATACTAGATTGGAAGCTATTATTATAGGAAAATTCAACAAGTGAAATATGATCTTCCCAACTTCCACCAAAATCAAGAACACAAGCACGAAGAAGATCTTCAAGAGTTTGATTCACACGCTCGGTTTGTCCATCGGACTGGGGATGATAAGCGGTGCTAAAATTAAGCTTCGTTCCCAAAGCTTTTTGAAGACTCTTCCAAAATCCACTAGTAAACAATGGATCACGATCACTAATAATAGAAGTAGGAACACCATGCAATTTAACAATTTCTTTGATAAATATCTTGGCCAAAAGAGGAACAGCTCGGTTAGACCGAACGGGAATAAAATGGGCGGATTTAGTAAGTCTATCAACAATTAACCATAAGCTATCATAACCCGATCGAGAACGGGGAAGGCCATCTATAAAATCCATGGAAATTTGATCCCACTTCCAAACTGGAATTTCTAAAGGTTGCAATAACCCTCCGGGCCTTTGATGTTCGGCCTTAACAAGATGGCAAGTCATGCAACGTTTAACGAAGTTAGCGATGTCAAGTTTCATTCCCTCCCAATAATAAAGTCGCTTCATATCCGCGTACATTTTACTACTACCGGGATGAATGGTAAATTTAGAACGATGTGAATCTTCTAAAATATCTTTACGAAGATCACCAATATTTGGCACGACAAGTCTACCAAATTTCCGAATGCCGCCACGAGAATCGATATCAAAGTCTTTCAAACCTTCAATATCCATTTTATCCCTAATATTTTGGCCAAGAAGAGCCAAGTTGGGATCTAGCCCTTGAGCTTCAAGAATGCGGTCTAAAAGAGATGGATGAGCCTCAAGGCTACATAAAACAAACGATGAGCATAAATCGGAAAGGCAGTCTCGAATTTCGCAAGTGGATAAAATCTCGAGATCGTTCCATTCGGATATCATCATAGAAACAACAGCTTGTTGTTTTCGGCTAAGAGCATCGGCGACAAGATTACCCTTACCGGGAGTATAAAGAATATCAAGATCATATGGTGTAAGAAATTCGAGCCAACGCTGTTGACGCAAATTAAGTTCCTTTTGAGAGAATAAATATTTCAAAGACTTATGATCTGTGTAAAGAACAAATTTCTCTCCTAAGAGATAATGACGCCAAATCCGAAGAGCAAAAACAATAGCCGCGAGCTCTAAATCGTGAGTGGCATATCTAGTCTCAGCAGGCTTTAATTGCCTAGAAGCATAAGCAATAACGCGTTCCTTTTGCATAAGAACGGCACCCAAACCAATGCGACTAGCATCGGTATAAACAACGAAATCTTGATTCCCTTCGGAAATAACAAGAGTAGGAGCATCAGAAAGAAGTTCTTTTAATTTCTGAAAAGAAGCTTCACATTTGTCCGACCAAATGTATTTAACACCTTTCTTCGTCAAGCTAGTGAGAGGCACGGCAATTTTAGAAAAGTCTCTAATAAAACGACGGTAATAGCCCGCCAATCCAAGAAAACTACGAATCTCTGTCACATTCTCCGGTCTCTTCCAATCTTGAATCGCTTCAATCTTTGAAGGATCCACGGAAATTCCGGATTCGGAAATGATGTGACCGAGAAACTTCACACGAGATTTCCAAAAATGGCATTTAGAAACTTTTGCCTTTAATTGATTACTCCTAAGAGTTTCCAACACAATCCGAAGATGTTTTTCATGCTCCTCCTCGGTTTTAGAATAAACAAGAATATCATCGATAAAGATGAGAACAAACCGGTCGAGAAAGTCTTTAAAAACTCGATTCATTAAGTCAACGAAATAAGCCGGGGCATTTGTTAACCCAAATGGCATAACAAGCCATTCATAAGATCCATACCGAGTGCGGAACGATGTCAAAGGAATGCTATCCTCTGCAATACGAAGCTGATGAAAACCGGTAGCCAAGTCCAATTGTGAAAAGACTCTAGCACCACTAAGTTGATCGAATAAATCATCAATCCGAGGTAAAGGATATTTATTTTTGATAGTAAGATCATTATGCTTGCGATAGTCAACGCAAAGCCTAAGTGTACCATCGGATTTCTTCACAAAAATAGCTGAAGCTCCCCAAGGCGAGGAACTAGAGCGAATAAATTGCTTCGTTTCCAATTCAGACAATTGTTTACGCATCTCCTCGTTTTCTTTATTGGACATACGATAAGGGGGACGAGTGATAGGTTGAGCTCCCGGAATAAGATTAATTCTGAGCTCAATTGCTCGCTTAGGTGGTAATCCTAAAACGGGCTCGAATATGTCGGAAAATTCACAAACGACGTGAATAAGAGAAATAATATCACCCTCATCATCATCATCGTCATCACGAGGATTTAAAGAATATAAAGATGCAACCAAAGCAGAATCTGAATCTTTAAGAATAACAGAAACCTGATTAACAGATTGAGGATGTCGAAAATGAATAGTCCGCTCAGGACATAGGATATGAGCTTCATAACGGTTAAGCCAATCCATTCCCAAAATCATTCCAAAGCCTAAGTAACGCATGACATGCAAATCGGCTCGGAAAGATAAATCACACAAAATAATCTCGACATCTTTACACAATAAACTGATTGTTGCGGATCCACCAACCGGATTCGCAATTCTCAAAGAAGTCATTAAACACAAAACATCCAAAGAAAAGGTATCAACAAGTTCTTTTGATATAAAAGAATGGGACGCACCCGTATCAAAAAGAACTCGAATAGGATGATCATGAAACAAAATAATTCCATCTAGAATAGAATGAGAAATACCTTGGCCACGAGATGTGTTGCCAGGGGCTTGAGCAACATTTAACTTTCCCTCCCTCCTATTTTGAAGTTTGGGACACACATGCATAAAATGGTCCGGGCTTTTGCAATAGCGACAAGTACGAGGCTTTGAACACTTGTTCGCAAAATGGTCTTTCGAACCACAATTATAGCATTTCCCTTGAGTAGAGGAAAAGGTCTTTTTAGCAGGAGTTGCTTGCTTTCCTTTCTTATTGGGATAAGGGCCTTTAAATTTGTTTGGCCTCTTTCTGTTGTTGAAGTTTGGTTTGGAACCCACCACTTCAACATCATTCTCTCTATCCGCCTCTTCAAGACGAAGAGCGATATCAACGAGTTGGTCGAAAGAAACTTCTAACTTTAGAAGTAATGGCTTCTTGAGACTTTTGTTTAAGCCATAAACAAATCTCTGATTCTTCTTCAGAGGGGTGTTGATGTATTCAACCCCATATTTGAAAAGCGACTCGAAGGAGGCGACGTAATTAGTCACAGATGACTCACCTTGAACAAGGTCTATAAATCGTCGAGCCAATGTCACTTTTTCTGCTTCTGGTACGAATTTTAACTCGAAGCGTTCTCCGAATTTCTCCCAGGTGAGATCCGCTTCATTAGTTTCAGAAATAAGGAGCTCGTACCAGTCCAATGCTCTTTCTCGGAGCATACTAGAGGCCACCTGAACTCGGTGAAGGTCAATAAGGTTCATGCGAGAAAAGATTCGATCGCATGACCTTAGCCAGGCCTGTACTTCAATAACAGTTTCGGAACCTTTGAATGGATCCCCACCCAAATTAGTGTAATCGCTACACAAGCGTGCAAATCCCGACTTTGGGTGAGTAGGTTCCGGGTTAGCTCCAGCTGCTTGAGCATTTGTTACCAAATCAAGAAGCTGTTGAGCAGTCATAAAAACTCCATCTTGGGGTGGAGTGCTAGATGGCACGGCTCTGGGACGGCCTGGTCTAGACATTTCTCTTCCTTTAGAAAGAAAGAAGAAGAAGAAAAGGTTATTCACCAAATTGAATATCAAGCAATCTTGATAGATAAACAAGGAATCATAAGGAAAATAGGATGGAACGGTACGAAGACCCGAAAAAAAATCCTAAAGCACAACTCCTAAGAAAGACTTAGGACGATGATCCTTGTTATAATATTCCATATTGTTCCGAAGTTTGGCTCTGATACCAAGCTGTGACGCCCCACCTCTATACCCACGCTAGCCAAGAACATTACGGTGAATGCTGTCGACTAGCACGGAGAATAAGGCCGTTGAGGAGCGACCATCCATGTAATTTCTTTGCGCGAGCACCGATATGTCAGATAATTTAACATGCATTCTATTTCAAGAGGAAATCCGACATACCGACACAAACTCAAAGCTACTACACGGTGGCTATATAAATCCTTCGGAAAACAAATATAGAAATAAGCATAACACAAATCAGTCACAGACAATTCATATCACAAAGGCGGAATAAGATATGAATACTACACTAGAAAGTGTACATCAGAGTAGTGGTCTAAAAGGATCCACAATATCACGAACGAATAGTTACACGAACTACACAAAAGAATAAGTATACATTAAGGAGTCTATATCTCAAATGTATACAGCAAAATAACTACTAATCTAAGTAGTTAACCCAAAAGTCAAGGAGTTAATCTCGGATGAGAAGTCAAGCAGAAGCACCTGTAACATCTCGGTCTGACCCGAGTATTATTTAATAAGAAAATAATAAACGGATCAGTCTAACTATAAATATCAGATGAAACGATGTAGAATAAGAGATATGACTAAACACATAATAATCACAATGCCAAGCTGTGATATATATATATATATATATATATATATACTTAGTTGATAATCATCAAGAGATTAATCAATGTCACCAGATCTACACAAGAATCAAAGAAACGTCATACTTCTTATTTCGTTCACAATACTATAAATATTGACGATAATATAAATGTCAATCACAAAAGTCAATGACGCACAAATTCCAGAAGACCACAAGAAATCCAGAAATCACTAAAGTCAATGACACACAAATTCCAGAAGACTACACAAGAAATCCAGAAATCACTAAAGTCAATGACACACAAATTCACCAATGCACAAATATTGATAAAACTTATAAATGGAAATCACGAAAATTGGTGAAACACAAATTCTATGAATCTACACAAGAAATCCAGAAATCACAAAGGGGAGGAAGGCCTATCACATGAACGGGAGCATGAAAACTCACCAACAGCTGTAACACATGAACGAGAAGCTATCTCATGGTAGCTAACCATAAATTTGACACACGAATGGTCCGAAGACCTGACACACGAATGGCCCGAAGACCGTGGGTTGCTACCCCATAAATTTGACACACGAACGGGGTTTAGTCTCCCACGCAGACAAAGAGACATCGCACATTGCTAGTCTAAATCACAAAAATGATCGTCATGATCATCGAGAAAAGTCAATTACACTAAGCTAGTAAATATATGAGTTTAGCTTCATGTCCCATAACCACTTGCTTAACTTAAATATTTACGAACAAACTGTAAATCTCCACTAGAAAATTATCACAAGAGGTTCAATCGAACAAGTCCAAGAATTAACCGACAAAGTAAACGCAAGCGTTTCATACCACTTGTTTTACTAAGCCGTTTAATTAGATTTCTCATACGAGTGAGGTAAAGGTTTGTATATACTAATAGATTGGAAAACGGTTTTATAAACGAATTTGGTATTAAAATAGTATTGAAATCGTTTGAGGAAAGAGTTTTGATATTTACTACTAGTATAGAAAACCTTTATATTTTTAAAGTGACAAATCACGAAGAAGATTGTAAGAACAATCAATCACAAAAAATTCACATACGAAGACGTGAATAAAATCCAACGAAATCGATAAAGGATCCATCGAAATGGATATTCAAAAATCCCCAAAAAGAGTCATCAAAGTCATAATAGATGATAACAACAAATAGGATTATCACGAATCGATTTAAATTGGAATTTCAATCCAAAAAGGCAAATTGGACTCAAACAGCAGGTTCAGTCGACTGAACAGAGATTTTCAGTCGACTGACCCTGTACATGGAAATTTTCCAGGTTCAGGAAACTTTCTGTTTCCAGTTTCAGTCGATTGTGCAGAGTTTTTCAGTCGACTGAATCATGCCTGGAAACTCTCGGGTTTCAGGTTCAGTCGACTGAACAGAGTTTTCAGTCGACTGAATCATGTCTGGGCTGTTTTTAAACCTTATTCAAATGAAGAGAAAACTCTTCCAAAATGCAACCGGACGGACATTGGCTCTAAGGGTTTATGCCAATCGGCAACCCGGCCCTATATGCTCCTCGATGCATCACCAAAAGCATGATCAAACATCCATAGAAGGATTTTACACAAATTTGACTTAAAAACCCAAAAATTGGAATATTCACAAAACCAATCCAAATCAAGAGCAAATGCACATGAAGAAGTGTTAGGAATTCATACCCAACAACCTAAGATAATTATAGTCATAGATGTGAGATAAAAATCTCACCTTTTCACAAAATCGAACAAGAAGAAGCTTGAAAGCAAATGGAGAATCAACCTCTCTTCAATCACAACCCAAATGAGCTTGAATCTAAGCTCAAAACAAGAACATTCCCGAAATTAGGTTTAGAAATTTCTGAAATTGGGAAGAGAATAAGTTGGAGAAGATGAAGAGAAGCTTACCAATGGGTTCTTCTTGAGTTTGGAGCAAGGAATTTGATTTGCAAGAGAAACTAGGGTTTTGGAATTTTAATTTCCAATCTTTCCCACCATTAACACTCTAAAAACTGAAATGAGAAGAGAATGAGGGTGAGTGGGGGAAGAGTGGCTCAGATTTGAGCATAAGTTAACATAGGGTTGAGCCCAAAAACCAAACCCAAAGTAAAAAGTAGCAGAAATCAACTTTCTCCAAATATATCGAAGCTTATACTCAAAAAGGTCGCAAACGACATTTTAAACTCAATGGGAGTGGTCCCGAGCCCTAATTCGACCGTATGCAAAAAGTAGCTTTTCGGACTAAAATCCGACTAACGATAAAATATTTAAATAAAATATTTAAATATAAAATCGACAAATATGCGGGTTGTTACAGACTCCCCTCCTTAAAGAAATTGCGTCCTCGCAATATTACAAGAAGAAGATATATAGTAACAACCATAGAAGCATATTCAACACATAAGAAGTTTGAAATAAGAAGTTCATCTCAAAGAGCACGAGAAAGTAAGTCCGGATGTGTACGCTCGATGTACTCTCTAGATTCCCAAGAACAATCCTTAGGATTTGAAGACCATTGAACTTTAACAAGCGAAACATCTTTATTTCGAAGTCGTTTGACTTCCAAATCAATGATACGAATAGGATGTTGCTCATAAGTTAAATTAGGCGAAACTTCAATCTCTTCCACAACACCGGGCTCAAGAATAGAATCGGAATCTTGAAGACATTTCCGAAGTTGAGAAACGTGAAACACGTCATGCATAGCAGAAAATTGAGCCGGTAATAAAAGGCGATAAGCGATGGAACCAATACGTTCGGTGATAGGAAATGGCCCAATATATCGAGGCGCTAACTTTCCCGATCGACTGAAACGTACAACACCTTTCATAGGTGAAACACGAATGAACACAAGATCTCCCACAGAAAATTCTAACTTCCTTCTCCGGTTATCGGCATAGTATTTTTGTCTACTTTGGGCTTCTTTCATCCTATGACGAATAAGATCAATCTTTTCTGTGGAATCACGAATAAAATCTGGACCTAAAGCCAGCTTCTCACCAGCCTCAAGCCAACAAGAAGGAGATCGGCATGGCCTTCCATAGAGTGCCTCAAAAGGTGCCATACCAATACTAGATTGGAAGCTATTATTATAGGAAAATTCAACAAGTGAAATATGATCTTCCCAACTTCCACCAAAATCAAGAACACAAGCACGAAGAAGATCTTCAAGAGTTTGATTCACACGCTCGGTTTGTCCATCGGACTGGGGATGATAAGCGGTGCTAAAATTAAGCTTCGTTCCCAAAGCTTTTTGAAGACTCTTCCAAAATCCACTAGTAAACAATGGATCACGATCACTAATAATAGAAGTAGGAACACCATGCAATTTAACAATTTCTTTGATAAATATCTTGGCCAAAAGAGGAACAGCTCGGTTAGACCGAACGGGAATAAAATGGGCGGATTTAGTAAGTCTATCAACAATTAACCATAAGCTATCATAACCCGATCGAGAACGGGGAAGGCCATCTATAAAATCCATGGAAATTTGATCCCACTTCCAAACTGGAATTTCTAAAGGTTGCAATAACCCTCCGGGCCTTTGATGTTCGGCCTTAACAAGATGGCAAGTCATGCAACGTTTAACGAAGTTAGCGATGTCAAGTTTCATTCCCTCCCAATAATAAAGTCGCTTCATATCCGCGTACATTTTACTACTACCGGGATGAATGGTAAATTTAGAACGATGTGAATCTTCTAAAATATCTTTACGAAGATCACCAATATTTGGCACGACAAGTCTACCAAATTTCCGAATGCCGCCACGAGAATCGATATCAAAGTCTTTCAAACCTTCAATATCCATTTTATCCCTAATATTTTGGCCAAGAAGAGCCAAGTTGGGATCTAGCCCTTGAGCTTCAAGAATGCGGTCTAAAAGAGATGGATGAGCCTCAAGGCTACATAAAACAAACGATGAGCATAAATCGGAAAGACATTCTCGAATTTCGCAAGTGGATAAAATCTCGAGATCGTTCCATTCGGGTATCATCATAGAAACAACAGCTTGTTGTTTTCGGCTAAGAGCATCGGCGACAAGATTACCCTTACCGGGAGTATAAAGAATATCAAGATCATATGGTGTAAGAAATTCGAGCCAACGCTGTTGACGCAAATTAAGTTCCTTTTGAGAGAATAAATATTTCAAGGACTTATGATCTGTGTAAAGAACAAATTTCTCTCCTAAGAGATAATGACGCCAAATCCGAAGAGCAAAAACAATAGCCGCGAGCTCTAAATCATGAGTGGCATATCTAGTCTCAGCAGGCTTTAATTGCCTAGAAGCATAAGCAATAACGCGTTCCTTTTGCATAAGAACGGCACCCAAACCAATGCGACTAGCATCGGTATAAACAACGAAATCTTGATTCCCTTCGGGAATAACAAGAGTAGGAGCATCAGAAAGAAGTTCTTTTAATTTCTAAAAAGAAGCTTCACATTTGTCCGACCAAATGTATTTAACACCTTTCTTCGTCAAGCTAGTGAGAGGCACGGCAATTTTAGAAAAGTCTCTAATAAAACGACGGTAATAGCCCGCCAATCCAAGAAAACTACGAATCTCTGTCACATTCTCCGGTCTCTTCCAATCTTGAATCGCTTCAATCTTTGAAGGATCCACGGAAATTCCGGATTCGGAAATGATGTGACCGAGAAACTTCACACGAGATTTCCAAAAATGGCATTTAGAAACTTTTGCCTTTAATTGATTACTCCTAAGAGTTTCCAACACAATCCGAAGATGTTTTTCATGCTCCTCCTCGGTTTTAGAATAAACAAGAATATCATCGATAAAGATGAGAACAAACCGGTCGAGAAAGTCTTTAAAAACTCGATTCATTAAGTCAACGAAATAAGCCGGGGCATTTGTTAACCCAAATGGCATAACAAGCCATTCATAAGATCCATACCGAGTGCGGAACGATGTCAAAGGAATGCTATCCTCTGCAATACGAAGCTGATGAAAACCGGTAGCCAAGTCCAATTGTGAAAAGACTCTAGCACCACTAAGTTGATCGAATAGATCATCAATCCGAGGTAAAGGATATTTATTTTTGATAGTAAGATCATTAAGCTTGCGATAGTCAACGCAAAGCCTAAGTGTACCATCGGATTTCTTCACAAAAATAGCTGAAGCTCCCCAAGGCGAGGAACTAGAGCGAATAAATTGCTTCGTTTCCAATTCAGACAATTGTTTACGCATCTCCTCGTTTTCTTTATTGGACATACGATAAGGGGGACGAGTGATAGGTTGAGCTCCCGGAATAAGATTAATTCTGAGCTCAATTGCTCGCTTAGGTGGTAATCCTAAAACGGGCTCGAATATGTCGGAAAATTCACAAACGACGTGAATAAGAGAAATAATATCACCCTCATCATCATCATCGTCATCACGAGGATTTAAAGAATATAAAGATGCAACCAAAGCAGAATCTGAATCTTTAAGAATAACAGAAACCTGATTAACAGATTGAGGATGTCGAAAATGAATAGTCCGCTCAGGACATAGGATATGAGCTTCATAACGGTTAAGCCAATCCATTCCCAAAATCATTCCAAAGCCTAAGTAACGCATGACATGCAAATCGGCTCGGAAAGATAAATCACACAAAATAATCTCGACATCTTTACACAATAAACTGATTGTTGCGGATCCACCAACCGGATTCGCAATTCTCAAAGAAGTCATTAAACACAAAACATCCAAAGAAAAGGTATCAACAAGTTCTTTTGATATAAAAGAATGGGACGCACCCGTATCAAAAAGAACTCGAATAGGATGATCATGAAACAAAATAATTCCATCTAGAATAGAATGAGAAATACCTTGGCCACGAGATGTGTTGCCAGGGGCTTGAGCAACATTTAACTTTCCCTCCCTCCTATTTTGAAGTTTGGGACACACATGCATAAAATGGTCCGGGCTTTTGCAATAGCGACAAGTACGAGGCTTTGAACACTTGTTCGCAAAATGGTCTTTCGAACCACAATTATAGCATTTCCCTTGAGTAGAGGAAAAGGTCTTTTCAACAGGAGTTGCTTGCTTCCCTTTCTTATTGGGATAAGGGCCTTTAAATTTGTTTGGCCTCTTTCTGTTGTTGAAGTTTGGTTTGGAACCCACCACTTCAACATCATTCTCTCTATCCGCCTCTTCAAGACGAAGAGCGATATCAACGAGTTGGTCGAAAGAAACTTCTAACTTTAGAAGTAATGGCTTCTTGAGACTTTTGTTTAAGCCATAAACAAATCTCTGATTCTTCTTCAGAGGGGTGTTGATGTATTCAACCCCATATTTGAAAAGCGACTCGAAGGAGGCGACGTAATTAGTCACAGATGACTCACCTTGAACAAGGTCTATAAATCGTCGAGCCAATGTCACTTTTTCTGCTTCTGGTACGAATTTTAACTCGAAGCGTTCTCCGAATTTCTCCCAGGTGAGATCCGCTTCATTAGTTTCAGAAATAAGGAGCTCGTACCAGTCCAATGCTCTTTCTCGGAGCATACTAGAGGCCACCTGAACTCGGTGAAGGTCAATAAGGTTCATGCGAGAAAAGATTCGATCGCATGACCTTAGCCAGGCCTGTACTTCAATAACAGTTTCGGAACCTTTGAATGGATCCCCACCCAAATTAGTGTAATCGCTACACAAGCGTGCAAATCCCGACTTTGGGTGAGTAGGTTCCGGGTTAGCTCCAGCTGCTTGAGCATTTGTTACCAAATCAAGAAGCTGTTGAGCAGTCATAAAAACTCCATCTTGGGGTGGAGTGCTAGATGGCACGGCTCTGGGACGGCCTGGTCTAGACATTTCTCTTCCTTTAGAAAGAAAGAAGAAGAAGAAAAGGTTATTCACCAAATTGAATATCAAGCAATCTTGATAGATAAACAAGGAATCATAAGGAAAATAGGATGGAACGGTACGAAGACCCGAAAAAAAATCCTAAAGCACAACTCCTAAGAAAGACTTAGGACGATGATCCTTGTTATAATATTCCATATTGTTCCGAAGTTTGGCTCTGATACCAAGCTGTGACGCCCCACCTCTATACCCACGCTAGCCAAGAACATTACGGTGAATGCTGTCGACTAGCACGGAGAATAAGGCCATTGAGGAGCGACCATCCATGTAATTTCTTTGCGCGAGCACCGATATGTCAGATAATTTAACATGCATTCTATTTCAAGAGGAAATCCGACATACCGACACAAACTCAAAGCTACTACACGGTGGCTATATAAATCCTTCGGAAAACAAATATAGAAATAAGCATAACACAAATCAGTCACAGACAATTCATATCACAAAGGCGGAATAAGATATGAATACTACACTAGAAAGTGTACATCAGAGTAGTGGTCTAAAAAGATCCACAATATCACGAACGAATAGTTACACGAACTACACAAAAGAATAAGTATACATTAAGGAGTCTATATCTCAAATGTATACAGCAAAATAACTACTAATCTAAGTAGTTAACCCAAAAGTCAAGGAGTTAATCCCGGATGAGAAGTCAAGCTGAAGCACCTGTAACATCTCGGTCCGACCCGAGTATTATTTAATAAGAAAATAATAAACGGATCAGTCTAACTATAAATATCAGATGAAACGATGTAGAATAAGAGATATGACTAAACACATAATAATCACAATGCCAAGCTGTGATATATATATATATATATATATATATATATATATACTTAGTTGATAATCATCAAGAGATTAATCAATGTCACCAGATCTACACAAGAATCAAAGAAACGTCATACTTCTTATTTCGTTCACCATACTATAAATATTGACGATAATATAAATGTCAATCACAAAAGTCAATGACGCACAAATTCCAGAAGACTACACAAGAAATCCAGAAATCACTAAAGTCAATGACACACAAATTCCAGAAGACTACACAAGAAATCCAGAAATCACTAAAGTCAATGACACACAAATTCACCAATGCATAAATATTGATAAAACTTATCAATGGAAATCACGAAAATTGGTGAAACACAAATTCTAGTAATCTACACAAGAAATCCAGAAATCACAAATGGGGGGAATGCCTATCACATGAACGGGAGCATGAAAACTCACCAACAGCTGTAACACATGAACTAGAAGCTATCTCATGGTAGCTAACCATAAATTTGACACACGAATGGTCCGAAGACCTGACACACGAATGGCCCGAAGACCGTGGGTTGCTACCCCATAAATTTGACACACGAACGGGGTTTAGTCTCCCATGCACACAGAGAGACATCGCACATTGCTAGTCTAAATCACAAAAATGATCGTCATGATCATCGAGAAGTGTCAATTACACTAAGCTAGTAAATATATGAGTTTAGCTTCATGTCCCATAACCACTTGCTTAACTTAAATATTTACGAACAAACTGTAAATCTCCACTAGAAAATTATCACAAGAGGTTCAGTCGAACAAGTCCAAGAATTAACCGACAAAGTAAACGCAAGCGTTTCATACCACTTGTTTTACTAAGCCGTTTAATTAGATTTCTCATACGAGTGAGGTAAAGGTTTGTATATACTAATAGATTGGAAAACGGTTTTATAAACGAATTTGGTATTAAAATAGTATTGAAGTCGTTTGAGGAAAGAGTTTTGATATTTACTACTAGTATAGAAAACCTTTATATTTTTAAAGTGACAAATCACGAAGAAGATTGTAAGAACAATCAATCACAAAAAATTCACATACGAAGACGTGAATAAAATCCAACGAAATCGATAAAGGATCCATCGAAATGGATATTCAAAAATCCCCAAAAAGAGTCATCAAAGTCATAATAGATGATAACAACAAATAGGATTATCACGAATCGATTTAAATTGGAATTTCAATCCAAAAAGGCAAATTGGACTCAAACAGCAGGTTCAGTCGACTGAACAGAGATTTTCAGTCGACTGACCCTGTACATGGAAATTTTCCAGGTTCAGGAAACTTTCTGTTTCCAGTTTCAGTCGACTGTGCAGAGTTTTTCAGTCGACTGAATCATGCCTGGAAACTCTCGGGTTTCAGGTTCAGTCGACTGAACAGAGTTTTCAGTCGACTGAATCATGTCTGGGCTGTTTTTCAACCTTATTCAAATGAAGAGCAAACTCTTCCAAAATGCAACCGGACGGACATTGGCTCTAAGGGTTTATGCAAATCGGCAACCCGGCCCTATATGCTCCTCGATGCATCACCAAAAGCATGATCAAACATCCATAAAAGGATTTTACACAAATTTGACTTAAAAACCCAAAAATTGGAATATTCATAAAACCAATCCAAATCAAGAGCAAATGCACATGAAGAAGTGTTAGAAATTCATACCCAACAACCTAAGATAATTATAGTCATAGATGTGAGATAAAAATCTCACCTTTTCACAAAATCGAACAAGAAGAAGCTTGAAAGCAAATGGAGAATCAACCTCTCTTCAATCACAACCCAAATGAGCTTGAATCTAAGCTCAAAACAAGAACATTCCCGAAATTAGGTTTAGGAATTTCTGAAATTGGGAAGAGAATAAGTTGGAGAAGATGAAGAGAAGCTTACCAATGGGTTCTTCTTGAGTTTGGAGCAAGGAATTTGATTTGCAAGAGAAACTAGGGTTTTGGAATTTTAATTTCCAATCTCTCCCACCATTAACACTCTAAAAACTGAAATGAGAAGAGAATGAGGGTGAGTGGGGGAAGAGTGGCTCAGATTTGAGCATAAGTTAACATAGGGTTGAGCCCAAAAACCAAACCCAAAGTAAAAAGTAGCAGAAATCAACTTTCTCCAAACATATCGAAGCTTATACTCAAAAAGGTCGCAAACGGCATTTTAAACTCAATGGGAGTGGTCCCGAGCCCTAATTCGACCGTATGCAAAAAGTAGCTTTTCGGACTAAAATCCGACTAACGATAAAATATTTAAATAAAATATTTAAATATACAATCGACAAATATGCGGGTTGTTACGATCGTCCATAACTTTTGCATACAAACTCGGTTTTGGACGAAGTTTTCTCCTTTGCGATCGTATAAGAATTTTAGACAATCTGGAACTGGATTGGCTGTATTCTGAGACTGTTAAATTTTTGGGCTTTGTTTGGATTTTAAATCAACTAAAAATCAAAGGTGAGTGTTTTAACCCACTCATGAATACTAAACCATCTTATGTTAGTTGAATTAAATTTATGATGTGATTAGAAATTTATTGATTGATGTTTAGTATTTAAATTGTCGTTTAAATTTAATTTGGATTTATATTGAATTTAATTGACATTTAAATTTTACTGAATTTAAATTTGTTAATTAAATATCTAATAGTGATAACCAGTTAAATGTTGTGATTTATTCGTTGATTTGAATGATGATTGTGATGGATGCTTAATTATAGACCTTTTGGATGATTCGATGTTATGTCTATTTATATGTCATTATCACACTGCAAGTTCCCTTAGTTATTGTTAGAAAATCACTATGAATTGAAATGATGCATACCCGAACGATCTTATGGATTAAGGAAAAATCGTTATGGGCTAAAATGATAAGCTCGAGGGATTTTATGGATTTTGAGTTTTACTCGGGATTGCTGGTTGAAATGAATATACCCGTAACTTTAAATTATTAGGGATTGAAATGATATATATCTGTATCGCTTGACCATAGGGTAGAAAGTTATATATGGACACCAGATTGGTTAAATTAAATGATTTTAAATTCTTACTTTTTTGGCAAGGCCAGCGGACTTCATAGTGGATCGTGTCACTGTATATAAATGAAGAAAAGGTGTTCTGCACATGCACAGAAACAACTATATGGTTTTATAGTGGGCATTCCACTTAGAGTACATAATAAGAGAGAAGCTAAGGTGCTGCTGCTGCTAAAATAATGATATAAGGAAACATCGGTTTCTCCTCCCAAGAGGAGGAAGAATCACTTCCAGCAGGACCTAGTACATGCAAATAATTTGCAAAGTGAGTCACAATATCCAAATTGAATCCAGTAAAATGATATTAGGAAATAAAATTAGATTTATATGAACTGAATTATTTTCAAACCCAAGCTTTAAAATTTTGAAATTGAAATTGGTTTAAATGAATTGTTTAAAGAATTTAAATTGGAATCTTAAAGTTGAGTTTTGAAATATAAATGAAATCTATCAAAATTGAGTTGTTGTAATGTTTGACTATTTAAACTTTGGAACCTATTGAATTTGAAGTGGTTTAAATTTGTAGTTCAAACATGGATTTGAAATCGATATAAACTGAAAATGGGTTTTAACGAGAATTTGAATTGAAACCTTTAGGCCCCATTTGGCTTGGCGTTTTTAGTTTTGTGTTTTCGTCTATACAAAAGCGCATCTGCGGTATGTATTATTGAAAAACAAACAATTTTGAAAAGTGAAATTAATGAGTAAAATAGAAAACAGGTTTTTTTGTTTTTCGTGTTAACAAAAGCAGGGAGAACAATCTAACTCCTTCGTTGTTCATTAATCATCACAATGGCTAAGAATTATAAATCTTCTTCTCTTAATTTTTTTCTATTTCTAAGTGGAAATTGGAAACACAAAACTCAAAATACAAAATGAAACCAAACAGGCACTTAGCCTTTTAATGGAAATCATTGAACTTTGATTGATTTAAATTGATTTTTTGGAACTAATGTTAATCTGAATTGATTTGTAAAATTGGAAGAAACAATTCTAATTTGAAAGTATTCTCGATATAAACTCTTTTAATATGCAAACTCTTTTAACATATAAACTATTTTTCTCGTATAAACCATTTTAATATACTAAATAATTTTTAATACATTAACCATTTTTAATATATAACAAATGTTAATACATAAACTATTTTGATCAGTTACGTACTTTTTAAATATAAATCATTTTAAATATATTATTTTAAATTTATAAACAACTATTAATATATATTGTATTTTATATTTATAAACAACTTTTAATAGATATATTATTTTAAATTTGTAAACAACTTTTAATATATATATTACTTTGAATTTATAAACAACTTGTAATATATATATATATATATATATATATATATATAATATTTTAAATTTATAAACAACTTCTAATATATATTGTTGAAGTTTATACTATTTTTAATGTATACCTATTCCAATATGTAAACTACCTTCAACATTCAAGCTGTTTAAGTTGGAACAGTTATGATTTAGATTTAATTGATTTAAATGCAAATATGTTGATATGATGGTTTAACCTATTTTGCAGTTATAATTTTTTAAAAATGATTATGATTAAAGTGAATATGATTTTGAGAGTGATATGATTTTGAAGTGAATATGATATTTTGATATCAATTATGAATCGGTTTTGGAAATGTAAAAGAACCAACCGGTGTGAAATAAACATTTGGTTGTTAAAGAGACCGGGATCAGATATGATAATACTCTCTGCCAATACCGAAAACCACTTTAACAACCATGCACGTGGTGGAGAATCCAGAATGAAGTTGGATGGTTTGGCGAAAGCTACTGTATGAGGTATGAATGCAGCCCTGACCCCCTCGGGTAAGCTTGATATGGCTAAAACAAGAGCTATACCAGGGCCAAGTGAGGTCGCTTATTCGATCGAAATGCTTCTTCGATACCATATCTGTTACTTTATGATTGATTTGGTGGCCACCTTTGATTTGATTATGGGAGTGAGTTCCGAGGTGGGCGATAACTGCTACGCGTTACCACCAGTCTGGTTCTGCAAAACGACAGTATTCTACCATGAACATTGTCTCGCGTGCCTTCTCATATGCCTTATCGAACCCACTACGATTTTGGTTTGTGTCATACCTATGGAGTGCTCCCTGATAGCCCACCGGTTTGGTGGTGTTTATAGTACTGTATAGACTATGGCATTTTTAAAAACATGTTAAAGGGGATATGAATAACGTCTTAACGCTATTCAAATACTTTACTTTACTGTAGACATATTATAATAGCGTATTGTACTATGTATGTTGATAGTTTAAGGGATCCTTAGCAGATGGAATACCAAATATATCTTAAGTTATTACATGTACGTTAGACACTGGATAGGAGAAGTAAAATCCCGTAAACATCTCTAAAGCTGTTACACTCATATTTAGTTATTTTGATTTAACTTACATAAGATCTTTTAGATCTGACTCGAATGTTTTGTCTTTTCATTACGCTCGGGTTAGCCTGAGAATTTCATTATTGAAGACCTTATTTTCGGAGAACAAAGGCGAGGATTTAGTATATTATTACTATTTATTATATTTATTCCACTGCATCATGTTGTTCCACTGCATTATTTATTTTTTCCTGCTGTATGTATGACTCTGATCTATATTTTAAAGTGTAATCGAATGTTATTTGTAAAACAACTTCATGAACTGTTTATTTGATTATTATATTTTGTCATTCCGCTGTAAGATTCTGTGTTTTGTTTTCCCTTTCTTTTCTCTTATTTTCTTATTTACCCCATCAACAACCCTCCCTTTTGAATGGTTTGAGTTAACATGTGTGGTTTATTGTCAATTTAAACTGTCCAAAAAGGTGGGTCGTTACATTTGGTATTAGAGCATTGGTATAGCGATAACCTTAGCTTTAGCGGTCTGACTCATTAGAGATATGGTAGTAATACTCTAGAATGAGTTTGTCTGAGTGTATATATATGAGAGAGCGTACTTGTGAGTGTTATAAAATGTTTTTATATTGTGTTAATTTATTTTGTTTAGTATTTATAAATTCTGGTCGGTACATAGGATGCTATGGCATCGATAGAGATTCCTAAACACTTAATAGGGTAGCCCGACACAATATTGTTTTTGAAATGTCGGTAAATGAAATAATACATAGTATTATATTTTGGATGCAAAGACTAATTTTTATTAATGAATATAGTTGTATGTGGTATGTTAGGAAGTGAAAGTTTATAAATATTGGTTGCAAAATAGATTTACAAATAAAGTAAATATAAATCGGAAATTTGAGAACTTTAGTTCCGGGGTTTTGAAATTTGTTTTCAAAGAATTTTTGGAATATAATATTAGTATTATGTGGAAGTACTTTCGGATATAAATATTTTCAATGTATTTTGAAAGAAATGTTGTAAAGGAATTTTGAGAGGAAATAAGTTCTATACTCTTCTCTCTTGTCGCTTGAAAATAATTTTGATGATCACGGCTGCATCATCGACATTCATTTTTGAGTTTCAAAGTAGGAAGACCACTATGGTAGCTTTACTAAAGATTTGTTTTGATAAATAAATCTTAATATTAAATTTCTAAATATAATTTGATATAAAAAGGAAATGAATATATATTATTTCAAAATGATATGAAATGAACCCGACATTTAGTTATAAGTTTCTATTAATTAAGGACTTTAATTACCATAATGACATGAAACCTCAACTATTTTAATAATTGAAACTTCTAAATGAGAAATAAGAAATTAGAAATTAGAAGCTATGTGATTAATGAAACTGTAAAGAAATTGGAAATTTGTCACTTGTAAATGTAAGGGTAATGAAATTGGAAGATGTAAAGTATTGAATACTTTTGTTAACTAAAATGAATAAGATAAATTTGCATAATATTTAATTTGCATTCTTAAAAACATGGATATAACTTACCAGAAATTTTTAAAAGTCGAAATGTTAACAGGAATATGTGATAGAATATTATACAAGTAAAAGCTTAATGATAGAAATGCCTTAAAAATGAAAATATGTTTATAAATAAAAGAATTAAGATGTTACTAGAATATTATGAACTTAAGTTATGTATTGTGGTGATTTATAATTAAAATGAATAGTTAAAATGGAATGCTATTTAATAAATTATTATAAACTTAAAGAAATGATGAGATGATTCATAAGTAGTTTTAATATCAAATAGTACTATATAAGGAGAAATAAACTGGGATCAAAGAATAAACAAATTTAGGTATGGATTGATTCGCTAGCAAATATAAATATTAAATTGAAATCAAGGTGTGTGTGTGTGAATTAAACCGCAAGGAAAATTATGTAATACTTTAAGAACTTATTCATTGATGATTTTAAATATTGAATGGGAAAAGAATTTTGTAGGTAATGAAGTTAAATTTATAAAAATAATCATCATACGAATGAATGAAAATAAATGAACAGTAAATGATGTGAAAGGAAACCAATAGCATAAGCATAAATAATATTTAATTTCTTGCTTGTTTTGGCTTATGGGTGTGAGAAATGCGGATTACAGATCTTAAGGCTGGAATAACATTAGAGGGGAGAGGGTGAATAGTGTTTTATGATTTTCTAATTCTTTTTGAAACTTATGTAATTTTATCACCAACAAATGCAATTCACAGACACAAATATAATCACAGAATCAGACACATATGCAAATACTAAATAAAAGCAGTAAATGATAGAAAACACCAGGATTTTATACTGGTTCGGAGTTACCCTACATCCAATCCTGCATAATTGTACGGACTTCTTTTCAAAATACTCTCCCAGATTACACCCTCGGTTTCAAGGCTATGAGGTACACCCTCCTGTATTCGAGTCTAGAGCAAACTCTCTTGATTTAACCAGGCTACAAGATCACCTAATTGATTTCTAGGGCAACGATCACACCCAGTTGATTTCAAGGCTCAACCGCACCTTTTACTCAGCAGTTTGATTTACAAATGATCTTATAGCTTTGAATAGCACTGAGGTCTTATGGAGAGAGTGGCAGAGAGTCAAACAAGAGATAATCAAGTTTGATTCACTTGGTATTTCGACCGAGTGTACCATGAGATTTTTCAAAATAAATGTGAAAGATGAAGAGGAGAGAAAACAAGTGAAATCTAATTAAAAATCCGTTTAGAACTACTGGTATTTATAGAAGATCAACAGCCATATCTATTCGTGAAAGGATACGACGAATATACACTTCTTTTGAAAATTTGAATTTTGAATTTAATGGGCACCATGTCGACTTTTTGGGGGGGGGGGGTGTTGAAGGATGTCGACATGCTCTAGGAAAAATTGGTGATTTTAACTTCCTTATTAAAATTGATTTCTATAATTTGTTAAAACAATTTATTAACTTTGTAAATATATTTGAATATAGTTTAAACATATAAAAGTAATTTTTAATACATAATCTTAATTTCTAAAGTAATTTAAAATCTGAGTGTATAAATAATTTAAAGCTAAATATGGTTTAAAAACAAGGACAATATGAAATCAAAATATAAAAAATGATAAAAATAGTTTTGAGGCTAAAATATTAAAAACTAGAGAGATTTCTTTTTGAAAGAAGGTTTTGAAAACATTTAAAATAAAAAAATATTTTTGAAAAGCATTTTCATAAAATTAGTGGATATCAAAATAGGACCACTATATGTTCCACTAGATATTGTCGTGGGTTACATCCCACTAGGGTTCCATCCCTTTAACAGGCTCGAAGTGGATTCCATTCCATGAATAAATTTCGATTAAAGATGTAAGTGCTTTCAAGAAGTTTTAACATAATTCTAGACTCAACACTTTTCTTGAACTCTTGATATATTGATACTTATGAGTGTTCATTCTTGATATCTTTAGTCTTGAATCTGTATACTGTATAATCTTCATTCTTGGTACCTACATGGTTATATCCTGCATAAACATATATATGTAAACCATAATGTTAGTATTTATATTTTATAATAAGTCCTAAGGTTGTTGTCATCAAAACCATCATCTCAAGGACTAAGAATCTTCCCCTTTTTGATAATGACAACCTATGTTTATAAAATATACTTTACCTTCACTGTAACTCCCCCTAAAACTAATAACTCCCACTTAATTTAAGCCTAACTACTCTAATTACTCTATTTTATATTTATCTCCCTTTGTCATCAATAAAAACTAATCCTAAACTAATATAACTCCCCCTTAATCAATACTATCCAAATACTAATAAGGAAGTACAATAAGTGAAACAAATATTTTATTATATATGATGTTATATTTGCGTGGATATATGGAAGATAAACACACAAATATATTTAAGTACATAAATTATAGAATAACAGTACTAACGAGAGTTTTTGACAATAGGAGATTTGTGAATCGAACAATTTGGATAATGAAAACAAAAGTTTCCATGTCGTTCAACCAAATTCTCATCTTTGTCAAAGAAGACTTCGCCCACGTAGATCATGTTGTTGTCTTCTTCCATAGATGCTTCTTCCTTTCTTCTTCTTCCTCTTCTTCTTCTTCCTCTTTGTTGTGCTCTAAGGGGCTATTCACTTGAATGTTGGGAGAATCTTCTTCAATCACAATAGGATTTGCATGATTATCCATTAGGAATTTTTGCACATTCCGAAGAATTTTGCCTTGCTTTTCTTGTTCTTTTGCCATCCTTATTTGCACAACTTGAAGTTCAGTCAACATTTGCATGGCATGCTTCATAGACTCTTCAATCTTTATAACACGTGCGAGTGTAGTTCGTTGAAATGGACCAGAATGAGGAGAAGGGAAAGAAATGGTGCCATTTTGGTTTAATTTAGAGGATGAGGCCATTAGTTTTAATTTTCAAAAGTTTAATATAGAGAAAGAGAAGCGAGAAGACAGAAAAATTCGAAATACATAGGTTTATATAACTACCAAACTAAATTTAGGGGGAAAATCAAAATTTCAAAATTTGCCGTTGTATGTCGACATAGGTGGTAGAGGTTATGTCGACATCCCTACGAAAAATTTAATTTTCTTGAATATCTCTGTTTATGAAAAATATATGTTACTCTCTATATTCTATATCTTAGTTATTGAACAAATGCCTAGTTAAATTGTTAACTTATTAAATATAGATTGATTAAGGGTTTGGTTAAATATCAACAATTTGATTTTCGGAGTAAATAAATTCGAGAGAAATAATCTTTTTACTTATATTATCTTGGAGAAAGTGATGTCTGATATAACTATGTTTAGTCTAACATGATGAGTAGTATTTTTAGATAAATTTATTGCACTAGTACTATTGCAATAAATTGGTGATTTTGAAATTGTTAATCTAAAATCTTTTAGGGTTTGTTGCATATAAATAACTTGAGAGCAAGCCAAAGCAGCAGAGATATATTCTGCTTCAGTTGTTGTTAAAGAAAAAGTGTTTTTCTTTTTACTAAACCGTGAAACCAGAGAATGCCCTGAAAAGTGACAAGTTCCACTTGTACTTTTTCGGTCAGATTTGCAACCAACAAAGTTAGCACCGTAATAAGAGATTAAATCAAATGAATCATTTTAGGGTAAGATAAACCATAGTCGAAAGCGTGTTTAACATATCTTATGATACGTTTCACAGCTTTTAAGTGAGTTTCTTTAGATTGAGATTGGTACCTTGCATAGTGATAAACACTATGCATGATATCAGGTCTACTCGCAGTGATATAGAGTAGTGATCCAATCATTCTTCTATATAGTTTTTGATTTATATCTTTTGAAAGATCTTCTTTATTTAAATCTTCTTTGGCTGTCGTGTGTTTTCCACTCGTAGTAGTCATACCGAATTTACTAACTAGATCCCTAGCATATTTTTCTTGACTAATAAAAATATCATTATCTAATTGTTTATTTGTAAACGTAAGAAGAAAGTAAGTTCACCATATGAATCATCTCAAACTCTTTTGTCATTATTTCAGAAAATTGTTTATTCATTTCATGATTAGTTGAACCAAAAATAATATCATCTATATAAACTTTTACTAGTTGGATATCATTTTTATTTCTTTTAATGAAAAGAGTATTATCTACTTTACCAATTTCAAACTTTGATTGTAATAAAAAAGATCTTATTCTATCATACCATGCTCTAAGAGCTTGTTTCAGACCATATAGAGCTTTCTTAAGTTTGAAAACATGGTTTTGAAGTTTTTCATCTTCAAAGAGTGGAGGTTGTTCAACATAAACTTCCTCTTTAACAAATCCATTTAGAAAAGCACTTTTAACATCCATTTGAAATAATTTGAAATTATTATGATTTGAGAAATCAAGTAGAATTCTAATGGCTTCTAATCTTGCTACGGATGCAAAGGCTTCGTCGAAATCTATTCCTTCTTCTTGACAATAACCTTGTGCGACTAATCGAGCTTTCTTTATAATGGCCTCACTTAGTTCATTCATTTTATTTTTATAAACCCATTTAGTTCCTATTATAGTTTTATCCTCAGGTTTAGGAACAAGTTTCCAAACATCATTTCTGGTGAATTAATTCAGTTCTTCTTGCATAGCCAGAATCCATGAATCATCAGACGATGCTTCCTTTGTATTTTTAGGTTCAACAGATGATATAAAAGCTACGTTACTCTTGTTATTTAGTTGATTTCTAGTTCTAACAACAGATTCAATATTTCCTAGTATATTTTATATAGGATGATCTTTTAAAGGCCTAACCTTTTTATTGGGATGAATAAGTTCATTATTTGTTTCAATTGATTCATTATTTAGGGTAGCAAAATCTTCTTCATCACTAATTTGTTAAACATCTTTGAAATTTTCATCAAACGAAACATGCATCGTTTCTTCAGTGGTATTAGTTCTTAAATTGAAAACTCTGTTTGCTTTACTTCTATTAGAATATCCGATAAAGATTCCTTTCTCAAATTTAGGATCAAATTTATCCAAATTGTCTTTTGTATTTAGAATAAAACATTTACTTTCAAAGATTCTAAAATAAGATATCTTTGGTTTCTTCTTGTAAAGAAGTTCATAAGGCGTTTTATCAGTTAATGGTCTAATTAATATTCTATTCAAAATGTAGCAAGCTGTGGCGACTGCTTCAGCCCAAAAATGTTTTGGTAAATTACTATCTAAAAGCATTATTTTAGCATACTCCTAAATCACCCTATTTTACGTTCTGCCACAAAGTTTTGTTGTGCAGTTCTTGAAAAAGAGAAATTATGTGTTATTCCCTTTTTATTGCAGATTCTTGCAAAATTTTCATTTTCAAATTCCCCACCGTGATCACTACGAACAGTTTTAATTTTTAAAGAAAGTTGGTTTTGAAGTCTTTTTGTAAAAACTTTATAATGAATCAAAAGTATCACTTTTATGTTTCATAAAAATTGTCCATGTAAACCTAGAATAATCACCTACAATTACAAAGTCATATTCATTGTGATTTATTTATTGAATTTGAGATGGTCCAAACAAATCTAGATGATGTAACTCAAGAGATTTTGAAGTTGAAATCATATCTTTTAATTTGAAAAAACTCTTCCTAAGTTTTCTTAATTGACAAGCATCACTTATACCATCTATTTTAAAATTCATTCTAGGAAGACCTCTTAGTAGATCAAGTTTAGGAAGTCTTGATAAGAGTTTAAAATTCAAATGCCCAAATCTTTTATGCCAACTCCGAGGATCACTTATATTCGCCAAAAGGCATAGATTATCATTTGTGATTTTCATACTAAGAATATAATATTTTTCTTCCTAATTCCTTCAAATATAATATTTGAATTATTATCTTCGATGTGATACTTATCTTTTCCAAATTTAATTTTGTATCCTTTATCGCAAAGTTGACTAATGCTAAGTAGACCGTGTTTCAGATTCTTAACTAATAAAACATTAGAAATAATAGGAGTTTTAGAGTTACCGACATTGCCGATGCCAATCACATATACTTTTGAGTTGTCTCCAAAATTAACTAATCCTCCATCTTTATAGATAATACCATTCAACATATCTGGATTACCAGTCATGTGTCTTGAATATCCACTATCAAGTATCCAATTATTCTTCTTGATTTGCACAATTTGCCCATTGGTTGTTGATTCTTCAAACGCCATGTAACATTTTCTGCATATAATACAAATTTGGTAGATAATATGATTTTCTATAATGACTATGTACAGACTCATGAGACAATGATGATTTGAACAGTTTTAAAATAGTGTTAAAAAATCCCCAAAAAATGCCATTTCAAAAACTTCTTCAAAATTTAGATTATGAAAACTTTGAAAACCTTGCTTTTGATACTAAATGTTAGAAATGCAGATTACGGATCTTAAGGCTGAAGTAACGCTAGAGGAGGGTGAATAGTGTTTTATGGATTTTCTAAGTCTTTTTCAAACTCATGTAATTTTATCACCAACAAATGCAATTCATAGACATAGATATAATCATAGAATCAGAAACAGATGCAAATACTAAATAAAAGCCGTAAAGAAAAGAACACACCAGGATTTTATATTGGTTCAGAGTTACCCCACATCCAGTCCCGCACAATCGTACGAATTTCTTTTCAAAATAATCTCCCAGATTACACCATTGGTT
The DNA here is from genome assembly GCA_030765085.1 of Allium cepa. Taxonomy (NCBI): domain Eukaryota; kingdom Viridiplantae; phylum Streptophyta; class Magnoliopsida; order Asparagales; family Amaryllidaceae; genus Allium; species Allium cepa. The sequence continues at coordinate 390,305,847 of CM060932.1, read as the reverse complement.
TTAAGGCTACGAGGTACACCCTCCTGTATTCGAGTCCGGGGAAAACTCTCTTGATTTAACCAGGCCACAAAATCACCTAATCGATTTCCGGGGCAATAATCACACCCGATTGATTTCAAGGCCCAACAACACCTTTTACTCAACGGTTTGATTCAGAAATGATCCTATGACTCTGAATAGCATTGAGATCTTATGGAGAGAGTGGCAGAGAGTCAAACAAGAGAAAAACAAGTTTGATTCACTTGGTATTTCGACAGAGTGTAGTTTGGGACTCTTTAAAAAAAATGTGGAAGATGAAGAGGAGAGAAAAAAAGTGAAATATAATTAAAAATTCGTTTAGAACTACTGGTATTTATAGAAGATCAACAGCCATATCTATTCATGAAAGGATACTATGAATAGGCACTTCTTTTGAAAATTTGAATTTTGAATTTAACGGGCGCCATTTCGACATGGGGGGGGGGGGGGGTTGAAGGATGTCGACCTACTCTAGGAAAAATTGGTGATTTTGATTTTCTTTTTAAAATTGGTTTCTATAATTTGTTAAAAATATTTCTGAAATTTGTAAATATATTTGAATATAATTTAAAAATATATAAGTAATTTTAATATATAATCTTAATTTATAAAGTGATTTAAGATCTGAGTGTATAAATAATTTAAAGCTAAATATTTAAAACAAGCGATGGTTTAAAAACAAGGACAATTTTGAAATCAAAATATAAAAAATGATAAAAATAGTTTTGTGGCTAAAATATATAAAACAAGAGAGATGTCTTTTTGAAAAAAAGTTTTGAAAACGTTTAAAATAAGATATATTTTTGAAAAGCATTTCCATAAAATTAGTAGATATCAAAATAGGACCACTGTATATTCCACTAGATATTGTCGTGGGTTCCATCCTAGTAGGATTCTATCCCTTTAACAGGCTCAAAGTGGATTCCATTCCACGAATAAATTTCGAATAAAGATGTAAGCGTTTTCAAGAAGTTTTAACATAATTCTAGACTTAATACTTGTCTTGTACTCCTGAAATCTTGAACTCATGATATCTTGATACTCATGAGTCTTCAATCTTGATATCTTTAGTCTTGAATCTCTATATTGTACAGTCTTCATTCTTGGTACCTGCATGGTTATATCCTGCATATACATGTATATCTAAACAATAATGTTACTATTTATATTTTATAATATGTCCTAAGGTTATTGTCATCAAAACCATCATCTCAAGGACTAACAATGTGATGCTTGGGAAAAAACTTTTATATGTTTAGGGCATATAAATAATCTATTAAGAAATTACCTAAGGTGGTTGAGCGTATGGTACACTTGATGATTTATTTATCATCTGTGTGATGAAAAGTTTCTGAACAAAACAAACCGCTAGTTTTGGTTGCTATGGATGTATGATGGATTCTTTGTTGTATATGTTTGTGTCGATTTACTTTGCTACTAATTGAAACAACTTATATATTACTCTTTTACATAATTATTAAATTCTTTGGGTTATTTAAGTGTAATACAGGTTTATGGAAGCAATAACTACTACTTTTGGTTTCATAAATAAAGTTGTTTGCCCGACAAATAGGTACGTTTTCAGATTACGGTTTTGCAATGATATTTTACTGTTTTTTGTAGTTTGGGATATTTTATTATTGAAATATGATATATATTGTAATAATTGACATTATTATTTTTCCGGACCTATTCGTACAAAGGAGACTCTGTCTAAAATTTTTGTGAATTTAAGACTTAGAAAAATTTGTGAAAGTGGAAACATTTTCAAACTATTGTTAAACTTAAACACGGAAGATTTAATTGTTTATAAATTGATATATCTTATTTAAACCTTAATTATGTAAGTTTAAAGTGTTTATAAATTTAACATTTTGAATAAATTTATGTCAAGTTTCTTAATTTCTTCTCGTTCCTTTTCGAAGACGAAAAGTTTTAAGTGAGGGAGAGTGTAACGACCCATATTTTTCAATAATTAAAAATAGTAAATTAAATAAGATTTTAAAATTTAATATTGGAAGAAATTAAAATTTTATGATTTATTAATGGGAAAAACAATTAGAATATGATTAATAAGGTTGTTTGAATGTTATTCACAACCATTTTAATGTAATTTCAATCAATTGAAATAACTGTAAAGTTAATTTGGTTGTAATTGTAAATAAAGAATTAAATTGGTAATTTATGGAATTTAAAATTAATATGGTAAAAGATGATAGTGGTAAATTATGAATGTAATAAAATGTAAACTAATGTTATATTAGTAAGGTAATAGTTGATTAAATAATAAGAGTGAGATCAAAAAAAAAGAATTTATTTGAAATTTAAATTATAATAGAATAGGTTTTATTCCTACTGTAATTTAACGTTAAAATTTATGTAATATTTAAATATTGGATTGAACATGGAAATTTTATTGTAAAAGATTATTAATTTCTATGTAATCAGAAATGATGAAAATTGTTAACTATTAAATTTGAATTTAAAAGTGGTTAAATCAATATAATAGTAATCTATTTAATTGATGTGAAAATTAGCCATTTTGGCCACTGTCTCGAATTTCAACGAACTAGTTTCATCGGATCCATAATAGCGAATTATTGTAGTATTTCAAGTTTCGTGGTGATCATACTTATCATTTGATCGTGCGGGCTCGAAACACGTAGAAATCAATTAAATGAATTCAGTTAAAACAACCTGTTTTTAAAAGCTAACTTCTATGTACAATGGAATTTGAGTTTGAAACTAGTTCCTTTGAGGTTAAAAATTGCGAAAACATATATTTCAATACATGGGATGATCTATTTTCGTTTCGAAAACGAAATGGGTTTTTTGGGTCGTTGTTATCGTTTTGACCCCGTTCATTCTTATCTATCCCTTTGTTTATAAATAGTTTTTCAATAGCCCTAGCAGCCTTTCATTTCATTTCTGTACATACTATTTCTTCAGTCTGCTTATTGCTATCTCCTCTCTCGAGTGGCAGAAACCTAGTTTTCAAATTCCAAACCCTAATTTCAATTTCAAAATTAAATTTCAAAAGTCAAACTCCTTAAACCATAGCAAATTATATATCATTGGAAAGCTCTTGACGAGCGCAATCTACTGCTACAATTTGTTTTTGCAATCAAATAATGGTTTGGCTAGAAATTGGCGATCTTTCTCAACCGTTCATCATTAGGGTTTTCGATCCAACGGTGGATCGTTGATTATACGATGATCTGGAGGTGCAGGCTTGTAGGGTCGCGAAGTAGGTCTCAGGGGTGGTGTTTGTTCATGAACGTGGTATCGCGAATCACTGGAATTTGATAATTAACGGGGCGGCTGTGGTGATGGCCAGAGGGCGGCCGAGCGGCATGCGGGGCCAGGGGAGGTGCAGCGTGGGCTGAAAGGAGTGGTGACGACCATGGATCTGAGTTCAAGTGGGTGTGGTGGCATGCGGCAAAGCTGGTAGGTGGCGGCTACATGTTGGGTTCGAACTTCGATCGTGACATTAGGGTTGAAAATGCCCCTTTATTTTATTATTATTTAATTTTAAAATTTTAAATGTTCTAACACCATAACTTTTGCATACAAACTTGGTTTTGGATGCGGTTTTCTCCGTTGCGACCGTATCGGAATTTCGAGCAATCCAGAAGTGGTTTGGCTGCATTTCGACACTGTTAAATTTTTGGTCTTTGTCTGGATTTTAAATCGACTAAAAATCAAAGGTGAATGTTTTAACCCACTCACGAATACTAAACCATCTTGTGTTAGTTAAATTAAATTTATGATGTGATTAGAAATTTATTGGTTGCTATTTAGTATTTTAAATTGCCATTTAAATTTAATTTGAACTTATATTGAATTTAAATTTGTTAGTTAGATACCTGATAGTGATAGCTAGTTAATTGTTGTGATTTATTGGTTGATTTGAATGATGATTGTGATGAATGATTAATTGTTGACCTTTTGGATGATTCGATGTTATGCGTTTTTATATATCGTTATAACACTGCAAGTTCCCTTAGTCATTGTTAGGAAATCACTATAGATTGAAATGGTAACCCGAACGATCTTATAGATTAGAGAAAAATCATTATGGGTTGAAATGATAAACTCGAGCAATTTAACGGATTTTGAATTTTATTTGGGATTGTAGGATGAATTGATATATACCCACAAATTTAAATTATTACGGATTAAAATGATATATATTCAATTCACTTGACCAAAGGGTAGAAAATTATATACTGACACCAGATTGGTTAAATTAAATTATTTCAAATTATTAATTTTGAAATCCAGTAAAATGATATTATGAAGTAAAATTAGATTTATATGAACTGAATTATTTTCAAACCCAAGCTTTAAAATGTTGAAATTGAAATTGGTTTAAATGGATTGTTTAAAGAATTTAAATTAGAATCTTAAAGGTGAATTTTGAAATATAAATGAAAATTATCAAAATTGAGTTATTGTAAACATTTGAAAATTTAAACTTTGAAACCTATTGAATTTGAATTGGTTTAATTTTGTAGTACAAAAATGGATTTGAAATCGATATAAATTGAAAATGGGTTTTAACGAGAATTTGAATTGAAATCTTTAGCCTTTTAAGGGAAATCGTTGGACTGAGATTGATTTAAATTGAAATTTTGAAACTAAAGTTGATTTGAATTGATTTGTGAATTTGAAAGAAAAAATTCTAATTTGAAAGCATTCTCGGTATAAACTCTTTTAATATACAAACTCTTTTAATATATAAACTATTTTTCTCATATAAACCATTTTAATATATTAATAATTTTTAATACATTAACTATTTTTAATATATAACCTATTTTAGTATATAAACGATTTCTAAAATATAAACTATTTCAATCAATAACCTATTTTTTAAATATAAACTATTTTAACTTATATTATTTTAAATTTATAAACAACTTATAACATATATAATATTTTAAATTTATCAACAACTTTTAATATATATATATATATATTATTTTAAATTTATAAACAACTTTTAATATATATTATTTTAAATTTATAAAAAACTTTTAATACACATATTATCTTAAATTTATAAACAACTTTTAATATATATATTTTCATATTTATGCTATTTTTAGTGTATAACTATTCCAATATATAAACTACTTTCAATATTCAAACCGTTTAAGTTGGAACTGTTATGATTTAGATTTAATTGATTTAAATGCGAATATTTTGATATGATGGTTTAACCTATCTTGTGGTTATGATTTTTTAAAAATGAATATGATTTCGAATGTAATATGATTTTGAAGTGAATATGGTATTTTGATATCAATTATGAATCGGTTTTGGAAATGTAAAAAGAGCCAACCGATATGAAATAAGCGTTTTGTTTGTTATAGAGACCGAGATCAGATAATGTCATACTCTTTACCAATACTAAAAGCCACTTTAACAACTGTGCACATGGTGGAGAATTTAGAACGGATTAGGATGGTTTGGCGAACACTATTGTATGAGGTATGAATGCAGCCCTGACCCCCTCGAGTCAGCTTGATATGACTAAAACAAGAGCTATACTTGGACTAAGTGAGGTCTCTCCTACGATCGAACATGCTTTTTCGATACAATATCTGTTACTTTGTGATTATATTTGGTGGCCGCCTTCGATTTGATTATGAGAGTGTGTTCTGAGGTGGGCGGTAATAGCTGCTATGCGTTACCACTGGCCCGGTTCTGCGAAACGGAAATATCCTACCCTGGGCATTGCCTCGTGTGCCTTGTCATATGCGTTACTGAGCCCATTACAATTTTTGTTTGTGTCATACCTATGGAATTCTCCCTGATAGCCCACCAGTTTGGTGGAGTTTATAATACGTATAGACTAAGGCATTTATAAAAATGTATTAAGGGGGATATGGGCAACGCCTTAACGCTATTTTAATACTTTACTTTACCGTAGACATATTATAATAGTGTATTGTACTATGTATGTAGATAGTTTAACAGATCCTTAGGAGATGGAATTCCAAACATCTCTTAAGTTATTGCACGGACGTTAGACATTAGATAGGAGATGTAAAATCCCGTAAACATCTCTGAAGTCGTTACACTCATATTTACTTATTTTTATCTAACTTATATAAGAACTTTTAGTTTAGACTCGAGTGTTTTGTCTTTTCATTATGCTCGGGTCAGCCTGAGAATTTCAGTGTTGAAGACCTTATTTCCGAAGGACAAAGATGAAGATTTAGTATATTATTACTATTTATTATTTTTATTCTACTGCATCATGCTGTTCCTCTACTTCATTTATTTATTCCTGCTGTATGTTTGACTCTGATCTGTATTGTAAAAGTGTAATCAAATGTTATTTGTGAAACATCTTCATGAACTTTTTGTTTGATTGTTATATTTTTGTCATCCCACTGTGAGATTCTGTGTTTTTTTCTTTCTTTTCTCATATTTTCTTATTTACCACTTTAACAATCCTCCCTTTTGAACGGTTTGAGTTTACATGTATGGTTTATTGTCGATTTAAACCGTCCAAAAAAGCGGGTCGTTGCAAGATATATATACATATGCATACATACATACATACATACATACATATATATAAAGGTGTACGTATGTATTTCATATGTATATATGCATATGTATTTGTTGATGCATGTATGTGAATGTTATATATGTGCACAAGACATATAAACAACGTTGTGATAACTTTGATGAACAACTTTTGTTCGTTAAACTATCGAAAATCTGAAAGCCGATTCTCGGTCACATTTTGAATTATTAATTAAATTACATATATATGTAAAAAAAATTTAAAAATGACATTTCTATTATTATCTAATAATTAAAAGGGCCTCGTTTGTTTTTAAAACAATTATTAAATCACTTAAACCCAATTTAAATTCAAAAATCAATTATTTAAAAATGATGACATCATTGATGATGTCATAAAGGCATTTTATTTTCGAAAATAAAATAAATAATTTTATTATGTATTCTTGCTTAAATGGAGAAATAGGTGTATGTAAAAAAAATCATGCATGACTTTTGATAGTTAAAAAGCTATTTATCGACAAAATGATTTTCGTTCATTTTGTCGATAATTTTCCAAAGAATGTATTTTTGTGAACATTTTTCAGAAACAAAATCACCATTATTATTTATCACACAAAACAAGATTATTTATGTTTAATGAACCTATATTTGAATACTTAAAATTAACTAAATATTCCAAATCAAAGTGATAAAACTATTGGTCCTTACGTTCTTCCGTCCTTAAAAGAATTTCGTCCTCGAAATTTTACCAAACCCAAAACCCAAAAGAGTTTACCAAAATATTATATTTAAACTCGATTCCATATGATATACAAAGATCATCCATAATATCTGATTCTATCTTCCATTCGAATCCTCAACTTTACTTTCGAACTAGTATTGATCCCTCGATTCTCTAGTGTGGACACTGATCAAGCTTCTTGGTCAGAAACCCTCGCTTCCCTTATATAGCTCTCAACCATGATAGAAAATGCAAATATCCAACCATAAATCCTCATCAATGTTCGTCGTCAAGAATCGAGTGCTAAATCCTTTTTCGGACCAGTGTAAACATCTTAAAGTTCCGTACTCGAATCTTAGATCAGATCATGCAACGAAATGATCTACGTATCATATACGTATTTATTAACTTTCCCAAGTTTTTCTATGAAAACATTTCATAAAACTTATAATCTTTTATTCGGACATTTTTTTCTTTCAAATACAAACTTGTGCTATGCACACAGATTATAAGTATGGTATATCTGATTCGATCTTAAATTCGAATGTACGACTTTGCTTTCGAACTAGTATTGATCCTCCAATTCTTTAATGCAGACTCTAATCAGGCTTAGAAACTTTTATTTTCTTTGCATTTCTCTCTACTATGACAGAAAATGTAAGTATCCGATTACAAACCCTCATTAATGTTCGCCATTGAGCATCGAGTGATAAATTCTTTTCGGACATCAAAGTCCTATATCCGAATCTTAGGCCAAATCGTGTGACGAATTAATCCATGTATGACGCACGTGCTATTTATCCTTTCCAAAATTTCTATGAAAATATTTTGCAAAATTTTGGTTAAAGTTCTTAAATATTTCGAAAAGATGTTTTATCTTACAAAGAAAATTCTCCATTTTAAATTTTATTTCCTTTATCAAGAATTCTTATGAATTTTCTTAAGTTATTTATGTAATTATAAATGAGAGAAGTCATAAAAAAATCGTATTTATATTATACAAGCCTCAATATCTTACACAAGTCATCCTTATCTTACATAGTCAACCAAACCATACTTAGGTATTATACATATCGAAAATACGCAACCGTATTACAAACATACTTAAGCCACCATACATACTACTTAAAATACTATAGTAGATAGCTATTAACTAATCTTTGAATCTCATCATAATACTCAACTATCCTTCCGATTTTGATGATGAAGGTCCATTTAAATTCCCAAACTCATATACCATAATTTCCCCTATATCGTCTTCATCTTCAATTTCTGGCTCGTCGTCTGCTTCATTCCCATCCTTATTCCGATGAACTAAATCACATCCCATCGATTGTCAATGCTTTCCTTGAGGGGCCCATGGAGCATGACCTAATCCAACTGAAACTCTTATTTAAACATCTCCTTCAGTCAACTCCTCTAGATCTTGGCCTCTCTCCTTCCAAGGATTCTCAAACTCTTCCATATCATCCCAACCGATGCTTGAAATTGGCAATTGTTCATCCCAAACGACATTATCATTCTCACTCAACCCCCAAATGATGTTATCATCATCACTACTGTTATCCTTTCATTCGGCATTCCGTCCATCCATGCATCATATGCAGCAGAGTCTTGACTATTTATTGTGGTATTTGGATATCCCTCCGGTTCGAATTCTTCCTCTATAGCTACTTCTTCTTCTTCGTGAATTACCTCCTCTTCTTGTTCTAGTTCCGAACTTTCTAGACCTGTTATCCATATTTCATATAAGGATTCCTAGTGCAACTCCATGGGCTTTTAACACTATGACTACCTCTATGCCATCTGATGCCTGGGCTGTTTCTTCATCACTTGATATCATAACAAGCCCTAGAGTCTCGGGGGTATAAGTTCCTCGCCATAGTATAACCATCATTATCTAAACGAGTGTACTGATCAAGCACTTCCTCTATATATAGCCAACCGTTGCTAAGTGGCCATCTTTCAGGTTTCTCTTTGTCACTGTAAATAATTACCAGATCATCTTTTTCGCCTGGCCCTTGAGGATTCCTCCTTGGAATAACTTTCCCCGTAACTAGAAGGCTTCTAAAAATCTACACGATAGACATTTAGAGATATATACTAAGATCTAGCCCAATCTAATGATAGATTATTAACATTTTAACCGGTTATTTACCGATTATAAACATAGGTTTTCCTAACATAAATCTATTTTGACCACACAATGACAAAAGGAACAATTTACGAAGCACTTGATACTACTTTCCCAAGCCAATATTCTATCAATACTTAGAAGATTATTCCGAATATCACAAAATAAATCGAGACACTTTTTCATCCAATTATTAAAGATAATTTTTCTAAATTAGATCTCTTCCCATGATATCTACAGCAATCCAAAAATCTTTTGAAAACTCTTTCCCAAAATTAGATTAATGTCATAAACATACTTATTTTATAAACATTATCCAACTTATCAGAATTTATTTATATCACTCATTAGTTAATATTCTTAATCTTCTCAACATTATTATTAAACACCTTATAATTGAACCGCCAAATTCTGATCACAAGATGTTCATACTTTGATTTAACTAAGCTGATTTTAAACAATAGTCCAATTTCTAACTTAACAACATAAATAACTATATCTTCTAGAAGATATTCTTTATATTCAAGATATAAACTTAGGTAAAATTATTTCATTTACAATATTTAAAATAAAAATCATTTTTATACAACATTAACAAGTACACGATCATATATAATACTCTCAACTCATTCTAGGGTGTCACTTACCTTATCTCTAGCGAGTAGGGTGTTACTAACCCTATCTCTGATGAGACTTTACCTCTACTAGATTTAGGTGTTTGCTCAACCTGAGCTTCGATCCCAAATGTGATGAATGAATTTTCGACCCTTGGAAATAAACAATAATATATCCATTGTATTATGTGTCGAGCATTCAAGTGCTAGAAAAAACGATTGTTAAGGGTAAAATGAAAAATAAAGATAGAACTATCTTGCACAAATGGAATAACATATATTATTTCGATATATAATCTTTACAATGGAAATCATAAATACTTACATAAGAGTCTATCCTAATCTCAGCCTGGACAGTTATAAATCTCTGTCCCTACCAATGCTTAATACAAACAGTAAACAAATTCAATGGAAATAGAAATGGATAACCATCTACATAAAAAACTCCAGCTCTTGCTCCTCCAAAATGTTCCAAGCTAGACCTCAACTACTTGGCTGCTCGAAAAAAGGGGACCCAGAGTTTGAGGAAAAAGAAAATAAACTCTGGGTCAGCCATGGACTGGTGTGAGAAAACTCAAATCTTGGATATTTAAAAAAAGGTATCTCATAAAACCGTGCCTTACATAAGCACGAATGATTTTTTACCTTATGATAACCAAAACATTGCTATGTAAAATCCAGTGATATTGTAATAGTGTCCAGATTACAAATACATATTAATCATAGCTAAAATTGTTATATTAATTAATTCTAGCATAATAGGTATACAACTAAGTCCCATGGCACTTATTTGAGAATGGATTTCCAAAAATGACAAGATAATGGACTACCTTTCACATAGTACATCTCTAGAGGCATGTACAAAGGAACATCCCTACCTCTCTACCAACACAGAACCGACCTACCTCTACCATAGATAGTACCGAATATGTCATCACTTCAGTCGTTTCCGACCTATCCATGGCCATAACATACATAAAAAGTTCGAAATATAGAGCGTAATCTAGAAAGGTGATGAACATCTCCTAATGGGCGTAACCCACATAGCGCTGCTGCATCTACCTTGTTTTTTCCATTACCGATGTGCAAGGCTTGAGGTAACGTTTTACCTTTCACATGACAAATCCCAGTTTGAATGCCACATTGCCATTTCCAACGACACACTAATTGATTTCCATAAAAGTACAACCCCCAATTCATATGCCTCAGGGAAGGGTGTTAAATATAAGAGGGGTTACCTCCTACACCACCAAATAGATGCACGTTTGTAAAACCAACGTACGTGGTCTTAGAAATGCTATGTTAGAAACTTGTCCATACAAATTATCTAGGAACATAATAAACCAAAGGTACTCTTGCTACATCCGGTTTGTGAATCGCCCCTAGGATTAGTAGCAAGCGGTCCTTGCATTAAAGATTTCAAAATGAAGGTACCACTGCCACCATATATATGATATGGAAATTCCCCAGAGGTCAGTGGCAAGCATCCATACTCCTCCAAAATCATTGTCTTTAACATGTCTTCACTTTTAAACATATATATTGGTTCGAAGTTGTTTTTAGATAGGAACTGCCTAAATATGACCTATGTTTCTATGAACCAATTATTGATAGAAGATGTCAAGTATGTGAGTGATTATTATTCAATTAATCAATATCTTTTATCCAAGTAAAATATCTTCTTAACGATACATGTCTTTAAACCATATTCTTTCTCAGCATATACAGGATTATAAAACCTCATTTATCAAATCCATGGTTAGTTAAAACCTTTTTTATCTTTGGAAATACCAAATCATTTCTCTTTAATTAATGAAAAATATTTTATATTCTATTATTAATATAATTCCAATTTTAATGAATATTTCACATTTTCAAAACATATCTTTAATGGGTCAAAAATAATGTTATTTAAGACATCATTTACTGTATACCCAAACCAATTAGTATTGAGTAAAATGGTTCGTAGATTTTAGATTAATTATAATCAACATTAATTTCCATATTTAACCTGCCTATTCGTCAAATAATGGTGAAATCACCTTTTAAATTCGCACGGATAGTATGGGTTCCCCCATAGAATTTAATGTAGAGTTTAACTAGAACATCACCTTTACCATCAAAATACTATTTTAAATCTTGTTTAAATTTCGGAAAACTCCAAATCTCTTTTCCTCTATTTTAAGAAAATGTGATCCGTATGAATCAAGTTAACTATCCCCTCCGTCGGACCAGTCAGATAGCTAGTGGGTGCAGGCAACTGGTTTCCCACACTCCAACTTAGAGACTACCTCACTGTCACCATAAGGTGGTCAAGTTATTTAATCGAATATAATATTTTAAAAGTATTTAATTTATCATTTGAATAATTTTCAAAAAGATTCGGAAAGAAAACCCTAGTTTAAATCTTATTTCAGAAATTCCCTAATTTCTTTTTTAAATTGCGGTGAATAGTGTTTTTAAGGACTCGTATCACAAATCCCATTTTAAACCTTTTATATGTCTAATTTTTCCATTTAAAACTCTTTTACAATATTTTAACATATTTACAGAATTTATCTAGTATTTTCAAAGATTTAAAAATATCTATTTTGAAGAGTTGAAATCCATATTTTACGAACTGCCAAACGCGATGGTTTAAAAACTTGATTTGGATATATCTTAAATTTTACTAAATAAAATCTTGATTTTTCTCCTTCATTTGAAAACTATAGTTATAGGAGTCCGAAAAATTCTTATTTTGAACAGTTTTGAGCTATATTCCACTCTACACATTGATTTAGCTTTTACGATGAGAGATCATGAACTACAGTTACATGACGCGCTAAATCTTGACTAATTTTTCATATCTTTTCAAAACTTTGCCGAAATGAGTTTTAATATTTATAAAACATTTATAAACCATTTTACATCATTTTTATTCATGTTTAAAGAAGTTTAACTAAGCCATAACACTTTTATAATTCATAAGAGAATGTTCTTTTTATAATTCATAAGAGAAACTATTTTCTTTGTGTAAATTCTACGTGTATTTATCGTAAATTATTTCTACAACCAAGAAAACATATTATTACATCCAAAAGATGATGATCAAACATAGAAAACAAGCATGACAAAACGCATCGTATTATCATATAGTTTATAAAATAAACCAGGGGAGTATTTTCACATTCATTTGTCTCTAAATGTACTAAAATTGACTATATCTCTGCTATCACCATACCAAAGCTTATATATCCTACCTTGGGACCCCTATATGTGCTCAGCCTTGTAATAGAGAGGGTGGAGAGGTGACGACGGCTTTGGATGAGCTCGGCCAAGCAAAGAGAAAGAAGAGAAGGCGATCACTCACTTTAATTTCAAACTATGGTGATATCTTTCTATATGTGGAAGTGTATTTTCAATAGTGCTTCGCTTCAACTATGGAATAATTTATAAGGACATGGAAGCCATTAATAAAGAGGAAGAAGAAACTTAGGAAATGGAATGGAAGTGTGAATTAAGTGAGAAGGTATGCCTTGTACTTATAGGAAAAAATATGTAAGCAAATATCTTATGGTACAAAGACAATTCTACCCCCACCCATACCCCCTCCATGCACATGGCCACCCCCTTGTCCTCTTCTCATCATACCCTAGGTGTGTAGGTGTGTAGAGGTGATATTTGATGTGTAGTTTTCTTATATGTGAATATATTTTATAAATAACGTGATATTTTATGCTTGTGTGTGTATGTATATATGTATGTATATATATAAAGGTGTATGTATGTATTTGGCATGAAGATATATGTGTATATATTTGTTGGTGCATGTATGTGAATGTTATATATGTGCACAAGACATATAAACAATGTTGCGATCACTTTGAGAAACTTTTGTTCTTTAAACCATTAGAAATCTAAAAGTTGCTTCCTAGTCACATTTTCACTTATTAATTAAACTACAAATAATTGTAAACAAAATTTAAAAATGAATTTATATTATTATTTAATAACTAAAAGGGCCTCATTTGATTTTAAAACAAATATTAAATCACTTAAACTCAATTTAAATTCAAAAATCAATTATTTAAAAACGATGACATCATTGATGGCGTTATAAAGACATTTTATTTCCAAAAATAAAATAAATATTTTTATTATGTATTCTTGCTTGAATGGAGAAATAAGTGTGTAAAAAACCATGTGTGATTTTTGATAGTTAAAAAGTTGATTATCGATAAAACAATTTTTGGTCATTTTATCAATATTTTCCAAAAAATATGTTTCTGTAGACATTTTTTCAGAAATAAAATCACTATTATTATTTATCACATAAATCATGATTATTAATTTTAAAAAAACCTACATTTGAATATTAAAATTAATTAAATATTCCAAATCAAAGTGATAAAATCATGGTTCGTTACACTATGAGGATTTGTTTCTTGGATTCGAAGTTAGGTGCTTTGAAGACATGACGACTTGGTTTGGACTAGAGAGATCAGGGTCAAAGCACATAGGCAAGGAGCGCTAAAAGCAAGGAATGTGAAGGGAAGAGACCTGGGCACTGATTGGCTAAGTACAAAGGTCAGTACCGAGTTCAGAGGTTAGTATCAATCTCTCCTGCTTGGTCCAATGGAGATGGAATTTTTAGGGGTTGGTACATGGGTTCTAGAGGTCATGCTGGAGATGTAACAACATGATGAAAGCTATCGAGTTCAGAGGTTCACATGATGACTGATGGCCATGTAACAACATGATGAAAGTTAGAGTCTTTAGATGATAACTGGACGTTGAATGAAGTTAGGTTCCGTAGAAGAGAGCTCGATGTAAAAAGGAGTCGTAGAATAGGAAATGTAGAATGGTTCCTCGAAGGTGACAACTCGATGTTGAAAGGAGTCATCGAGTGAGGGAATATGAATGGTTCCTCCAGGATAATGGATGCTAGTTGGTGTAAAGAAAAGGGCTCAGATATGTGTACTAAGCGATTGTTGATACTTGGAGTGTTTTTTGTTGCACTCAAAGCAGGGTTATCATGAGGATGCTCATGCATATGTTGAAAGTTACCCCGGATCAGTTGAAGGGATCCGTGTACCATGGACTAGTTGAATGGGTCTAGTACCAACTTTAGTCTAAAGAGAGTACACCGAAAACTGAGATTTCCATTAGTTTCTAGTAGTATAATGGTCATACCAGTTATCATATATCTAGAGTACATTGAGTGATAGTGAGATTCGTTAATGGATGTTACGATTGCTTTGATTTCCTTCCCTACAGTTTATCACTCTAGGGTAGTCATTGACGATAGGTATTGGGGATAGGGACAACTAGACATCTATTTTCATACTTAGTTGTATTGCTCATTTATGACACTTGGAGTAGCATATTATGTTATTATGTGATAACTCTTTGGTTGTAGGGACATGTCAGGTATGATTTTTATACCTTTGTTCCTTACTATATCAATTTGAATAGTATTTCAAGATTCAATTACCGCTTATACCATACTATTGTCTGACTCGAGGTTTTAAGTTTTGTTTCTTATTATCTCAGGTGCACTTAAATGAGTAGACTAGATAGTAGGTCTAGGTGCAACGTAGTAGTTGTGCAGAGGATGAACTGGACGAAACTATCTCGTATGATATATGTATTTCTATGCTTATTCCATTGTGAAACACCGTGGAGCTTTGGCAGTGCTTGCTTATTTTTATTTTTATAAGACAGTCAAATGAGTTTACTTCTGTTGTACAAAATCTATTTCACGATGTATAACTTTATGTATCTATACTCTGATCTTTGGTTCACTTGATTATTATTGTCTCTTCTGTTTTATATCTGTGATAGTATATATTATTCCTTGCACTGTGGGATATACAATAGGTTTTGTGTTGTTTTGTTTCATTCTATACGTTGATGATCGTCCAACATCGAACGGCATGACAGCAGAACACAACCTTATGTATATGGGTGCTAGTAGTGTAGAGTGGTAGTCACAAAGATCATCCAAAATCACCATAAAAATAGTCGAGAAATCCTTCCCCAAACTATCTCATGCAATAATAACTATACTGCAATAAAGTTTTACAATAACTAAAGATCATTCTAAAATGACACGATGCCCATTCCAACCATTCATTTGCTCGCAAGATTTCTTTGTTAAATTAGTGTGTCACAAGATCCCTTACAATAGTTATACAGAAGCAAGTTCCTAAAAATAGAGCATACCCCACTACATAAGCTCCTTCCTATTTTGAAGAGCCGTAAGCTTGCTAAGACCTAGTAATGCTTGAGAGGCAATACTAACCCTTCGAAAATGTAGGATAGTCCTTCTTCAAGTGATCAAAACTATCAAAGTTAAAGCGCTTGCTTCACTTTAGTGGACAACATTTTATAGCAAAATGTCACCTATATGCTGTTGGAGTGACATAATAGGCCAGCTTTTCTTTTTTGAACAAGCTCGATCTTCCTTGTATTATGGTCTTTATGCTTCAGTTAGAGCTTCAGCCGCTCTCCACTTTTGCTACCTAAAACGGTATCTTATAGGAGTTCTCACAGAGAAGAACCATCCCAACAAGACTTTCAAAAGTGGACCCTAACATGGATAAGGCTAAGAAATGAACCCCCAACTAATGCTTAAGACCCAAGGCAAATCTCTTTGCCTAACAACATCGGAGTACCGACGACCTCAAACCTTAGGAATAAAAGGTTGAACCGGTCACACTTCTTCACTGATAAGCTGTTATGTTCATGATGGATGGAATGCTCAAGATACATGCCCCTCTCGATCTCAAAAATGAGTTAAGAACCAAGGCGACGCCTGAATAAATTTCAAATCACAGGTCTACTCTTCAGCCACACAAACACTACATCCTACCCAACCAAAGTCTCCCTTCTTAGAATGTCGAGAAAGAATATTACTTAAAAGAACATTCCATAGACTTATATCAACAGAAGCCTTCTTATGCATGTGTCCAGGACTATGCCTCAGCAGCAATTTCAGGATTCAAATATGACTTTCCTTCAAGACTAAGGAAATTTCTGCACTTCTTCGAAGAGTGTAAAGGTGGTGGAACTAGAAATACTAGTGCCCTAAGGGCCACACTACTTCTAACTCCAACCGCATCAGGTGAAGATGTTCATGGGTGGCGGAAGCCGCGAAACATCTAAATCCAGAGCTTTTCTTTGTATCCCACTTTCCAGAGTATCCTGAAGCTTCCTGAAGCCATTGCCGAAGCCCTACGTCGTGTTGCATCTGGATCTGGGGAGAAACCCCCTTCAAATTGCACTCTGGTTGGGCTTTACTTCCTTGGAAAATGCATCACCCGTCGACCGATGTTTTTCTTTCCTTGGAAGTAAATCCTAAGTAGAAAGCCTTCGCTTTGCTGATTCGAGCTTCTCCTTTTCCATCGCTTCACCCGATGAGTCGCCTCTCTCCCTCAGCGTGCCTACGCCGCATCAGACCACTTTCAGAGCTTATTGGTTGATTTTTTAGAAGTGGGTTCAATAAGTATTCAAAAACCGGTTTCGGTACCAAAATCCACTCTTTGCACAAGTAGAGTTCAATGGGCGATTACAGTGACCCGGTTTCCTCTAACATGCCTAAGCGACATATCTAGCCTCGTCGCCTTAGGCTTAGCTCGTATGTGTGTCGATACACCCATTTGTGCATGCTTGTGCACATGTTCATGCAAACACACTGTAACTTCACAAGTTACATTCCAAAATTCACCGGCATGATTACTCGACCCAATGTACTCTTATACAATTTAGCACACATGACAGTTGTTATGGCTACGTGGAATGCCTGCAATGAACTTGTATTCAATAATGCTTCTATATAATCAAATAATTGCATGTGTGTGTCTGTATAAACAACCAAATTTACAACAACTCTAACTACAATTCACACAACATATTGATTGTTGCATAACTTCAAATATATGTATACATATACTTACCCATACTCATATACATATACGCATATTTAAATAAATATTTCAATTATTGCTTAATCCATTATTACTTTTACTTACTAATCTTTTCAACATAAGCAAAGATATCTCTTTATACTATTTTATGAAATCCACAAACCATTTCACAAAATACAATTCTCGCTTATAAATCAATTTAGCCATTTAAAATGCTTAATTTGCTTCATTGTATACCAAGTATTCCTCATTTTACTATTTTATAAAATCTATTATCCATTTTGTAAAATATATTCTTTATTTATAAAATATTCGAACCATTTATGAACACCAATTAAGCTTCATTTGCTATCTTATAAAATATCATATCATTTTATAAAATACATTTATTACTTATAAAAATCATTCTTCTATTTAAATAATATTTATAAATACTAATTTAGCTTCATAAACCCATTAATCACTTAATAAGTGTAGAATTCAAAACTTGCCAAATTAGCTTACTATTCCAAAATCATTTGAATTAGTCTAACTATAGGTAACTAATGACATGCATATGGTTATAACATGTATTTCATCTTTAATCTATCACTATATCGTTTATTAACATTAAATTAACCTAAAATTAGTTTTTTAGGTTTACTAACTATTTTCAGAAATAGTTATTAATGTATTAAACCAAGAATGAGTTGATGTAATCATGTTTATAATACAAACATAAACCTAAATCAGCTCAAACAATCTCCAAATCACTTCATATAATTTTATAATCATGAATAACAAAAAATATGAAGTATAATACATAAATTAGTAAGGAGAATCATCCCACTCACGTTACTTTTCCCTAAATCAAGCTCTAATCACCAAAACCCAATCTTTGCTCTTTTTAATTTTCAAATTGATTCATGTTAATCCCTTTACGGGTTTTATAGACAATCCTATGAGAAGATTTATGATAATTTTTATTTGGTTTTAGGAAATTTGTTTACTTGGTTTAGGGTTTGGGAATTAGAAGGTGATTAAGAGGAGATTAGAGGGCCATTAGTGAAAATGAGAGGAGAAGAAACTTAAAAGGAAAAGTATATGAGAAGAGGTAGTCCATTATAGCTAAGTAAATGGGCTTGGCTCATAATTCTTTCCATTCGACACTATTCATCTTCGAAAATTATCGACTCCAAACATAGTCAAGTTTATACTCATTTTACTTGCATCGAAAAAGCAAACTCAATTGTTAGTATATCTAGCCCTAATTCGCTCGATTATAAAAGTCGAGTATAAGTGGCGTTCCGTCACTTAACGATTAAATATTTAAATTAATCATTTGAATATTCGATCGTTAAAACTATAGGGTATTTCAGATACTTTAGTCCCAAAGGATGTATCGATATCCTTTTTCAAAACATCTTGACTAGTAATATTTAAAATAATAAATTAATTATACATTGCAATATTTTTCTCATTACAAATCCTTGTAGTTATTATCACATAACATATCATTTGAAGAATTTCCATTTTAATATACTTTAAATTTATTTATTTATTTATTTAATTATATCACTATATAACAAAATATGTTATAGAAATCAAATAACTTTATTACAAACAAGATTGGTCACAGAGTTATATATGTAAATGCCCCTAGGAAATACCTTTAACTCTTTCAATCTCCACTTACATTTGGGGTCGAATATGGAACTTTATTCCTTTTATGTTGATTTTTTTTCTCAAAGCTGATCAAATTGGTCCCTTAATGAACTGTTATGCTATGTTATTTTAATTATCTACTATGTTAACCAAATTTCTCTGACACCAATAAATCGCCTTTGTCTTATGAGACTTTTTAGAGTATGTTTCTTGATTTCTAGTAAGTTATAGGTTCTTCATAAATGGCACTACGACATTGTTATCATATAACAATATTATGAGATTCTCAACATTTAGAATGACCTCTATTGCAACTACCTAGATTTTTTAGTGTTGTTTAAATAAAATAAGTAAAGATTTAAATGTGACATTTAAAAGAGAAATTTGATTTCTTAAATATTGAAGTTGGAGAAATTAGAATTTTAATTGTTTATTTGAATAATAATTGGTATTTGATTTTGAAATGAGGATTCTAAGAATGTGTATTTTATTGGAAAAACAATATATGGAATATAATGATATATATTCCTGTTTTATTCATGTTAGAAAATAAGTTAGTTGTTTTCAAACAATAAAAGTGTTATGTTTGGCCTTTTATTGAAAATAAAAACATCGTCTTGTTTTGAAATTAGAAAGGAGGTTGAATAATCATTTAAATTATGGTTCTTTCTTTAATAAAAATTAGCGATTGAAATACATTTTTGTGTTTATGTATAAATTTTTGGAGATAAAAATCAATTTAAAATAAATATTAAGAGTGAAATATGGTTTATATTTTTTATTTGATTGGGTTTGGGATTAAATAGTGTTTCAGCCTATTTATGTATGAGAGGAATGATTTCCACTCTTCTGTACTTGGCAAATGAACTGTACGTTCATTTTCCATTTACAATAAACAGAAACCATCTCCTTCCTTATATTTCTCAAACCCAGCCATCTCAAAAATCATGTTTTTAAATCAAAATAAATTTCAAAAAACCGTGATAAATTCAAACCAAGTTCTCCTAGTTCTAATTCACTCTTTAGTCTAATTTCTTTCAGTTACAATACATTTTGATTATTGTTTTTTCTTCTTTTGGGTTGGGGAAAATTGCCAGGGTTTGTCAATTTCTAATTTTGGGCTGCTATAAAAATATGGCTTCCTAATTCAAGGAAGAGAGGTGAAATGAAAACTCATATCTATCTCTATACTAAATTTATCTACCGATTTGGCTATTGGATGAATTTTTGTTGAATTGATCCCAATTTGGTTGTGATAAGTGCATATCTTGTTGCGATATTTTATGTTAGTAGAAACCTTAGACTTTTATTCACTTATAGAATCAATTCTATGATGTTTGTGCACTTGCATGCTTAAAAATTCATCATCCTGGGGAGAAAAACAAATTGCAATTCAAAAATCATCGAAAACAGACCACCGAGGAGGCCGAGGCACTGCCTGGAATTCAATCCAAGCAATGCCAGCAGTCCACTGGTCCAGCTGGACTGGTGCACCGGTCGTGGCCTTGGTTGAGTCCTAGGCTATGCCAAAGAACCTCCCCGAAGCTCCATTTCGACCACCCATTTTATCATATTATTCTTGACGTTTTGTCTTATTTCTAATGCCTAATTTGTGATGATTTTGATGCATATTTTCAAAATTTAAATCCTTGAAATTGTTAATTCATTTTGATGATTTAATTCCATAGAAATAGCATGATGGATATATGATGATATGCATGACATTGCATACAAGTTTTATTCACAATTTCAACTTGTGTTTCCGAAAGATTGATTTCTAATCCAACCGGTTTCCAAATTATTTCAAGTATGAATATATTTTCTACAAATGATATTTAGAGTATTTATATTTATAAAATATATTTAATTGTAATATCAATTGATCTAAATTGGTTTCGATCAATGTTTTAAAATTATATTTTAAAACATAATTATATAAATTTACATGGGTTTCTAATATATATATATATATATATATATATATATATATATATATATTCTAGTTTATAAGATCATGTTCTCAAGAAGGATGTCAAAGTAAACTATTTTATAAATTTCATGACATCGAATGAGTGAGGAATTGATTTAAATGGTTTAATAAAACGAGTGGTATGAAACGTTCGCATTTATTTTATCGATTAATTATCAGACTCGTTCGATTGAACATTTATTTACACATTAGTGGACTTTACTAAATTTGATTAAATATTCAAGTGTCGTCATATGGTTATAGAACATTAGTCGACATTCTTATGATTACTAACTGAAAGTGGACAACACTTATCTATTTGTCGAGTTTTCAGACTCGATCTTGGGCAAATCTATTTAGGTCGATTAAATAGGTTTTAGGCCCATCTTGGGATACTCGTTTTCAAGCGAGTTATGATTTGCAAAGTGCAACCTCTAGTATTGGCGTGAAGTGCGTGTCTATTGCTGCATATATGGTCGTGATTATCTATGCTCGTATTATAGTGGTTGCTTTGACTTTGATGAATATTGTAAATGAGCATGAAACTTAACTGTAAACTAGGAATCATTAAATGAATATCTGGTTGGTGAAGTAAAATTTATGGATATTTATCCTTGCATTTATGCTAGTTTATTATTATCACTATCCCACCTTTCGTGATAATTAGAAATAGTCTGACTCGGGTGTTATTTTAATGCTTTGGTCAGACCAAGACTTGACAGGTACATGGATTCAGCAACCTTGGATGCGAGCTAGCTTAAGAAGTCTTATTGGGTGTCGTTTATATTTTTGATTTCCCATTTGAGTCTAGCTTATATGCTTAATCTATTTTTGTATATATGGTAGACTTTTGTAGTCATGTGTACTGAGATCTATCTGTGTTTATTTATGTATATGTATATACATGTAAGTCTAGTATTTCCTTTTGTAGACTCAAACTTTTGAGAAGATATTGATGTATATTATTTCATTGTGACGTTTGATTTTGTGTTGTATATTATATTATGTATCGTTCAGAATTAGATTAAATAATTGTATTACATTTTGCGTCTGGATCGAATATGTCAAATGACCACTTGTAAGAAAAGAAAGGAAAAATATAGTCACATTATTCAACGTATTCAGTATTCGCCCAAAGCAATTTTGTAACAGCCCAATTTTTTTAACAAGTATTTTTCACTTGTATTTTAAAAACTTTGGGGTCTATTTAAAGTGGAAAAAAAAACAATTGACCAAATTTTTAACTAAATAATAAGATCTCTGAAATTTTGACATGGTTAAGAATTAACTTTAATTTGGAAATTTGGGGTTTTGTCGAAGATGATAAATAACTTAATTTCTAGCAAAATCAAGTTTTAATTAAGAAAACATTAATAGCTTAGGTGGTTAAGACATCTGGGCTATTCACGACAGGTCACGAGTTTGAGTCTCAGCACGGTCAGAATTTCGAATTTTTTTTTAGTATATAAATGAACTGGGTAATTACGCGTTAAAAAGGGCGCGTAAATTTAGGGAATAAATACCATATATATATATATAAGATTATATATAAGAAAACGTATAGAATTTTAATCCGTTATTTTTCTCTTTCCAGTAAAATTTACTTCCCAATTTATATACATATATAATTTGATTTAAATCATTTCCTTAAAATACTAAATATGGAAATTTAAAGTTGTGAAACGGTTAATTTTGTTAAAAGACAACTCCATTTGAATTTTAATAAAAGGAATTTTGTATATATATATATATAATATGTGAAAACCAATTAAGTTTGTTAAGTAATAATTTTGAAGAATTTAGTGTATTAATGAACCGTTGGATTTCGCGTTTATAGGACGCGTAAAATTTATGGTATAAGTAACGTAATAAACGTATAAATTTAAAACGTTATTTTTATATAAATCTTGGGTGTTTTGTATTGCGTCAGTTTGGCGTATTTTAAAAATCATATTTCAACATCTATATGAATTAAAATATCAGTCAGTAGTTTTATAGCAAATGTTACTTTTTCCATATAACTTTAAAACATATTTTAGAGTTGCCTTGTATGTTCTGACTATTTAGTTGAAATTTAACCTTGCCCATCTTTTCAAATTCTCGCATACCCATTATATCTCTCCGGTTCCTATAATCACGCAAATCTTATTTGCCTATCTATTTCAAATAAATATATATATAAAAAAAGAAACGTGATGCCGTTTCTTAAATCTACGATCAAATCTCTTGCCTAAATATCATCTTGATGGTCTGCATTCAAAATCACGCCACTATTAAATGGTATCAAATGTTGAAATCAAATTTTCATAAATCGGCAGTATAAATTCACGCAGACTTATCCGTTCAAGCTAAAGAAACTGGAAAGAAATCACAATCTTTTATCACTTGCCTCCTTATATTCGTTTCCTTTATCAATTTATCTCTTACGTTTTCTGGTCTACAATATAATTTCAAACCTGCCTACTATATATATCTCTCTGCAAATTTGTTCTTGCCAATATCTTTTATCAAAGGGGAAACATAAATCACGCAGTCTTATCCATTCAACAAAAAGAAATCTTGCAATCAATCTGGTAACTGATCAAGCAATTTTTGTAAACATTATTTCGTTGCCTATTCAGTGCAAAGCAAATTTTAATTGCTTACTGTTATCCACTTTAATCACGCATGCATTTATCACAAGTTTCGTGTAACGTTCAAACATGAAGAAACTGGAAATAAATCTCTCTGCCTTCCTTTGTTTTAATACGAAATTTATTGCTTCTCAATCAAGATATGTTGCCACTTTATAAATTTTTCCCCTGCCGTGACCACTTTAAAACCTGAAGCTCATTTATATATACCAGCTATTCCAAATACCTTTGCATCTCCTATAGCTTGTATTATCTCCTTCTTGCGTACAAAGCTTCAAATCAGGTAATTGTTTTTTCTTTGTCTTTTTCTTTTCTTCTTCCAGTTTTACTTTCTTCTTCTTGTTGTTCTCTGTTTCCCTTTTGCCTTGCTCGGCTACTTCTCCACAACGTCACATCCCTCTAAGTTTTCATAACCGAGCTTATATCCCAAACAAGCCCATGGTTAATATATTATAATATTTTTCTAAAATATTTTTGAAATAAAATTTATGTAATTCAACTAAAAATTTGACTTAAGGCTTTAAAATTTGAAAGGTGTTTTGTTTTTTTTAGTTAAATTTTTGTAAGTTAATAATTGGTTTTAAAGTGAATTTAAAGATTTTATTTACGATAAATGACATAATAATTAAATTTGATTTAATATGGAGTTGAAATCTAACCTAGAAATTTTAATAAAAGTTATTTTCGAAAATGGATATGTTTGGTATAATAAATAATGTACTTTAAATTGATAAAATGAAAGACGATTGAAATGGAACATTTTGGAATAACTTTTATTTAACTTGAATCATAGTTGAATTGATGTCTAAATAAATAAAGTTGTGAAGAAAATTTAGTGTATATTAACTATAAAAGGAATTTTTTTTATGGAACGGATGTGTTTTGTAAGTAAATAATTGAAAATGTTGTTTTCAAAGGGAAAGGTGAAATGTCAATTTATGACTCAACTTGAAAATTTGAAATTGGGTTTTAAATAAAATTGTTAGGTTAAGTAAATAAATGAGAATTTAGTTTTATTTAGGAAGTGGGTATTTTTAAATTAAGTGTAAAGTTATTTGGAAAAATATATATACAAGTTAAGTAAAATTGGGAAATTCTGACTTACAAATGATTCATAGTAAATTTGGATATTTTATTTATAAAATTTATTTTATTTAATCATAAGATAAATGGTATCCAAATGAACATTTTTTCGAAGTAGGAATATGATTTTTAAAGTTAAGAATGGTTAAAAATTTAAATTTTAATGTTTCTGAATTCGACAATGTTTTGAAATTGAAGTGGCAGAGATGTGTTGTAATTAAGAAACAGAGAAAGTTTGCATTGAAGAATAGTTTAGGCAGAGACGCAAGTTTGTGTAAATACATATTTTTCAAAACTAGATAAGTTAGGGTATGCCGGTGGAAATAATAATAATAATAATAATAATAAATAGTATTGCCATGCCTATGAAGTTGGGGTCGGGATGTGGGGTAAGGCTGTCGAGCAAAAGCTGAACCAAAATTTCTTTTATTCTATTCGTTCCAGTTGTTTCGAAAATTTTGCTTTGACCGTGATTTTAAAAGTCGCGTATTTGGTATTTGGATCTTATTTTAGATTTGAATCAAGGCGTGGCATCCGCGGAAACCTAATCGTGCCATTTGTACGATCTTTTATCAAGTGGTAAAATCGTTTGAATCTGATTATCTGCAGTTTAAGGTGAGTATTTCTCACCAGACAAACATACCTATATTTCTTTGAATTATCGCAAGTGTATGTGTAAATTATTATTTAAATGTCATCTGTCTGTAATATAACGTATGATGTTAAACCCCATTTTAAATTGACACCTCATCAGTTGTTTATCTGTTGTAATATAGTTGCAGTTATATTATTTAATGCTTATTTACTGTTAAATCATCACTGCAAGTTCCCTGTAAATTGAGATCGTTATAGACTGAAATGATAGGCCTGTACGATAATTATTTATTCATTTATTTATTTAATTGTTTAATTTTAAATATTTAACTTGGGATTGCGGGTTTGAAATGATAGAACCCGGGGTTTTTGTAAATTGCGGATTGAAATGATATAAATCCGTATCACTTGACCTAGGCTAGAAAACTATATACAGACCCGTGGTTTCTATAGTATTTTTCAGAAATATTTTAAATTTATTTTGGAAGTTTATAATATTCCGATTTAAATGTATGTAAAGGATTTTATTTATAATGATTTTGAATGAGTTAAAAATGTTAAATAAATAAATAAATGTTTGAATAAAATTTTGGAATATAACTTATTTTGGAAATTCTGGGTTTTGGTAAAAGTAAGAATTCAGTTAAGAAAATATTTGATAATAAGTTATATTTGGAATTTAAAACTAAATTGTTAAGTTATTAATCTATTACAGCATTTAAATGCTGTCTTTTAAAATTGGACTGTTTTAACTTGTAAACTTTAGATAGCATTTCATAAGTGCTATAGAAACTGAAATTTGATATTTTTAATCAATTTGTGGAAATAATCTTTGGGAAAAGGGGATTAAAATTTGGAATTTAATATGTAATTAATAAAATAAGGAATTGATTTTTTTTTGAATGGGTTTTATGGAAGAATTTAATTTTAAAAGGTGAGAAGAAAATTTAATTCCTAAATAAATTGAATAGATTTAAATGGTATATTTAAATGACCAATGTTTAAAAACAATAATTTGATATTGTAGTATTGGAAATATATTTCGATTTATAAAGTAAATACCATTTTTAAAGTTGTAACCACGGGTTATAATAACGTTTGGTTGTTAAAGAGACCGGGATTGGATATCTGGCATACTCTCTGTCGATACCGAAAACCACTTTGACTAACCGTGTACACGGTGGAGAGCCCAGAATGAAGTAGGTTGGTGGCGACGATTCCTGTAAGGTAAATACATGGACCCAACTCCCGTGAGTTGGCATAAGGTGGCTAAAACAGGAGCGATTCTCGGGCCAATGAGGTCATTCCTCTGATCGAACGCACTCCTTCGATACTATACTCTGACTTTGGATTGTTTCGGTGGCCACTATGGATTTCTTTGATTTGGGGGTGTTAGTTCGAGGTGGGCGGTAGCTGCGGCTAGGCGTTACCATCAGCCCGAGTAGCAATTGGTATATCTACCCTGGCATTGCCTAGTTGTGCCGTGTCACCTACCCTAGCGCGCCTTATACAATTTTGGTTTTGTACCATACCTATGGAGTGCCCTCTGACGACGCCCAGTATGGGGGAGATTACGGTACTGTATAGACCATGGGAATATATTCTGTGTTAAGGGCTATATGGGTAACCCCTTAACGCTATTAAAAAGTAAGTTTATTTTATAAATAGACACTATTATAATAGCGCAATATACTACATAGTAAATAGTTTAACGGGTCCTTAGAGGATGAGCGGTCCCAAGCATCCTTTAAGTTACTTGCTCTATATTACAGTACACTTGAATTAGCTTACACTATATAAGTATGTATGTCCTGACTCGAGTGTTTATGTTTTATTTTACGCTCGGGTCAGCCTGAGTTGCAGTTCAGTCATCATTCCGGAGCTAGGACTTCTGTAGATCCTTTCAAGTTGCTGGCTTCTTTCTGTCCGCTATCTTATTTATGAAATCAAGACTTTAGGATTTTTATTTGATTATTTAAACTATATTTGGGATGGAAGACTTTGTAATTTGTTGAGACTATTTATAGTGGCTTCATGAACCACTAAGTATTTTTAAATTCCGCTGCGAGTATTCTGATTCTGTGTCTGTGATTCTGTGATTAATTATTTACTGTATATTTTGAGATTCGCCAAATTTTATTTACAACGCGGTATTTTAAACAATTCAAGTCCGATATGTGCGGATGCGAATGGTTGAAAATATCAGGTCGTTACATTTGGTATCGGAGCTTTGGCTCTTGGCAAAAACTTAGAATGTATGGTAAATTTGATTTACAGAATCACTTTCATTCGAGCTTGAATCTCTTCCTTTTGATTCGATTTCCTTTGAATTTTGGAACGTTCCCTGCGGTTCCGAAGTTCATTCGTGTCCCTCACTATTCATTTTCTTTCGATTCTGGAGTATCCCATAACTCCATTTCGGATGATCTTTATAGTGAATTGGCGGTCTCGCCAATATTCTAATAAAGGGGTGAAACTCCTTTACAATTAGCATGGATTCACCAGAGATTTATATTTAACCTTGGTTTAGATGCTAGTATCTTTGGTTATTCCGAACTCTATCTCTTCGGATCGAATGGTAAATCTACATTCGATCTGATTCTTTGAGTCACGGTTGACCCGGTTAAGGTTGCCCGCGATTTATATAAACTTATCTGGTTCCTTATTCTGTTATTTAACCATCGGATCTTCTGATTCCATTTTATCTTTATATCAAAATTTTCTTTGATTTGAATCCATCAAATTTGAATCTCTATCCTTGTTTTGAAAAAAATTATTCCTATATTTGGGAAAAATCTAATATAATATATATAATTATAATTTTCAGAATTTAACTAGTTGTTTAGAGATAATAGTGTTTGATTTTATTTATGGTTTTGTAAACCATTGGTTTTGTCTTATATAAATAATTGAACTATAAAACATGGTTATAAATTTATTTGGAAACAGAAATGGATTTAAAACAAGAATTTAAGAATTTAATTTCTGATAGTTTCAAACCTTGTGTTTAAAGTCTTAAAAGGATATATTATTGTTTAAATTGTTTTCGAATATAAATTTGTTTCCAAAGAATTTTAAAGTTTTAAAAATTAGTGCTCTTCTCTTTGTCGCTGGAAAATAATTTCGGGGATGACTACAACATCATCGACATTCATTTTCGAGTATCGAAGTAAAGAGACCATGTTGTAGTTTTGCTTCAAAAACTTAATTGATTTGAATTTCTAAATATGACTTAATTTATAATATATTTAGATATATGATTTAAATTTGATTTGACATATGCTATATGTATGTATTTATTTATCTCTAAAGGGTTTGAAGTAAATTGGAAATTTAATTCATAAATTTATGTTAAAAGGTGATTCTAATGATAAAATAAAGTCAAATTTGGAATGAATATTTAAACTTGAATAATATAGTTGGAAAATTTTACTTGTCTAATTGCATGCCAATATAACTTACCTAAATCATTCAGAAATTAACTATGTAATTGGATAATGTATAATATAAAAGGATTTTATAATTAAAAATTTGAGTGGTTATAATAAATGTTATACATTTAAAGTTTCAGTTACAACAAGACAAATAGAGGTAAATAGAAATAAAATAATAATTGAATAATATACAATATCAAATGGTGTTAAAGGAAATTTAGAAATATATTGGAATAGTTATATTAAATATAATCTACTTAATATATGCGATAAGATATATTAAGTAGAATATATTTAATAATAATCTGGAATAAAGAAGAATTAAATTTGTTGAATAAAAGATGATTATTATAAATGACTATACAAATTTCTGATTTTAGAAATTTTAATTTCAAAATAATTGGATAATAAGATAATTAATTTGGAAATAGTTAAGATTGATTTAACTTCTGTAAAAATTAAATGAATTAAATCAATTATTGAATATTAATTGAATTTATATGGTTTAGATATTGAGAAAAATATTTGACATAGATGAGAAAAATATTGAGAAAAATAAATTTAATAATAGTTTGGAATAAAGAAGAAACTAAATGGGGAATTTAGTTTATTTTGGGAAATGGTAAATTTACTTTAAAAATTAAGTTAAATTACCATTTCAAATTTGGACTAAAATTAAACATTTTAAATTAGAATGTTATAACACCTTGTGAAAAAATTGGAAAAAAAAAATGGACGATTTTTTTTAGTGTAGGGATATTATACAAGTAAATATGTAAATAATAAATGTTAAAATTTTAAGTGTAAATAGATGAAATCAATGATTAATTTAAAATTGAATTTTTATTGTTTAGATTAATGATTCTAGTTTAAGTTTCAATTTAGTTTTCTTTCAGGTTGTTTCTATTTCCCTACCTTCTTACTTTTCGAGGACGAAAAGTTCTGAGTGGGGGAGAGTGTAACAGCCCAATTTTTTTAACAAGTATTTTTCACTTGTATTTTAAAAACTTTGGGGTCTATTTAAAGTGGAAAAAAAAACAATTGACCAAATTTTTAATTAAATAATAAGATCTCTGAAATTTTGACATGGTTAAGAATTAACTTTAATTTGGAAATTTGGGGTTTTGTCGAAGATGGTAAATAACTTAATTTCTAGCAAAATCAAGTTTTAATTAAGAAAACATTAATAGCTTAGGTGGTTAAGACATCTGGGCTATTCACGACAGGTCACGAGTTCGAGTCTCAGCACGGTTAGAATTTCGAATTTTTTTTTAGTATATAAATGAACTGGGTAATTACGCGTTAAAAAGGGCGCGTAAATTTAGGGAATAAATACCATATATATATAAGATTATATATAAGAAAACGTATAGAATTTTAATCCGTTATTTTTCTCTTTCCAGTAAAATTTACTTCCCAATTATATACATATATAATTTGATTTAAATCATTTCCTTAAAATACTAAATATGGAAATTTAAAGTTGTGAAATGGTTAATTTTGTTAAAAGACAACTCCATTTGAATTTTAATAAAAGGAATTTTGTATATATATATATAATATGTGAAAACCAATTAAGTTTGTTAAGTAATAATTTTGAAGAATTTAGTGTATTAATGAACCGTTGGATTTCGCGTTTATAGGACGCGTAAAATTTATGGTATAAGTAACGTAATAAACGTATAAATTTAAAATGTTATTTTTATATAAATCTTGGGTGTTTTGTATTGCGTCAGTTTGGCGTATTTTAAAAATCATATTTCAACATCTATATGAATTAAAATATCAGTCAGTAGTTTTATAGCAAATGTTACTTTTTCCATATAACTTTAAAACATATTTTAGTGTTGCCTTGTATGTTCTGACTATTTAGTTGAAATTTAACCTTGCCCATCTTTTCAAATTCTCGCATACCCATTATATCTCTCTGGTTCCTATAATCACGCAAATCTTATTTGCCTATCTATTTCAAATAAATATATATATAAAAAAAAGAAACGTGATGCCGTTTCTTCAATCTACAATCAAATCTCTTGCCTAAATATCATCTTGATGGTCTGCATTCAAAATCACGCCACTATTAAATGGTATCAAATGTTGAAATCAAATTTTCATAAATTGGCAGTATAAATTCACGCAGACTTATCCGTTCAAGCTAAAGAAACTGGAAAGAAATCACAATCTTTTATCACTTGCCTCCTTATATTCGTTTCCTTTATCAATTTATCTCTTACGTTTTCTGGTCTACAATATAATTTCAAACCTGCCTACTATATATATCTCTCTGCAAATTTGTTCTTGCCAATATCTTTTATCAAAGGGGAAACATAAATCACGCAGTCTTATCCATTCAACAAAAAGAAATCTTGCAATCAATCTGGTAACTGATCAAGCAATTTTTGTAAACATTATTTCGTTGCCTATTCAGTGCAAAGCAAATTTTAATTGCTTACTGTTATCCACTTTAATCACGCATGCATTTATCACAAGTTTCGTGTAACGTTCAAACATAAAGAAACTGGAAATAAATCTCTCTGCCTTCCTTTGTTTTAATACGAAATTTATTGCTTCTCAATCAAGATATGTTGCCACTTTATAAATTTTCCCCCTGCCGTGACCACTTTAAAACCTGAAGCTCATTTATATATACCAGCTATTCCAAATACCTTTGCATCTCCTATAGCTTGTATTATCTCCTTCTTGCGTACAAAGCTTCAAATCAGGTAATGGTTTTTTCTTTGTCTTTTTCTTTTCTTCTTCCAGTTTTACTTTCTCCTTCTTGTTGTTCTCTGTTTCCCTTTTGCCTTGCTCGGCTACTTCTCCACAACGTCACATCCCTCTGAGTTTTCATAACCGAGCTTATATCCCGAACAAGCCCATGGTTAATATATTATAATATTTTTCTAAAATATTTTTGAAATAAAATTTATGTAATTCAACTTAAAATTTGACTTAAGGCTTTAAAATTTGAAAGGTGTTTTGTTTTTTTTAGTTAAATTTTTGTAAGTTAATAATTGGTTTTAAAGTGAATTTAAAGATTTTATTTACGATAAATGACATAATAATTAAATTTGATTTAATATGGAGTTGAAATCTAACCTAGAAATTTTAATAAAAGTTATTTCCGAAAATGGATATGTTTGGTATAATAAATAATGTACTTTAAATTGATAAAATGAAAGACGATTGAAATGGAACATTTTAGAATAACTTTTATTTAACTTGAATCATAGTTGAATTGATGTCTAAATAAATAAAGTTGTGAAGAAAATTTAGTGTATATTAACTATAAAAGGAATTTTTTTTTATGGAACGGATGTGTTTTGTAAGTAAATAATTGAAAATGTTGTTTTCAAATGGAAAGGTGAAATGTCAATTTATGACTTAACTTGAAAATTTGAAATTGGGTTTTAAATAAAATTGTTAGGTTAAGTAAATAAATGAGAATTTAGTTTTATTTAGGAAGTGGGTATTTTTAAATTAAGTGTAAAGTTATTTGGAAAAATATATATACAAGTTAAATAAAATTGGGAAATTCTGACTTACAAATGATTCATAGTAAATTTGGATATTTTATTTATAAAATTTATTTTATTTAATCATAAGATAAATGGTATCCAAATGAACATTTTTTCGAAGTAGGAATATGATTTTTAAAGTTAAGAATGGTTAAAAAT
Organism: Allium cepa; assembly: GCA_030765085.1. Classification (NCBI taxonomy): domain Eukaryota; kingdom Viridiplantae; phylum Streptophyta; class Magnoliopsida; order Asparagales; family Amaryllidaceae; genus Allium; species Allium cepa. Next base: position 390,272,870 of record CM060932.1, on the reverse strand, counting down.
TTAAATTTTAATGTTTCTGAATTCGACAATGTTTTGAAATTGAAGTGGCAGAGATGTGTTGTAATTAAGAAACAGAGAGAGTTTGCATTGAAGAATAGTTTAGGCAGAGACGCAAGTTTGTGTAAATACATATTTTTCAAAACTAGATAAGTTAGGGTATGCCGGTGGAAATAATAATAATAATAATAATAATAATAATAATAATAATAATAAAATAATAATAATAATAATAATAAATAGTATTGCCATGCCTATGAAGTTGGGGTCGGGATGTGGGGTGAGGCAGTCGAGCAAAAGCTGAACCAAAATTTCTTTTATTCTATTCGTTCCAGTTGTTTCGAAAATTTTTCTTTGACCGTGATTTTAAAAGTCGCGTATTTGGTATTTGGATCTTATTTTAGATTTGAATCAAGGCGTGGCATCCACGGAAACCTAATCGTGCCATTTGTACGATCTTTTATCAAGTGGTAAAATCGTTTGAATCTGATTTTCTGCAGTTTAAGGTGAATATTTCTCACCAGACAAACATACCTATATTTCTGTGAATTATCGCAAGTGTATGTGTAAATTATTATTTAAATATCATCTGTCTGTAATATAACGTATGATGTTAAACCCAATTTTAAATTGACACCTCATCAGTTGTTTATCTGTTGTAATATAGTTGCAGTTATATTATTTAATGCTTATTTACTGTTAAATCATCACTGCAAGTTCCCTGTAAATTGAGATCGTTATAGACTGAAATGATAGGCCTGTACGATAATTATTCATTCATTTATTTATTTAATTGTTTAATTTTAAATATTTAACTTGGGATTGCGGGTTTGAAATGATAGAACCCGGGGTTTTTGTAAATTGCGGATTGAAATGATATAAATCCGTATCACTTGACCTAGGCTAGAAAACTATATACAGACCCGTGGTTTCTATAGTATTTTTCAAAAATATTTTAAATTTATTTTGGAAGTTTATAATATTTCGATTTAAATGTATGTAAAGGATTTTATTTATAATGATTTTGAATGAGTTAAAAATGTTAAATAAATAAATAAATGTTTGAATAAAATTTTGGAATATAACTTATTTTGGAAATTCTGGGTTTTGGTAAAAGTAAGAATTCAGTTAAGAAAATATTTGATAATAAGTTATATTTGGAATTTAAAACTAAATTGTTAAGTTATTAATCTATTACAGCATTTAAATGCTGTCTTTTAAAATTGAACTGTTTTAACCTGTAAACTTTTGGTAGAATTTCATAAGTGCTATAGAAACTGAAATTTGATATTTTTAATCAATTTGTGGAAATAATCTTTGGGAAAAGGGGATTAAAATTTGGAATTTAATATGTAATTAATAAAATAAGGAATTGATTTTTTTTTTGAATGGGTTTTATGGAAGAATTTAATTTTAAAAGGTGAGAAAAGAAAATTTAATTCCTAAATAAATTGAATAGATTTAAATGGTATATTTAAATGACCAATGTTTAAAAACAATAATTTGATATTGTAGTATTGGAAATATATTTCGATTTATAAAGTAAATACCATTTTTAAAGTTGTAACCACGGGTTATAATAACGTTTGGTTGTTAAAGAGACCGGGATCGGATATCTGGCATACTCTCTGTCGATACCGAAAACCACTTTGACTAACCGTGTACGCGGTGGAGAGCCCAGAATGAAGTAGGTTGGTGGCGACGTTTTCTGTAAGGTAAATACATGGACCCAACTCCCGTGAGTTGGCATAAGGTGGCTAAAACAGGAGTGATTCTCGGGCCAATGAGGTCATTCCTCTGATCGAACGCACTCCTTCGATACTATACTCTGACTTTGGATTGTTTCGGTGGCCACTATGGATTTCTTTGATTTGGAGGTGTTAGTTCGAGGTGGGCGGTAGCTGCGGCTATGCGTTACCATCAGCCCGAGTAGCAATTGGTATATCTACCCTGGCATTGCCTAGTTGTGCCGTGTCACCTACCCTAGCGCGCCTTATACGATTTTGGTTTTGTACCATACCTATGGAGTGCCCTCTGACGACGCCCAGTACGGGGGAGATTACGGTACTGTATAGACTATGGGAATATATTCTGTGTTAAGGGCTATATGGGTAACCCTTTAACGCTATTAAAAAGTAAGTTTATTTTATAAATAGACACTATTATAATAGCGCAATATACTACATAGTAAATAGTTTAACGGATCCTTAGAGGATGAGCGGTCCCAAGCATCCTTTAAGTTACTTGCTCTATATTACAGTACACTTGAATTAGCTTACACTATATAAGTATGTATGTCCTGACTCGAGTGTTTATGTTTTATTTTACGCTCGGGTCAGCCTGAGTTGCAGTTCAGTCATCATCTCGGAGCTAGGACTTCTGTAGATCCTTTCAAGTTGCTGGCTTCTTTCTGCCCGCTATCTTATTTATGAAATCAAGACTTTGGGATTTTTATTTGATTATTTAAACTATATTTGGGATGGAAGACTTTGTAATTTGTTGAGACTATTTATAGTGGCTTCATGAACCACTAAGTATTTTTAAATTCCGCTGCGAGTATTCTGATTCTGTGTCTGTGATTCTGTGATTAATTATTTACTGTATATTTTGAGATTTGCCAAATTTTATTTACAACGCGGTATTTTGAACAATTCAAGTCCGACATGTGCGGATGCGAATGGTTGAAAATATCGGGTCGTTACAAATTTTATAATGGTCGCTTCTAACTAGCCCTATTCTCTGCACTAACAGACAGTTTTACCTAGTAGTACCCTTTGTTAATATGGGTCTCGGGTTAGGGTGTTACACCTGTGTCAGTTATAAATTTGTATATTTATTTACATTTACATTTACATTGCTTTTATTATTGTTCTTATTTAAGATGATATACATAGCATATTGGTTGCCACAACCTCTAATTTGGAACATTTCTAACTCAAAGCTCTTTAATTAAGATTAATCATCAATTTAGGATTGACATCTGTATTCGAAATCACATAGTGAAGTTCGAGCCCGAATACTCTTTTATAATAAGTTTGTTGTTTCTATAAATAATCTATAGTATTTTCTAAATACTCAAGAACACTCTAAACTATCATTTAGTGATCTTAATTCAGATTGGGTGCTTTCTTCTTGTTGATTACATAAGAATAATGCAATATTGTAGATAATACATTATGTATGACAATTTATATTGCCAATGCATAATAAATCCCTCTTACATGCTCCATATTAAACATTTGGATATGGTGTCTATGAATATTGTCTATGACAATCCCAATATCCTTTTGTATTGATTATAAAAGTGTCATTTTCAAAGCCTATACCGAGAATTAGTGTAACGACCTAGGGTTTGGTCGCTTAAACTAGGCAATTATGTGTGTGTATATATATTTTATATAGACATTAAATGAATTTTTATAGATAAATAAACTCATTTTAATTAATAAATAATGATGATAAAATCATTTTCAAAATGTGTTTACCAAATTAAATAGTTCGTAGAAAACCAGAAAATGTGACCGAAGAACATTTTTCGAAATTTCGACCTTTCGATACCGGAAAGTTGTTGGAAACATTATTCATCTTTGTTCACTATATATACACATATATAATAGATAAACTATATAATAAAATGCTAAAGAATATATTATCTTATGTTAATTACGTTTAAGAAGTGATGTGACAACTCATGGGTTTAAAAATAATAAACTTATATATATATATATATATATATATATATATATATATATATTTATATATATTTATCTCTTGTCATATCCCTTGAGCCATCATTACTTAAGTGATATAACTATAGAGGGAAAGGATTTGACATGAGAGTGGAAGAGAAAAGACGATGTGATTTGACAAAATGATGAGGTGTGAGATCTTGCTTAAAAATGGCACTTGAATTTCTCATTTACTTACCTACTCTTCCTCCAACCACAACTTCCTCATTCCTACCTCAAATGGTAATATTTTTTTTTTGAAATCACTTAAAATTCTTGTGGCTACAACATTCTAGTTGACTATTTTCTCAATTTCGAACATAGCTATGTCAAAATACCCAATCTTTGCAAAGCAATTTTTCACCCAGAATTTCAAGTCTGAAAATTACCCTTCTTCTTTTGATCTTAACTTCCTCAAAACAAATCAAAAATGCGTGATTCTTTCTTTAAGATGATAGAGGAAATAATTTCCTAAAACCTTTATTTTGACCATATTTTAAAATTTTATGATTTACCTTTTCAAAATTCAGTGGAAATTTGACCCATTTTATGTCCATTTATTGTTGAAATCGATGATAACCCGAAGCTCCTCTACCTCCAAGATATTACTCCACATCCACCCCCATACCTTTGGATGAGCCTACATACACCTGGGCCAAGCCTATTTTGAGAGTTTCTAGCACCTAAGGCCTTCGTTCTTTAAATCCAGTGAGTCATTGGCAAGTTTAGCTTAAGTTTGGGTAGCTTTTGCGAAAGTTTGGTGAGTAAAATAACTCACTTTTTAGTATAAAGGTTAGCTTAAATTTTGACATTAAATGTGATGAGTATATAGTGTTATATTGGTTAGTTATGATGTTGATAATCATTGATTTGAATAGTGTTGGTCGATGGATTTGGTTTTGCGATTTGGTTGTGATATTATGTAATTAATAAGCATGAATCTTTGTGAGTATATATGTGGTATATGGTAAGGATGATGTATGTTATGTGATGTATGATTGTGCATGTGAATTAAGGCCATGATGTTTAGAAACAAAGTTAGTGACTTTATATGAATTGCGACGGATCCGAGACCCGAATGGAATCTTGTTCGTTTATTTTTTTAAAGATTTAAAAGTTTTAAATTGGTTTTTAAAGTTTGTAAAACTTTCTAAAAGGTTTATAAATATGAAATGGTAAAGTTAGTGAGGTGTTTATGCTTTAAAAATATGTTAAAGCAAACTACATTCATTGCGATAATCACTATGGATGCAGTTCAATTAAAGTTCTGAATTTCCATTTCAATTTTTTTAATTAGAAACTGTTTTGCGAAAAGTTTTCAAACATAATTAGTAACATTAAAAAGTAATTAATTTTGTAATTTAATTATTTAATTAGTTAATTAAATGGTAATTGGCAATTAATTTGTAATTAAGAAGGTGGTTAGAGGTTAATCATCGCTTAAGTTAAGGTAATGACTGCTAATTAATAAATGAAGTTTTAATTAGTGATTAATGTGGTTAAGAAGTAATTAAGTGATTAATTAATTATTTAATTATGATTAATGGTTAATTAATTAATTATTTATTTAGTGGATTATTTAATTAATATTTGATTAATTAAGGTTTAACTTCTAGAACAATTTGATTTAACCTTAACCAAGTTGCATTAGAAAGTTAATTAGTACTTAATCAAGTTCATTAAGACTAGTTAGAATTTTGTTATGATTTAATCATGATTTAATTAAGATTTAGTTAGGGTTTAAGTTGATTAAATCTATTTATATCTTTTCAAAGGTGATTTAAAACTAAAATGAATGTGTTTAAATTTTCTTTTTAAAGCGGACTGATTCAAATCAAAGGATCTCTTGTCCGGACCCTTAGGTCACCCAGATGATTAAGAGTATTAAATGACATCCGTTAGCAGAACAAAAAACCATTCTACTATAGTGTAAGTGATTTGATTGTATGGACATGTGTTAAGCAGAATAGATCTTCGTTCTACTATAAATTGATTGAATTGTTTGGACATCTATTTAGCAGGATAAATCACTATCCTGTTGTTATGTTATATGGACTTGTATATGCCAATTAGTTATATTAACGCGTTATTCCTTGATTGGATATGAACTGTATTTACATATATGGTAGCTTATGCAAATAATTGTTATGTGATTTGGAAATCGAACTGAAATTAAATGATAACTTAAATTTGTATCATTGAGACCGCTAAGCTTCATTTGGAATTTATAAAGTATAGTTTTGAATTTACTTTAATTCTTTAATCAATTTAATGCTAAGGGTTTATAAATGGTATTTCAAATTATATAATTCTTATAAAGGTAACTATAAAAGATAACTTGTTATAGAAAGGGTTTTTTACTAACACAAAGAGCTATTAAGGTGTTTTACAAATGATGTTTTGTAAATATTATTTATAAAAGATATTTTATAAAGGAGTATAGAAAGGTTTATATTAAGAGTTTTAAAAATAGGAAAAAGGTTTATAATTCATTTCAGAAATTTGGAATGAGGTTTATAAATTAACTTAAGAGTTTATAAAAGTAGGTTATAACTTTTTATTGAAATTTATAAGTTAACTGAAATATGATATGAGCTTTTGAAAAGAGAATTTTTGATAAAGGTTAATCGTGATGTTTTATTTGGAAGAAATGTTTTGTTATTTAATACGGAATTCGGAAAGAAGAAAACTTTAAAAGAGTTTGTAAATACGCTTATACTGTAAGATAAGCACATAATTTTGTTTTCAAGGCATGAAAAGTAAAATGTTTTGGTAATATACTTATCCCATTGAGATAAGTATATAAATGTTTCCCAAGTATAAAAGAAATTTAAGGGGTTTGAAAATAGTGTTTTGAAAATATCCTTTGGTCAGGTTTTATAAATTGGTTTTATTAATTAAAGAGAATTAATAAAGGCATAGTGGATTCCATTTGGAAATTAAACCATGATGGGATGTTTGTTTATTTGATAATGAAATTACCAACTATCAAATCTGGACAAAAACGTAATTTTGGAAATATCTAGGAGAAACGCATGAATTATATGGTACAGTTACCGTTGAAGGTGTCATACAGTATGTATAAACTTATTTTGGCTTCCAGAACGAATGATAAGAGAATTCATCCACTAACGGCTAGGATGTGAACTCCGCTCTTATCTTTGTTTGTTTATTTCCTAAAGAAATGAGATTGAGTTATTGGGGCCGTCGAAAGTTTTTTCAAAGTGATCGGGATGGATATCTTATTCGAAAACCACTTCGATCCAACTCAATGTTTCATATTGAAGACATCTTGAAGAGCACAGAACTGAAGATGGAGTTTTTTAAGTGCAAGGGCTATTTTCTATTTTCCATGGGAGGGATTCTCCGTAGTGAATGTAATAGAAGTAGTGCCTTTGGTTTCATTTAGTCCCAGAATGAACTTGTATGGATGAATGCTAACATTGCATTAATTCCTGGAGGATAGTGTTAGCATTCCAAGTGGAAAGTGCTAAAGAAAGATAAGATGTAGCCTCAAGCCTCATCAACCAGGAATGACTAAAACATGGGAGATGCAGTAGGGCAATGTGGGTCGCACCCAATAGGATATGCCATCGTCTTTCTAGATGACCATTTATATTTCTAGATTCAGTTATGCATACGAGCTCAGTAAAACGGTTAAGAACAGCTGGGGTGATGACATATTCGATACTATCTGCCAAGGGTAAGGCCATTCCAGTGTTGGCAGGGGTCGTTAGGTACGATCTTGATACATTGTTCTGGAAGCGTACTGTAACGGGCGGTACCCCAGTCATTAGTTGGAGTACATTCTCCAATACAAGCTTAACAGTTTAGTTTTATACCAAATAAATTGGAACATGAGATGCAAGCATTCCAGCTATTTTAATATTTTACTATGAACCCTTAGACATTATTATATTATCACTGGATTTTCTATAAAAGTGTTTGGTTATCGTAAGGTAAAAACCAATTCGTGTTTATGTGCGACGAGGTCTTACGAGATACCTTTGATTTTAAAGGATTTTTCAAGTTAATAAATCAATAAAGTTTTTTGTGATTTGAGCTTACTCACGCTGGTATTCCAGACTGACTTGGGAGTTATTTCCTTATAATGCTCAGGTCAAACCAAGCATGTCTACAGGTTAGCATTAAATGCTTTAGAGCTATGGAGTTGAGTTGGAGGCCCTAAACATACTTTTATATTTTGGATATCTTCCATTGTGTATGTGTTATGTGTGTTTGTCTGTTGTTGCAAGGACTGGTGTTATAACTGTCCAACTCTACTATGTATATGTATTAAAAAAAGGTCTTGGATTTTGTAAAGACTTGATTATATTATATATTATTCTGTTGCGTTGTGAGATTCCATGTTTTTCAGTTTCTACTTATCTTTCTTTTCTACTTTCTTTCCCTTAACAATCTGCCTTTTCGGCACTTCGTGGTTTGGCATATGAATACTGAAAATGTATTAGTGTTTACTTATGGTTCATTATAATTAGACAACCAAACTATAATGATTTGAACATGAGTAAATCGTTAACAATAAAAAGTTTGTGTTTACTTATGGCTTTAGGAATATTATAGTACCCTTAATTTTCTTTCTTATAGACACACGCTTCCTTTGCTTTTAGACTTAAAATCAAAATGTTTGATTTCTCTATCAATTCTGGTGCTTATCAAATGATACTTTTGTATCGGTTCTTGGATCTTATCCTGATCCCACAAGCTCAAGATCGCTCCCATTAACTTCAAGACACTTTGGTTGTTATGTACAAACATCCTATTTCAAATCATTATTTAGAGTTTCTATTTTCAATATGTATACCAAAACTCAAAGTCATATTGGGGATATTTTTGCGAGTAAAATCCAAATTAACTTAAGCATGTTGAATGATGAGTCTGTTACACTAATTTCAACAACTAAAATTTGGGATGTTATTCTTATCAATGTTGCTTACAATATTCCAACAACAATGGCCTTCTTCTTAAAGACCCATTTGCGGTCGATTGATCATGTCCCTTTAGGTACAACTATCAAAAACATATTTTGATACCATGCTTGGAATCTATTCAGGATTTGCGCTTCATATCATTGAGTAGAGTCAATACTCTTTATGGCGTTATTAACAACTGAGGAATTCTATTCTCGACTTTGACAAGAAACTCATAGTTTCCATTTAATGTATGGGAATACTTGTTAGACATTCTAACATGTGTGCATTTAGGCTTGGTTAATTTCATTTCATCCATAGCAATCGGTTTTATCTTTGGTTCGTATCCAAATCTATTTTACTGCCGACAATTTGTAAAAGAATTACTTCCTCATGAAATTAGTATTTCTCTGAACAATAATTGTTCTCAATGAAATGAAATAGGTATTCACGAACATTTTATGAATTTTCTTATGTATGTAACTAATTTGGTTTTTATTTTACAAAGCTTATGTCCATGATATAAATTGGTCAATTAATATTGATTGGTCCTAAACTTCTCTGGGATGGTCCACACAAGATCCTTTATAAACAATTATTACATGTGGCCTTTCGACTCACACAACCTATCAATTCTTTGACCTAGGATATATATGGGTCTCTTATAAACTCTTATCATGTATGATCTAGTAAGCTATGCTGTAGATAAAATTAATATTAACCTTATGTACTTGCACTTAAATGCACGACCTTATAGAAAGTAGCCAACACAACTTCCCTTAATATCAATCATACTTTGTCTAACAAAATACAGTTACTCCATATCGATACATCATCATTTATCATAGGAAAGAGTGATTTTGAGACTAAATCTTATTAATTTCAGCTACTTTTGGAACCCTTTCAAAGACACGCACCTCTTTAAACAAATCAAATTTATTTATTTCCTTTGAACGTTATGTCTTTCTATTTCCATTTTATATTTAATGAACTAATCATAAATAGCCTACTTGTGTATCGAATACACATGTTTATTTCTATGACGATTCATTTGTGAATTTGACAAAATAATTAAATTCGTTTTTTTATCATCAGACTTACGAATTGGATACATCTGTTTGTATCAGTACGAAGAGCTTATCAACTATTTTGTTGCTCCCACTGAATGGGTGCTTTGTCCTCAATCCTCCGAGATACAATTCATCAATATTATGATTCATAATCAAATGATTATTCTGCAAAAATATGGATTAGTCCGTAATTCCAAAAAAATTATAAAAATTTCGAATATATCTATATTTTCTACTACATCATTTATATTATGAAAACAAATACCATTGTTTTAGTTTTATCTTATAATGAATATTTGTAATATTTATATTGAAATGAAACTATGTCTATTTTCAATCAATATTGAGACAATTATTATTTCATAAATAATATTTGTTACTGTAACATGTCGAGTTTTCGTTGCCGAAAAACCGAATAGTTAGGGTTTTTAAAAAGAATTTAAGAAAAGAAAAAGAGAGAAAAAGGTAGAAGATAGATAGAAAAGAGAATAGAAAAAGATAGGGAAAAGAAAAATAGAGAATAGAACAGAAAGAAAATAGAACAGAACAGAACACAACAGAACAACATCAGAATCTCACAATTCGCGGCGGAACAACATATAATAATAAATGAATAATCTTTAAACAAAGAACTATATCAGTTATTACATTACATCACATTTCATTACATCATATCATCAGAGTGTACAACATCATACAACAACAAACAGTGCAGCGGAAAAAGAAATACTATATAACTAGTAATACGCCATGCCATCCATCTTGCCTCCAGCAACTCCAGAATATCCAGAATATCCTTATAAACCTTAACTCTTGACTGCCCGTGTGGAAATTGGTGGGCACCCAGAGTTTAGGAAGGAAAACAATAAACTCCGAGTCAGTCATGTGACTGGTGTGAGAACTCAAACAGTTTATTTATCTTTAAAATCAAAATAGAGGAATATTTTTAAATCGATTCGCAATGCTTTTAAAAATGAGACTACCATAAGGCCTCCCGCACACACACACAATGCAAACGCAGAATCGGAGGAGATTTCTCCTTATGATAGTCAAAGATGCTTGATACGCATTAAAAAGAAGCATTTGATATTATTACTAGTGCATAGTGTAGAAAATTATTTCGAAAATAAAGATATAAATCTTAGCCAGCATAGACATTTCGCACTTATGCCTACTATAGCTACCATGTTCAATAGCAGGTTACCGCCACATTCCATGGCAGGTTCTACAACTAAAACCGTACAAGTTTCGTATTGTTTCTTTGGATTTCCAACGAATGATCAGGCCAAGGAACTTCCCATTGCCACATGAGAATGCCTCTGGAAGGACATTCCCGAGAACCAAACCGGAACTCTGCCAACACAAGACCGGGTTACCCCTAACTGGGTAACTACTGAGACGAGCACGCCATTCCCCGATCGTAAACGACCTTTCTCACGGGATCCCGATAACCAACAACCACAAAGTAATAAATTCGCAGTAACCACATAGGTTAAATATCTGGGCTCCATACCATGATACCACCTCTATCCAGAAGGAAATGTACATACCCTAAAGGGAGCTACCCCTCATAACCTTGCCGCATCTTTCCTGTTTTGACCATTTCCGGGGTGTGAGGCTCGACGAAGTCACGTCCACAAAAACATACTTTATACAAAAGCCATGCTTTGGGTCAACAAATGATCATAGAAATGATCACAAAGATAGACGATCAAATAAATGATCCTATCACAATAATCAACACAATGATCATTTACAGCTACACTCAGCATGTCACATTACCAAATTGGGAATATATCGCCGATAACATTCAACTACATAACCTCTGAGCTCGTACGTCTCAGAGAAGGGTGTTAAGCTAAAAGAATAAATTCTCCGCCACCAACAGAAATATATTTGAAAGAAATCAGCTTTATATCTCAACTTGAAATGTCAGACACACAATCCATACAAGTCTGTTCCGGGCTCGAACAAAACCGAAGGCACTTACAAAGAAGTCCTTGCAATCCGGATATCCACAATCCTGATCGGATTCACCATCACATATGGAGAACTCTATACCGGAGCAACTCGGTGCAGAGTAAATCGACAGGTCATCCTATCGCTCTCGCAAATATCCGGACTTCAACACCGATCTTCAAATGCAATTCACAACGACGTATCACATATTCGGAATGGGTTATACGACCCCATGGTCCTTTCCCGGTTAACCCGAATAGTGAGCGTTTATTCAAAAATAAGTGTGGCATTCAAATTCAAACAAATCACATCAAATACCCATTCAAAGGGAAATATTGATAGTCGATTATTGAACTATCAATGGATATGCACAACATCACCAGATTCCAAATAATTTTCCAAATTATTTATTTTCCAAAATATCTTTACAAGATATATAATTTCAATACTTCAAAAATAAATCAATATTTATTTTTCTAAACCAATCCCACTTTCTTTTATAAATTCCTTAGTGAATTTACATTTCAAAATATCCATGCATATGATTTCAATAATTCATTTCAATTTATCTTCAAAAAGATAAATTCTCAAAACGTTTCATTTCACATTGGAAAAACATTTCCATACTTATTTATTCATAAGTAATTCACAAATTTTATTTATTTTCACCCTTGGAAAATATTCAATATACTTAAATCGAAATTTAGTATATATTTCATTCCATTAAGGAAATCATTCTCTTCAACATATTTATTTGGGCCAAAACGAATGTTGCGTAAAACATCATTACGAAGACCCAAAACCACTAGTATAGGGATTCGAAATTAAAATAGATATATAAATCCCAATACTATACAAAACATTTCCTTTCGGAAATCATTTACTATAACAACAGTGTTATAGTCCATCATCTCCTTCTATTTCTCGAAAACGTCTATTTCAACAATAAATGTTGAAATCTATGGTTTCGAATCTCAACACATTTTAAAACATTGTTCGATCGTTTTAATTCTATTTAAAACATCCAAATCCAAAACAATTTCTTTAACGTGTTATTCACTATTCAAAAACGTGAATATACTTCATTAACAATTTCATCCTTTTATTCATTTTAATTCAAAGGATTATTCACTATTCAAAAATGTGAATATAACTCCATTTATAGGTTTCAACAAATTTTCTTGTCAAAATAAGTCATTTGCGAATTTATAAACAACGTTTATAAATTCCATTTCTATTTATTTATAAAAACTTCCTTTTTATAAATTCTTTTATTAACCTATTCCAGTTTATAACTCAATTATAAACTAAAAGTTTATATTATAAGTTAAATACTTATAAAACGATTATTTTACAAAATCGTTCCTCTAAAGACTTTCCAAACCATAAATCTTATAACTTATAAGATTCATTTATTTAACCAAATCTATTCTTCAAATAACTTCACAAATTTATAATTCTTACTATTTATAAATTTCATTTATAACTTCACCGTTTATAATTCTATAAATTTCATTCTTTAATGAAATTCATTTTCACTTCATTCAAACACTTATAAAAACTCGTTTTATAATTTCAATATCTCAATTTATAAATATCCATTTATAAATCTCTTATATAAATCAATTCATATTAATATTTTAAAAACGTCTTTAAAATCCTTTATAATTTCATCATTTTGATTTATAAAATAATCAAATTTTGTAAATCCTATATTTAAACTTTTCACAATTATCTCAGAAATCCCAATTTAACTATTTTATAAAGTCATTAATTCCTTATTTTTAAAAATCAGCTTTTAACTATATTTCTTAAAAATCATAATTTTTATAACTTTAAAAATTATAACGTTTATTTATTTATAATGGATCAATTCCAAAATATAGTATATTCTCAAAAATCACTTTAAAAATCATTTTAAAATCCCAAAATTTAGTCCAATGATGCTACACACCAAATAGTCAATCACGACTACAACGATATCATATATCAATATGAAAATCCATCAAATATCAAAATATCTGAAATCATATAAATACTGTTGAGGAATCCAGTTGGATCCCTCCAACCTGTTTTCCTGCATCCAAAAACATTAGCACAATACCAATTTCGCTCCAGTACGAAATTATCGCGGTATATGTTTTTAATAAATATTATCCGCTTAATAGACGGCGCAATAGGGTCTCATCCGCTAAAAAATGCGGGGAATCAACAACTGCAATATATACATATGCCAATATATATATATTGATATTATTTATAATACCAATTTCACTGTTTATGAAATATTCGCGGTATATGTTTTTAATAAATAACATCCGCTTACTAACGGCGTATAATGTCTATTTTAACAATCAATATATAACAATCATCATTCAAACATGCATTCAAATATTTTAAATCTAACTATTTAAAATAAAATCGAAACTAATTCGATTGAGCGAGAAGTTCTCACCTTGATTTTAGTTCCGTTTTAGCGATTTATTTCGAATAAAATTAAACGTGCGTTTAATTTTACCCAAAATTCTCACTAACTCCAAACGACTCCAAACCAACTCCATCGCATAGTGCTCGTCCATACGATTCCAACGCAACTGGTTTCGCGCGTTTTCGACCTCGTATGAAAAAGATATACATTTTTGAAGTTTGTACACGATTTTAATAACTAATCTACAACATAAATTTTAATATTCAAACCTACAGCTAACACAAGCCATTGGATCTGCATCTAAGGCTTCACGTTCATCTTCCCAACCCCCTCACTATCTCACGCGCACGCACTAGTACAGGCCGCAACATGAACCCAACATCAAATATTAGGGTTACTTCTTGCATCCACCTCGCTCCACTAGAATTTGATCAGGAAGCTCCACCATGTTCGCCTTCCCCCATGCTACCTTCGGCCGCCACAGCTTGGAGCTCGGCCCCCTAGCTTGCTCGAAAAATGTGTATGAACGCGTGACACTCTCGGCTGCATTTCTCACGATCCATTGACCCTATCACGATCTTAACCGTTGAATAGGTCGATCACTCGATGCTCTACAATATTGTAGTTGGAAATTTCTCAAAACGATGCGTGGATTGGGAGTAATCGAAGGGGAAACGAGATGGAATTTCGGCCATTTATGGCTTTGCTGGCGGCTAGGGTTTATTTTCTTTTTATTTTTTTATTTTTTTAGAGATAGAGGGGGGTGTTGGTCTATTTATAGAAGAACGAACGAACACTATTCATCCCGATTTTCCAAACTCCGATTTACGCGCCGAAACTGACGTTCCTAGGGTTTATCCCGCGTTCCGGACACAATGGAACAGGTTTCGAAAGCTAATTCGGACATCTGTACGAGTTATGGCAACAAACATTCAATTTAAATTAAACCGATTTAAACCGATTTCTAGGCGTTTTAATTTGTAACGGACAAACGGTAAATCCAATCGACTTGAAATTTGAAACCTTACAATAATATCACATTACGGATCCGATGAAACTGGTTTCGTCGAAATCCGAGACTTTTTGAAAAATGGCTATTTTCACTCGTCAAATTTAAATTAAAAACAATTCGATGCGTTTCGAGCTGCCACGCTCAAACGATAACTCCGATTGACACGAAAATTGAAATCCGATAATAACTAACCATTACGGATCCAATGGAACTGGTTTCGTTCAATTCTGAGACTGTTCAAAAATTGGCTATTTTCACTAGTCGATTAAATATTAAAATATTCAATTTTCACAAATAAACTTTTAATTCGATTTTAAAAGTTCTAAAATATCCTTCTAACTTCAATATGATAAAATAAAATTTTACAAATCATTTTCAATCATATTTAACTCAATTTTCAATTATTTCCATAATTTAACTTATTAAATTATCGATTTAATTATCCAATTAAATCCAAAAATTCAAATAAAAATTTATTCGACTTATAAATTCACTCATTTATATTTAAAATTAATTAAATATACAAATTTTAATTAATAAAATTTTTTGGGTCGTTACAGTTACGCTTACAAAAATAATTTTTTCGTAACTTGATGCATCCCATAAGAAGTGTTATATGGTACACTCTCACTATTTCCTTCATCACTATAATAGTGTACGAAATACAAGCTCTATTCAACCACTTATAAAAAGATTATTTCATACGCTTTTATAGAGGAGAGTTTCAGATCAAACATCATGAGCTCAAAGAAATAGCTTTCATCAAAAACAATTCTCTATATGAAAATATGTTTAGAATATTAATAACATTTCTCATTCTCTGTTAAGTGTCCTTTTAGTATTTTATACAATTCTTGTTTTCAATGTCTCTTTATGAATCAGATGTGACCTTTCACTCTGTTTATTCTAACTGTACGTAAATTATATTCACTGCCGTACATTTGTCTTCCTTTTCAGATGGTTAACCATTCAAAAGGAAACCCTTACTTTCAAGACTATAATAAACTCTTTACAAATGTGAATTCGATCATCCTTAATATTTAGGGACATCGAAAAAGTTGCACTTTACGTAAATTGATCTTTAGTGATTGAATCCATATGCACAGTTTGTAGCTTTTGGTCCTACATCTAACATAACAAGATCCTTATTACAATCAGTCGTAATGAATATACAATCTTTTATTATGATTTAATTATTTATTTCAAGTGAACTAGTTTCATATAGGTTTCTTAAATCATGATAGTTCATCATATAACGTTTATATGCATCGAATATGGTTCAAATATTTGTATTCTTTTGTTTTTTTAGAGTTTGAAACTTATAGAAGGAAATACAGGGTCTTGGGAAAACAAACACCTAACTAAATAAGGTATAAATGTTTTAGCGATTGTATAATTAGACGTTTGAATGGACCATGAAGTGACAACATTGTTGATACGCGAAGATTTTGATCAATGACAATGTGCTTTAACAAACAAGGAAGAAATATATGCAATACTAAAGGAAGATCGATGAAGACCAAACAAACATAAAGTATGTTTTTTTATATATGTCTTAGTCTAGATTTATTGTTAAAATCTATCATCAAGAGGCTTGCACGAACACTAGAAAACATTTTATAAACTTCATTTTCAATTAAGTTTTCACTGTGCAAATTTTATAAGTTCAGTCGACTGAACGGGAACAGCCAGTCGACTGAAACTGGAACAAATTTATACACATGCACAGTTTCAGTCGACTGAATTTCCTGCACAATCGACTGAATTTGCTCCCGAAAATTTTACTTCATATTTTCAGTTGACTGACTGAATTTGAACCTGCGAATTTTCTCTGAAAAGTCACCTTCTTCCTCCCAAAAGTTGCAACCATTCATCAATGGAGATGGAAGCATCTCTTGTTTGCAACCTTTAACAACAAATGCACATCTTCTACAAGTATATATACATGATTCTAACATCATTTAAGGCACCGAATTCTCTTGCTTTAATCTTACTATTCTCTTGTTCATATTCTCTAGATATTCTCAAAGCAACCACCAATCTATTGCTTGAATCACTGTTTTTGTTTATAACATTCTTTTGATTCATAGCAATTCACATTTCCTAAATCTTCACAAACACATTGCATACTCTCGAGGATAAGATTATAGGAATATTTCACTACATTAGACTCATTAGTGTTGACAAGAACACAACAAGTCGAATATTATATTTTAGTAAATTGAGTTGAAGTCCTCTTCGGTAGTTGAGGCAAGAAATCCCGTTCGGTTGTTCGAGTAAGTTGTAAACCTATTTCTCCGGGTGAAGTGAGGGTGTTAGTTAGTGAAATTCCTAAGTGAAGCTTAGGGACTGGACGTAGGACAAGAGGTCCGAACCAGTATAAAATCCTGGTGTCTCCTTGCATTTACCTACTTTATCTATCTAGACTGTTCCGTTATTCCATATTACACGATCCTACCGCATAGCCTCTTTCAATTGGTATCAGAGCAAGGTTGTCCTATAACCATAACACCGTTATTAGACATATTGATAATATGGAAAATGACACAAGTACAAGCACAACATCTGCCTATAGTTCTACATTTGCGGAAGGACAATCTACCCAAAGACCTCCTCTATTCAATTGACTAAACTAAAACTACTGGGCTACAAGGATGAGGATTTATATGCAAGCAACAAGTTTCGAAGCCTGGAATGCTACTCAAGCAGAGTTCATTGTATCCACAACCGATTATCCTACATGGACACAAATTCAAAAGAATGAAGCTAGTGCAAATGCCAAAGATATGAATATGCTATTTTGCGCCCTGGATAGAAATGAATTCAACCGTGTTAGCATATGTACTACTGCAAATCAGATATGGGAAACACTTAAAGTCATACATGGAGGCACAAACAAGGTTAAACAAACAAAGATATCCATGCTGAAGAATCAATTCCAAAACTTTAGAATGCGACAAAATGAATCCATCATTGACATGTACTCAAGATTTCAAGACATTCATCATGCTCTAATCGGACTAGGAGAAAGATACACGGACTTTGACATTGTGTCTAAAGTTCTAAATTCACTCACTGATGAATAGGAGAGAAAAGTACTAGCAATCAAGGAAGCAAATGATCTATCTACAATGAAACCAGAAGAATTGATTGGAAATCTTATGTCGTATGAAGTAAATATGCAAGCTAAGAAAAATCAAGCTCAAGATAGAAAGAATGTTGCTTTTCATGCGGAAAAGGAAGAATCAGAATCTGAAGATGAGGATCTAGCATTTATAGCAAAAAATTCCAAGAAATTCTTAAAGTATAGAAATGGAAACAAAAACGGATTCAAAAAGAATTTCTTGAACAAACCTTCATCCTCAAATATAGAATGCTTCAATTTTCACAAGAAAGGACACATGCAAAAAGATTGTCAAGAACAAATGAAGGAAATTCAGAAAAGCTTCAACAACAAAAACAAGAAGGATAAATTCAAAAAGAAGGCATTTTCTGTAACATGGGACGATTCAGATTCATCTTCATCCGAAAATGATAGTGATAGCGACAATGAACAGGCAAATGTATGCTTCATGGCTCAAGAATCTGAGGTAAATAATTTAACTTTCGACGATTTAATTGAAGTAAACACCGAACTTTTAAGTACAATAAAAACTCTTAAAAAGAAACTCAAAGAAACTCGTGAAAATAAAAAAAAAAGCTGAATTTGAAAGGGATATGTTAAAAGATGAAAAGAAAATCTTAGAAGAAGAACTTGAAAAAGTTTAAGAATCTCATTCAAATTCGGAAACTCAATTATCACTTTTAAGTCAAGAAATTGAAACTCAAAAAACAAAGAATGATATAATTGTTTCTGAAAATCATGAGTTAAAAACTAAGATTAGACAAGTTGAGTTAGAAAATAATAGTCTTCAAGCTAGATTAGATAACATCACTAAAAATGTTTCTAACTTTAACAAAGGAAGAGAAAATTTATCTAAGATTTTAGAAAATTCTCAATCCTCTTCAAGTAAACATGGATTAGGATATAAAAAGGAGTCAAAAATTCCTAAAAAGAAAAATACAAATTTTAAGAGGAATATGGATTCAAAACAACAAATATTGCTAAAGAAACCTATTAAAACAAAAGTAGAAAACAAGGTAGTTAAAATTTGGGTACCAAAGACTAACAATGTATTAATAAGAAATAAATATATTAAAACATTTATGGATAATATTCATCATAATGAAAACTATATTTATAAAAAGGATACTAAACCAAATTGGGTTTGGTTTCCTAAATTCTAACTTTTTAGGACCCTATTAAAAGGTGGGTACCAATAATTTCATATTTATTTTCAGGTCCCATTCAATAGGAAGAAATGGATATTAGATAGTGGTTGTTCAAAACACATGACCGAAGACAAAGATATGCTTACAAACATCACATACTTTGATGGTGGCTCGGTTACCTTCAGAGACAATTCAAAAGGCTATATCATTGGCAAAGGAGATGTGAACAATTACGGTACATCAAATTTACCTTTTATAACAAATGTTTCATTAGTTGAAAATTTAAAACATAATCTACTTAGAATAAGTCAACTATGCGACGAGGGTTTTAAAAAAACTTTCTCGAACAATAAATGTAGTATTTTTGATCAAAACCAAAATCTTGTTTTTGAAGGAAATAGAGATAGAAATATTTATGTTTTAAATATGAATATTAATCATAATTCAAGTATGTGTTTACTTGCCAAAGATAATGATCCTTGGTTATGGCACAAAAGATTTTGTCATATAAATTTTAAAACTATTAGAAAACTTTCTAAAAATAATTATTAAGAGGTTTACCCAAAATAAACTTTAAAATAAATAATCTTTGTGATGATTGTCAAAAAGGAAAATTAACGAAATCATCTTTCAAATCTAAGAAAAATATTTCGACTTTACAACCATTAGAATTACTACATATGGATTTATTTGGACCAACACAAGTTCAATCCATTAATCATAATCGATAGGTATTTGTAATAGTCGACGATTTTTTAAGATATACATGTACTATTTTTATGAAAAATAAAAGTGACACTTTTGATCATTTTAAAACATTTGTCAAAAGAATTCAAAACACTAAAGATTTGAAAATTAAAAATATTCGAAGCGATCATGGAGGCGAATTCGAAAATGAAGTTTTTGAAACCTTTTGTAAAAAAAAGGAATAAATCATAACTTTTCTTTTCCTAGAACTCCTCAACAAAATGGAGTTGTAGAAAGAAAGAATAGAACATTACAAGAATGCGGAAGAACATTATTAAATGGATGTTCTCTACCAAAACATTTTTGGGCAGAAGCCGTTGCTACTGCATGTTATGTATTAAATAGAATATCAATTAGACCATTAACTAAAAATACTTCTTATGAACTATTTAATAATAAAAAGCCAAATATATCTTATTTTAAAATATTTGGATAAAAATGTTTCATTTTAAATACAAAAGATCACTAGGAAAATTCGATTGAAAAGCCGATGAAGGAATTTTCGTAGGATACTCAGAACGAAGTAAAGCATATCGAGTATTTAATAAACGAACAAACTTAATTGAAGAAATTTTGCATATATCTTTTGATGAAAATTTTAATAAAATTTTAAATATAAAAGATGATGAAGAATTGAAAAATATAGAAGAAACAAACCTTGAAAATAATAATAATGAACTAAGATCTCCTCCTAGAATATTACGAGATCATCCAACTCAAAATATAATAGGAGAAATAAATTCTCAAGTTAGAACAAGAAATCAACTAAATCAAATGGGTCATGTAGCTTTCATTTCATCAATAGAACCTAAAAATCCAAAAGAAGCATCAACAAATGATTATTGGATTATCGCAATGCCAGAAGAATTAAATCAATTTGAACGTAACGATGTTTGGGAATTAGTTCCCTGTCCTAATAATCAATCAGTAATTAGAAGAAAATGGATTTACAAAAATAAAGTGGACGAACAAGGTAATATAACAAGGAATAAAGCAAGACTAGTAGCACAAGGGTATAATCAAGAAGAAGGTATTGATTTTGAAGAAACTTTTGCTCCCGTTGCAAGACTTGAAGCAATACGTATACTATTAGCCTTTGCATGTTTTCACAATTTTAAACTTTATCAAATGGATGTTAAAAGTGCATTTTTAAATGGTTTTATTAAAGAAAATGTATATGTAGAACAACCTCCTTTGTTTATACATGAAAAATATCCGGATCATGTATTTAAATTAAAAAAAAGCACTATATGGTCTTAAACAAGCACCTCGTGCTTGGTATGAAAGACTTAAAAGTTATTTATTAAACTCGGGATTTAAAATTGGAAAAGTAGATCAAACTCTTTTTATTAAAAATACTACCAAAGATATTTTAATAATTCAAATATACGTAGACGATATTATTTTTGGTTCAACAAATGAAAATTTATGTGAAGAATTTTCAAATATAATGACTAATGAGTTCGAAATGTCTCATATGGGAGAATTATCATATTTTCTCGGACTTCAAATCAAACAATTAACAAATGAAATTTTTATAAACCAAAAAAAATATTGTGCTAATTTAATTAAACGATTAGGCATGGAAAACACTTCTGCTAAACCTACTCCTATGAGTACCACTACACATCTCGATCGAGATGAAAATGGAAAAAGTGTAGATCAAAAATTGTTTAGAAGTATGATAGGCTCCTTACTTTACTTAACCGCTAGTAGACCTGACATAATGATGAGTGTTTGTTTATGTGCACGTTTTCAATCCGATCCTAAAGATTCACACTTAAGAGCAGTAAAACGAATAATGCGATATCTTAACAAAACTAAAGATTTCGGCCTTTTCTATCCAAAGGAGTGTCCATTTGAGTTAGTATCATTTAGTGATGCTGATTTTGGTGGATCTCGAAGAGATAGAAATAGTACAAGTGGTACTTGCCATTTCATTAGAAAATCACTTGTATCTTGGTTTAGTAAGAAACAAAATTGTGTCTCGCTTTCCACCTGCGAAGCAGAGTATATATCAGCTGCTTTAGCTTGTACTCAAGTTATATACATGCAACAAACACTTAAAGATTTTAATATAGATTTAACAAATTCTATAATATATTGTGATAATACAAGTACAATAAACTTATCTAAAAATCCGGTTAATCACTCTCGTACAAAACATATAGATATTCGTCACCATTTTCTACGTGACAATATCGAAAAAGGAATAATTAATTTAGAACATATTTCAACCGAAAATCAAATTGCCGATATATTTACTAAACCTCTATTAGAAAACTCCTTCATAAAATTACGACGAGAGTTAGGAACAATGTCTTTTAAAGATATCGTATAGAGAAAAATCTATACAATTCAGTCGACTAACACAATCTGTTCAGTCGACTGAATAAAGAAAATATGGGATTTTCAATTTATTTTTCAAATATGTTACATAATATATTGTCAAATAATATTCACCATACATTTTTAACAGAATTATGGTAACCATTAAATCATTAAGTGGATGAAAAACTTTAAGGAATTATAACCACTATATATTTAGAAAATTCCTACTATAAATATATCTAAAAAATATTATTTTTCACAACTCATTCTCACAATTAAAAGTTTTATAAAAATGTCGTCCAACAACTCTCTTTCGCCGATCAACATCACCTCTTCTGTTGAAAACACTCCAACATCTCCAAAACTTCCCACTCCAACACCGACACATGAGCTAGTTTTCAAATGGAACAATTATCGTACCGGCTACACACCAGAATCCAAGAAAGCAAAACACGGACTCTTTATTTTTCCAGACACAAAAAGAAAGATTGATGAAATTCATCACTTTCAACAACAATAAATAGATCTTCAACGAAAATTATACTTCGAACAAAAGGTTACGGCTAGACGTTTAAGCTTCCTTGAGTAAATCGGTTTACGATTTTGTGGATCAAAAAAGAACGAAGTGGCTGAACCCCTACCTCGCCCCGTTAGCTCACTTGATCCATCTTCATCTTATCGTACACCAGTCGATCCTGTGAATCCTTAGATGTCTCCTAAGACTCCTCAATATAGTCCAAATTCATGGGATATCAATTATATGAAGAATGAAGGGAAAAAGAATCCAAGTCCATCCCCTAAGAAATAGTTAGTGTTGAAATCTATTCATGATATTACATCTATATAATTGTAATTATTTCCTTGAATAAAGAGTTTGCCTTCAAAATTAACAAAGAACAACAAAATACATATGTCAGTCGACTAAAACCCCCTATTCAATCGACTGAACTTATGACAGAATGCAAAATGTTTAACAATTTAGTCGACTGAATCTTCTGCTCAGTCGACTAAAATAATAACAGAAACTTTCAGGCAAACATTCAGTCGACTAAAAACCCTGTTCAGTCGACTGAATTTAGCCCAGAAAATTTTCGGCCTTCAATTCAGTCGACTGAACAGAGTATTCAGTCGACTGAACGCCAATTCCCAGGCAAACTTCCCCTTTTAACCACCAATTTTTACCCTACCAATTCACTTTTTACCTCCTACAAACTTTCTCCCCCAAATTAATTTCGAAACCCTAGCCCCCAATTCCTCAAAATCCACTCAAATCTCACCCAAATGGCACCAAAGAGATCAAGAGCTTCATCTTCTTCATCTTCCGAGCCAATTGATGCTCAGATAGCACAATGGCTTTACAATGGAACCGCTATCACTAGATGGAATAAGATGAAGAATTCTCAAATTTTCAAGCATTCTTTCGTTGATTTCCAAAGCTTTCAAACCTACAACATCCAAGTGTTAACAGATCCAGCAGGTTTAACTTCTCTCTTAGATTTGAAAAGAAATGACCATGCCATAAATCATGTAATGGTCAAATTATTTTATGCTAATCTTAGTCTTGGACACCAAACTCCAAGAAATCCAAACAATAGTGTTTGGAGTATGGTATGTGGAAAGAAAGTTTGGTTTTCCTTGGATAGAATAGCACACATTTTAGAATCACCAAATGTCGGGAGAAAGCTAGAGGAGATAGAATTCAATTCACATATTCGCGACAACATAAACCATCGATTTATGGATGATAATATCAACTTTAGAGATTTTAAGTCCACCTCTCTTCGACTTATGGCAAGAATCCTCCATAAAGCCCTAATGAGAACAATTACTCCTCGCACGGGCCCGTACGAAATTGTCTACCCAAATAACTATCGAGCTCTATATGCTATTTTTGGCAATATACAAGTCAATTGGGTACAACTTATTCTTGATGAGTTTATCACTTTTAACAATGGAAAAATGCGCACTATCTACTTTGGAGAGTACATCATGCGACTTCTCCTTAATGTCGATACGCCATTACTTGAGTCGGAGAATACACTGGTCCATCAAATTAACCACCGGACCATAAGCGTAATGCAACTCCCATCTCGACCTCCTCGCATAATATCACTCGCCGAATGGGAAGCAAGGCATCAAGAACAACAACAACAACAACCTCCTCAACCTCACCACGAAGAACATCTCGAGCAAGATGATGAAATTCGTCTTGTTGACCCAAGCTTCACTACCAACCAATCCTTAGGGATATTGTCAAGAAATCAACAAATTCTTGACACTCGTCTTAAAAAGGTAGATCATAAGCTTGACAAAATCAAAGGATTCTTCAACAAGCTATGGGATGCAATCTCTTATTCAAGCACCACTACTGCAAACATCTCGCGGCAAACGTCCGACACCTACGTTTACATGGACGACATCCGAAGAGCATAAAAGTAGGAGCGCAAGCGGAGCTAGTTGTGGCCAAGGAGGAAGAGCGCACAGACCACAAACAGGAGGACCCGTCATACGTGAACCAACAGGAAGAGAAGGTTCATATGACTGGGATAGAGATGAGTAATTTTTTGGTTTGATGTGTATTTTTAACTTTCTAGTGGCTTGTATAAATAGCCATTTTATGCTTGTTTGTCACAACATTTTTACTTTTCTTAAGCCATGATTATGCAAATATTCTCTATGCTTCAGTGATTGTTTTGATAAATTATTACTACTGTTAGTTCTTCCTTTTTGTCAATGACAAAGGGGGAGAAAATCTATGGTACTAACTTTGTTTTGTAGGAAAGATAGTGCATACATTCAAGGGTAGAAAATAAGTAAAAACATCTCTAGAATAAATCAGTATTGTCATCA
This sequence comes from Allium cepa, assembly GCA_030765085.1. Taxonomy (NCBI): domain Eukaryota; kingdom Viridiplantae; phylum Streptophyta; class Magnoliopsida; order Asparagales; family Amaryllidaceae; genus Allium; species Allium cepa. The sequence continues at coordinate 390,247,545 of CM060932.1, read as the reverse complement.
ATCAAAAAGGGGGAGAATGTTGATACGCAAAGATTTTGATCAATGACAATGTGCTTTAATAAACAAGGAAGAAATATATGCAATACTAAAGGAAGATCGATGAAGACCAAACAAACATAAAGTATGTTTTTTTATATATGTCTTAGTCTAGATTTATTGTTAAAATCTATCCTCAAGAGGCTTGCACGAACACTAGAAAACATTTTATAAACTTCATTTTCAATTAAGTTTTCACTGTGCAAATTTTATAAGTTCAGTCGACTGAACAGGAACAGCCAGTCGACTGAAACTGGAAAAAATTTATGCACATGCACAGTTTCAGTCGATTGAATTTCCTGCACAGTCGATTGAATTTGCTCTCGAAAATTTTACTTCATATTTTCAGTTGACTGAATTCCCTGCTCAGTCGACTGAATTTGAACCTGCGAATTTTCTCTGAAAAGACACCTTCTTCCTCCCAAAAGCTGCAACCATTCGTCAATGGAAATGGAAGCATCTCTTGTTTGCAACCTTTAACAACAAATGCACCTCTTCTACAAGTATATATACATGATTCTAACATCATTTAAGGCACTGAATTCTCTTGCTTTAATCTTACTATTCTCTTGTTCATATTCTCTAGATATTCTCAAAGCAATCACCAATCTATTGCTTGAATCACTATTTTTGTTTATAACATTCTTTTGATTCATAGCAATTCACATTTCCTAAATCTTCACAAACACATTGCATACTCTCGAGGATAAGATTATAGGAATATTGTACTACATTAGACTCATTAGTGTTGACAAGAACACAACAAGTCGAATATTGTATTTTAGTAAATTGAGTTGAAGTCCTCTTTGGTAGTTGAGGCAATAAATCCCGTTCGGTTGTTCGGGTAAGTTGTAAACCTATTCCTCCGGGTGAAGTGAGGGTGTTAGTTAGTGAAATTCCTAAGTGAAGCTTAGGGACTGGACGTAGGACGAGAGGTCCGAACCAGTATAAAATCCTGGTGTCTCCTTGCATTTACCTACTTTATCTACCTAGACTACTCCGTTATTCCATATTACACGATCCTACCGCATAGCCTCTTTCAAACATGCCAAAAGATTTAGTGGTAAACATATATTTATATTTCCTTTGTCAATCTTAATCCATTTCATTTGTATATTTTTATTGATAAACTTTTTATCAATTATATTAATTGCACAAATTTATCGTAGTAGGCTAGTTTAATCAATACACAGTAGACATTCTTATATCATTAGATAGGTTAGATGATATTTCATTTATCTAATAAGCTCCCACTAGATTATTACATTTCTCAAAGCCCTAAGAGGAAACAAAGAGATCTTTTGATTTTTCTATTGGGTGTTAGGACTCACTTGCCTTGGGATTTTTGACCTTGAAGAATATAGATAAATCATATGCTCGCATACGGTGGATAACACCTTATCAGTTATATCATTTACAACTCTTGACCCATGATCTTTGTCCTAATCTCATCTTGATCTTAAGGAATATCAACAAATCAAAAAAATATTATTCACTCATACATGCCGTTTCGCAACGGCTCAACTATAAATGCATGTATTTTAAGGAATATCAGTAAATACGTGCATGCATGTATCTAACCTTGTCTATTCAATTTTTCAATAATATTATACGTAACTTCTCTAACTCGAGGAATATTAACAATCAAAGAGTATGCAAGTAATATGTTAATGTGTAAATGGTAGAGAACAACTTATATTAAAGATTCATAACCTTTAATATATATGCATGTGTGTGTCTATATATTGAGTAATATTGAATTAGGGAACAATGTGTTTCTTATGAAACACCCTCACGATTAAAATATTGAACACAAATGAAATCACAATATACATACAATATGTATGCACTCGTTCCTTAAACCTAGATTGGGTTTATTACAGTTCCACTTAAGTTTTATACATCATATCATATAAGTTTAATATATTTAAACTATTTATAATTTTAATCAACTTATATAATATTCCTATATGTACTATTAATTATATAATATCTATTTAATTTTAATTTTTTTACTTAATTAACTAACTAGTTAAATTATTTTAAAGATCAAAATTTTAATTTTATTCTTTATAATCAATTTAAGATAAATATTAACTATAATACTTAAAGTTATATATATATATGTATCGTTGTATACATATCTTGAATTATTAATTAACACTTAACTAATATATATTTATCAAATGAAGAATCAGTTAATTATAAATTTTTAATCAAATAATTTCTTAATAAGTTATGAAAATTAACATATTATTTACCTTAAATATTTTAAGATATATACAAACATATACCAACATATATACATTTATTTTAATTAATTAACTATTCATCTAATTAATTAAATAATTAAATAATTTTTGAAAAGCATTAACTTATTTTCAATTTAATAAAATTTATTTTATATTTTATATTTCCAAACTGAATTCTAAAAATTATCACAAGGTTCGAATTTAAATCGGGCCTTTACATTTTGGCTTACCAATGGGCTTACATCATTGTTTAGGCCAGGCCATTAGCTAGGTAGAGCAGAGTATTTGTTTACCCAAACCCAACCTTAGACACTATTGTTGCTCATATTTCTCGCAAATAAAGAGATAGGACGACACACTTAAGTTCTATTATCTTGCTTGGCCTAAATGCACAACGGTTTTGTTTCTTCGCCTGACCCAGCTCAAACAGCAATGGTCAATGCCATGCATCGTCCTCCTCCATCACAAATCCCCTCCCGGTCTGCGTTTCACCTACAAGCCTAATCGAGCACACTCGTAGAAGTGCCTCATCCATTTTGGCTAAAATTGGCAGGCCGGTTTCCCTTACCGACTAGAGGCTTAGTCGAAGTGGGTTACTCCTAATGGATGTGGTTCGAAGATGGTCGACCATGCTGACTGGTAAAGCCATTGGAATTGCATCCTCATTCATTGTCATCCTCACCTGAACCTCGCACCACTCGCAGGAACCCCTTTGACGTTCCTCAACCACGCTAATAAGCCGTCAAGCTCCATAGCCACAAGAGATGAGCCATCTGCAGCACATTGTTGGAAGGTCGGTCTCCACTAGCATGTCTCATCAGACAGAGGCACCATTGTGCAGTATCCCTCTATGTATTATCCTGATAACTAGTACCTCTGCACAACCACCCTCTACTCCATACCGTCCACAGCGTTTTAGGGACATTTCCACAGTGTAGCTTGCCAATTGTTTACGTTTACATCATGTAGGCCAACTGGCATCCCAACTGCCATAATCATCAAATGTACATCATCAACAACGGCCTAGAGTGTAACAAACTACCCTTTATAACGCCATAAAATTAGCACCAAATGACAATGTCCAACTTTCGAATACCCATAGAAGATAGATTGTCGAGAGCGAAAATTAAAACGGATAGTATACTAAGGCATATCGATAGAATCTCACAATGAAATGATAATATATAATATGCTGAATATACATAAACATAATAAGATAACAATATATATATATATATATATATATATATATATATATATATATATATATATATAAGAGACCACATTAGCTAAAATAACTAATAAATGAATATCAATACAGAAAGTTAGAATACATTAAATGCCATTAGTGGAGTTCTTATTGTGATATCTGATACATCAAGTCTCATATGTAAATACATATATGTCATGTACTACTACAATATCAAGTATATACGAAGTATCAACATCGCCTACATAGAAAACTTAAGCTATCCTAAAAGAATACTCCTAATAGCACATGACTCTCAAACTACTCAATCGAGTACCCGAGAGTTGTCATGACATAAACAGACAAAGACAAAATGTGGGTCAGATATAAAGTCAGTTGAGCGGGGGACTTTCTCAAAATACTGTATATTAAAACTATATACAAATAAACATGAACTACTAAGGAACAACTAGTTCTCTTCACAATCTTGGCTAAGGGGTAATCCGAACTATTCATAAACAAGTAAAGCAAACCTATCCAAAATATAGGAAATCATACCATAACTTACTATTCTCTTTAAATCAACGAGTAAGCATAACTAGTATAATGAGACTAAAACGTAACAAAATACTATGATAAAGGTAACGTAACATCCAAAATTGGGGTAATCATAATATAAATCTATCACGAAGAACATAATGATAATAAATGTAGTAGCAACAATAGCCAACTAAAAACCGCACTACATAACAATGAAAGACAATTAATGAATACAAGTCAATACCCATCATTATTGATGGGTGAAGCCCACTACAGACATCTATTGTGATCCAATAATTCCCTTCCAGGGTCCAAAATAAATAGAGCCAGTACTCAAATGTACCATAGACCCCAAGCCACATTCTCAGTGATGGTTCTCATGCAGATCTCACTGTAACCTCTAAGACAAGCTTTGATTATATATAACCTACTATATCTACTTGAAATTTATGCGAACCACATCATACCCTCTACGTCAAGCTTTGGTGACATCTAGTCCACTCGTAGATGGTCATCATCCTATGTGAACCACACCATACCTTAATGACATCTAGTCCACTCGTAGATGATCGTCATCATTCCCCTTTCTAATCATCATGAATTTCTCAAGCAATTTGCAGACGCGTCAATCAAAAAGAGAAAAATGGTTATGTATCATGTTATATGCTATCGGGACTACTAAGGAAAACCGATGCCATATATATATATTACATATATCATTACGTATAGTCACCACTAAGGAACCAATGACATGAATGACCACTAATATAAGGCCAATACGATGTATGACTAATATAAGACCAGTACTATGAACGGTCACTAATATAAGATCGATATAATTCATCCAATATACATACCCTAAGGTCAACTCACAAAGGTATGGATTCACTCCATTCCATTATACATGTTTGTTTGACATGATTATTTGACCAATCGTCGTACCAATCCCATACCTAATTGTTGTTGATCCTATAGGAATCTATTAACAATCGCATCTAGATCTCGAGCCACATCTTGCATTTTGCCTCCTCAAGTAGTCCATAGTATTCCTCTAAGTTGCGCTAAAGCACCACATGAACTTGCAATTGAAACAGGAGAAGGACCCCACTTTAATGGCACGTGAACTGGGCTTTAGTGCCTAGGTCAATGCACCAACGGTCCATCAGTGGTCTTCCACCGGTCGACAGAGGGTAGCACGCCTAAGCAGTAAAGCCTAGGCAGTTTGCCTTCAAGCCATACCAACCGTCGAATACGAGCTCCGTCTCCTCCGTAGCTTTGTCCAATGAGTTGCCTAGCTCCCCTCACCTGTCTCCACCACATTGGACCTCTTCCGGAGTCCATCGTTTGATGTTTTAGAGGTGGTTCCTTATGTAATCGATAATCGACTTTGACACGAAATTCACCCTTTGCATATGTAAGTTTAATGGGAAAATCTTGCGACTAGGCTTCCTCTAACAAGCTAAAAGAACATAACCGGCCACCATACCTTGTGTGATGCCACTTGTATGCCCATATACCCATTTATGTATGTTTATACACACACGAACACACAACCACACTTTCAATTACATAAATCATGTTTCGGACTTCACTGGAGCGATTACTCGACCCGATATCTTCTCACGGGACTTAGTGCACACGATAGTCGCTATGGCTACATGTGATGCTCGTTGTGTGTTTATATACAAATATGGATATTCAAATACACACACATACATGTGTATGTATACCATATTCAACAATTCTAGTTACTACACAAGAATTATCTAGATTATTATACCACTTCAACTACATGTATAAGTATACCCGCTCGTGCACATATGCGTACATGTATATTCAAGCAAGTAATTCAATTATTACTTAAAATAAAACTTACTTTTACTAACTAAATATTTTTAATAAAAGTAAAACATCTTTTTATATTATTTCCTAAAACTTATACTATTTTATGAAATATAAAACTAGCTTATAAATCCATTTAAGCTTTTGAAATATATATCACTTTATTTAAAATTAAGTATTCATTCATAATTATTTATAAAACCTTATAACCATTTATAAAACATCTTATTCATATTATTTTATGAAATATCACTTTCTTACTTTTTTTGTAACGACCTGTATATTTTAACTGTTTATTTAATGTAATTATTGAACAATAATAGTTGGAAATTTCTTTAGTGAATTATTTATGTAATTTATTTAATTTGAACTTGAATAAAATTTTGAAAAAACAATTCTGATATGATTTAAGGAAATTATTTGTGTTAGAAAGAAGTTCATTATGTTAAATGTATTTATAATCAATAGATGGAATTGAATAATAAATATTGAATTATTTAGATGTAAATAAAATAATTGTTTAATAACTAAAATTCATTTGAAATCTAATATCGGGATTTATTAACATTCTAATATTGTAAGTCATTAGAATTGGATTATTGGAATACTTCAAATAAAGAAGTGGAACTAAGTGTAGTAGTTGCTTTATTATTTGAATTCGTTTTAAAAGTTAAATAACTTGTATTTCAAGTATAATGATTTATTTGATACTTGAATTGTTAAAATTTAATATTGGAAATTATTTAAATAATCGAATCTTGAATTTAATATGGATGAAAATAATGTCAAAAGTTGATTTGGATTTTATTTAAATAAGAATGAAGATTATTAACTTTTAAAATTGAATTTAAAGTAATTAATTTGGTTTTGTATATTACTTGTTTAATTAATCCATAAATCACATAATCACAGAATCACAGACACAGAACAAACAGAATACCTCGCAGCGGAATATAAAATACATAGTAGTTCATGAAGCTACTACGGCAGAGTCTCAAACCAAAAACATAATACAGTCTGAAAACAACAAAATAGAAATCCCAAATACATAGAAGTTCACTAATACATGAAATAAACTAGAATAGCTGAAACAGAAAGTAGATATAAATGTAGATAAGCAGAAACTCCAGCAAAGACCGGCTCCAGAAAGAGAATCCAAAGCTGTGAATACTCAGGCTGACCTGAGCGTAAAGTAAAACACAAAACACTCGAGTCAGGACAATATATACTTATATAATGTAAATCAACTCAAGTGAACTGTAGTAGAAATGCACCATAACTTAAAGGATGCTTAGGATCGCCCATCCTTTAAAGAATCAGTTAAACCATAAATTAAATACATCCCGTGGTTAAAATTTCAAAATAGTATTTATACTTCGAAATCAAATATCATTTAAAAATTCAATATCATTCAAAATCCATTTCAAAATATCAAAATATCATATCTTCCAAACCACATTCATTTTTATTTAATTTAAATACCATTTCAAAACACATTTCAAAATAGTTTATATTTCAAAACAAATTGCTTCATTTAAATCATTAAAATGAAGATATTATATTTAATCATTAAATTATTAAATTTCCAAAATTTTAATCTTTCAAAGTTCATTCATTCACTTAAATTTATTAAAACAATGAAAAATTCAACTTTCGCAGCATTTAGAAAATGCTACGGAAAGTCACACTTAAAACAGTTCAATTTAGGAAAAGACAACATTTAAAATGCTATAATAGGGTTCCATTAGTTTCTAATAAACTTAGTTACATTCAACCATTATAACATTCACAAAAAAATGCTATAATAGCCTTTGATTAAATTGAGCCATCTGGTTCATTATATCAACTACAACATTTACAACTGCTGTATTATCATTTACATTAGAATTAATAGCATTTTAGAAATGCAGTAAATTAACTTCAAATATTCAGTATAATTTCACCAACAATTATATTTGTATTTAAACCATTTTTAACTTATAAAATCATATAACTTCACTTTTAAAACAATCATTCAAATACCATTATATTCATGATTTTATAAAGTTAAATCTCTATTCAAAAATCAAAATTTAATAGTAATTCACTTATTAAATTCCAACATTAAATTTTAAATTCATTAAATTAAATTTAACTTAACACTTAAGTTTAAATTTTCAAACATAACTTAATTTCATTTTTATTTACTTAACTTAAAATTCACTTTTAAGCCAAATTCACAAATTTCCAATTTTAGTTATATTTAAAAATTTCAACTTAAATATTCATTCATTTCACATTTTAACTTAATTCAAAAATCATTAATATATTATAAAATTATTTTAAATTCATTTAATTCAAAATATCATAAATTTATCATATTTTCATATTTAATTTAAATTCCATTTATCACAAAATTATAATTTCTAAAAACTTACATTTCAGATTTTCTAACTTTACCATTAATTTATTTCACTTATAAATTTTCACAGAGTCGATAATGCTTTACAAAAAACATTTTTAATCAAATTTAAATGAAAATATTATAATATTTACATTTCTAAAATATTTTAAAATTTTAAGAAAAACATATTTTAACAACGGGACTGTATTTCATTTTCTAGCCTAGGTAAAGTGATACGGGTAATATATCATTTCAATCCGTAATTTACAAAGAAAACCCGGGTTTGATCATTTCAAACCCATAATCCCAAGTATATGAAAATAATTGAAAATCATTATCATTTCAGCCCATAACGATTTTCTCCTATTCTAAAGTCCGTTCGGGTATGTATCATTTCAACCCATAGTGATTCTAATCTAAAAGGAACTTACAGTGTGATAAACTGATAAACATAATAGAACAACATAATATAACAGTAACATATGATATAACAGGTGTTTAAGCATGGGTGAACATCATAAAATCATAACATAGCAGGTGTAACATGATAATGTATTTTACAGATTCAAAAGGGGTCAATTTACTAGTTATAAAAGTACATATTATCTGGTGAGAATAACTCACCTGTTTGAGCTGATGACCCAACGAAAAATTTCACAAACAGGATCTACATAAGCACAAAAGCACGACACAGATTCGAATGGAGGAGCCAAATGTCAAATTCCTTGGATACACATCAAACAAAACAATATAACAACGATGAGTTTCAAATCAACTACGATCAAAACTACACTAGAATAGACTACACAGAATCAAATAGAAATGCTTGCACTTGCTTTTAACAACCTTCAGGTTTGGCCATAAGGTATCATATAGGTCTAAGGAAAGGATTTGGATCAGGTTTTGGTTGATAGGGGTCGGCCTTCATAGGTTTGTTGATGGGCAAAAGAGTGGTGATGTAGACAACACAACAAGGCAACACTACAAGCAAAATCACAAGGGTTCAAGTCAATACAAGGTTCGGCCAAGGCCATATGGGGCATGGCCTTCACTGTGGGGTCCTGGTGATGACGTGGCAAAGTGTCCAGGTGGAGCTGGAGGTGGTGGAGCTGGAGATGGTGGCGGCTATGAGGTGTGGAAGGTGGTGGATTTGATTGTATGCTCGGCTATGGACAAAAGGTTGGAGTTTTTTTGGTATTTTTGTGGTGGATAATCAACTTTGGTGGCTCAGCTTGGGGTTTGGCCATAGAGGAGGTGGTGATGGTGATGTGTTCAGGTGGTGGTGGTGGCGGCAGGCCTTGCGGAGGATCATGGCCGAACCTAAAGAGTGAAGAGACAAATGCAAAAACCATGAATTCAAGCATAAACAAATGAAAAAAGGAAATAAAGTTTACCAAACTTTCTTCAAAAGCTATGGTCGAAATTTTTTCTTCAGGAATGAGAAAAATGTTAATGGTAAAAATGATAGTCGGCTTAAAGAAATGAGAAGTAATGGCCAATTGAATGAAGAGTTAAGTTAAAATGTGAAAAGGTGGAATATAAAAGGCCTTAGGAAAATCAAAAGTCATAAACCTTTTCAAATTTCCTTTATTTCTTTATATAAGTATAAATAACTGAAAATGATTATGAATTCTGTTTAAATTCGAAAATATAACAAAAATATAAAATAAAAATAAATAATTATTAATTATATATGATAATAATAAGAAAATAGCACAAAAATGAAGACTAGTCTAGAAAATTTGAAAATAAATAGAATAAACTTTGGAAAATTTATATGGACTTGAAAAATATTTATAAATAAAGATAAGAATATAAAATAAAAATTAATTCACAAAAATAAGTAAATTTTAAATAAATATAATTTAAATGAAGAAAATAGCAGAAAAATAGAAAACAGCCTTTAAAAATAGGAAATAAATACAGTAAATTTTGAAAAATTTGTATTATCACTTTAAAAATATTGAAAGACAAAATATACATAAAATAACATATTAACACATATTAAAATAAAATATAACATATAAAATATGATTTATATAATTTAAAATAGACAAAATTTCAAAATAAAACAAATTATACTCAAAATTGAAATGTACATAACTTTCACAAATTAAATCCGTTTTCAACGAAACGAAAAGCAGTATTCAAGTTATTAAATCTATTTTCATAATAAAAGATAAAATTTAAGAATTTAAATATTTAAATTTTGAAATTTATAAGTCAAGGTTTGACCAGTTTGAACAGAAATTCATCTTTCAGTAAAATATCCAATTTATACCGATTTGAAATTATAATTCACATAATAATCAACACCTACATTTAAAAATGAAATGTTTGAAATAAAATAAGTTTAAAATAATTTCAAAATAAAACAAAGTCAAATATTAAAATATATGAAAAATCTAGGGTTGTTACACTCTCCCCCACTCAAATCTTTTCGTCCTTGAAAAGGAAGGAAGCGGAGAAATAACAAGAAAGAACAATAGGTTGGAAGACATCCTGAAAGAAGGTAGGGAAAAAGTAGCTAGGAGGGAAAGCAGGTTGAAAGACATGGATGAACCATTATTTTAAATTTTGTTTTATATTTGACATGTTAAACATTTAATATGATAATTAGTTATTTGATTCAAATTTGATAGTTCGAAGTAAACAATATTTAAGACATTTTAAATCATGATTAGAATATCCTTTATACAATACTTACCAAAATACTTTTATAACTCGATGTCTTAACAAGTTTACTTTCGTTCCTGCAGACTCTGGCTATACGTTGATCAGGCGCAAAGCTAGAATTCTCCAAGTACTTAGTAGACCTGTTTCAACACCCAGTGAAAATACTAAAAAAATAGGTATGAGAAGTTCCACTCAAAATCCAATGTCAAATGATGATAATATGATAGCAGTGGCCCGCTTCTGATCCAGTATTTACGAAATGGACACAACACTTTCCAGAAGATCCTTCTACCTTCGGGATTCCAGGAAAATATCGTAGACAGTTCGTAAACAAGGGACCATCGACCCCTGCTGCAGTGGTACGCTGCTGATTCGATGATTTACGCAATGGATGCACTTCCTTCCCGGAAGATCCATAAACAACAGATCCCAAGATCGAAAGCACCTCCATTGGGTAAACTAAAGAACCATCTACCCAGAAAAAAATCGAGGAACTCATGAGTTTAAGTCCGGACAACCATATCAGTTCGAATCCATTTCTGAATTCACCCAAGTCCATTAGGGTTTATCGGTCGAATCCATTCCTGGATTCCCCAAGTCTATCTGGGTCGAAGCATATCACTATACTTCTTCCGGAGGGTACTTCCTATACCTCTTACATCAAAATATAATATACCATATATAGTAGCCTTCAAAATCATAGCTTCAAATATCGCACTTATATAAATTCCATTATATATAAGATTTCATTTTCAATTCGAATACTTTCCAAAATCAATAGTATATCAAATCATACTTATATAAACTTTGATTATATAAGATTTTAATTTACAAATTGAGTACCTTTCAATTCAACATTTTCAAATCATCTTCATACTTATACAAATCCATTTTATATAAGTTCGATAACTCCCAAATCAAGTATTTAGTAAAACAAGGTTCTCAATTTTAATTTGTTTCAATAACATTTCAGTTTCAAAATCATATATGATTTTTCCAAATCATTTTTTCCAAATTACATATACTCAGTTTCAAAGTTTCTTAAAACAATAGATTTAGAAAATAATCCAAATTTCCAAATCAACAAAAATTTAGGTCAAACAAATTCATTTCCATTTCAAACATATATTCACTTTCAAAAATCATAATACTTTCAAAGATATAAATCTTTCGAAACCAAAATACTTGAAATCATTACACTTTGAAAATTATAACTTTTCTAAATCATACATTTGAAATCATAAAGCATCCCTTTAATTTTTTTACATTTCACAAATTTATTCAATTTAAACCCAAGTCTACAAGTTCCAGCTTTAATTCAATTCAAACCATCAATTTCAATTCATTTTAGTTTTCCAATAAAACCATTTCAAATATTATCAAATTTCAGATAAAGATTTGATCCGTAAAATAAACTATTCAATCTTTAATATATTTCAGAGCTTAAATGTACTGTATTCCAAATCTAAATTTTATAATTTCATATATCTCAAATTTTACTTCATTATAACTTAGTTTTGACATATTCATTTCATAAATACATCATTTTTAATTAAACTCGAATTACAAGTAAACCAAATATCCTTTCATACAAATATAAACTTTAAATTTCATTTATCAAAATCAGTTAGCATTCCCGATTCACATTCTTTATCAAATAAAAATTATATCATTCAAAGCCTCATTATCAAATCATTATTTGAATTCAATTTCAAATATTTAAATTTAAATATCATTTAAAAAAATCAAATATGTCATTCAATTATACATTTCAAAATTCCATTCAAAAATTCATTTATCTCATTACATTTCATTCCATTTAATACATAACCAAGTAAACCTTATTTAAATTCAAATTCAATTTAAATTCCTTAAAATTCAAATTTAAATATTAAATTATATTCAAAACTCCTTAAATTTCACAAATAATCAATTCAAAAATTAAATCATTTAACACTTTTTAAAACATAACTCAACGGTGTTAAAATCTATAACATTACGAAACATTGTCAAATTATAACAATGACAGCATTTAAAAGTGCTATCGTAACTTATAGTTTCCAAAATTGTTTAGTTCAAGAATAACGGCATTTATAATATGCCATAACAGATATTTAGTTAATTCAAACAAAGTTAAATTCAAAAACAATAGCATTTTAAAGTGTTGTCATAAAACTATAGCATTTTAGAAATGCTATAAATAAAATTCCAGATTTTATTATAACTTTTAAAAAAACAATACAACTTCAATTTTAGCAAATTTTAAACTTATAAATCATATTTTTAGACTTCAAAATTTCACATTTAAATAATTTTTAACATATGATTTATCACAACAAAATTTTAAATCAAATATTCAATTTAAAACTCACTTTCATTTGTTAAGTTAAAATTCACTGTTTTTATTAACTTATAAATTTAAAAAAAACTCAACATTTTACTTCAAATATATTTTCAAAACTATATTTCATACCAGTATAATTCAAAATAGTTTTATTTATTTCACTCCATAACAGTTTCAAACTTATATAAATCATATTACTTTATACATTAATCATACCAAACTAAACTTATACTTTATCAAATACCTTATACCATTCAAAATTTCTTAGCTTTGAAAAGTTAACCTTGATTTGGAAGTGCTCGAACCTTTAAAATAGTCGAAGAAATCATATTTTCAATCCAAGAGTTGGAAATCACCAACAAATTAGTAAATCGATTCCAATAGGTAAGGTTATACCAAAACAAATCTGAATCTCGAGGATTGAACACCGGCTTATTTTAAATCATTTCAATTATACATATATACACATATCTTTCGAATATCAAACCATACTTCGAAATCGGAAATCAAAATTTGGTTTCATAAAATCACTCGCATAGCAAAGCTACTAGAGTGGCCTCTTCCCCGCTCGTAAACGCAAAAATCAATGTCGATGATGCATGTATTCATCACCGAAATTATTTTTCAGTGACATAAGTGGGTTCTGGACTTTTATTTCTTGAAAGTTCTTTAAAATCTCTTTGACATCATTGGAATTCATTCGAATACATTTGAAACATTTCTTATTTGGAAAAATAACTTTAAATCATATTATTATTATATATTTTCCAAAATCTTAAAACCCATTTCAAAACACCGGAGTTCGATTCCTCGAAATTCAAATTCAAAACCCTTCATTTATAAATCATTTTTATATAAATCACATTTTCTTACAAATTTCCAAAATTTCAAATCCTTTCAAAGCTTCGAATTTTCATTTTCCAAAGGTAAAAATCCTTATTGAAAACATTTCACTTTTACATACAAAATAGGGTCATCCTTGTCAAAATAATAATTTCGATGTGTGCACAAATTCAAAATACAATCAAACACAAATTTCCAAAGAATGATTCAAGGTTAGATTTCAAGCAATACGGAGATTCGAATTTAGAGGAACTCTAATCAAATAGAATTCTGTTTCGAAGATAAGCTCGAACGAAGATAAGATAATTTTATTACCAAATAGAAGATGATAAGCCTATATAAATCGCGGGAAACCTTAACCGGTCAACCGTGACTTCAGTAATATAATCAATTCGGAAATCTAAGGCAAATCGACATTCGATCGCCAGAGATAGAATCCGGGTAAAGCAGGAGATAGATAGCATCGGAAACCGAGGATACAGGAATCTTCGGTGAATCAATGCCAATTATAAAGGATTTTCACCCTTTTACAAATCATTCAATGATTTGCGGAATCACCGATCTTTATAGAGGTCATTCCAAAGTGGAATTATGAAATGCTCCAAAATCAAAATGGATAGAATAGGGAAGACAAGACTGGATTTCAGAACAAGTGGGAGCGTTCCAAAGTTCAAGGAATCCTAATCGATAAAAATCCTAACCAAGAGATTTCTAACAAGACGGATACTGAATGGATGAAGTTTTGAAAATCTTGGTTTCAAAATAAGAAATTTTTTATACCATAAATTTTTTTGAAAATCCTTCAAAATCATTTGGAAATTATTTTATACTTCGAAAATACGTTCTCTCACAAGAAAGGATTGAGATTGTTTTCACTCATTCTAGGGTATTTTTACCTTATCTTTAATGAGTTTTTGCTCCACAGGCTATGGTTTGCCTAAAACCAAAGCTCTGACACCAAATGTAACAACCCGGTATTTTCAGCCATTCGCAGCCGCACATGTCGGACTTGAATTGCTCAAAATACCGCATTGTAAATAAATTTTGGAGCAAATGAAATACAAATCACAGAATCACAGACACAGAACAAACAGAATACCTCGCAGCGGAATATAAAATACATAGTAGTTCATGAAGCTACTACGGCAGAGTCTCAAACCAAAAACATAATACAGTCTGAAAACAACAAAATAGAAATCCCAAATACATAGAAGTTCACTAATACATGAAATAAATTAGAATAGCTGAAACAGAAAGTAGATATAAATGTAGATAAGCAGAAACTCCAGCAAAGACCGGCTCCAGAAAGAGAATCCAAAGCTGTGAATACTCAGGCTGACCCGAGCGTAAAGTAAAACACAAAACACTCGAGTCAGGACAATATATACTTATATAATGTAAATCAACTCAAGTGAACTGTAGTAGAAATAACTTAAAGGATGCTTGGGATCGCCCATCCTTTAAAGAATCAGTTAAACCATAAATTAAATACATCCCGTGGTTAAAATTTCAAAATAGTATTTATACTTCGAAATCAAATATCATTTAAAAATTCAATATCATTCAAAATCCATTTCAAAATATCAAAATATCATATCTTCCAAACCACATTCATTTTTATTTAATTTAAATACCATTTCAAAACACATTTCAAAATAGTTTATATTTCGAAACAAATTGCTTCATTTAAATCATTAAAATGAAGATATTATATTTAATCATTAAATTATTAAATTTCCAAAATTTTAATCTTTCAAAGTTCATTCATTCACTTAAATTTATTAAAACAATGAAAAATTCAACTTTCGCAGCATTTAGAAAATGCTACGGAAAGTCACACTTAAAACAGTTCAATTTAACAAAAGACAACATTTAAAATGCTGTAATAGGGTTCCATTAGTTTCAAATAAACTTAGTTAAATTCAACCATTATAACATTCACGAGAAAATGCTATAATAGCCTTTAATTAAATTGAGCCATTTGGTTCATTATTATCAACTACAGCATTTACAAATGCTGTATTATCCTTTACATTAGAATTAATAGCATTTTAGAAATGCAGTAAATTAACTTCAAATATTAAGAATAATTTCACCAACAATTAATTTTTTATTTAAACCATTTTTAACTTATAAAATCATATAACTTCACTTTTAACAATCATTCAAATACCATTATATTCATGATTTTATAACGTTAAATCTCTATTAAAAATCAAAATTTAATAGTAATTCACTTATTAAATTCCAACATTAAATTTTAAATTCATTAAATTAAATTTAACTTAACACTTAAGTTTAAATTCTAAAATATAACTTAATTTCATTTTTATTTACTTAACTTAAAATTCACTTTTAAGCCAAATTCACAAATTTCCAATTTTAGTTATATTTAAAAATTTCAACTTAAATATTCATTCATTTCACATTTTAACTTAATTAAAAAATCATTAATATATTATAAAATTATTTTAAATTCATTTAATTCAAAATATCATAAATTTATCATATTTTCATATTTAATTTAAATTCCATTTATTACAAAATTATAATTTCCAAAAACTTACATTTCAGATTTTCTAACTTTACCATTAATTTATTTCAATTATAAATTTTCACAGAGTCGATAATGCTTTACAAAAAACATTTTTAATCAAATTTAAATCAAAATATTATAATATTTACATTTCTAAAATATTTTAAAATTTTAAGAAAAACATATTTTAACAACGGGTCTGTATTTCATTTTCTAGCCTAGGTAAAGTGATACGGGTAATATATCATTTCAACCCGTAATTTACAAAGAAAACCCGGGTTTGATCATTTCAAACCCACAATCCCAAGTAAATGAAAATAATTGAAAATCATTCAGGCCTATAATTTCAGTCCATAACGATTTTCTCCTATTCTAAAGTCCGTTCGGGTATGTATCATTTCAACCCATAGTGATTCTAATCTAAAAGGAACTTGCAGTGTGATAAACTGATAAAAATAATAGAACAGCTTAATATAACAGTAACATATGATATAACAGGTGTTTAAGCATGGGTGAACATCATAAAATCATAACATAGCAGGTGTAACATGATAATGTATTTTACAGATTCAAAATGGGTCAATTTACTAGTTATAAAAGTACATATTGTCTGGTGAGAATAACTCACCGGTTTGAGCTGATGACCCAACGAAAAATTTCACAAACAGGATCTACACAAGCACAAAAGCACGACACAGATTCGAATGGAGGAGCCAAATGTCAAATTCCTTGGATACACATCAAACAAAACAATATAACAATGATGAGTTTCAAATCAACTACGATCAAAACTACACTAGAATAGGCTGCACAGAATCAAATAGAAATGCTTGCACTTGCTTTTAACAACCTTCAGGTTTGGCCATAAGGTATAATATAGGTCTAAGGAAAGGATTTGGATCAGGTTTTGGTTGATAGGGGTCGGCCTTCATAGGTTTGTTGATGGACAAAAGTGTGGTGATGTAGACAACACAACAAGGCAACACTACAAGCAAAATCACAAGGGTTCAAGTCAATACAAGGTTCGGCCAAGGCCATATGGGGCATGGCCTTCACTGTGGGGTCCTGGTGATGACGTGGCAAAGTGTCCAGGTGGAGCTGGAGGTGGTGGAGGTGGAGATGGTGGCGGCTATGAGGTGTGGAAGGTGGTGGATTTGATTGTATGCTCGGCTATGGACAAAAGGTTGGAGTTTTTTGGTATTTTTGTGATGGATAATCAACTTTGGTGGCTCGGCATGGGGTTTGGCCAGAGAGGAGGTGGTGATGTGTTCAGGTGGTGGTGGAGGCGGCAGGCCTTGCGGAGGATCATGGCCGAACCTAAAGAGTGAAGAGACAAATGCAAAAACCATGAATTCAAGCATAAACAAATGAAAAAAGGAAATAAAGTTTACCAAACTTTCTTCAAAAGCTATGGTCGAAATTTTTTCTTCAGAAATGAGAAAAATGTTTATGTGAATGATAAAAATGATGGTCGGCTGAAAGAAATGAGAAGTAATGGCCAATTGAATGAAGAGTTAAGTTAAAATGTGAAAAGGTGAAATATAAAAGGCCTTAGGAAAATCAAAAGTCATAAACCTTTTCAAATTTCCTTTATTTCTTTATATAAGTTTAAATAACTGAAAATGATTATAAATTCAGTTTAAATTCGAAAATATAACAATAATATAAAATAAAAATAAATAATTATTAATTATATATGATAATAATAAGAAAATAGCACAAAAATGAAGACTAGTCTAGAAAATTTGAAAATAAATAGAATAAACTTTGAAAAATTTATATGGACTTGGAAAATATTTATAAATAAAGATAAGAATATAAAATAACATTTAATTCACAAAAATAAATAAATTTTAATTAAATATAATTTAAATGAAGAAAATAGCAGAAAATAGAAAACAGCCTTTAAAAATAGGAAATAAATACAGTAAATTTTGGAAAAATTTTATTATCACTTTAAAAATATTAAAAGACAAAATATACATAAAATAACATATTGACACATATTAAAATAAAATATAACACAGAAAATATGATTTATATAATTTAAAATAGACAAAATTTCAAAATAAAACAAATTATATTCAAAATTGAAATGTACATAACTTTCACAAATTAAATCCATTTTCAACAAAACAAAAAGCAGTATTCAAGTTATTAAATATATTTTCATAATAAAAGATAAAATTTAAGAATTTAAATATTTAAATTTTGAAACTTAAAAGTCAAGGTTTGACCAGTTTGAACAGAAATTCATCTTTTAGTAAAATATCCAATTTATACCGATTTGAAATTATAATTCACATAATAATCAACACCTACATTTAAAAATGAAATGTTTGAAATAAAATAAGTTTAAAATAATTTCAAAATAAAACAAAGTCAAATATTAAAATATATGAAAAATCTAGGGTTGTTACAATAATTTATACAGTAAAGTATTTTCAATTTCCTCAACTTAACAAAACGTTCCAACATCAACCCGACCTTCCCATTCAAATTAAATTCAATCTCAATTTATCAATTTAAATTCAACTCAATTTCTAAAATAACCACTTAAATTTTATCGATCTCAAATTCGGATTTATAATCACAAATACCCCTTTATATTTCCATATATTTCAAAACTTTAAGTATTCAACGTTTCATCTAAATTTTCATTCAATTTAGTTTTCTAAATAATAAATGAAAATTTAGTTCAACCTAAATTTTCATTTCAATTCAATTTAGTTGCTAGATAACAAATTCAACTACGTTGATTTCAAATACAGATCCGAATCTCAACATAAGCCATTTAAATTCCAATATAGTTCAAGGCTTTAATATTTAAATGTTCTATATAACAGTTTCATATAGATCTCGATTTAACCTCATTATTATTTAGTCTTGAAATACCCCCTTATTAGATTCAATATCATTTAAGTAACTTTAAATTACATTTTACTCAATATTTTCTTTCATTTATTTAAACGTGAAATATTCATTAAATAACTTAAATCAAAAATCCAGTTATAAAATCATACCCTTTAAATTTCCCATTCAAAAATTTCAAATCGATTTAATTAAACTAATCCTTATTTAAATACCATTTTTATAAACCCAAATTTATCTCCCAATCTTAATTATTTAATTTAGTACAAGAGAATCTATTTGAAATATAGATTTACATAAATACTTAACCATATTATATGCATTAAATCAATCTAATTTAAATCAAATATTACTACTAAATCTATATATACAATTTTCATTTATATAATATCTTAAGAATCAAATTTATTAAACCATATATTTCTTTCCAAAATTATAGAAATTATTTTCAAAATATTTATATGGACCAACGGTGTCTGTATATATTTCCTATCATATAGTCAAGTGCTACGGATATTTATCATTTCAATCCGTATACTAAATATATACGGGTGGATATCATTTCAACCTGTAATCCCGAATTCAATTAAATGAAAATCGCTTGGGTTTATCATTTCAACCCATAACGATTTTCTCCTATTCTAAAGTCTGTTCGGGTATGTATCATTTCAACCCATAGTGATTTCTAAACTACTGGGAACTTGCAGAGTGATAACAGAAAATACAATAAAATACAGGCATATATCATCAATAACAATATAATATAAACAACAGGATATAGTGTCATATCCCGCAGGAACAGTTACAGATAATAGCATATATAACAAATTTAAATAACTACAGCAGCATATTTCAATTGTCGTTTCAATTGAAATCAAATTTAATGAATAAAAGAATGTTAATCGTGAGTGATTGCTCACCTTTCGAGGTTAGAGAGATATACAATGAAGTTGAGTTACGAAATGCAAGCACGACTTCCAAAGCAAAGTTAGATGGTACGATTTCGACGGAAAAGCTGATAGATAGAAATTGATGAGAACGGATCAAATTAGCTTGATAAAATTAAAACGAAGATTATATGATTAATTTATTACTTTCTTTCAAAATGAACGTTAAATCAAAACACACATTTTAAAAAATGAAATATATATATATGCACACCCATGAAAACCATATAACTTTAAAACGCTTCCATTTCATATTAATGTTAAATAACAAATATATAATTATTCAAAATGTCACATATATAGTATATTCATTTTATGGTTGTCGTTTCCATGTAATAAATATTCATTTTAAACCAATATTAAAATAATATATATGTTTAGTTAAAAATCAATGTTCTAACATAAAACACATATATTAAAGATCAACACACACATATATAATATCTTTTGAAATGAATACTTATGTATATATATAATTATTATAGTTTATTACTTTCCTTTTCAAAATATCCAGTAGGAAATCAAAAAAACTTATGCACATATATATGCAGATAAACAATATTCTTTATAATACATTGTTAACTTACTCCTTTTTTTTCCTTTTATTTAGAGTATACATGCAGTACAGTTTATAAGATTTTTTTTTAATAAAAACTTCATATATAACAAAATATATGTATAAAATAAAATATTTGTATATATAAAAATCAAAACATTTCAAACATATATTCAAAAACTGGATCATATAAATAACAATGTATTTAGTTAACACATAGTATAAAATACATTTATATAACTCTCTTATATATTCATTATAACTATAATTGAAACAGTTATGTATACTTTTATATAAATTAACCAAATATACACGTTACTTAACCTATCTGTACCCGATCAATAGCTTTATCATTAAAGCACGCACATCATAACAGCATGAAGATATACAATGCTTTAGGCTTATTAAACAATATATTGCAACTTATGTATACTAATATGTGAATATAAATAAGCTTACATACTTATTATATAAAAATCAAAAAAAAAAAAAAACAATATAACAAAATATATATAAACTCAGAAATTGATACATAAGCTTATACTGTTATATCGAGAATTTTTTTTATTAAGTACACCATACATATATATCTTTGGGTACTACAATTTGTATTATTTGCCTTTTATAAAGAAAATTGCGGTTGCACTGAGTTTGTACACATAGCTTACTTAGTGTATATAAATAACATAAGCTGTCATACATATATACACTAAAATATGTAAATTTAAGGCAGTATACTACTAGAAAATATATATAATATAATACAATGTATAAACATACCCTGTGTAAACTCGAGTCTCTAATGGGTGGGCAAAAGGAATAAATAAGAAACTACAGTCAATGGGGAAAATGTTGATGCCACCTATGTGCTGTCAGAAGTTATTACCTCTAGGCTATACACTCGGCTATGATGAGGCTGCCGATGTGGATAGGAAAGATGTTGGGTTCGGCTGGAAGGCAGGGTGTTTCTTAAGAGAAGTGGAGGGGAGAGGGAGGGGACATGCGCTTGGTGGAAAGAAAATTTGCAGAGAAAGGATGAAAAGAATGCAGATGTACTATGTAAAAGAACGGAGGAGCAGGCTAGAATAAATAGAATGTATGAAGAGAACAAGGAAGGTTATAAATCGGATTGGCATGAAAACGTAAAGAAAGAAATAAATAAAAGAAATCAATGAATGCGAAATAACATATAGTATTTTATACGTTTCAAACTTTGAAATGGCAACGATCATGAGTTGATTTAGCTACATTTAAAGCAATAACTTTCTTGTTTGTTTGGATAGTACGTAATAAGTTTGGAAAGGCAATGATATTTAAAATGGAACAAGGAATGGACAGAGAAATTTAAGCAAAGATAAAACGTACAGAATAAATATAGAGTAACGGGACAGTCACGATAATTCAGTGGATAATTAAAGCAACTTTTAATGCCACCAACTACACGTTCAAATCTGAAAAAGCAGAGCAACGGACCATATAATAAATTGAAACGATGGATTGATAACAATTGCAAGTATATATTTAATAGAAAAGAACAGACAGAGAAAATTTTGTGAAACGTACTGAAAATAAATATATAGTACGTATTATATTATACGTTTCTTTTTGAATGCAGAGTCCAAAATTTGAAAGCCAAGTAACGGTCAACTCTTGATTTGGTGAAAATAATTGTAGCAATTAGTAAAAGAAATAAATAGCAACAGTCATGTTGCTTTGATTTAGCTGACCATCAAAGCAAATTATTTATAATTTAACCGGTAGGAAACTGTAACGATCCCAATTTTTAATTAAATTTAAAATTGATAATTAAATTAAATTTTTGGACAAAATTGCAAATTAATTTGAATTTTTCGAATTAAATGGGATATTTGTTTATTTGAGTATTGATTTTAAAATTTAATTGAGGTTTTGAATTTCTATATTTAAAATTTTATAGATAAAAAGTAACATCCCAAAGTTATCAATTTAAATAAATAATATGTTTTAAAACTTTTGAATTTAATTTGAAAATGAATTGGAAGGAAAATCTAAAACAAATAAAATAAGTGGAAATAATATATGAATTAAATTCCAATTTTATTTTGAAATTAAAATATTGAAATAATTAATATTGCAAAAAGTCATATATATATATATGTATATTACAAATATGAGTAAATTGAATGCATATTTAAAATTTAATTTAAATTTGTTCAGGGTGGGTGTGGATATAACTAATGGACATGAAAGTTTATATTTCAAGTTTGAAATTGAAAATTGAATTTAAATTTAAAATAAATGTTTTAAAAATTAGTAGCATGTAAAATCATTAAGATGTAACATATGTAATGTAAATTTGGTTAAACTTTTCTTTTGACATTGTACATATGTATGTATATATACAAAAGAATAAAGATATACATTTATTTTTAAAGTGTATAAGTTATAAATATAAAATGTATAAAATTCAATTGCTTTGTAAACATCAAAGGATGAATATACATTGCACATGGAAGGTAGAGTAGCATAATCAACAAAATCTAAAGCATATGATTTTCTCTTTACAAATGGCATGAAGGTATCATTGCTCAAAATAAAATAATCAAATAAAAAAATTCAGAAAACTTTTCACCTTGCAATTCGAATTTTAAATCTCCTAAACATCTGAAGTTCAGTAATCAAAAGATTTTGCAATCTTTAAGCTTCAACACTCAAGCAAGAACAAAGTTCAGAAAAAATAAAAAAAAATAAAAGAAAAGGAAGGAAACTGTCTTCTTCAATTTCAAAGTAAAATTTGAAGTGTTTCAAACAGTAGTGTGATACTTTCAGGTAAGTTTTGTTTTAAAATTTATAGTTTATGAAATTTTGATTTTTAAATCAAGTGTTAAAAAAATTCAAATTGCAGATTTGTGAAAAAACAGTGAAGTTTCAGGGTTTTGCTATAAAGCTTGTTTCTGGGAATGAATTTAAAGGCAAGTAAATTTTCCTTTAAAAGAATTTGAGTTTGAAGTTATAATTGCTAATGGAAAAAGAATTTAATACCATAACATTCAATAAATTGCAGGAAAAATCAAGTTTAAGGCTAAACATGGTTTCTGGTTTCAAAACTGCAGAAAAAAGAAGGAAAGCTTCTCTGTTATAAATCTAGCTGTAAGTAATAAAAAAAATTTATATATTGTTATTGATGAATTGAATAAGTAAACAAAGATCTGTAACTATGATTTGCAGATCTGAACTCCAATTTAAAATAAGAAAAGAAGAATTTGCAGGCTTCATCTTTCAATAAGAAAAAAAATTGTCAAGAGCTCCTCTATCCTCAAGAAACACTCGGAAAAAATGTGAGTAAACCCCATGCCTTCTTCATTTCTTTTTTTCTTGTGTTTAAATGCTTGCATGAATGTGGTTACTTTTGGCTTGTGAATGGGTGTTATGCTTGAATTTTTCTTTGCCTGGGAATATGATTTCTTCCTTCTTCTTTTTGCTGTCTATTTCCTGTAACACTTTGGTTTACAGTGAGAACCATGCCAAATAAAAAAAAACTTTTCTCTATTCCTATTGAAAATGATTGATAAACTGTGGTTTGGATATGCTTGTGTTTTTAGTAATTTATCAGTTTTAAAAGCTGGCTTCTTTCTAGAAACTAAGAAAAACAGAAAAACAAAAACACGGTTACTTCTGAATGTTGGTTTACAGGCTAACCATACCTATATCAAAAAAAATCTAAATGTCTCTCCCTCCTTGATTCTGACAAGGATTGTAAATAAGTTGAAATGTTGATTTAAGAACCTATATTACATTTTAGTAATTAATCAAAGCAGGTTGAAATTTTCTTTTTACTGGGAACTAAATAAATACAGTAATTTTTGGTTTACAGATTTGCCAATATCCAAACAAATCTAAACCTCTCTCCCTCATTTCTTCTGTAAATAAATTGAAACAAGTTGAAGTTTTTGTTCAAACTTGTGTTATGTTTGCCAGCAATGAATTAGAGTAATACACACAGTTCTTCCTTCCTGTAAACAATGAAGCACTGTTATAATTCAAAATTTTCAAGAAATTCGAACTTCATAAATTTTAATCTCAATAATACCATGTGAATCCACTCTTAAAATGATGATTTTTGAAACTAGAATCAAAATTTCTCATTAGCTTTTCACTGGAATATCTAGGATGATCGGTAAAATGAAACTTCATCAAATTCTATTGATCTAAGGAACTTTGGCCCTCGGGACCGTTGTGGCAGCGTGATTCAATGTTCGAAATCATCAGAAAAATACTAGAGTAATTTATAAATCCATAAATCTTTGATTCGAAAGCAAAATAGGGTTTAAGAACCCATTTTCGTTCGCGGTAGAAACGATGGGGCTGCGCCGTCGACAGACGACCGGACTTCACAACACCGGAGCCATTAGAAGCGTGACGTGATGACGAGGCTAGGGTCGAAATCGCGTGGCCGATAACGGGCTGGGGAGGCGGCGCGAGGCGATTTACTGATGACGTTCCCTGATGGGTTTTGGGTTGGAAGGTCGCGATTCACGTTTCAAACTTTTTTTCCAAATCTGGGTGGTCGTATCGTTTTGGGGAATAGTAGGCGACGTATTGGTGGCCGCAGCTTCGACCAGCGGCGGCAAAACCAGCCGTCACGTGCACGTGGATGATCGGTGTGTCAGTGGACTGGTTTGGGGAAGTAGGGAGGGAAGCTCGAAGCACCACTCGGAAATTTAGGTAGAAAACTAGAAGTCGAGCTCGTGACGTCTTGGAGCTGTATCGAGTAGATTTCCGAACTTGCAAATTTGTGAAAAAAATTTCTCTCACGGGTCGATTCGAGTGGAAACTCGAAGCAGGGAAGCTTTTACATCGGGGGGAACTCGGGGAAGGCCTCGGGTCATACTTAAAAACAGCAAAAAATTTTGAAACATGATTTAAACTTGTTTTTTTTTTTAAATAATTATCCGGGATAAATGAAGTATTTTAAAACTTAGATTTTAAAAATAAAATTGTTTAAAAATTTAACTTGATAAAATACTTAGGAGTAAATCAAATATTTAAATTTTAACTTAAAGACAAAATTCTTTATAATGATTAAATAAAGATTTTAAACAATTAAAATTTGTAATTACTTTATAATTAAAAGTTGATTTAACTAAAGGGTGATTAATATATGAAAGTAATTAATATTTAATTAATTATAAATTAAGGATTTATGAATTAAGATAATTATATGGTTAATCCATCTTAATCACAATCACCTAAATCAAAGATGATTGACCATCATCAAATATTCAGTACTGGATTGATATTTCTGTTGTGATAATGTGATTGCTTTGTGATGGACTGTGATTTGTGATTTGTTCCTATATGTGTGTGAAACCCCTTTTGCCTATAAAATGGCATTTAAACTTCGATGCGGCAGGGAGTCGGATTCCAGTTTGTTATCCGAAACCCACATCGAATCATATTAGTGAATCTTTGTGATTGATAAATTTACTTTATCTATGAATCTGTTGATGAAGATAAGCATTATGGGTTATACCGCTTATCGATATATCTGTGATGATTGATGTTGTGCACTATCGTGTAATACCCCTGGACTACACTATACACACACGAATATGGATTGCACGTGGAAATCGGTTAAGTCACAGACTTTTGAAAATATTTAAAATTGAAATTTTAAATTCAAATGGTTTTGGAAATGGATGTGGTTTAAAGTAAAAAGCTTTTGAGAAAGAATTTCAAAGATAAAAGTTATTTTTGAATAACTTAATTTAGTTTTGAAATCTGATTTAAATTGAATTCAAAAATTTGAAATTAAATTCTATTTGAGAATTTAAGATGTAAAAAGGTTATACAAGTTTATATGGGTTTTAAACCATTTTTAAAGTGTTGTTTTGGGAATTAAATTTAACCCAAAGATTTTAACTCGTATAATTGAAATCGGATTTTTCCAAAACGAAAACTGTTGTTTTCAACTGATAAAGCTTTCATAGAAGAAATGAATTTCCAATTTGTATTAAAGAAAATTACAAGTTGAATTGAAACGATTTTCTAAGTTATGAACGAATCTTTGGAAACGGTTTTTGAAAGCTACAAGTTAAATCTTTGATTTAAAGATTGGATGAGCTAATCCAATTGGAATGGAAATTGTTTTGAAATCCGAAAATGGATCTTTGTGAAACTAGTTAAACTGTGTGAAATAAATCTTTTGTTTAAAGATTTGAAATGGTAATTTGGTTTAAACCATTTAAAGGCAAGTTTTGGATAATAAGTTGTGACTTAACTGAAAATCCCATGTCCATATGTTTTTAAATAGTGCGCTCATTATTCGGTTTAGCCGGGAGAGGACCTTGTGTGATATAACCCATTCCGAGTAATGACACGTCGTTATGGATAGCATTTGAAGACCGGGTATTTGCGAGAATGATAGGACGACCTATCGATTGTCTCTGCACCGAGTAGCTACGGTATAGGGATTTCCTAAGTGATGGGATGTCCGATCGGGATTGTGAATACCCGAATTTGCAAGGGCTTCTTCGAAAGTGCCTTCGGTTCTGTTCGAACCCGGAACAGACTTGTATGATTGTGTGTCTGACACTACACTTTGAGATGTAAAGCCGATTTCTTTCAAATACATATCTGTTGGTGGCGGAGAATTTATTCTCTTAGCTTAACACCCTTCTCTGAGACGTATGAGCTCAGAGGTTATGTAGTTGAAGGTTATCAACGATATACTCTCAATTTGGTAGTGTGGCACGCTAAGTGCTGCTGTATGTTGATGATCATTTGTTGATCACTTGTTGATCAAAGCGTGGCTTTGTGAAAAAGCGTAGCTTTGTGTTCGAGACCTCATCGAGCCTCACAAACCGGTAATGGTCGAAACAGGAAAGATGCGGCAAGGTTTCAGGGGTAGCTCCCCTAGGGTATGACCATTCCTTCTAGAAAAGGGTGGTATCATGGTATGGAGCCCAGATACTTACTCATGTGGACACTAGTATATTTATTACTGTGTGATGTTGTTGTTGGAGGGCCCTCGGATAAAGGCCCAAAGGACCGAGGGTGGCATATCTCAGGTTTTATTCCCCGGGAAGGGGGTAGCCGGCCTTGTTTGGCAGAGAGCCGGGTAGGTTCTCGGGGCGTCCCGCCAGAGGCGTTCCCATGTGGCAATAGGAAGTTCCTTCGCCTGACCATTTGTTGGAAATCCATTCATCCAATACGCGCGTTGTACGGTTTTAGTTGTAGAACCTGCCATTTAACATGGCAGCTATAGTAGACATAGTATAATGGTACCTATGCTGGCTAGGATTTATATTATACTTTCGAAGTGTTTTCCACTATGCACTAATAATAATATCAAAAGAATTTTTGCGTAGTAAGCATGTTTGACTATCATGAGGTGAAATATCCCCCATGTGTGCGTTTGCATTGTGTGTGTGCCGGGAGGCCATATGGTAGTTTCATTTTCCAAAAGCATTGCAGATTTAAACTTTAAAAGCTTTGTTGTTTGTTTTAAAAGATAAAATTGTTTTGTTTGCTCACACCAGTCCCATGACTGACCTGGAGTTTATTGTTCCTTTCCTAAACTCTGGGTGCCCACTATTTTCCACACGGGCAGCCTAGAGTTGGGGTTTCAAATATTCCAGTAATACGTATAGATTCATTACCCTTCAAAGTCTTTGGATTGGTAGCTTTCAGTCTTTGGGATCTTCTTCAGTCTCGGACGACTGACCTTGCTTAGCTTAGTGCAACATGATCTAGAGTTCTTGCTAGCTTTGGATTGAAGATGGAGTTCTTGGAGTTTGGCATTGAAGACACTATCTTTCCGCTGCTATTTTCTTGTATCTCTGATAGTATTGTTATCCATTGTACCATTCTATTGTATTATGTTGTATCAGATATTGTATTAAATGTTGTATATCAAATGTATCATGCATATTTCTTCCGCTGTGTTGTACTTATTGTGTTATAAGCTCCGGCGAGCCAGGTTCGACGTTTGGATCTGCGACATTTGAATACGAGTGTCGTATTCGGTGCCGATTTTCGAAGGTCGAGTCAGGGCCGTTAGAGAAACGTAAAGGAACGTACCACCATAAAATGAAATTGATAACATCTGTGCATTGATTCTGCAATATTTATTAAAGAAATTGATTATGCAATATTTATTAAAGCAATTTATTAGCTAGCTTGAATTAAATAGAATTTCACAATGGAATAAACTTTGATAAAATAAATTGAAAATCTAAAATCTGCTATGTTTAATTGGACGTAATCCAAATATTAAATTTTTATTTCAAAATATTATTATATAAAATTTCTCAAAAGTTTCAATTAATTACGTTATGTAAAACCATTTAAAACTATTAAAATCTACGGGTCGTTACAGTTCTCATGGCCTACAGAGCGTGTTAGAGGAGAGAAGGGTAACAGGGTTAGTTTGTAAATTATTTTTATTAAATTAATTTATGTTTTAATTATCCTTATGCTAATTATCGTATAACTTTTTCATACGTGGTCCGATTCGAGTGAAACGAGTCATGTCGGAATCATATCGACGTAGGCTACGACATAAAGTGGAATTGGAATTTATTTGAAGTTGAAAAAAAAATTCAGTTTAAAACAAAATCCAGTGTTTTAAAATGCTCATGAAATACTAAAATATTCTAACGTTGGTTAAATTGAAATCAAGAAGTGATTTAATTTTATTGATTATTGTTTTGTAATTTAACTAACATGAAAATCGACATAGAAATCGACATGTTAGAAATTTAGATTTCACATTTATATTGAATTGAATTGCTAATTAAATACTCAATATTGATAAGTAGTTAATTGTTGTGATTTGTTGGCTGATTTGGGTGTTGATTGTGATGGATGCCTATTAGTTGACATTTTAGATGATTAGATGTTTATTTATTTTATATATATGCCCCATTATCACCCTTTGTATTACTGACAGTATATAAAATTATAAATTGAATTATTTTGAATAAATTAACAAATAGGTTGAAAGATATATACCTGTGACACTTTGATTTGGATTGAAACGATATATATCCATCCCTGCAATTATAAATTGAAATAACTATTCACTTGGCCAAAGAATAGAAAATTATATACGCACACCAAATTGGTTAAATTAAGTTATTTTAAATTTCTTGGATTTCGAAATTATTTAAGTGATATCATCTTTAAAGAATAAAACGAGCAATTTATAGAAATTAAATTATTTTCGAACTCGAGCTTGAAATGTTGAAGTTGAAATTGAAAACGGTTAAAGGAAATTTTGTAAAGAATGAAAGTTGGAATTTGAAATTATAATCAAGATATGATTTAAATTACGAAAATTGATTTTTTTTTTAAAGATTTGAACTTTTATTCCAACTTTGAAATAAATCTAAGTAAAAGTAGTTTAAATGAATATTTCAAATTTGAATTCGGAGTTGGATCATTTTAAAGATTTGAACATTAAATTGAACATCGAAGTTAAGTTTGATTTAAATGATTTAAATCGATATTCTGAAATTGAACTCGAACTTTATATAAACTAAAATGGTTTAAAATGGAGAATTTAATTGAAACTTAAACTATTTGAATCGAATAAGTGAAAATCGAAATTGAATTAATTTAATTTGAAATCGAAACTAATTTGAATTAAAATTAAAATTAATTTGAATTAAAATTAATTTGAATTAAAATTAAAACTAATTTGAATTAAAATTGAAACTGAGTTGATTTGAATTTAAATTGAAATTGAGTTGATTCAGATTGAATTGAATTGAAGATGATTTGAGTTAAAGGATTTGAAATTGAATCAGTTTGATTAAATTTGGTCCTGAATCCAGATTTGTTAAAATGGAAGAAACCGTTTGATTTGAAAATAATTTCAAACTAAATTATTCTTTTGTATAGACTTTTTTAAAAATTTATCTTTTTAAATATTTAGAACTATCACGGTTTTCCAAACTATTTAATATATAAATCATTTTCAATACTCATACCTTATTATATTAACTATTTCAAATCTCTAAACTATCTAAACTATTTAAAATCATTCAAAATATTTTCTAAAAATTCAAACCGGTCAAAGTGGGAACGGTTTTCATTTAAATCGTGGATTTAAATCCGAATGTGGTTAAAATGAAGTTATAACCTAAATTGAAACTCCAAATGGAAATTTGAATGAAATGATACAAGTGAAATTGACATAATTTAAGTAAATATGATATTTTAAAATGAAGGATATTTTGAAGTGAATATGATATTTTGATATCAAGCATGAATCGTTTTTGAAATGTAAAAGAACCAATTAGTGTGTAAACCAACGTTTGGTTGTTAAAGAGACCAGGGCCTCTTTTTGGCATAATCTTTGTCAATATTGGAACCACTTTACCAACTGCGTATGCGGAGGAGATTCCAGAATGAAGTGGTTGGATTCGGTGTACATTTGTTGGATTTGTAGAAAGAGAATGATGATGGATAGCCCATACACTTTTTGTCAATTTAAAATGACTAAAACATGATGGCTTGATCCAGGCCAAATGGGCGAGCTACTCCTAGCAGACACTTGTTCTTCGATTTTTCTTATGGACTCGGTCCATACTATTACCTCTGATGTTGATTTCGATTGATGCACCTTGATTTGGGGTGACTTCCCATTGACTCGATATGGGATGGGTGGATGCGGTGGGCGGTCGTTCCTATGATGTGTTACTACCAGCCTTACGACCCGAACTGGTATTATCCTACCATGGGCATTGCCTCACCTACATTGTCATAATTTTATCCTTGTACGAAACTACTATGAGTTTGGTTTAGTGTTGTCGTATCACGGCGCATCCCTATCAACCGACGTTCTACTGGTTGTGTTACATGCAAACTGTACGACAATGCTTCAAAACGCTTTAAGAGGAATAAATGTAAAGCCTTAACGCTAGAAAAAATATTTATATTATTGAATAGACATTACATATATAGCATATTCTACGACATATAGATTTTTTGACGGATACTTATGAGATGGAAAATCCAGTAACATCTCTTAAGTAATTGCATGCACATTGTACACTAGATAGGAGATGTAAAATCCCGTAAACATCTCCAATGCAATTACACTCCTGTTATATTGATATTGATTTGACTAACATAAGAATATTTTAGTTCTGACTCGTGTGTATTGTTTTAATTTATGCTCTGGTCAGCCTTGAGTTTTCAGCGTATTAAAGATCAAATTATTATGGAGGAGGAAGACGAAGATTTTGTATGCCATTATTACTAATATTATTTCCCTGCATCATGTGTTCTGCTGCATTACTTTATTATCTCTACTGTATGTATAACTCTGATAGATGTTGCAAACTCATAATCAAATGTATAGTGTAAACAGCTTCATGAACTGTTTATTTGATTATTATATTTTGTCATTCCGCTGCGAGATTCTCTATTTGTTTTCTTCTTTTCTTATTCTTCTTAATTAACACCATTGATTATCTGTTTTTTGGATTATTTGAGTTGGTCATGTGTGGATTATTGTCGATTTAAACCTTCCGTAATGCGGGTCATCACAGTTGGTATCAGTACTTTGGTTTAAAAATAACCTTATCTTTTTTGAGGTTGGACTCATTAGAGATAGGGTAGTAATACCCTATGATGAGTTTGTTAAAGTGTGTGTGTGTATATGAGAGCGCATACTTGTTAATGTTACAAATAGTTATATAAATTGTTTTATATTGTGTGTGTGTGTGTGGGTATATATATATATAGGAAGACCTCATGCTATATCAGCCTCACACAATGCGGACGTCTACGAAACTGCTAGTGTCCAACAAGTAGGACCCAGCAATCAACAAGTTAATCCAGGTGCAAGGACTATCGCCGTACGAAACCAAATGGAAGTTGTCACTAGAACAAAGATCAACGACCTGGTGAGAGAACTCATGGAGAGCAGGAGACAACTTAGCGAACTAATTCAAGCTAATGCCAACCTCATGGATCAACTTACTCAACAACAACATCAGAATGCTGGAGGTGGCCCCGCTCCTTACTCCACATCTGATAGCTCGAATTCATCCGATGAACCTCCAAGGCATAGATGCCACAGAACTGAAACAACGCAAGCAGGTATTGTTGATCGATCAACCAGGGATGGTCCAGGTCCCCTACTTGGAGCCATGGCCCCTCAATTACACCAAGGAAACCACACCCAAGCCAGGAAAGGAAACTTAGGATCTGGAGAACAAGTGGAACCTGGATGGCCGGCTTACCATGGTCCGGGTGAAGCTGGTCCTCAGGACACACGTCTGCTAGACTGCCAACAGTGGAGACACCAACATGAATGGTCTTATAGGACAGATTCAAACCTGCCATCTTCCGTACAAACCTCGGACCTATCGGCTATGGTCAAACAGCTGATGAGAGAAAATCAAGGTTTGACTAATGATGATTAGGGGATATCCAGGAGTTATATTCCATTCACATATACTATTCTACAGGCCGAGTACCCCCGGAAGTTTAACATGCCAACCATTCCGGCCTACGAAGGGAAGACCGATCCCTGACAGCATGTGATGAGATATGAATGGATGATGGATTTAGCTAGAGAAAATGATGAAACCAAATGTAGATGCTTCCAGATAACTTTATCCGGAATAACGACCATGTGGTTCATCCGACTTGCTCCGCGGTCTATCTCCAACTTTGATGAATTAGCGACGAAATTTGTGGAACAGTTCAAGATTCGTGCCACTCGTCCCAAGGACGTGATGTCCTTGTCCAGCGTGATTTAGGCTCCAGGGGAGTTATTAAAGGAGTACTTGTAGAGATTTTGTGTTGCAGCTATTGAAGTCAGCAACCTAAATGACCATGCCATTCTGATGGCTGTCATGCGAAGGGTAGATCCAGATTCGAAGTTTGGCGATTGGCTGGCAGGAAAGCCTCCAACTACACTAGAACATTTTTATTCCAAGGCGTATCAATTCATAAGAAGAGAGGAAGCCAGGTGGACGAGACAATGCATCAGGGCCCGACAAGGAGACTTTGAAGGGAAACATTGCTGTAAAACAATCTGGTGATAACTCGGGAAAGGTCCAGGTCAATGTCCAAGCCAGGGCAATCTAAAGGATCTGGAGGATCAAATCCCAGAATGAAAAGAGAGGCGGGAAAGTGGAAACCAAGGATTCCAACTTACAACGAATACATTCCCCTGAATGCAACTCTGGAAAATACCTACCTATCAACTTGCAATACTTTTCAATACAGAAATCCACACTTAAAAGAGTCTACAGAGGAAAAAAAGCGGTCTGGAAAGTATTGCCGCTTCCATGAGACTTACGGGCATAATACAGAGGAGTGTAGCCGCCTCCATGATGCCATTGAAAAGCTGATTCGATATAAAAAGTTGTAGGAATTTGTCAAGAACCCGTAGAAAGGTAGACAAGGAACATCAGACCCCGGCCGCGGGCAAGCTCCACGCCACCCTAAGGAACCTGCTCAGACCGTGGGGAGACTAGTCATAAACACGATAGTCGGTGGGCCTCACCCAGCAGACAAGAATTGGTAGGAAATGGAGCGATACGCAAGTTCCTTAAAGAACACAGACTTTGAATATTGTTCAAATATGGAAGATGGGTCCCCGGCTAAACAGCAGCTAATAATGATGGATGATATGGTGTTCAGGAGCAGAGATGCTAATCTGATGGAGACTCTTACCATTGACTCGATGTTCATCTCCACGACGATCGGGCCAACGTCCCTGAAAAGAATATTGATTGATTATGGAAGTTCTGTTAACATCATCTTTAAGAAAGCATATGACCAAATGAAGATGGAGACAAAGGATTTAAAACCATCTAAAGCACGTATCCATGGCTTTAATGGTGCAGCTACCGATGCAGTGAGTTTTGTTGAATTGCCAGTTGAATTTGGGCAAGGTGAACGTAGGAGAGTGCGAATCCTACCTTTCTTCGTTTTGGATGTCGACTCTCCGTACAATGCGGCTATGGCAGAGTTTAGAGCAGCTTTGGCCTCTTGGTGTTTAACCTTAAAATTTCCAACAGACAAAGGAGTTGGTGTTGTGCATGGCAATCATGTGACTGGTCGTGCGTGTTATGTGGCTGAGCTAAGAGAGGCCCAGCAAAGAGAGAAAGGAAAGGTTGCGGACTGCTCCGTCTGCACCCGAGTCATTGAAAATTGAGAAGTAGTGCCCGATCCCTAGCTCGGGAAACGTGATCGATTCTACAGAGATATAGATCTGAGAGATGATGATGAGGAAACCAGGGAAGCAAAAGCAGCACCGGTTGAATTGACGATTGACATTCCAGTCGGTCGAGACATCACATCGCAAGTACTTAAGATTGGATCACAACTCAGCCCATTGATGCCCGAGGATCTCACTGATTTCCTCCAAGCGAATGTGGATGTTTTCGCTTGGATGCATTCTGATATGTATGGGATTTCTCCTGCCATTACGAGTTATATGTTGAACATAGACCCAAGGTACATACCAGTAAAGCAAAAAAGGAGAGGCATAGACCCGGAGAGGTCCGCTGCTCTCAAAGAGAAGGTGGACAAGCTCAAAGCCAATGGGTTGTCCACGACTCCCTCTACCCCGAATGGGTGTTTAACCCCGTGCTAGTGAGAAAAGAAATGGGAAATGGAGAACTTGCGTAGATTACTCTGAACTGAACAAAGCATGCCCTAAGGATAGTTTCCCATTACCCAGAATTGACCAGCTGGTCGACTCAAGGCAGGGCACGAGTTATTGTCATTTGTGGATGCGTACTCGGGGTATAATCAAATCCCGATGCACATTCTAGACCAACAGCACACTAGTTTTGTCACAGATGTTGGGCTGTATTGTTACGTGATGATGCCTTTCGGATTGAAAAATGCGGGAGCAACTTATCAACGCCTACTGAATCAGATGTTTAAAGACCGGACTGGTAGAACAATGGAAGTCTATGTGGATGACATGCGCGTGAAGTCATGACAGTCAAATTACCGCATTCGAGACTTAGCGAAAATGTTTGATATACTCAGATATTAAGGGATGAAAATCAATCCTCTAAAGTGTTCCTTTGGCATTGCGTCGGGGAAATTTTTGGGTTTCATTGTTAATGCACGAGGAATTGAAGCTAACCCAGAAAATATTCAGGCTATCCGAGATATATGTGCCCAAAATTATACAGCAAGTACAAAGCCTGAACGGAAAAGTGGCCACGCTAAGTCGATTCATATCCAGAGCGACAAATAAGTGTATTCCCTTCTTCGATGTGATAAAGAAAAGAAAGAGAAATTTCAAATGGACGCCCAACTGTTAGGATGCATTTGTGCTCTGATAAGGCATTTGGAATGTCTCCACGTACCGTCAAAGCCAGTAGACTATGAAGTGTTGTATGTGTACTTGGCCATATCCCAACATGCTATCAGTACGGCTTTGGTTCGCGAGGAGGACCGAGTACAAAAGCCGGTGTAATATGCCAATAAACGTTTAACGGAGGCAGAGAGAAATTATCCTAAAATTGAGAATCTAGCCTACTGTTTGGTGATTGCATCAAACAAGCTTTGCCCATACTTTCAGGCACACTCGATCAGTGTTTATACCAATCAACACTTGCGACAGGTACTCCAACAATCAGAAACCTATGGAAGGATGTTAAAATGGAATATCGAGTTGAGTCAGTTCGATATTACCTACCTGCCTTGAAGGGGCATACAAGGGCAAGTGCTAGTGGAATTCATCACTAAATTTACTGTATCAGATGAACCAAACAATGATGATGTTATTCTCTCTGTTCGATGGAAACTATACACCGATGGGGCATCCAACGACCGTTGTTCTGGAGCTGGTGTAATTCTTGTGACTCCCGAAAATTGATCAATTCGTTACACTTTGAAGCTTAATTTCCTAGCTACGAATAATGAAGCCAAGTATGAAGCATTGATTGCAGGCTTGAAATTTATCAGGGAACTTGGAGTAAAATCGGTTGAATGCTTTTGTGACTCACAATTAGTGGTGTACCACGTGTGGGCGGGTTATCAAGCAAAGGGCAAAGACTTGCACCATACCTTGCTCAGATTCAAGAGTTGTTAGCAGATCTCGAATATTATGATATTTCGCATGTCCCTCGTGAACAAAAAAAAAGCCGATTCATTAGAAAAATTTTCAAGTACTGTGACGCACAACAAATGGGATTGGTTTCCTTCCAAACCATACATGCTTCATGTATAAATGAGATGGAAGTAGATTTCGTGTTAGAAACAGAAATTGAGAAGGATTCATGGATAACCCCATTCAAGCAATACTTGCTACACGGGGTCTTGCCCGAAAGAAAGAGCGAAAGACAACAAGTCATTTGTAAAGCTTCACGATACGTAATGCAAGATGGGATAATGTATCAAAAGGGATTCTCGGTCCCCTTACTCCAGTGCATTACCCACGGTGAGATAAAACGAGTCCTGATGGATGTTCAAGAAGGAGAATGTCATGACCATACTGGGGTAGACACTAGCAAAAATATCCCTCGCTATGTAACGACCCACCTTTTTGGACAGTTTAAACCGACTGTCAAATACACATGCCGATTCCAAACCATTCAAAAGGGTAGAAGGTTATTGGGGAAAATAAGAAAATAAAAGAAAGGGAAATAAAGGAAATGAAACAACATAGAATCTTGCAGCGGAACGATAAAATATAATAGTCAAATAATCAGTTCATGAAGCTGTTTACTATACTTTGATCATTGTTTAAATAACATTCATCAGATTTATACATATACACCTGAACAAATAAAATAATGCAGCAGACAGCATGATGCAAAGATAATAATAGAATAGTATACCAAATCTTTGACTTCGTCCTCCAGAATAGATCTTCAATAAGCTGAAAAACTCAGGTCTGACCCGAGCGAAATGAAAAGACAAAACACTCGAGTCAGGACTAAAATATCCTCATGTAAGTTAAATCAATCGTAAATAAATATGAGTGTAACGGCGTCAGAGATGTTTACGGGGTTTGACATCTCCTATCCAGTGTCAACGTGAGTGTAATAACTTAAGAGATGTTACGGGATTTTCCATCTCTCAAGGATCCGTTAAACTATCTACTATGTAGTACAATACGCTATTATAATATGTCTACAGTAAAGTAAAAGTATTAAAATAGCGTTAAGGCGTTACCATAATTTCCCTTAACACATTTTATAATGCCATAGTCTATACAAACCCGTAAACCCCACCGTAAACTAGTGGTTATCAGAGGGTACCCCATAGGTATAACACAAAACAAAACGTAGTGGTCGTGAATAGGATAATCAGTATGACAAGGTACATGAGGCGATACCAACGAGGATACTAGTAGTTGCGTGATCCGGACTGATGTTAAGCATAGCCAGCAGCTACCTCAACACCGCGAAACAACACTCCCAAATCAAGGGGTGCACCCAAATCGAATCACAAAAGTAATAGATATGGTATCGAAGAAGTGTGTCCGCTAGAGATGGCGAACCTCAATGGCCCGGCGCGGCTCCTGTTTTAGTCATGTCATGGGTCATCCAATATCGTTCTCTTTCTTCAGTCACCGCGTTCACCAAACCATCCACTTCATTCTGGATCAACACTCCGCGTATACTAGTTATTAAAGTGGTTTTCGGTATCGACAGAGAGTATGTCCATATCCGATTCCGGTCTCTTTAATAACTACGTATTATTACACCAATGGCTCTTTTACATTTCAAATCAATTCATAGTTGATATCAAAATATCACATTCGCTTCAAAAATCAAATCCATTTCAAATATCATCATATCTATTCAAAATGTAAGATTTCGTTTCGAAAATCATTTTTTCTGGGCCTCAATATCTCATTTCGATTTCGAAATCATTTCGAATTTCAATTTAGTTTGCAACTTCATTTAACCCAATTCATATTTAAATTTAAAAATTTAAACATAAACATTTCACCTTATTGACCAGCTTGAAATTTTAGAAAATAGTTTTAAGTAGTTTAAAAGTAGTTTTAAATAATTAAAATAGTTAAAATAGTTAAAATATTTAAATGGATTTCAAATAGATAAATTAATTTAATATAGTTAATGTAGGTTAAAATAGTTTAAGTATTTAAAATGGTTTATATAACAGAGAAATTTGGAAAACAAAATGAAACAGCATCAAAACCAAACCATTTCAACTATAACTTCCCAATTCAAATCAATTTCAATTTCCATCCTACCGATTCAATTTCGATTTCAATTCAAATCAATGTCAACTTGACTTTAAATTAATTCAATTCTACATTCACCTTTAATTAATTCAATTTCAATTCATATCGATTTGGAGCTTGATTTTTCAAAATATCAATTTATAATACTTAACAAAATTATCCTTAAATATTCAAATTTAAATCCAAATTTCAAATATGATTCAATTCCAAGCTCAATTTCAAAATATCATTTTTATGTCACTTTTACTTAGTAATATTCAAAGCTCGAAATACTGTTCAATCTTTAAAACAAATAAATTTTCGAAATTCAATCATATCCCGATTTTTAATTTCAAAGTCTCAACTTAAATTATTTAACAATTTCTTTTAATCAAAAGTTATTTCAACATTCCAAACTCAATTTTTGCGATAAATTCGATTTTTATAAATTGATTTTTATTTATAACCTTGAAATCAAAACATTTAAATAAATTTCAAATCAACGATTTTAAAAATTATTAATTTAACCAATCCGGTGTCCGTATATAATTTTCTATCCTATGGCCAAGTGATTAATTATTTCAGTTTAATGTCAGGGATGAATATATATCACTTAAATCAAATCACAGTGTCATATGTACGCATAACTGGATATATATAAGCAAATAAACATCCAAACATTTAAATATCAACCAATAACATCCATCGAAATACATCATCC
This sequence comes from Allium cepa, assembly GCA_030765085.1. Taxonomy (NCBI): domain Eukaryota; kingdom Viridiplantae; phylum Streptophyta; class Magnoliopsida; order Asparagales; family Amaryllidaceae; genus Allium; species Allium cepa. Next base: position 390,207,640 of record CM060932.1, on the reverse strand, counting down.
AATAGACAATACAGTTCACGGCAATTTCATAGTTATCGATATAAGGTAATTTAATCCCAATTAAAATTTTAATTTCAATTTGACTGTCAATTTTAATTTTCTAGCATTAAATTCGATGACAAATCTAGATGACGATTTTAGTTTATCAAACAACAACAAGTAAAATTTTATCACTTCATACTGTCAAATTTAACTAGCATAAAGATATTCTAGTACGTTGTGAGTGTTAGAAAACACTCACTTGATATCCTGTTGTCACCGAGACATTCCGGTTTGGAACTAAACCGGACGACTCCCGATTTTAGCCCAAATTCCAACTGTCTCCCAATTCGTCCAAACCAGTTTCATTTCGAAGCTCTCGTCATCATGATCGCAACGCAAAAAGTCTCGTCTCAATCGGACCTCATATGTAGAAGTTATACATTTTTAAGTTATCGACATTTGAATTTATAAAACAATTTAAATTATAATTAAATTAATCCATACCCAAAGCAATGAAGCCCAGCCCACTAACTCCATCTTCCCCAAATCTTCAGCCTGCACGAGGATGAACCCACCAAGCCGTGCACCAATCTCCAGTGATACGGAGCTACAGACGATGAAAATCGAAACCGATCGCGCCACCAAGCTTCTCCTCTCGATCTCCATTTCCCGGACCCCTCACCTCGAAGCTGGCACCTACCAATCAAAACGTGTGTGAACCACTCCTCTTCGGCCAAGGCCAGGTCGCACGACCCAATACGCCACCGAGCTTCACCAAAATGCGTGCCTAGATACCGTTCGACGAGGAGAATCCAAATACGAGCTTTATTTCTCGAATCGATGAATGAAAACGAAGTGAAGCTTAACCCTAGCTTCAAAACCTCTCGCGTCTTCACTGTCGCACTCCCAAACTCCAAGTCGCACCAGGCCAAAAGCATACAGGATCGAAGCAAACGATGAAATAGGATTTTTAGAGAAGGTTTCGTGATTTTTAATCGAGTATTTGAAGAGAAAGAAATTTTTGAAGTTTTGATTTATTATTTTCTTACCGCCTGAAGCTTGCGTGCAAATAAAGAAGAAGGAGAGTATGCGTGTTTGAATAGGAAATAGGTACTAGGGTGTCAGCTGATAAGAAGAAACAGACAGATGTGAAGGGTATGGTCAAATCAAATTTATATATATATTAATTAAATTTTCAAACCGTCTTTATACGTAACTCAAAATCTTGAAACCCTATCGAGGCATGTCGCCAGACATTTATAATGTTTTACCCACATTCCGAACACAACGGAACATGTTTCAGGGCCTAATTCGATCGTATGTGCGAGTTACGAAAAAAACGATTAATTTTAAATTAAATAGATTAAATTAATTTCTAAGCGTTTTGAGTTGCCATGGTCAAACGACAACTCCGATTGCTATGGAAATTTAAACCCGACAAAATATAACTATTACGGATCTAATAGAACTAGTTTCGTCGAATTCCGAGACTGTTCCCCAGAAGGCTATTTTTAACTCGTCGGTTAAATCGACGACTTTTCAAAATTTACAGAATTGCTTAAGATTCCAATTTTAAAATCTTATAAACTCTGTTATAATCCAAATATAACGTATGTTCACTTTGGAAACCAATTTGAATCATATTAAATCAAATTTCGGTTATTCACTCTATTATCATACATTAGAATTTCAGTATCAAATTAATCATATCAATTCGGAATTTAATTATTCAAATATCTGTAATATTAAATTTTAAACAAATTTGATTATTCTTAAATCACTAGCTTTTGAAATATTCAAAAGAAATTATCAAATTAACTTTTGAAACAATTCAAATTATAGAACAACCATTTCCATTAAACAGTTATTCGATTCCCGGTATTCAATTATTCAATAAATTCCAAATATTAAATTTAAACAATTTAATTGTTCGATATTTGACGGATTTCAATATTGGATTTTAAATAAATTTTCGTTATCAGTCGATCACTTTACTACATCAAATGAATTCCATATTATTATTTAACTTCAGTTGGAGATAATGCACTCAACTAATATATACTTTCATTTCAATTGCAATTGGTTCCCAAATTCAATTCGACTAACTAAATGAATAGATAACTTAAGTAATTATCACCGTTAACTTTTAATTACACTTATAAGTTTATTATTTACAAACAAGTGTCACAATTTCCTATATAATACAACTTCATTCCATTGCCATTGACTATATATTATTTCAATTGATTTGGTATTTCATTCAATTCATAAAAATTAACTTAGATAAATTTGTTGCAATTCATTCTAGTTATTATTATCATAAATAAATTATAAATTTTTAATTCTTCCCACATTAAACCATGAAATCTTATTAAATTAACTATTTTAATTATCGAAAATTTACGGGTCGTTACAAGATGTGACAATTGTCAAAAGTATGCAAAAATCCCGATAGTTCCGCCAACGGAACTCACACAATTGGTTAGTCCCTGGCCGTTTGCAATATGGGGAATCGATATAATCGATTCCTTACCTATCTCCAAAGGTGGCATAAAGTATGTAATAGTCAGGGTCGATTATTTTACCAAGTGGGCGGAAGTAGAGCCCATAACTACAATCACCACCAAAAAGGTCATTAATTTCGTTGTACGAAACATCATATGCCGTTTTGGCCTCCCACGAACTACCATTACGGATAACGGAACTCAGTTCGAAAGTAGGGAGTTCAAAGAATTTTGCCAAAAAGTATGGCATTGAGAAAGTTTTGCAGCAGTTGCTCATCCAAAAGCCAATGGGCAAGTAGAAGCTTTGAACAAAAAAATCAAGTCCAAATTGAAAAAACGCATGGAAAAGGCTAAAGGCAAGTGGGTGGATGAACTTCCAACAGCACTTTGGGCTTATAGAACCACCTACAAGTCCACGACTAGCCACACTACATTCATATTGGCATATGGTACGGAAGCAGCTATACCCGTGCAACTTGAAGTTCCTTTACATCAGGTAACTCATTATGACCCTAATATGAATCGGGATCTCTTGCTGGAATCACTGGACTTTGTTGATGAAAAGCGTGAAGAAGCTGATTTAAGGGAGACCGCATATAGGCACCGAGTCGCTCGATATTATAATGAAAAAGTCCGACCGAGAATCTTTGATGTGGGCGATCTCATTTTGAAGCGAGTTTTTTTCGGTCCCATTGCATATGAATCCTACATGGGAAGGTCCATGCATCATTGAATGGAGGCTTGGGGAGGGAACTTTCAAGCTAGCAACCATTGATGGCGCGACACTCCCCCGAGCATGGAATAGCGAGCATCTATGGCGTTATTATACTTAGTTTATTTTTTTTTTGCATTTTAGTTGCAATTACTTCCAGTGTATTTTTATTTCGTTGATTCTTAGTTTTCGGCATGTAATAAGACAATTCAGTTTTTTTCCATTAATAAAGGCTTGAAGCCATATTTTCCGTCAATTATTGATGTTTTCGTGTGTGATAATTCTATGGCAAAAATTAAAGTTACTCTATTCTGTTAGGCATATGAACGCACACAAAAACTTAAAATCTCCAAGTGCCCAGAGTGCGGACTATAGCACTCTTAGTCCCCAGAATGTGGACTAGAATATAAACGACTTAAAATCTCCCAGTCCCATAGTACGGACTGGAGTGCTTTGAGTCTCCAAAGTGCGGACTAGAGTATAAATGACTTAAAATCTCACAGTCTCCAGAGTGCGGACTGGAGCACTATGAGTCCCCAGAGTGCAGACTAGAGTATAAATGACTTAAAATCTCCAAGTCCCCAGAGTGCGGACTGGAGTACTTTAAGTCCCAGAGTGCGGACTAGAGTATAAACGACCTAGAATCTCCAAGTCCCTAGAGTGCAGACTGAAGTACTCTAAGTCCCCAGAGTGCGGACTAGAGTATAAACGACTTAGAATCTCCAAGTCCCCAAAGCACAGACTGGAGTACTTAGAGTCCCCAGAGTATGGACTAGAGTATAGATGACTTAAAATCTCTAAGTCCCCAAAGTGCGGACCGGAGTACTCTGAGTCCCCAGAGTGCGGACTAGAGCATAAATGATTTAAAATCTCGAAATTGCTAGAGTGCGGACTAAAAGTATTCTAAGTGCCCGAAGCGTGGAATAGAGGATCCACAATTCTCAAAAAATTCCTAAGTTATATGGAGGTGAACTACAACTTGTGTAACTCACCAAATTCCGAGCTATGACAACAAGTTTAACAATATGCTGAAAAGTGAAAGTCATCGAAAAACAAATAACTAAATTTTATTCATAAATCCCAAAATAGAGTTCCACTACAACCCCTCCTACACTCGGAGTCAAAAGTCTATTTACATTGGCTAAGAAAATTGTAGGATCGATTTCACCCTAAAGGGGGGGTGAATAGGGTGATGCTATTAATTATTAAAATTAATTGCGGAAGCTTATAGAATAATTTCAACACAGATCACAGAATAATAGCAGCACAGATAATAGCAGAATAATAAATGCAGAAATAGAACGACATAGAATTTACCCAGCTTCGGCAAAACCCTGCCTACGTGCTGCCCCCAAGGTTTCTACTAGAAATTAAGTAGTCACACGCTTACACACGTAAACTCGCGACACACGCTACTGACTAACCTAACTCTACGCTTAAAACCCTGCCACAACTCAGCCACTAAGTTGTGAATTCTCAAACTACGCCAAGTAGTTTGTTCCCTAGTCACACGACTAGAAATTTCAACAGTTTAAAAATGAAAATACAATTAAAAACAAATTTGAAAAAAAATTAAAAATAAAGCCCTAATTAAAACTAAATCCTTTTTTATTCTTTAACAAGGTCGGCCCCTTTTATTTCTTCATTTATTCTAGTCCATTCTTTTTTCTTTGAGAATGGTGGCTTTGTTAATCTTTGTTCGTTCCTCTTTGCAACTAAATTAGGGCTTGTGAAAATTGGGGCTGGCGACTTCAATATCTCGATTGAATGAATGGTTTAGCGTTGTTGCTTCGTCAATCGATGATCTCTCTGCTTAGCACACGGTTCCCCCAATTTCCGATCGAGTTGTCTGAGTGGTATGTGATTTATCCCTTTGCTTCTTCTGATTTGTTTGCTTGAACTCGATGGTTTGAAATTGCCGATGATGAATGGTTTATATAGGATTTGAATTCCTAGATTTGCGTTCGTCTGATTTCTTCAATATTTTATCTTCGGCCATTCGATATTTTTTTGACGCTGATGATTTGTCTGACTTAATCAAAATTCGTATAATTGATGCTTGCTTCTCACAGTATTGATGTTTAACTCGGTCAATTATCTTGGCCACCACGATTTCGAATTTGACTTGTTCATACGCTTGATTTCTGACTTGGTTAAAATTGATTTTGATTCGTGAATTCATTGTACTGCTGGCTTCGGCCTTGGCTTGAGATTTCACGTGCTTGGTTTGATGAATTTACTTGACTGTCACATGCTACTTGGTCACTGTTGCATAAATGAACTGGTCATTCTTCACTGTGGCCTTCGACTTTACATTTTCTGGACGTGAATTTGTAGTCTTTATTTGTGTCTGCATTGTCATGTTGTATTATTGACATGATACTCGACCGTTGTACTTGGTGGTCTTGTGGCACTACTTACTGTCATGTTGCATACTCTCTGTATACATACTTGAGTCTTGTTCATCCAATTCATTGAGATTGTTGCATATAGTTTGGTATAGTCTTAAAGAATTTAAAAACTGTAACTTGATGGATGTTGTGCTCTTTCCAGTTGTTGCAGTTCCACTACTTTGGTTGACATTGTGAACATGCTACACTGTGTTGAATAACAGCTTGACCATATGCATATTGCAACTTGTACATGCTTCGATTTGAACTTGCATTATTTATTCGAGCTGCTGCAGTTTGTAATTTAACCCAAACTTCTTCATGTACCTAATGTCTACATGCACTTGGTTTCAATATGCAAACTGTACTAGTTTGCATTAATTTGTGTATATACTTGATGCCTTGGTTATATTGACTAGTCGACACTGTGCATGTTTGTTTATATATTGACTTGAAACTGCTTTGCATATTTTATTCAATGAGTAACCTGGTCGAGGCTGCTATATGAATTATGTTTCCTGTCATCATGTAGTTGCATTGTGTTGGTTTCAATTTTAATTGCAGGCTTGTGTCACTTGTGTACTTTGATGCATTGCCCTGGTTTGAACCATGATTTAATTCACTGTATATTGATTGTGATCTTGATTTACTGTGTCTTTGATCTGTTGCCATATTTCTATTGCACTTGGTCATTCGTGCCTTTGCGCTTTGGTGTTGCAGTTGAGTTGAGTCAGTGACTTGACCTTTTGCATTTTGTTTGTGGTTTGGTGCCTTCTTGAATTTGTGCAGTCTTTCGTGAGCATGTTGACTTTATAGTTGGACTGTGCATTACACTTGAGTTGAATCCAGCCTGTCGCTCGGATTTGACCTTGTGCTAAAGTTTGTGACATTATTTTATCGCACTTGAGTTGAATCCGATAATTTGGGTTTGACCTGTGCTCACCTGTCCCTGTAAATTTATCAAGTGTATATATATCGGTGTGCACGGCCTTGTGGCATATACAGTGATACACCGTGTATGTCACAAGCTGCTCGTGTATAATGAATTGAAAATTAAATGATGACGAACAACCCAAATAACTGAGGAAAATATTATTTTCAAAATCACATTTTATTTTGTACTGCAAAAAAAAAATTTCCTTTTCAATTTTACTGCGTCAAACATTATTTCTGCAGATTTCACAGATGCCGGATTCACATTGGAATAAAGTTAAATATAAAATACTAGTTGAGTGAATGAGTGATTATATAGTGAGGACTGATGTAAAAGTGAGATTGTGATGTAAATGAATATTGTAATCAAAGTTGTATAGTGAGAGCTTGAATTTGTACTATTCAAAATTGTAATAAATATTTGTTTGAATAAAATTTCTGTTTGAATTCAAATTCTGTGTTATTTATTTTTATTCAACAAATATTTATTTAATCTATGAAAAATAAAATAGTACATTAACAATTACATTGACGAATATATATATATGTTTATTGTCATCAAACAAAAATCATATAATCGTATATTCAACAATCTCCCCTTTTTGATGATAACAAACATATATTTAAGATTTTGTATATGTTAAATGTGTTTGATCATTGATATGATCTGATTGCTCCCCCTATTTAAATGCTTCCTCTCTACACAAAGCTCCCCCTACATATATGCATGCAATTAAAAATATGCAAATGAGCCTAGATGCAAATAGAATATATTTGACCTTTGCTTGATTTTATTTAACCAAAATCTTAACTTTTCTCTCCCCCTTTTGTTATCAGCAAAAAAGTAATAGTGTTAGAGAAAATAGAGATAAAGTGATCAATATTAATTCAACATTAAAACTCAATTGAATATAAATATTAAATTTCAATAAAAAATCAAACAAAAATCATAAATACTTTGTTAGGCGCATATTACACTTTTAGAATGATGGGAATGATGTTATCATATAGAACCATACAGTTGTGTCTATTTGTGGTATATTTATATCAGAAATTTGAATATCTACTAACCATGCATGACCGTTAGGACTTTTAAATAAGATTAGTAGTATTCAAATATTATTATTTTTTAAAAAGAATTCAAGTCTCTTCTAACCACGCATAACCGTGAGGACTTTTAAATGGCATTAGAATCAACTCATTTATTTAAAAATCAATTTTTGATATGCGTTCCATACTTGCATAACCGTGAGGACTTTTAAATGAGTATGGAAGCACATAAAAAATTCCAAGTAATTCACCCATGCATAACCGTGAGGACTTTTAAATGAGAGTGAATACTTTGGTATTTATTTATTTCCTTTTTTTAAAAGAAATATAAAATGAAAAACGAATGATTCCTGTTTAAAGCACCATATATCGACAAACTGTATTGGATTTTGTTGAGTGATGCTCGTTTAGAAATATGAAAGAAATAGAGATGATCATGGAATTTTTACCAACAAAAAGTTTTTTAACTCTTGTTTAAATTTCTAAAGAAATTTACTAATTATACCATCTCGAGTTATAATGTATGATTAATATTAACACTCATCACTTTTTCAATCACTATTCATCTTCTCGATAATTATTAGGGAGTCAGATTAGTCAAAGTAGTCATTTGAAAATCAAATTAAAAAATAATTATGAAACCAATTTTTCAAAATGACTAATATGAAAATAGGGTCAAAAATGATTTTCTCGAGGGTGTTATATGAGAAAAATTTCTGCTATTTGAAAATTATTTGAAATGAAAAATATGCAAATATTTTCTTTAAAAAACGATGCAGTTACTAAATGTCTCAGCAAAGCACGTTTCACTAGTAATTTTTCCATCAACTAGATTACCAGTGTAATCTGCATCTGAATTTCTCATTCACTCAAAAGTATCATCAATTGAATTTGATAGACCATGAAGTGTGCAACAAAAATTTCAAACTCAATTTTAACAGCATTTTAAATGACATTCACTTGAACTTGAAATGAAGCCGTGTAAATAATCAGAAACCGTGAATATATAGTTAGCCATATTATAACCCAATGTATTATCATCCAACAAAACACTATTTTTAATCCAAACTAATATATATGAAGTAATTCAAAGAATCTAGAGATTTTCATAGTGTTTTTGGCATAAGAATACAATTGGCCAACAATTTTGAATAAGTCAGAATCAAAATCATCATTATTTCATCATCATCACGTTATTGGCTGATTTAACTCAGATTACGGTGCAGATTATCACATTTAATATATCGTTCAAAATATACCATTACCTGTTTTACCTTTACGATGATTTTCCGTGTTTGTCCACTGTGATTCTATCACCTTTGTATTAGGCTAAGGAACTTTTCTTTGTCACTCTGTGTGCCATTGGAACAGCCAGAATCCAAGTGGCACTATTGTTGTTCCTTAGCCTGCCACCACACCTACATGGAAAAAGATTTATGTGACCTATTTGTTTTTATAGGTCAGTGGCAGAATATTTAGAAAAATAATTTTGTGAAGACCTAAAACTATTTATAATTGTTCCCTTTGACACCCGAATTTGTTTAACTTTGAGAGATTTTATATTTATGCCTTTTGGAACCCAAATCGGTGTGGTTTTCACATGTTTGGGTCTATACCAACAATCATTGTGATTGTGTCCATATTTTCTACAAATTGTGCACATAGAATTGACTTGATTAATATTGCTTTCAACAATTTTAGATTGATTATATCCAAGTCCTTGTCTAACCGTATTAACAGTTTGCTTTCCTAATAGCATTTCAACGATTTTTCACTTTTTGAAAATTTATCTAAAGTCGTTGACAATTGTTGGACTTGTGTTTTGAGAGATTCATTTTCATTTAACAATTGTGTGCACTTTTTAATAGAATTCTCTCTTCTAGTATTTTCATTCTCTTTTAAAATCAGAATTTCATTTTCAAGTGATTTTATATTAATTTCTGATTTTTTAATTTCTTCTTCAAATGTTGGACACTTACCACACTTAGGGATCCTACTTTGATAGGTTTTAACTAATTGATCGAGTTGTTCATTTAATTCTATCAAATGTCTTTTTGTGATTCAAGTTTGGCATACTTCTCCCTAAGTCGTTCAAAACAGCCATTTACTTCGTGGAAATAAATAAGTAATTCAGAGTGAGTAAGTTTTGATACCTCGCTTGGCTCGTCATCGTCGCTATCGGTTATATTCCCATGAAGGCACATATCTGCTTTCTCACTTTCACTGCTGTCGCTTTTATTCCACGTAGCTGCAAAACATCTTCTTTTTGATTTCTTTTCTTTGTCGAGTTGAAATCAGGGATAATTGGGCTTGATATCACCGGGTTTGTTGCAAATGATCCCGTGTTCTTCCGAGCTGTCTAGTGCCTTAATTATTCTGCTTTTCAATTGTTGATTTAGAGCTGGATTTCTGTATTTGTGGTTCCACTTTTTGAATTTCTTCATTAGTAATGCTAGCTCAGCTGCTCCATCATCATCATCCTCATCACAACTGCTTTTTACAAATCCCGTGAAGCACATTTCTTTAACTGAGTCGGTTGTGGAGGTTTTCTCATTGCTATTGACTTTTGCACCATATATTGCATCGAAAGTATTCCAGATTTCCTGTGCATTTTCACAATGAGAGATGAAATTAAAATTATCTTGATTAATATGAGAATATAATATATGCATAGCAAGTGCATTAATCGAGATAATTTTCTCGTCATTTATATCACGCCCATTTTCAATAATATTCCAACATTTAATATTAACAGATTTTAAATAAAATTCCATTTTCAATTTCCAATTCAAAAAATCTGTTCCATCGAAAATAGAAGGAATAATATTGAAACGACCCTCAACAAAAGTATTATTAAAAGAAGCCATTTTAAAAATTCAAATTTTTAAAACAAAAACCGATTTTTTGAAACACGAATTTTTGAAACAAAAATTGACTTCTATTCCTAGCTCGGATACCACTTGTGTAACGACCCACTATTTTGTACCATTCAAATTTGACGATAAATTTGAAACTTGTCAAACTTGAAGAGTTCAAAACAATAGATTGTAAATAAATTTAGAGAAAACAAAATCAAATCACAGAAATCACAGACACAGATATCAGAAAACTCGCAGCGGAATTTAAAATTCTTAGTGGTTCATGAAGCCACTATAAATAATCTCAAACAAATAAAAATTACACAGTCTTTAATCTCAAATATAGTTTAAATCATCAATAGAAAATCCAAATATCCCATAGTCTTGATTACATAAATAAGATAACGGACTGAAAGTTTGCCAGCAGCTTGAGAGATCTACAGAAGTCCTAGCTCCGGGATGAAAACTGAACTGCAACTCAGGCTGACCCGAGCGTAAAATAAAACATAAACACTCGAGTCAGGACATACATACTTATATAGTGTAAGCTACTTCAAGTGTACTGTAATATAGAGCAAGTAACTTAAAGGATGCTTGGGACCGCCCATCCTCTAAGGATCCGTTAAACTATTTACTATGTAATAATATTTCGCTATTATAATAGTGTCTACATTAATATAAACTTACTTTTAAATAGCGTTAAGGGGTTACCCATATGGCCCTTAACACATAATATATTCCCATAGTCTATACAGTACCGTAATCTCCCCTGGATTGGGCGTCGTCAGAGGGCACTCCATAGGTATGGTACAAAACCAAAATCGTATAAGGCTCCCTATGGTAGGTGACACGACACAACTAGGCAATGCCAGGGTAGATATACCAATTACGCATCCGGACCGATGGAAACGCGTAGCTGCTACTACCGCCCACCTCGAACAACACTCCCAAATTAAAGGTGCGCACCAAATAATCACAAAGTAATAGAATGGCATATGAAGAAGTGCGTCCGATCAGAGGTGCTACCTTATTAATCCGTCAATCGGTCCTGTTTTAGCCACCTTATGCCAACTCACGGGAGTTGGGTCCACGTAATTACCTCAAAGGAAACGTCACCACCGTCCTACTTCATTCTGGAATCTCCACCGCGTACACGGTTGTCAAAGTGGTTTTCGGTATCGACAGAGATTATGCCCATATCTGATCCCGGTCTCTTTAACAACCCATATTATTATTACCCATGGTTATAAATTCCAAAATAGTTATATTTAAATCAATTTATATATTGAAAAAGGTGAAGTTATAATAAAGCCCAATATACATCCCAAGGTTATACCTTAGTTCATTTAAAATTCCGACTTAAATATGGTTGCAACAAAAGTAAACCAATTTAATTTAAAAATCATATTTCTACCTTTTAAATAGTCATTTAAATTACTCGATAAATTATGATTTTTATAAAGTATATCTCATAAATAAATATCTAACTTAATAAAATCAAGTGCAAAAATTCTATAAATTTAGTTAAATTTCCATATCCAAAATAACAAATTTCCAATTTAATTCTTACCTTGCCTTTGTTTCAAAACAGCCTTCCATTTCTAAATCAAGTTAAATCTCAATTTCATATTTCACAAATCTAACTTTTTAATTAAATAGAAAACTTGACTTATAATTATCTGCTTTATATTCAAGTTATACCAAATTTCACAATTTAAAAAAAATCATTTAAATCCAATCTTAAACAAAGAATTATTTAAACACTTAATATCTCAAAAATACAGATATATATATATATATATATATCCACGGGTCTGTATGATATTTTCTAACCTGGGTTAAGTGATACAGACACTATATCATTTCAATCCGTAAATTTTAAAGAAACCGGGTTCTATCATTTCAAACCCGCAATCCCAAGTTGAATAAATAACTGAATAAATAAATAAATAAATATCTTCAGGCCTATCATTTCAGCCTGTACCGATTTCTATTCTACAGGGAACTTGCAGTGTGATTAACAATAAATAATAATTAAATAGTATAACTGCAATGATATGACAGTAGATAATACAACTGATGATGTGTCAATTAAAATGGGGTTTTAACATCATAAGTTTATTTCACAGGCAGATAAACTAAATAAAATAAATTTACAATTACACTTGTGATTAATTCACATATATACAAGTACGTTTGTCTGGTAAGAAATACGCACCTCTCCGAAACTGCAGATTTTCAAACAACGGTGTTTAGCCCGAAAGAAGAGTAGAGAAAGCATGATCAATTCACAGCGGAAGCAACAACTTGATCCAAATCTTGTACAAGGTCAAAAATAAAACCAAATACTTGAATTCAATTTACGGTCAAAGAATTTTTTTATAAAAACGAAATTGGGACGGGATTATATAAAAGATAATTGGACCAACTTAGCTCGACTACTCCCCACACAACCCGACTCGACGAAACTAGCTCGGCCTGCCCATACATGCACGTTCCTAAAACAGTGATATATTGACAAACGTGCACGCATGCTTTTGAAAAATGAATAATTGACAAAACTTGTCAACAAAAGGTTCTGCTACCAAAACTTCGGGTGGCACACAATCTTTGTTCAAGCTTTAGTCAATGTATTGTTTGTTGCACAAAGGCACGTCCCAACCTATATCTAAAATGAATGCATGCACGCATGCATTGTTTCTCCCAGGTCCATCGGCCAACATTGAATGGTGCCTGCATGCTATTCTTTTTTTGTTAACTATCTTGCATGCAACATGCATGCGGATACAACTCAGGGTGGCGATCAACACACGCGTTCAATGCATGTTATACTAATTTTTTTTCAACAATGAAGGCGCGCATGCATGTTACACATCCCTTCTCCTTTTTTTTTCTATTGCAACTGAAAATCCCCTTTTTCATACTCACGTACTAAATGAGTGGCACGGCCACTGCCTAAATCAAATATTGAATGCATGCACTCTAGTACCGTTACGTCCAGGCCTAAATTTTTAATCCTATTCGAGTCTGAATATAAAACTATGCACTGTTACATTCCAATATATTCGAAAGTGATGCATAGCGTCGGCCATGCATACCCACTCTAGGCTGAGAGAAACTCCTATTCAATTAGTGAAAAAGAAAATCCTAGGCATCAAGGCTCGGCAGTGTAATATTCTCAAGGGATGGTACTGCCTCTAGTCTAAAGGCCACGGTAGAGAACCACCGTTGCGCATGGAGCAGTGGAAATGATGGTTGTGGTTGCACTGGTGGTGGAGGAAGTGCATGGGTTATGCTCGGCTGTGTGTGGGCTTTGCACGGCATGTAAACTTGACACAATCCCCTTGGATCGGCAACCGATCTACAGGTGGAAGGGTGAAAAATCGGCAGTCAAGGCTTGGCACGGTGGCCATCCTATCGGGTGCGGCAACGGTGATGGAGGGCTGTATGCCGGTTGTGTCATGAGGTGGAGCAGCTTTGCTTGGTTGAGGAGAAAATGCAAGAGAGAGGAAAAAGAAAACAAAAGGGAAAAAGGGAAATTCAAAAGGAACCAGAGGTCATACCTGAGTTTTCCACGCAGAGGAAGATGAAACAATTGATGTGAAAAAATAGTGTGCGTGGTTTCACATTTTTATAGGATGAGGATGCGCAATTTAAGTGATTAAAAAAACGTCAAGAGGAAATAAAAATCAAATATTGCATTGATTTTGGGTGGAGAAATGGCAGTCAAGCATTTGATTTTTGTTGATTGAATTAAGAGTAGAGAAACGGTAAGAGATCAATTTAAGGGGGTAAGTGAATTTATATAGTGAAACGTTAGTTATTTGCATGCAAATTAGACTTAGAAACAGTAAAGGAAATAACAAATTTCGCTGCATTAAAAAGTGGCGTAAATCAAGTGATAAAATTTGCAACGAATAACGTACGTTCAAAATAAATTGGGAGTGAATGCGTTGGTTCAAGGAAAGAAAGTGGCAAGCACTACATATTTAGATAGGTTGATTTAAAAAGAACGGCAAACTTTTATTTAGCAAAGATTTGATAACAAATTAAAAACAGATTTTGAATGCGTTTATTTATGTCAGGAGTTTATTATTCATATGGACAAAATATTACCAATTTTTAGAGCAAGTAGACAATCCAATTTTTATTAAAATTCCAATTAGAGTTATCCTTTAAACAAAGCTAAAAATTTCAGAACTTTCATTTATATTTAACATTTTGGGAATGATTTAATCAAATTAAAATATATATTTAAAATAAATTTCAAGGTTTTATTAAATAAAAGAATAAAGTGCTAGAAAAATCTAGGGCTGTTACACTCTCCCCCACTCAGAACTTTTCGTCCTCGAAAAGGAACGAAAGAAGTAAAGGAAGATAAGATAGTAAAGCAAAGTACCTTAAACGAATAATTCCGGATTCAAAGCATGAATGCTCTCCTCTGTTTCCCAGGTGCAATCCCGTTCATCAGCGCTCCATTGCACTTTGACCAGTCGGACAGATTTTTTTCTTAGCTGTTTCGTACCTCGATCGACGATACGAAGCGACTTCCTTTCAATAGTTAGGTCAGACTCGATGTCCAAACTATCAAGAGCAGTAGGCTGGATAACAAGAGATGGATCGTGAAGACAATGACGAAGGTGGGACACATGGAACACGTTGTGTATTCCATCAAATTTTTCGGGCAAATCCAGTCGATAAGCAAGAGATCCAATCCTTTCCAAGATGCGGAATGGACCGATGAACCTAGGAGAAAGCTTCCCTCTACGTCCAAACCGAATCACATTTCTTAAAGGGGAAACCTTAAGAAAAACCAAATCACCAACAACAAACTCCAAGCTTCTTCTACGACGATCAGCGTACTTCTTCTGCATATCCTGGGCAATCTTTAACCTTCCCTTAATCTCCTCAACCTTTTCCGAAGCTTCCAAAATCATTTCGGACCCAAGAACTAAGCGATTACCGGATTCAATCCAGCAAGAAGGAGATCTACAAGGACGCCCGTAGAGAGCAGCAAATGGGGACATCTTAAGACTAGCCTGATAACTATTGTTATAGGTGGATTCCACAAGATGGAGATGATCTTCCCAAGATCCTCCATAATCCAAGATGCATGCACGAAGGAGATCCTCCAGAATTTGATTTACCCTTTCAGTTTGACCGTCAGTTTGTGGATGGTAAGCAGTGCTCAGATTCAAACGGGTACCCAAAGATTCTTGGAACGCTTTCCAAAACTGGCTAGTGAAGATAGGGTCTCGATCACAAACAATGCTGAGGGGAACACTATGGAGGCGAACGATCTCCCTCATATAAATCTCTGATAAGCTCGAAGCCGTACGGGTAGACCTGACTGGAATAAAATGTGCGGACTTAGTCAGTCTATCCACGATAACCCAGATGCTCTCATTTCCCTTTTTAGATCTTGGTAAACCATCGATGAAATCCATAGAAACTTGCTCCCACTTCCAATTTGGAATCTCCAGAGGCTATAACAAACCCGGTGTCTTCTGATGATCTGCCTTGACTTGCTGACAAGTCGCACACCTACTCACAAAGATAGAGACATCGCGCTTCATACCCTTCCACCAGTAAAGTTTCTTTAAATCCTGATACATCTTCGCTACACCAGGATGTATGGAAAGTCGGGACTGATGATGTTCCCGAAGTAATTCCTGCCTTAAACCATCAACATTCGGGACACAAATTCGATTATTAATCCTTAAAATCCCTTTATCATCAATCTGGGTTCCACTACCATAAATACTACTATTTCCACCATCTCTGCTATGGACACTTCCCTTCATATGCCTAAGCATCTCGTCCTCATCCTGCTTGGCCTTAATACGATCCATAAGAGGAGAAGAAACAAAAAGCTGGCCCAACAAAGACTTCTTCCTACTCAATGCATCCGCCACTACATTTGCTTTTCCCGAGATATAGTTGATGTCAAGATCGTAAGAAGCTAGAAACTCGAGCCACCGAACTTGTCTCTGATTCAAATCCTTCTGGGTGAAGATATATTTTAAAGACTGATGATCGGTGAAGAGGTCAAACTTAGCCCCCAAGAGATGATGTCTCCACAGCTTCAGAGCAAAGACAACCGCCAACAATTCTAAATCGTGACCAACATAATTAGCCTCATGGGTCTTCAACTGACGACTAGCATATGCAATTACCTTCCCATCTTGCATTAATACTGCTCCCAAACCCTCTCGACAAGCATCAGTGAAAACCGTTAATCTCTCATTTCCATTCGGGGCGGTAAGCACTGGTGCGGAAGTCAGCTTGTCCTTCAACTCTTGGAATGCTGCTTTACACTTATTGCTCCAAATAAACTTAGCAATCTTCCGAGTTAGAGCAGTGAGAGGTGCAGAAATCCAAGCAAAGTTCTCAATGAACCTCCAATAGTACCCGGCAAGGCACAGAAAACTGCGAATGTCAGTAGGAGTCTTAGGTTCTTCCCAATCTTTGATCGCAGCGATCTTGACTGGATCAACAGAAACTCCTTCACTAGAGACAATGTGTCCGAGGAATCGGACTTCCTCTTCCCAGAAATGACATTTGGAGAATTTGGCTTTTAACTGGTGACTTCTAAGGGTGCCTAAGACAAAACTTAAGTGGGATTTGTGTTCTTCCTCGGATTTAGAGAACACAAGGATATCATCAATGAAGACTAGAACAAATTTATTGAGCACATCGCGGAAAACACGATTCATCAAGTCGACGAAGAAAGCAGGAGCGTTGGTCATGCCAAAAGGTATAACAAGCCATTCAAAGAACCCGTTCTCAGTACGAAAAGCGGTTTTGGGAATGCTTTCCTCAGCAACTCTGAGCTGGTGGAAACCTGTGGCTAAATCGAGCTGAGAGAAAACAGTCGCTCCATAGAGTTGATCGAACATATCATTGATGCGGGGCATAGGATATCTGTTTTTCATAGTGAGCTTGTTTAGCTCCCTATAATCAACACACATCCGGAGAGAACCATCTGTTTTGGTGACGAAAACCATGGCTGCTCCCCATTATGAAAATCTAGGTCCGATAAGACCCTTTGAGGATTGGTCTTGAATTTGACTCCTTAATTCCACCTTCTCCCAGGGTGCCATTCTTCTGGGTGGAAGAACTACTGGTCGTGCTCCAGGAATAAGATTGATCCGAAAGTCAATCTCCCGCTTCGGAGGTAAAGAAGTGACTTCACCAAATACATCGGGAAATAATCTAACCACCGGAGTGGACTTAATATCACCATGGAAAATATCGAGAGAATAAATGAAGCTCCCCGTGAACTCCTGAGGCCAACTACACTGGATTTCTAAGGAATTTCCGAAATCATCTTTAAGAGCAATAGTTCGAGAACTGCACAAGATATGGGCATTGTGACTATCTAACCAATCACCTCCAAGCAAAAGATCGAAAGCGTCAAAACCCAAAACATAAAAGTCACCAGTGAATCGATAATTTCCAAGGAAGAGTTTCACATCCCTACAAACTTTTCTAAGGTTCGCAGGGCCACCGATAGGGTTTGAAACACATAAGGGTACAGAGGAAAATTCGGCAGACAGAAGATTTTCAAATCTATTACAGAGGTCTACCGAAATAAATCTATGGGAAGCTCCGGTATCGAAGAGAACTCTTACAGGAATATAATGCAAGGTAAAAGAACTCTGGAGTGTACCTTAGGAATCGCTTGGAGCCGGGGCAGGTGCATGTGCAGGCTGTGGGGCTGGGGAGGATGCAGAAGTAACGGCGAAAATTCCTAATGCCGTACCCTTCTTCTGGGTAGGGCAGTCTCTCTTGAAGTGTCTCGGCTGAAGGCATATGTGGAAGAGGTATCGTCTAGCCAACTGAGAAGGAGGTGGAATCGCAGCACCCAAGGTAGGACAGCTATTCGCGGTGTCCCTTTTGGTCGCATCGGTAGCAAGTAATGGTAGATAGATCCACAGGCTGCCCCAGGGATGACGAAGACGATGATCCAAGCCCTGGAGTCCTATTCCTCTTATGCCGGTAGAAGTTGGACTTCCTTTTCTTCGAATTTCCAAAAGATTGAGACGGCGCAGATTGGGCAGCCGGGGTGGCCCTAGAGGTTGGGTTCTCATACCGGAGAGCTATGTCCATCAAAACGGTGAACGTCCAATGCACGTGGGTAATAAGCCGATCATAGAACTCGGGGCATGCTCCAGCGATAAATTTCTCGTTCTTCTTCAACGAGGTGTCTATCAAATTCAGGCCATACTGCGAGAGCTCGTTAAATTTTCCCTCGTATTCCATGAGGGACATATCGCCCTGCTTCAGATCCATAAAGTCTCGATATAGCTGATACTTGCCTGCTTCGGGCATCCATTTGATAAGAAAGGCCTCCCTAAAGCACGATAAAGATATAAGACAGATTCAAAATGGAAAATTCGAATCCTAATTTGGACAACCGAAGAAGATACCTAAATTGCTCCTAGGTGATGTCATCCTCATTAGTGTGAGCAGTAACTGATAACCACCAATTTAAAGCAACTCCCTTCATCTGCCAGGCCGCCAGTTACCTCTGCTGGGCATTTGTGATTTCGAGACAAGAGAAGATTCTCTCCAAGTCTCTCAACCACTGTTGAGCTTCTATTATGGTTTCAGAACCCGTGAACTTAGTGCCACCAAGCTCAGTATAGTCTTTGCATAGCTTAGTAAATCTAACAGGGGCTGCGGGTGGAGGAGCTGGGGCATCAGCTCGTCCCCTACCTCTAATATTTCCTCGATTCATCCTGAGACATCAAGAATGAATTTAAGGACAGAGAAAAATATTGATGTCAAGATATTCTATGTAAGATAAAGTTTAATTAGAACAAGCATTTAACAAAGGCTCAAATTATATAAGATGGAGAAAAGGAAAGAAGTAGTTGGAAATTTTTTATTTTAAAACAGGAAATTTTTATATCAAATATTTCTTTGAAAAATCCTTTTGAAAATCGTTCTATACTTTAAAATACGTTCTCTCACAAGGGAAGGATTCTAAAATTTGACTTCACTCATTCTAGAGTATTTTTACCCTATCTCTAATGAGTTTTTGCTCCTCAAGCTATGGTTAAACCTGGCTTTGATACCAACTGTAACGACCCACTATTTTGTACCATTCAAATTTGACGATAAATTTAAAACTTGTCAAACTTGAAGAGTTCAAAACAATAAATTGTAAATAAATTTGGAGAGAAAATGAAATCAAATCACAGAAATCATAGACACAGATATCAAAAAACTCACAGCGGAATTTAAAATACTTAGTGGTTCATGAAGCCACTATAAATAGTCTCAAACAAATAAAAATTACACAGTCTTTAATCTCAAATATAGTTTAAATCATCAATAGAAAATCCAAATATCCCATAGTCTTGATTACATAAATAAGATAACGGACTGAAAGTTTGCCAGCAGCTTGAGAGATCTACAGAAGTCCTAGCTCCGGGATGAAAACTGAACTGCAACTCAGGCTGACCCGAGCGTAAAATAAAACATAAACACTCGAGTCAGGACATACATACTTATATAGTGTAAGCTAATTCAAGTGTACTGTAATATAGAGCAAGTAACTTAAAGGATGCTTGGGACCGCCCATCCTCTAAGGATCCGTTAAACTATTTACTATGTAATAATATTTCGCTATTATAATAGTTTCTACATTAATATAAACTTACTTTTAAATAGCGTTAAGGGGTTACCCATATAGCCCTTAACACATAATATATTCTCATAGTCTATACAGTACCGTAATCTCCCTCGTACTAGGCGTCGTTAGAGGGCACTCCATAGGTATGGTACAAAACAAAAATCGTATAAGGCTCGCTATGGTAGGTGACACGGCACAACTAGGCAATGCCAGGGTAGATATACCAATTACGCATCCGGACCGATGGAAACGCGTAGCTGCTACTACCGCCCACCTCGAACAACACTCCCAAATTAAAGGTGCACACCAAACAATCACAAAGTAATAGAATGGCATACGAAGAAGTGCGTCCGATCAGAGGTGCTACCTCATTAATCCGTCAATCGCTCCTGTTTTAGCCACCTTATGCCAACTCACGGGAGTTGGGTCCATGTAATTACCTCAAAGGAAACATCACCGCCATCCTACTTCATTCTGGAATCTCCACCGCGTACACGGTTGTCAAAGTGGTTTTCGGTATCAAAAGAGAGTATGCCCATATCCGATCCCGGTCTCTTTAACAACCCATGTTATTATTACCCGTGGTTATAAATTCCAAAATAGTTATATTTAAATAAATTTCTATATTGAAAAAGGTGAAGTTATAATAAAGCCCAATATACGTCACAAGGTTATACCTTAGTTCATTTAAAATTATGACTTAAATATGGTTGCAACAAAAGTAAACCAATTTAATTTAAAAATCATATTTCTACCTTCTAAATAGTCATTTAAATTACTCGATAAATTATGATTTTTATAAAGTATATCTCATAAATAAATATCTAACTTAATAAAATCAAGTGCAAAAATTCTATAAATTTAGTTAAATTCCCATATCCAAAATAACAAATTTCCAATTTAATTCTTATCTTGCCTTTGTTTCAAAACAACCTTCCATTTCTAAATCAAGTTAAATCTGAATTTCATATTCACAAATCTAACTTTTTAATTAAATAGAAAACTTGACTTATAATTATCTGCTTTATATTCAAGTTATACCAAATTTCATAATTTAAAAAAAAAATCATTTAAATCCAATCTTAAACAAAGAATTATTTAAACACTTAATATCTCTAAAATACAGATATATATACATCCACGGGTCTGTATGATATTTTCTAACCTGGGTTAAGTGATACGGACACTATATCATTTCAATCCGTAAATTTTATAGAAATCGGGTTCTATCATTTCAAACCCGCAATCCCAAGTTGAATAGATAACTAAATAAATAAATAAATAAATAAATAAATATCATTCAGGCCTATCATTTCAGCCTGTATCGATTTCTATTCTACAGGGAACTTGCAGTGTGATTAACAATAAATAATAATTAAATAGTATAACTGCAATGATTTGACAATAGATAATACAACTGATGATGTGTCAATTAAAATGGGGTTTTAACATCATAAGTTTATTTCACAGGCAGATAAGCTAAGTAAAATAAATTTACAATTACACTTGTGATTAATTCACATATATACAAGTACGTTTGTCTGGTGAGAAATACTCACCTCTCCGAAACTGCAGATTTTCAAACAACGGTGTTTAGCCCGAAAGAAGAGTAGAGAAAGCACGATCAATTTACAGCGGAAGTAACGACTTGATCCAAATCTTGTACAAGGTCAAAAATAAAGCCAAATACTTGAATTCAATTTACGGTCCAAGCAAATTTTTATAAAAACGAAATTGGGACGGGATTATATAAAAGATAATTGGACCAACTTTGCTCGACTACTCCCCACACAACCCGACTCGACGAAACTAGCTCGGCCTACCCATACATGCACGTTCCTAAAATAGTGATATATTGACAAACGTGCACGCATGCTTTTAAAAAATGAATAATTGACAAAACTTGTCAACAAAAGGTTCTGCTACCAAAACTTCGGGTGGCACACAATCTTTGTTCAAGCTTTAGTCAATGTATTGTTTGTTGCACAAAGGCACGTCCCAACCTATATCTAAAATGAATGCATGCACGCATGCATTGTTTCTCCCAGGTCCATCGGCCAACATTGAATGGTGCCTGCATGCTATTCTCTTTTTTTTAACTATCTTACATGCAATGTGCATGCGGATACAACTCAGGGTGGCGATCAACACACGCGTTCAATGCATATTATAATAATTTTTTTTTTCAACAATGAAGGCGCGCATGCAGATTACACATCCCTTCTCCTTTTTTTTTCTATTGCAACTGAAAATCCCCTTTTTCATACTCACGTACTAACTAAGTGGCACGGCCACTGCCTAAATCAAATATTGAATGCATGCACTCTAGTACTGTTACGTCCAGGCCTAAATTTTTAATCCTATTCGAGTCTGAATACAAAACTATGCACTGTTACATTCCAATATATTCGAAAGTGATGCATAGCGCCGGCCATGCATACCCACTCTAGGCTGAGAGAAACTCCTATTCAATCTGTGAAAAAGAAAATCCTAGGCATCAAGGCTCGGCAGTGTAATATTCTCAAGGGATGGTACTGCCTCTAGTCTAAAGCCACGGTAGAGAACCACCGTTGCGCATGGAGCAGTGGAAACGATCGTTGCGGCTGCACTGGTGGTGGAGGATGTGCATGGGTTATGCTCGACTGTGTGTGGGCTTTTCATAGCATGTAAACTTGACACAATCCCCTTGGATCGGCAACCGATCAACAGGTGGAAGGGTGAAAAAAATCGGCCAGTCAAGGCTTGGCACGGTGCCATCCTATCAGGTGCGACAATGGTGATGGAGGGCTGTATGCCGGTTGTGTCATTAGGTGGAGCAGCTTTGCTTGGTCGAGCAGAAAACGCAAGAGAGAGGAAAAATAAAACAGAAGGGAGAAAGGGAAATTCAAAAGGAACCAGAGGCCATACCTGAGTTTTCCACGCAGAGGAAGATGAAACAATTGATGTGAAAAAATAGTGTGCGTGGTTTCACATTTTTATAGGATGAGGATGCGAGATTTAAGTGATAAAAAAACGTCAAGAGGAAATAAAAATCAAATATTGCATTGATTTTGGGTGGAGAAACGGCAGTCAAGCATTTGATTTTTGTTGATTGAATTAAGAGTAGAGAAACGGAAAGAGATCAATTTAGGGGGGTAAGTGAATTTATACAGTGAAACATTAGTTATTTGCATGCAAATTAGACTTTGAAACAGTAAAGGAAATAACAAATTTCGCTGCATTAAAAAGGGGCGTAAATCAAGTGATATAATTTGCAAGGAATAACGTACGTTCAAAATAAATTGGGAGTGAATGCGTTGGTTCAAGGAAAGAAAGTGGCAAGCACTACATATTTAGATAGGTTGATTTATAAAGAACGACAAACTTTTGTTTGGCAAAGATTTGATAACAAATTTAAAACAGATTTTGAATGCGTTGATTTATGTCAGGAGTTTATTATTCATATGGACAAAATATTACCAATTTTTAAAGCAAGTAGATAATCCAATTTTTATTAAAATTCCAATTAGAGTTATCCTTTAAACAAAGTTAAAAATTTCAGAACTTTCATTTATATTTAACATTTTGGGAATGATTTAATCAAATTAAAATATATATTTAAAATAAATTTCAAGGTTTTATTAAATAAAAGAATAAAGTGCTAGAAAAATCTAGGGCTGTTACAACTTGTAGGATCGATTTCACCCTAGAGGGGGGTGAATAGGGTGATGCTATTAATTATAAAATTTAATTGCGGAAGCTTATAGAATAATTTCAACACAGATCACAGAATAATAGCAGCACAGATAATAGCAGAATAATAAATGCAAAAATAGAATGACACATAATTTACCCAGCTTCGGCAAAACCCTGCCTACGTGCTGCCTCCAAGGTTTCTACTAGAAATTAAGTAGTCACACGCTTACACACGTAAACTCGCGACACCCGCTATTGACTAGCCTAACTCTACGCTTAAAACCCTGCCACAACTCAGCCACTGTGTTGCAAATTCTCAAACTACGCCACGTAGTTTGTCCCCTAGTCACACGACTAGAAATTTCAACGGTTTAAAAATGAAAATACAATTAAAAACAAATTTAAAAATAAAGCCCTAATTAAAACTAAATCCTTTTTTATTCTTTAACAAGGCCAGCCCATTTTATTTCTTCATTTATTCCAGTCCGTTCTTTTTTCTTCAAGAATGGCGGCTTTGTTAATCTTTGTTCGTTCCTCTTTGCAACTAAATTAGGGCTTGTGGAAACTGGGGCAGTCGACTTCAATATCACGATTGAATGAATGGTTTAGCGTTGTTGCTTTGTCAATCGATGATCTCTCTGCTTAGCACACGGTTCCCCCAATTTTCGATCGAGTTGTCTGAGTTGTATGTGATTTATCCCTTTGCTTCTTCTAATTTGTTTGCTTGAACTCGATGGTTTGAAATTGCTGATGATGAATGGTTTATATAGGATTTTAATCCCTAGATTTGCATTCGTCTGATTTCTTCAACATTTTAGCTTCGGCCATTCGATATTGTTTTGATGCTGATGATTTCTCTGACTTAATCAAATTCGTATAATTGATGCTTGCTTCTCACGGTATTGATGTTTAACTCGGTCAATTATCTTGGCCACCACGATTTCGAATTTGACTTGTTCATACGCTTGATTTCTGACTTGGTCAAAATAGATTTTGATTTGTGAATTCATTGTACTGCTGGCTTCGGCCTTGGCTTGAGATTTCACATGCTTGGTTTGGTGAATTTACTTGATACTGTCACATGCTACTTGGTCACTGTTGCATAAATGAACTGGTCATTCTTCACTGTGGCCTTCGACTTTACATTTTCTAGACGTGAATTTGTAGTCTTTATTTGTGTCTGCATTGTCATGTTGTATTATTGACATGATACTCGACCGTTGTACTTGGTGGTCTTGTGGCACTGCTTACTGTCATGTTGCATACTCTCTGTATACATACTTGAGTCTTGTTCATCCAATTCATTGAGATTGTTGCATATAGTTTGGTATAGTCTTAAAGAATTTAAAAACTGTAACTTGATGGATGTTGTGCTCTTTCCAGTTGTTGCAGTTCCACTACTTTGGTTGACATTGTGAACATGCTACACTGTGTTGAATAACAGCTTGACCATATGCATATTGCAACTTGTACATGCTTCGATTTGAACTTGCATTATTTATTCGAGCTGCTGCAGTTTGTAATTTAACCCAAACTTCTTCATGTACCTAATGTCTACATGCACTTGGTTTCAATATGCAAACTATACTAGTTTGCATTAATTTGTGTATATACTTGATGCCTTGGTTAGATTGACTAGTCGACACTGTGCATGTTTGTTTGTATATTGACTTGAAACTGCTTTGCATATTTTATTCAATGAGTAACCTCGTCGAGGCTGCTATATGGATTATGTTTCCTGTCATCATGTCGTTGCATTGTGTTGGTTTCAATTTTAAGGCTTGTGTCACTTGTGTACTTTGATGCATTGCCCTGGTTTGAACCATGATTTGATTCACAGTATATTGATTGTGATCTTGATTTACTGTGTCTTTGATGTGTTGCCATATTTCTGGTGCACTTGGTCATTCGAGCCTTTGCTCTTTGGTGCTGCAGTTGAGTTGAGTCAGTGACTTGACCTTTTGCATTTTGTTTATGGTTTGGTGCCTTCTTGATTTTGTGCAGTCTTTCGTGAGCATGTTGACTTTATAGTTGGACTGTGCATTACACTTGAGTTGAATCCAGCTTGTCGCTCGGATTTGACCTTGTGCTGAAGTTTGTGACATTATTTTATCGCACCTGAGTTGAATTCGATAATTTGGGTTTGACCTGTGCTCACCTGTCCCTGTAAATTTATCAAGTGTATATATATTGGTGTGCACGGCCTTGTGGCATATACAGTGATACACTGTGTATGTCACAAGCTGTTCGTGTATGATGAATTGAAAATTAAATGATGACGAAAAACCCAAATTAGTAAGGAAAATATTATTTTCAAAATCACATTTTATTTTGTACTGCAAAAAAACATATTTCCTTTTCAATTTTACTGCGTCAAACATTATTTCTGCAGATTTCTCAGATGCCGGATTCACATTGGAATAAAGTTGAAGATAAAATACTAGTTGAGTGAATGAGTGATTATATAGTGAGGTCTGATGTAAAAGTGAGATTGTGATGTAAATGAATATTGTAATCAAAGTTGTATAGTGAGAACTTGAATTTGTACTATTCAAAATTGTAATAAATATTTGTTTGAATAAAATTTCTGTTTGAATTCAAATTCTGTGTTATTTATTTTTATTCAGCAAATATTTATTTAATCTATGAAAAATAAAATAGTACATTAACAAATACATTTACGAATATATATATAAGTTTATTATCATCAAACAAAAATCATATAATCGCATATTCAACAAAAATAAATAGAAATAATTACATAATCTAAGCCTATTGTCGTTGGCATGATAGCAACTTCTTTGACTTCTTCTCCTTCCTCGATTTCTTAGATGACTCCTCCCCCATGTGTTTTCTCTTGGACGCCTTGCTTGGTAGGGAAGTGACGTCCGAGGAGGGAAGAGGAACTTCCAGTGGCCTGGACCTACCGGGGAGAATGACTTTCAAAGGTCTATTCAAAGGATCATCTAGTTCCACTACTAGGGGCTCGACCTTAATTTCAACTTTCTTCTTCTCTTCTGTAAGTTGCTCCTTCATGCTCAATTTTGAAGTATGTCCGGAGGCGCCCGTAAATTCAACCTCGTCGCGTTCTTCGATGGGCGATGGATTCTCAGATTTGTCTTCACTAAGCACCTCGATCACCTGATCGTAGGGCCTGGGAGTCTCTCCCGTGTGAATTGCCTCTTCTATAATTTCCACATTCTCCGTGGCAACATTGTTCCTTGGAGTTGGCTCGGGTTCAGAACAGCCTACGCAAAATCATAAGAGACGAATGTTAGAATACATTAACTACTCGCCAAAACGACGACCCTTTGAACTTTGAGAAAAAAATTATGTACCATTTTCTGGCTGACTCTCAACTATCTCGGGAGTTTCACCCTCTAGAATGGGAGATAGAACATGAATATCAAGGCCAGGATCTTCTGGATCGTAGCCAATGAGTTGCTCGAAGGGGTCAAGTGATGGGCGACCAGTCGGTCGAGTAGGGGTAGGAACCGGAGACTCGGTTTCGGACGGAGCTACAATGTCATTCTTTCCCTTCGACGAGGAAGATTCTATGTTATAAAGAGCCCGCGCTGCAGACAAGTCCGAAGGCTCATTCCCTCGAAGAAATTCCTTCTCTAAAGCTTCTTCATCCACCTCTTTAGTGCCCGACTCAGCCTTTTTGATCTTTATCAAAGTCTCCCTTGCTTCGGTCAGAGATTCGAGGTAACCCTCACCACATGCATGAGAACTCAAGCATTGCACTCGGCCATGAGCAGATCGAACATGCACTTAATCTCTTCCCTACCAGCCTCAGCATCCGCCTCAAGGCAAGAGTCAATCTCCATGAACTCTATTCTTTTTCCCTCCTCATGGGCTTCATCCTTCAGCGTCTCAGCCTTGGAGAGTTCTTCATTGATCTTTGTTTTCAGGAGTTGTGTAGCAATAATCTCGTAGCAGTATCCTTGTGATTCCACGTGAGCAGCAGTCTTTTCTTCCTTCTTTTTGAGAAGTAGCTCTTCCAACTCTTTGACTCGTTGAGCGAATGCATCTCTCTCCTTTTGAACGGAGTCTTTCTCTGAAGCTAAGGCGCTGCAGCGTTGAATTGCTTCCTCGAGATCTTTCTTATGTGTAGCCTCCAGACGATTAACTGCCTCAGCTGTATCTTTAGCATTTTTCTGAGTAGTTTCAAGCTGAGACTTGTATGATGAAAGCTCTTCATTCTGGGCTTTGATAATGTCTTTGTCATGGATGGCTTCGAGTTTCAGATGATCAATTTCATGTTGGCGTTCGATAGAAACTTCTAAAATTTTGAAGTCAAATGAATAAATGCGTCGTGTTGCACGTAGACATCATTGTTGCAAGCAATCGCACTTTGTTTAACGTGCCCCGGAATGTGATGAATCGTTGGAAGGAACTTCAGACCGTCGAAACATATTTTTGGAAACGTGGCCTTGAGCTCGGTTAGCTTTTTTCTATTGACGGATCATGTGCAGGAGCGAAAGAAGTTTGTCTAGAGACTACAGATTTGGTTCCCATGATTTCCTGGTACTAGATGAACCAGAGTGTTGGTCGCGGTGAGTCTCAGACTGGGACCCTTTGTAAGCGGATTACTCCTAGCTTTGCTCTGGTTGAGAAGGAGGATCGTGGGGGTATGAGGAGTTACTGTAAATTTTCCTTCGAGATGATGAATCTCGGGAGCGATAGTCCCTATCGTTGTTGTCATCTCTATCTCAGCGTTTGCCGGAGCTCGACTCCTGGCCAGAATAATGAAAAATAGAGGACTCACGAAGGTGGTCGAATCCATGAGAGCGTGCCATGTCACCTGCATAGAAAATAAGTGAGCACGAGTTAGCAAGAATAACATGATGGATGAAGTTTAAGTGCGAGGTAAGGTGTAAGTGTTATTATGTGTGTCCTAGTGTTTCCCCCCGACGGACCGGTTTCTTTGGCCTTACTTATCGAAGTTTTTTCTTTTTTATTATGGTCTTGAACGCCTTCATTGCCTCTCGTGGGAGAATGGAGTTTTAAGGCTTCTGGATCGTCGAAGCCATAATTGAGCAAGTTGTCGAGAATGGTGAGGTCAGATAAACCTTTCAGTGAACCCTCTAAGTGTTCTGGAGACGACTCTTTCTCTATTGAAGTAATTGTGACCATCGAGGTTCCGCCTATTATCTTTTTCCTTAGTTTGAAAGCCAATCTCTTTTTTCCCTTTGAAGGGGAGGCGGTTCATCAATGCCACGCGCTTCAACCACCGGTTCCGAAGCAAGGCTTACATTCTTACTTGGTACTTCTGACACCCTAGTATCTTTAATTTTGCCCTCCTTAGGTGTGTCGGGGGCATCACAAATCATGGGCATCAAAGGCCCAACTTGCTTTTTTCCTTTTTCCAAGCCGGGTCCAGATGTAATGGCGCCGTGGGGAAGGCTTATTCGACGACCTTCCACTAACAACTCGAATTTTGAGAGCGATTCATTGGAAATGATGGATCTGATGTCCCGGTCTTCCGCGGGAACAACTCAAATAGCTTTGACGGCGTCGGACTACCAGCAGTCTTCGAGACATGGAATGATACCTGTAAAAGTCGAAAAAGGATTTAGAAAGGATGCACTTTCTGCCACATACAAGTATTGATCTAGAAAAGAAACTTAGTCCCTTCTACCCATCTCCTCGCAAAGCCAGTAGGACAACGCACGTAAAACCATTCTTGCTTGTATTGAGCTAATTTGCTCCATGCCCCAGTCAAGATTTGGCACTTGTTATGTGGCTTCAGGAATATGAAAGATGGGCTGTCGTATCGTCTCTTGAAACGATAAATATAGCGGATGTCACCGGGAGTGGGGAGCCTGAATAGGATGCTCATGAAAAGGATAACGTCCCATATATGACCGCATGACTGTTGGGATGTAATTGTGCTGGGGCAATCTCGATATACTACAACACATCGCAGAGGAAGGAGTTGAATGGTAGCATGCTACCAACCCAGCACATGCATTTGTTGCAGGTAGTATATCTAGTTGGGGGCAGGTGAGGACGATCTTGTCCCGATGGGACCAGTACATCATCGAAGGAAATTCCATGGATTAAGCATATTCGACGAAGAGCATTTTCATTAATTCTCGAAGCTTGAGAATTAGCCGGATCTCCTAGGATGATTGCTCCATCTATGGCATCAGGAGCCAAGTCAACAGACGCAGTTGTTGGACTCGGGATATTCTACGCAGGAGTTGCCGATGGATTCGAAGTTCCCACCACCCCCTATTGAGAACTTGGCTCAGGTTTATCCGAGATTATGGCAGAGCTTGACTTTCTAGACATATTCGATGAGCGTCGAATTTGGATGGACACCTGTTTGAATTATACTTGAAACACAATCAATATTAGACATAACGAAAAAAGTGCTCCCCCCGCATGGTGTGTGGACTAGTGCAATCGTTCGAATATAAGTGTAAAAGAATTAAATGTCATGAAATTGATGAAGTAAACTTAAGCTTTGAACTGTCATTTTCGAAGTCCATCATCACTGACCATCTCCGAGAGCTTTCCTTATGATGGTTTCAGTTTTGAACTTAGACATTGGCACTATATGTTGAAGGTTATTTTTTTAGTCGAGTTAAACTCAGGTTCATAGTTGTTGAAACTGGGGAGTTATCGGTCTGGATTAGTTTGATATGCTTATTTTCTTAAGTTTTTGCCCTTGTTCATTGTCCTATAATTAGGCATGGGAAGTAAGGAAATTGGCATGTGTTGTGTTCAAGTTGGAATGATTTTGACTGTCGTTGCCTACTTCAAGGCTCAATGCCGAGGGACTCTCAAAACATACGACTGAACGACCATCTAGACCAGAGACGACGACCCATTTACTCTCCTCACTGATGCACTCTCAACACCGAACGAAGCCTAGCCGCTAACCATAACTTCTGAAACCATCCATCATGATCGACCCACTTGAACAAAGCCAGCTAATTCTTTTATCATCGTTGCACTAGGTTGTGATTGGATTTTCAGGACCCATGATGGGTCATCATGGCTGACTGTAATGTGGATCGTTAGCTCAGTGAGTGTAGCTTGTATTCTTTAGGCTCCTCTTCTTCATCTTTTAGGTCCATATATTTATACAACCGACTATGGTGTTGTTGCTTACTATTGGCCTTACATTATGGGTTGAAAAATGCTTAAGTGGATTTGCCCAAGTAATGGGATCAGTTTTGATCCCTTATATTAGTGGGGCTTCAGCACTTTTTAGTTTGACCTGAACATATTAGACCATGTGCTTCTAAAATTGAACAATGGGACATGCCATATATGACGTGCATACTTGAACAAGCATATGGCCTTGAATTGGATGTCTACCCCTTCAGACTTGAATATATTAGAATATTTGTACTAGTACAGAACTACACAACACCACTCTAAACTGTACTTACCATGTGGGATGTCTGAATTGGATTTGAAAAGTCGCATAGGCGATGGGATCAGTGTTGGCCCCTTGCCCATACGAGTCGTCTAACTTCAACACTTTTGTGGTGTATGTAGGCACGAAGAACGATAGTTTGATTTGATGTAGATCCCCATGTTCGAGCATTTCTCTAATGCCTATCCAATGGAATGAAAGATGCTCAGGATAGCATATGACGACGGTCACTCCAAGTGAATTCCTGGATCTCGTTATAAGCGGATGAGTCCGATAGTGAAGGACTCTAGATTCTTTGAGAAATTACCTACAAATAGCCGAAGATCGGGTTTAGAAGCATGTCAAATCAAATGTCGAGTAGGGTTAAGCCTTGTGTTGCATACCACTGCATAGCAGGCTCTTGCTTTGAGTTTGAATCCACTTGTATATTCGAGTAGCGCTCCTTCCATTCAATGTACCTGCGATCCATTGTTCGTCATTTAGGTTGGAAAGATAGTCGGTTTCCTATGAGTCTGGGCATCAATCTGATGATTCTATCTCTACGCATCCTTTCGATCGTAGTCTCGAGTCATTGTAAACATTAGGTATAAGTCACAGTATCGAGCTATCCTAGTCAGTTTTTTGGACGATCACACTTCTACCCCTTGTCTCGGGTTTATAAATGTACTACACGGACGATCGAGTCTCGTCCTAGTCGTGTTTATACTCCCACATAAGCTCCGAATACTTAGAGTTGATCGAGGAATGATGAATAGTCGGCTCGCATTCATCTTGATTCTTGCTTATACCCTCTAAGTTAGGGGTAAATGCGGATAAGTGGATGGGCATGTCACATCTGTTTTGGTTTTACACTCTTTCCCTTTGAATCATGGGATCGAGTTATTGATGGAAGGTTGAGTCGTGCCTATTTTTAATTATATTCTGGATTTTCCTTTCAAGAGGAGGACTTCAGTGCCCCGTCAGATTTTGGGCATGAGTTGGGTAGTAGAAAGTCAACTACGTCTATTTTTATCTATGTTCTCCTGTCGGACCAAGGGATAAAATTAGCTCAAGAGAAGTTGAGTCATGCACATCTTGTTTCTTACTCCTCCTTATAGATCAAAGGAAGGTAATGGAGAATGAATGGTCAAGTCACAATCATTCATGGTTTATTATCATATCCACGCTTTGGTGACTGGAGCTATTCGATGGATGTTCAGTTCATATCCATTTGTGGTTGGTGCGGATCAATACTGACCGTCGATCCAATAGTATGACATAGTCGACCCCCGTAACTTTGGATGTCATTCCGATTGGTTTTTTATTATGGCCTCCCTGCAGTCTTGCCTTGAGTCGTAAAGCACACCAAGATAGAGCTATGATGAGCTGTCGTATTTAGCTTTCAGTAGTTTGTACACCTGCCCGCAGTCTTAGGTTAGCGGAGTTAGTACGTGGATGGTCGAATTCCATCCATAGTGAGTTTATACTCGTCCTACTGAGTTTAGATCGGAGTTTATGGAATAGTGAGTGGTCGAACTGTAGTCATATATTTATTTATACTCATATCCACACTCTAGGAATAAGAGATTATTGGCAGGAGGTCGTATTGCCCAAAATTTATGTTTATATTGTAGTCCACACTCTAGGGTTTAGAATTATTCCAAAAAATGGTCGAACAACATTTTCCTTAGTCATTTCTTCTGCCCCCAAGTCAGTGGCGGAAGTCGAATAGCGGTCGGTCATATCATGTTTACTCTTACTTAGAGTTCTTCATGTCGAATCACAGGAAGGAGTTGACTAGGGAATGGCCGAACCATGTCCATTTGCTACCTATACTCTTATCTATACTCTGAGGATCAGAGTTAGTTGATGGGCGATCAGTCGTACCCATTTGGTGTTTATACTCTAATCTATACAGAGGGACAAGAGTTATTTGATAGATGGTCGAACCGCATCCGTGTCTTGGTTTAGAACTTGGGCTTTCCTATGTCCAGGCAAGGCTTGAATAGTTCACCATGCTTCAAGCACGAGCAGAGTTGTGGATGGATGTATCATATCCTCTTTGGACTGGACATTGGACAATTGAACCGCATGTAATGTTGGCTTGGGCTCTCAAACTACCCCTTGCATCAAGGGCAAAAGTCAATGCATAGATGGTCGTACCATATCCACTTCCATTTGGATCCTATTTCTATGGAGCCATGGGGGTAAGATGAGTGTCATAGAGAACTTCGAGCTTGAGCAGGGGAGTGGATGACCGAACCGTTACCACTTTGAGTCATGTTTTTGCCCCTAAGTTAGGGGCAAGAGTTGGAGATCAGACGGTCGAACCATGTCCACCTTTTTGATGTATATAGTCTAGTACGTGTAAAGGAACCAAAGCTATTCGGTAGGTGGTTAGTCACACTTGTTTGATGTTTATATTCCAGTCTGCGCTCTAGGGACCAGAGTTAGTCGATGGATGGTCGAATCGTGTCCATATTTTTTGTTTTTACTCTAGTTCGTGCTCTAGGGACCAGAGTTTTATGATGGATGGTCGGTCACACCTATTTTTAATTTATACTCCACCCATCTATTCAAGTTAAGAGTTGTCTAATGAATAGTCGAGTCATGTTCATTTATGGGAAGGAATTCTGCGTCCAGTGTCGAGGATAAAAATTGGCGAGTGGATGGTTGATTCACATCCACTTGGTGATTAAGCGATGGATGGTCGGACCACATCCATGGTCCGTGCTTAGGTTGGATGGCCTGGTCTGGTCAAATTTTCTTCGTAGTCCTCCAAGCAAGTCAAGGGAGAGAGTTGTTGGATGGACGGTCAAGTCATATCCACCTTAAGTTATAATTGTATCCTCATGTCGATGGTGGCGGTTGATGAGTAGTTGGCCAATCAAGCCTATATTAATTTGAGATCCTAGACTGCCTCTTGTGCCCAGGGCATGAGTTAATGTATGGATGGTCAAACCACATCCGCTTTAGTTTAACTTTGGCCTTGTTGAGCTTTAAGAGAGGCATAAATATTTTGGCAAACTTCAAGTATGAGCTGGGGAGTGGATGGTCGGGTTGCATCCGCCGTAAGTGTTTCTCCCGTCTTCAAGTCAAGCGTGGAGGTTGATGAGTGGATGGTTAGTAGTTTCCACTTTGTATTGGATTCTAACTTTGTCAAACTTAAGTAAGGCATAGATGTTTTGTCAGAATTGAAGCATAGAGTAGGAAGTGGGTGGTCGAGTCACACCTACTTTCCAATTTGAGTCATTGCCTCTAAGTCTGGGAATATGGTAGCTGACGAGCTGTTGAATCACGCTCATCTTCATGAAACTCCAAAGTTCCGACATTTCCCTTGGAGGTTGGTTAGCACCCAACTCTAAGTACTTGTCACCTGCATCGTTTGGAAGTAGTTCAGTTCAAGTTGGTCGTAGTTCACAACATAATTGAAATTAAAATGAATCTTATTGATAAGTGAAGCAGCATCATATGCTTGCTATTTCACTTTGCTCTAGCCCTTCACAGTTGGAAGTAGACTGTAGGTGGTCTAAGTGATAATCAAAGTTCTTTATTGATAGGGTCGGAGGTTCCCTACCCACCATTCTACGGAGCTTACACATATTGTTGAAACTTTCCTTTCTCAATCAGATTTCGACCACATCTCGAAGGTACCTGCAATCGCCGGTGTTATGACCATGTGTATCTTGAAATATACAACATTTCCTTGACTTCCTCTAGGTCTCGGTGGACTCTCTCAGGTTGGTTTCCTCAATTGCTCTGAGTCGTGAGTCCTAAGTAGACACTTTCAATTGAATTGTTTGATGGAGTGTATGTGTCAAATCTTGGGATTCTAGGTCGTCTCCTAGAATCTGATCCCTTGTGTAGGGCCTTCATGCTGCTCATCTCTTTAAATTCCTTTGGCTTATGGACCTGCATTTTTTTCCTAGTCCATATCGCCTCCTTCGTGCATAGGTTTTGGTTCCCTTTGTAGTCAGAAACAGTTCAAGGTCGTAGGAGGCTTTCTAGCTAACCATTCACCAAAATCTGACTTGGGGTCGATTCCCCTTATCAACGCATCAGTATGATATCTTCACTGGGATTGCTCATTTTTGTGTTAGCGACATGAAGTCTCAACAGGAAGTCTTTGAGCGGGTGACCTGGTATTTGGAATAAATTGGATAATGACATCACATCCTTGGTGTGAGTCGCATGCATCCAGAATTGCTCGGCAAACTTTTGATTCGGTTGATCGGATGAGGTAATGGACTTGGCTAGTAACTGTGCAAACTGCATGATCATTATTCCTTTAAGGAATATGGGAAAACACCTACATTCGATGGCATCCATCGCTCTGGAGGGATCCATGTGCCACTAGTACTTCAAGACATATTATCGGGGATCTATGTTCATAGAATACACTCGCTTGGTCGGCACATTAAATCTCCTTAGATAATCTGCAAGCTAAACGGCTTTAGTGAATAAGTTTTGACTGGGGGAGATGCTCCAATTATCGTTAGTCCTGTCCGTTTTCAAGTTACGGCTGCTTTTAATGCTTGTGAATAATGTATGCATGGTTGTCCAACATTTGAATGGTTGAGAATGCCGATCGAATGACGTATTGGTTAGGATGGGATCACTGATATGTGATGATCCCCAAACTTTCACCCAAATGGGGTGCGATCCATAAAGGACTGTAAGGAAGGCCTCTGAAGGTTGCATAACAAGTTTCAAGTCATTTGGAGTCCGTATGCTCGAGTTATGATCAAAAAATGGACCAGTATTAACGGATTGGTGATAATTTACTTGGAGTCCGACCCAATAAAATTTGCTATTTGCTTGGAGTCAGCCCTTGGTTCGCTTGGAGTCGTTGAGTTTGAAGTGCTTGGTTGATGACGAATGGTTCTTGGAGTCATATTGGTGTTAGCTTAAAGAAAATCTTGGTTTCACCCAAGCTTGACCTTAGGCCAAAATTTCCTAGGTTTGCTTTGGGTCGAATGGGTGATTACCCGAGTTTGACTTCGTCTCGGAATATATAGAGTCAGCTTCGAGCCATATCACCTTGGTTCGTGTCATATTACCTTGGTTCTATAATGATCCCAATTTTTAATCAAATCCAAATTGGTAATTTATTTAAATTTTAGAATTTGATTATGAGTTAATTTAAAATTTCAAATTAAATAGGAATACGTGTTTGTTATATATATATATATATATATATATACATACATATGTATGTATGTATATATATATAAATTGATTTTAAAAAGGATTTTGATTTGAAATTCAAGATTAAAAATCTCATAAATATGTTGGATTTGAAAACATTTTATTTTCAATTAATAAAGATTTGTTTTCCAAATTACATTAAATAGGAATTTTGATTTGGAAGTTATATTTTGAAATTAATACAACCATTTTTGAATTGCTATTTGAAAGTTGTAAAAGTATAAAAATATAAATAATAGAAAATGCATAAATATAAAACAAATGTGAAATAAAAAGGACTGTTTTGTAAATGTAAGCTAAAAAGGGTTTAAAACAAAGTTTATAAAATTATTTAAAAGAGGGATTTAAACACAAAATTTTAACAAGTGACATTTGTAAATTTATAGATTTATGCATTGACAAATGTTGGATAAGTAACATTAAATTTAACAAGTAACTTGATCTCTTTTTAATTAAAATATATAAAACATTTTGGTTAAGAAATAACCAGGCTATTTTCAATTGTCTCAAACCTGAAACAAATCTGGAAACACAAAGAAAAAAAATCTGAAACAATCTTCAAGCCTGTAAACAATTCAAAGATCAAGCCTAAAAACAAACAATCTTCAAACTGAAACCATTTCAAATCTGAAACTACAAAACTGAAAAACTAGATCAAAGTAAAGATCATCTCAACATCAAAACCCGAAACAAATTAGCCTGGAAACAAGAAAGCAATGCAAAGATTCAAAATACAAAATCTGGAGACCAAAACAGTGAGCAGCAAAAGGAAATCAAGAAATCAAACTTCAAGTTTTTAATCTGGAAACAAGCTTCAGATTCAAAGGAAAATTAATAAAAGTAACCAAAATAAATTCAGAAGAGTAGATCAACCCAAATCTCAGATTTAAACAACAAAGTCCAGATCATTTTCCAGATTTAAAACAGGTTCCTGTTCTCTGTTCTTTCATGTCAGATGAGCAAACTCTTTTTTTTTGAAACTAAATCTGCCATGATATCTTAATGATATTGGAGTTGGTTGTATAACTGTTAATATGCAAGCATATCTGTGAGTATATATATGTGTAAATTTGTATGCATGTCTATTTACAGGAAGTATATCTCTGTATAAAACATTCACAGACTAAGAACAACACAAACAAATCTACGCCTCTCCAAATAAACATTATTAAGTGATGATTTCTGAATGAAAAAGGATAGTAATGGGGTAATATATATTTTAAAAATAATTACATGTGTTTATGTTGAATAATCATTTCAATATTGATAAAAGTCAGTAATGACCCAAATAATCAGAAAATCAAGTATTTTAATTTCCATTTTTGATTATACAATTAGATTCGAATTACAAATTAATGATTTTTGATAATTATTTTAAGATTTTTAAGTAAGTAATTGGCAAGTTAGCTTGAATTTATTAAAACTAGCATTTTCGTCAAATTCCGACCAACGGCAACGAACTGCTCGTCGAATCCAAGTCTGGAGGTGGCTGGTTTATTGATGGCCATGGGAAAAAAATATTCGTTGAGGTAGATTTTTGCTGAGGTGTTTGAACGTCAACAATATGGGGTTTTTTCTTCATTTTGGCTATGGAGGTTCTAGTGACGATTTCGTCAACGATGAATCAACAGTGATGATCAAACCGAGAGGGTTTGATGCGTAGCGACGCAGTGAAGCAAAGGTCCAAATCTCAGACCTTCTGGTGGTCGGTGGAGGCTACACGAGGCGTTTTTCCGATGGTCAGTTTTGCTCCAGGTGAAATCGATATGCTAAATTTAGATTCTAGGTTGAATTCGACAATCTGGGTTTATGTAATGATAAAAGAGGCTGTCGGCGATGTAACGGAGGAAACGATAATGGCAGAGCAGCGTCTGACCATCGTCGGCCGGTTATACACGTAGACGAGGTATCTGAGTTGGTTGTACTAAAAGGTATTGGGAACGAAGGCAGAAACTCAAAGTTAATTTCGGGAAAAATGGTTTGTGGCTCGGGTTTTGGTATCGAGTATTCGTGAGTATTTTTATGGGTAACAGGTTTAAATTTTTCTATATAGAAGTAAAGTATAAAAAGAAAGGGTAGGGATTTGCTTGGGAAAAATGGCATTTGGCTCGGGTAAGTACTCGATCTATCTTGGGTCTTGGTGATTATGTATATGACAGTTTTTAACTTTTAAAATAAATCAGGTTTTAATATTTAAATAAATCCAGTTTTGGCTTGTTTTCTTAAATAATTTTTTTGTTAATAATTGATATTCATTTAAGTGTTTGAATAAATGAGAGTTATGAAATTATTTTAACTTGAGTTTATTTAAATGTATAATTAATTAATTGATTAAGAAAGATAAAATGTTTAATATTTAATTAACTTAAAGTCTTTAGTTAATTTATGGGATAATAAAGAAATCTATTTCAAAGGTTCATTAAAGTAAAATTTAAATGTTGTAATTAAGTAGTTAATTAAAGGCAAAAAGGGTTTATCTTTAAAATTAATTAAGTTTTTGATAAATTAAAGAATGTGATTAAGTGATTAAGTAAGAATAATTACTTCGCGTAACTAAATTTAAATCTAATTACTTTGGGTAATTAATTTTAGGCTAATTTATTATTTTGATTAGTTAGGAAATAATCATTTTGAGTAAATTTATTAAGGATAATTAATTAATAAAGTTAATTAATGATAAATAATTAAAGAAGTTAATTAATAATAAATAATTAAAGGTAATTAATTACTTAAAGATAATTACTTAATTAAGAATAAATGATTAAAAGTTGATTAATCAAATGATTAAAGTATAATTACTCAATGTACTAAATTTGTGATTTATTTATGGTAATTAAATAAGAATAATTAATTAAGGGTTAATTAATTTGTTAATTAATTAATTAACGTAATTAATTAAAGGATAATTTAATAATTAAAGGTTAATTATTTGATGATTAAGGGTTAATTGATTTATTAATTAAGGTTGATTAATTAATAATTAAAGGTTAATTGATTTATTATTAAGGTTAATTAATGAATAATTAAAGGATAAATAATTAAAATGGTTTGTAATTAATTAATGTTAATCAACCAGAATTAATAATTTATTCATAAGCGATTAATCTTATTTAAATTTATCAGATATTAATTGATCTTACTTATGGATGTTTGGATTCTATTGAACGTTGAATTGTTTGATATCTATAATGTGTGATGTTCTGTTTTGATTTGAGCTATGATGAATGTAATTTATTTATCTGTGATGAATTTATATTATTTATCTGTAAATCTGTGAATGAAGATAAGCGTTACAAGATTATACCGCTTATCGATATTGCCGTGTTTGGACTATGATAATTGATGATGTTGCACTATTGTGTAAAACCCCTGGACTACATTATACACGCACAAACATGGATTACACGAGGAAATCGGTTAAGTCACAGATATTTGAATTAAATATTATGAAATGGTTTTAAAATTGAATTTTGAATCCAAATTATTTTGGAAATGGAATTGGGTTGAATATGAAAGGCTTTTGAAAAGGAAGTTTGAGATTGAAATTCAATTTGAATATAATATATCTTGTTTAAGTTTTGAAATTGTTTTGGAAATTTGGTTTGAAAGGATTATACAAGCTATAATATATATATATATATATGGATTTTAAAACCATCTTTAAAGTATTTTAAAAGTATTATTTTGGGAATTAAAATTTAACCCAAGTTTATATTTGAAAGGCTTTAAACTTGAGAAAATGTAATCAGATTTTCCTGAAACGAAAACTATTGTTTTCAAATAATAATAGCTTTCATATAAAGAAAGGATTTCCAATTTGTGTTGAAAAGATTTTAAGTTTGAAATGAAAATTGTTTTGAAAGTTATTAATGGGTCTTGGTTAAAGACTAGTGAACTTTGTTTCCAAAATAAGTGGATCCTTAAGGGTATATCTTTTGTATAAAAGATTTTAATTGTGAATTGTTTTGAAAGCTATAATTGAATCTTTGTGGAAGATTGTTGAACTTTGTTTTGAAATCTAAGAGGATCTTAAAGGTAAATCTTTTGTATAAAAGATTTGGAATTGAAATAGTTATAAAAACTATGAATGAATCTTTATGAAAGATTGGTAAACTGTGTGAAGTAAATCTTTTTGTTTAAAAGATTCAAAATGGTAATTTGTTCAAACCGTTTGAATGAAAGGTTTTGGGTTTTAAGTTTTGACTTAACTAAGATCCCACTATATGCATATGTTTTTAAATACTACGCTCATTATTCAGTTTAGCCAGGGGAGGACTTTGTGTCATATAACCCATTCTGAATAATGATACGACGATATGGATAGCATTTGAAGACCGGTGGTGAAGACCGAATATTTTCAAAAGCGAAAGGATAACCTGTCGTATGTCTATGCACCGAATAGCCCCGGTATAGAGATTTGATCACCCTTTGTGATGGGGAGTATGGACGTGATTAGGGATTATCTGGATTTGCAAGGGCTTCTTTTGAAGCGCCTTCGGTTCTATTCGAGCCCAGAACAGACTTATATGGATCTATGTCTGACGTTACACTTTGAGATGTAAAGCTGGTTTCTATAAAATACATTTTTGTTTGGTGGCAAAGAATTTATTCCCTTAGCTTAATACCCTTCTCTGGGACGTATGAGCTCAGGGGTTATGTAGTTGATGGTTACTAGTGATACATTCTCAATTTGATAATGTGGCATACGAAGTGCTGCTGATCAGGAGTTGATCGAAGCATGGCTTCTGTGAAAAGCGTAGCTTTTTGGACGAGACATCGTCGAGCCTCACAACTCGGAATGGTCGAAACAGAAAAGATGCAGCAAGGTTATTTAGGGGTAGCGCCCTCTGAGGGTATGTACATTTCCTTCTGGATAGGAGTGGTATCATGGTGTGGAGCCCAAATACTTAACTTTTGTAGTTGCAGCAAACTTATTGCTTTGTGGTTGTTGGTGTAGAGGTACCTCGGATAAAGGTTGGTTACGACCGGGGGGGGGGGTGGCATACTCGTGTAGTAGTTACCTAGTTACAGAGGCAATCTGGCCATGTGTTGGCAGAGATCCAGTTAGGTTCTCCGGGAGTCCCTCCAGAGGCGAACCCATGTGGCCCAGGAAGTTCTGTAGCATGATCATTTATTGGAAATCCAATCTCCAATACGCGCTTTGTACGGTTTTAG
The DNA here is from genome assembly GCA_030765085.1 of Allium cepa. NCBI lineage: Eukaryota > Viridiplantae > Streptophyta > Magnoliopsida > Asparagales > Amaryllidaceae > Allium > Allium cepa. Next base: position 390,166,135 of record CM060932.1, on the reverse strand, counting down.
TTGTAGAACCTGCCATCTAATATGGTAGCTATAGTAGGCATACTATAATGGTACGTATGATGGCTAAGATTAATATTATACTTGCAAATGTTTTCCTCTATGCACTAATAATAATATCAAAAGGATTTTGCATAGTAAGCATGTTTGACTATCATAAGGAGAAATCTCCCCCAAGTGTGCGATTGCATTGTGTGTGTGCCGGGAGGCCTTATGATAGTTTTATTTTCCAAAAGGCATTTCTTTTAATTTCTTTTGTTTTTCTTTTGATAAAGATAAACTGTTTTTTTTTCCTCATACAGTCCCATGACTGAACTGGAGTTTATTGTCCCCTTCCTAAACTCTGGGTGCCCATAATTTTCCATAGGGCAGTCTAGAGTTGGGTTTTCAGATAATCAAATAGTAGGTGTAGATTTGATAACATCTAGACTTTGGATTTGGCGATCGCATTTGTTTCTCTTGGATCGCATTTGTTTCTCTTGGATCGCATTTGTTTCTCTTGGATCGCATTTTCTACAAGTTCAACATTGATGGTGGTTTGAGCTTGTGGTTTGGAGCTTTGGCTATGGAGTTGCAGTTTGGATGTTGGATTCTTTTGAATCCTATGTTGGAGTAATCGCTTCCATTGTTATCTATTCCACTGTAGCATTGTATTTGTGCTCTGATATATGTTGGTGATCAGTGTTGTATCATATTTGGATATTGTATTCGTTGTTGTATCAATGATATTATTCATTTTCTTCTGCTATCTTGTTGTACTTAATGTGTTATAAGCTCCGACGAATCGGATTTGAACGGTTGAATCTGCGACATTCGAATACGAGTGAAGTATGGATGTCGATTTTCGAATGCGAAAATCTGGGTCGTCACATTTGTTATCGGAGCTAAAAGTTGAACTTTAGCTTTTGGAGTATAACACATTAGGTAACTCATTAGAGATAGGGTGAAGTATATCCTAGAATGAGTATATCCCTAAGATATCCATGCGTGTGCTTCAGTAAATTCTCTTGTTATCCACTGATAGTGAGTATGAGTGCAAGAAGAGGACGAGGTAGGGGACAGGGAAGTACCACTTCACATGGTCAATACCCTGCAACAATAAGGAAACAATTCTTCTTAATATCTTTTGATTCAGTTTCAGTTCTTTGATTGCTTTGTGGCAGCTCGAGGTAGAAGCTTTTGTAGGAGATCATTATTTTGGTTGAATCAAAGGATGAGTTGGCATGGGACATAGACTCCAGATAGGTCAGAATTGTTTCTTTGGATGAATCGTTTGCTTTGGTTGCTGTGGTTGATAGGTAATCTTTGGTTTCTTAAACTAAAAGTTTTGGAATTGTCCTCTACTTTCAAATTTCGAGGACGAAATTTTTTTAAGGGGTAATCTGTAACGGTCCCGATTTTTAATCAAATTTAAATTGGTAATTTATTTAAATTATAGAATTTGATTGTGAATTAATTTGAAATTTTCAAATCAAATAAAAATATGTGTTCCTTTTACATATATATAAATTGATTTTAAAAAGGATTTTGATTTGAAATTCAAGATTAAAAATCTTATAAATATATTGGATTTGAAAACATTTTATTTTCAATTAATAAAGATTTGTTTTCCAAATTACATTAAATAGGTATTTTGATTTGGAAGTTATATTTAGAAATTAATACAATCATTTTTGAATTGCTATTTGAAAGTTATATTTAGAAATTAATATAATCATTTTTGAATTGCTATTTGAAAGTTATAAAAACATAAATAATAGAAAATGCATAAATATAAAACATATGTCAAATAAAAAGGAATATTTTGTAAATATAAAGCTAAAAAGGATTTAAAACAAAGTTTATAAAATTATTTAAAAGAGGGATTTAAACATAAAATTTTAACAAGTGACATTTGTAAATTTATAGATTCATGCATTGACAAATGTTGGATAAGTAACATTAAATTCAACAAGTGGTTTGATCTCTTTTTAATTAAAATATATAAAACATTTTGGTTAAGAAACAACCAGGCTATTTTCAGTTGTCTCAAACCTGAAACAAATCTGGAAACACAAAGAAGAAGAAAACTCTGAAACAATCTTCAAGCCTACAAACAATTCAAAGATCAAGCCTAGAAATCAAACAATCTTCAAAATGAAACCATTTCAAATCTGAAACTACAAAACTAAAAAACCAGATCAAAGTAAAGATCATCTCAACATCAAAACCCGAAACAAATCAGCCTGGAAACAAGAAAGCAATGCAAAGATTCAAAATAGAAAACCTGGAGATCAAAACAGCGAGGAGTAAAAGGAAATTAAGAAATCAAACTTCAAGTTTTTAATCTTGAAACAAGCTTCAGATTCAAAGGCAAATTAATACAAGTATCCAAAACAAATTCAAAAGAGTAGATCAACCCAAATCTCAGATTTAAACAACAAAGTCCAGATCATTTTCCAGATATAAAACAGGTTCCTATTCTCTGATCTTTCATGTCAGGTGAGCAAACTCTTTTTTTTTTTGAAACTAAATCTGCCATGATATCTTGATGATATTGGAGTTGGTTGTATAAATGTTGATATGCAAGCATATCTATGAGTATATATGTGTGTAAATTTGTATGCACGTCTGTTTACAGGCAGTATATCTTTGTTTAAAACATTCACAGACTAAGAACAACATAAATAAATCTACACCTCTCCAAATAAACATTATTACGTGATGATTTCTGAATGAAAAAGGATAGCGATTGGGTAATATATATTTTAAAAATAATTAAAAGTGTTTATGTTGAATAATCATTTCAAAATTGATAAAAGTCAGTGATGATCCAAATAATCAGAAAATCAAGTATTTTAATTTCCATTTTTGATTATACAGTTAGATTTGAATTACAAATCAATGATTTTTGATAATTATTTCAAGATTTTTAAGTAAGTAATTGGCGAGTTATCTTGAATTTATTAAAACTAGCATTTTCGACAAATTCCGACCAACGGCGATGAACTGCTCGTCGAATCCATGTTTGGAGGTGGCTGGTTTATTGATGACCATGGGAAAAAAAATATTCGTTGAGGCAAATTTTTGCTGAGGTGGTCGAACGTCGACAATATACAGTTTTATTCTTTGTTTTGGCTGTGGAGTTTCTAGTGACGATTTTGTCAATGATGAAGCAACCGTGATGATCGGACCGAGGGGGTTTGATGCGTAGCGACACATCGAAGCTAGGGTCCAAATCTCAGACCTTATGGTGGTCGGTGGAGGCTACACGGGGCTTTTTCCGATGGTCAGTTTTGCTCCAGGTGAAATCGATATGCTAAATTTAGATTCTAGGTGGAATTCGACAATCTGGGTTTATGTAATGATAAAAGAGGCTGTTGGTGATGTAACGGAGGCCATGGCGATGGTCAAAGTAGCGTCGTCCGGTTGTACACGTGCATGAGGTGTCTGAGTTGGTTGTACTGAAAGGTATTGGGAACGAAGGTAGAAACTCGAAGTTTATTACGGGAAAAATGGCTTGTGGCTCGGGTTTTGGTATCGAGTATTCGTGAGTATTTTTATGGGTAACATGTTCTAATTTTTTTTCTATATAGAAGTAAAATATAAAAAGAAAGGGTAGGGATTTTCTTGGGAAAAATGGCATTTGGCTCAGGCAAGTACTCGAGCTATCTTGGGTCTGGGTGATTATTTATATGACAGTTTTTAACTTGAAAATAAATTAGGTTTTAATATTTAAATAAATCCAGTTTTGACTTGTTTTCTTAAATAAATTTTTTTGTTAATAATTGATACTCATTTAAATGTTTGAATAAATAGTTGTAAATTTTTTTTAACTTGAGTTTATTTAAATGTATAATTAATTAATTGATTAAGAAAGAGCAAATGTTTAATTGTGAATTAACTTAAAGTCTTTAGCTAATTTGTGGGATAATAAATAAAACTATTTCAATGGTTCATTAAAGTAAGATTTAAATGTTGTAATTAAGTAGTTAATTAAAAATAAAAAGGGTTTATCTTTAAACTTAATTAAGTTTTTGAAAAATTAAAGAATGTGATTAAGTAAGAATAATTACTTTGTGTGATTAAATTTAAAGCTAATTACTTTGGGTAATTAATTCGAGGCTAATTAATTATTTTGATTAGTTAAGGAATAATTATTTTGAGTAAATTTATTAAGGATAACTAATTAATGAAGTTAATTGATGATAAATAATTAATGGTAATTAATTACTTAAAGATAATTACTTAATTAAGAATAAATGATTAAAAGTTGATTAATCAAATGATTAAAGCATAATTACTCAATGTAGTAAATTTGTGATTTATTTATGGTAATTAATTAAGAATAATTAATTTAAGGGTAACTAATTAAGGGTTAATTAATTTATTAATTAATTAATTAAGGGTAATTAATTAAAGGAAAATTTAATAATTAAAGGTTAATTATTTAATGATTAAGGGTTAATTGATTTATTAATTAAGATTGATTAATTAATAATTAAAGGTTAATTTATTTATTATTAAGGTTAATTAATGAATGATTAAAGGATAATTAATTAAAATGGTTTGTAATTAATTAATGTTAATTAACCAGAATTTGTAATTTATTCATAAGCGATTAATCTTATTTAAATTTATTTGATAATTAATTAATCTTACTTATGGATGTTTGGATTCTATTGAATGTTGAATTGTTTGATATCTATGATGTGTGATTCTCTATTTTGGTTTGAGCTGTGATGAATGTAATTTATTTATCTGTGATGAATTTATATTATTTATCTGTGAATCTATGAATGAAGATAAGCGTTATAGGATTATACCGCTTATCGATATTGCTGTGTTTGGACTATGATGATTGATGATGTTGCACTGTTGTGTAAAACCCCTGGACTACACCATACATACACAAATATGGATTGTACGAGGAAATCGGTTAAGTCACAGATATTTGAATTAAATTTTTTGAAATGGTTTTAAAATTGAATATTGAATCCAAATTATTTTGGAAATGTAATTGGGTTGAATATGAAAGGCTTTTGAAAAGGAAGTTTGAGATTGAAATTCAATTTGAATGTAATATATCTTGTTTAAGTTTTGAAATTGTTTTGGAAATCTGGTTTGAAAGGTTTATACAAGTTATATAATATATATATATATGTGTGTGTGTGTGTGTGTGTGGATTTTAAAACCATCTTTAAAGTATTTTAAAAGTATTATTCTGGGAATTTAAATTTAACCCAATTTTATATTTGAAAGGCTTTAAACTTGAGAAAATGTAAACGAATTTTCCCGAAACGAAACTATTTGTTTTCAAATAATAATAGGTTTCATATAAAGAAAGGATTTCCAACTTGTGTTGAAAAGATTTTAAGTTTGAAATGAATTTTTTTTTGAAAGCTATTAATGTATCTTGGTTAAAGATTAGTGAACGTTTATCCAAAAATAAGAGGATCATAAAGGTGTATCTTTTACATAAAAGATTTGAATTGTGAGTTGTTTTGAAAGCTATAATTGAATCTTTGTGGAAGATTGTTGAACTTTGTTTTGAAATCGAAGAGGATCTTAAAGGTAAATCTTTTGTATAAAAGATTAGGAATTGAAATAGTTTTAAAACTATGAATGAATCATTGTGAAAGATTGGTAAACTGTGTGAAGTAAATCTTTTTGTTTAAAAGATTTGAAAATGGTAATTTTTTTAAACCATTTGAAGACCGGTGGTGAAGACCGGATATTTTCGAAAGCGAAAGGATAACCCGTCGAATGTCTCTGCACCGAATGGCCCTGGTATAGAGATTCGATCACCCTTTGTGATGGGGAGTCTGGATGTGATAAAGGATTATCCGGATTTACAAGGGCTTTTTTGAAGTGCCTTCGGTTCTGTTCGATCCCCGAATGGACTTGTATGGATCTATGTCTGATGTTACACTTTGAGATATAAAGCTGGTTTCTATCAAATATATTTTTGTTTGGTGGCGGAGAATTTATTCTCTTAGCTTAACACCCTTCTCTGAGACATACGAGCTTAGAGGTTATGTAGTTGATGGTTACTAGTGATACATTCCCAACTTGGTAATATGGCATACGAAGTGCTGCCGATCAGGTGTTGATCGAAGCATGGCTTTTGTGAAAAGCGTAGCTCTATGGACGAGACTTCGTCGAGCCTCACAACCCGGAATGGTCGAAACAGGAAAGATGCAGCAAGGTTATTTGAGGGTAGCGCCCCTTGAGGGTATGGCCATTTCCTTCTGGATAAAAGTGGTATCATGGTATGGAGCCCAGATACTTAACTTATGTGGTTGCTGCAAACCTATTGCTTTGTGGTTGTTGGTGTAGAGGTACCTCAGATAAAGGTTGGTTACGACCGGGGGGTGGCATACTCGTGTAGTAGTTACCTAGTTTCAGAGGTAACTCGGCCTTGTGTTGGCAGAGATCTGGTTAGGTTCTCGGGACATCCCTCCAAAGTCGTACCCATGTGGCCCAGGAAGTTCCTTGGCCTGACAATTTGTTGGAAATCCAATCACCAATTCGCGCCTTGTACAGTTTTAGTTGTAGAACCTTCCATCTAACATGGTAGCTATAGTTGGCATACTATAATGGTACGTATGCTGGCTAAGATTAATATTATACTTGCAAATGTTTTCCACTATGCACTAATAATAATATCAAAAGGATTTTGCATAGTAAGCATGTTTGACTATCATAAGGAGAAATCTCCCCCATGTGTGTGATTGCATTGTGTGTGTGGCGGGAGGCCTTATGGTAGTTGCATTTTTCAAAAAGCATTGCAAATTTCTTTTAAATTCTTTTTTTTTGCTTTTGATAGAGATAAACTGTTTTTGTTTGCTCATACCAGTCCCATGAATGACCTGGAGTTTATTGTTCCCTTTCTAAACTTTGGTTGCCCACAATTTTCTACACGGGCAATCAGAGTTGGGTTTTTCAGATATTCAAATAGTATGTGCAGATTCGATAGCATCCAGCCTTTGGATTTGTCGAGCGCATTTGTTTCTCTTGGATCGCATTTGCTACAAGTTCAGCATTGATGGTGGTTTGAGCTCGTGGTTTGGTGCTTTGGCTATGGAGTTGCAGTTTGGATATTGGATTCTTTTGGATCCTATGTTGGAGCAATCTCTGCCATTGTTATCTTTTCCACTGTAGCATTGTATTTATGCTCTGATATATGTCAGTGATCAGTGTTGTATCATATTTGGATATTGTATTGATTGTTTATCAATGATATTATTCATTTTCTTCCGCTGTGTTGTTGTACTTACTGTGTTATAAGCTCGGACGAATCAGATTTGAACGGTTGAATCTACGACATTCGAATACGAGTGAATTATGGATGTCGATTTTCAAACGCCAAAATTCGGTTCATCATAGGTTCTTTAGCCTTTGGGAGCATCTTTTGAGTAGCAGTTCCTTGTCCTTTCCTTGGTTGTAATTTATCAGCAGCCACTTGTTCCCCAATGCCTCGGTCAGCTGTAGGACATAGGGGAAGTGGGTAGAATGCACCAATTTTAAGTTGAGTTACGAATCCAAAATGCGGAGGCACTGCCCTATGGCACGGTTTTGGGTACGATGTATTAGTATGAATACATAGTTACTTTAAGATTCTCTTTTTTTCAATGATGGAGCGGTATGAATCCATTAAGAATGGTTCGTACTCAATCCATATTCATGTGTATACTTAACCATATTTCAAGCTTAAATGGATCGATAGTAGATAGAACGATTGATGGTGTGGAGTATGGTTAAGGGATCGATTGGTCACAATTGGTTCCAGTTGTTTCAACGACCGATCGTTGAAGATGTTGGAGTAGCGATCGATCGTACGCTTCTATGTGGATCATCTCCGATCCATTGAAAGTGCCATGTGGAACATATGATCCATAGTGTGGGTCCCTCTATACCTCTACTTGTGTTTTCGAAGTCGTTTCATCGATCGTAATTATATTCGTTGAGTGATCATCGTTGATTTGTACTGCCAACCCGAGCGATCCATAACCGTATTAACCCAATCCGATCCATTATTTATAACCGATCTTCGTGTTCTCTATTACTTCATCCACAAGTCGTGAGGAGGTAGCTATGAGCTTTTCCTTCCTTGGAGTCATTATAGGTAGTTTCCTTATAGATATCTTCTTCAAATCTGAGTAGAATAGGAAACTTGTCAGTAGAAAGTTGGATCTATCTCACAAATGTGGGAATCCACAAGTAGATGATGAGATCCAATCAAGCTGAGAATTCAATTCTCAGTGAAAGCACCAAAATGTTTGTACCAAAAATTGGCACAAACACCCAATAGAGATTTTATAGAGAAATAAATGAAGAAAATCCAATGAAAATAGAGGAAGAAAGCAATTAAATAGCTGAAAATAAGCAATAACAAGAACATAACAATTTATAGTGGTTCGACATTGAAAGCCTACGTCCACTTTAAAGAAATAGCTTTATAATCCCTTAAACTGCTGAGTATAGAGGGGTTGATTGGTTATGATCCGTAGTTACAATGGAGTACAAAGGGATTATCTTCATGGTAGGTCCAGCATTACATGGGGTGCGCCCCTAGTCTAGATCGATCCAAATTGGTAGTTGTTTGCTGATTGGGGGATACCCCCTGTTGGACTGCTCCATCTAATTGTCTATTAAGTACTTATGATCAAGCTTCGTGGATCTGTGCTCTGTTAGCTCCTGCTGCTTTTACCTCTCCAAACCGTCTGAGAAAATTCTGCATCATCTCGTCCTGCCTTTCCAGCAACCGTTCCTGCAGGGAATCCATATAATCTGCATCTCATTCCTTCTGATGTAGATGGATCCTGATCTGCTCCATCTCTAGAGGAAGCCTATTGACTTCTCTCTTGATGGTTCCTTCCTAATAATGTCCTTCTAGCTGATTGCCTAACCATAGCTACAGATCCAATCCTTTTCCAAAGTAGCGGGTGCTAGAGTTCTCAGTGAAAGTACCAAAGTGTTTGCGCCAATATAGTCACAAACCCCGAATGTAATAAAAGCACCAGTGTTTACACATAAATTCTTGATATCCAATCATGTATCTTAGATCCATATGCTGTAGCAAGTAAAAATGAAGAAATAGCAAATGTAAAATGAGTAAGAAAGTAAAGAACACAAGAAACTTATAATTGTTTGGCTATCTTTGGCCTATGTCCACTTTGAATTGATCCTTTTATTTCCTTTATACTGTGATTACAGTTCCAACCCTTTGAATATCAATAGTCAAAAATGGTAGAGCCTAGCCAAAAGAGAAGGAGATAAAGAGGAGCTGAGAGAAAAAGACCCCCTTTTAGTTGCAATGAAGGTGCTATTTATAAGTATGGAGCTAGAAATATCTGCCTTGAATCTCGAAATACTCCCTCTCAAGTCCAGATGGGCCCACATGATCAATCTAGAGTTATTTGGGATGGATCCTTGATCGATCCATAGTGAGTTCGTATCTATCATAAAAATACTTTAATTGAGCCGCGATCGATTATGGATGTTTCCTATGTGTTGTGCAACTTCCTGTGAAAATCTCATTGCATTTAGAGTTGTAGATTGTGAGATATGATCGATCCAAGATCGAGTTTGCAAGTGTAAGCCGATGATTTCGTATCCATAGATTCGTCTCCATCATTTTGTATCCGTAGATAATGCACTCCTTAATTCTTGTATTGATATGAGTCTTGTGTTGTGATCCATACTTTACGCTCGATCTTGATAGCTTCTTTCGTATCGGTCGATACGAACATGATTGATATGAAGTAGGGTTCTTAGTGTAATTGCTCCTTTCTGGGTTTGCATTGTGCTAATCAATACTTTTGTCTTCATCTAGCATAGCATCCTCAATATGCGTCTTTTGTATCGATCGATAAGTGATCGATACGAAATACACTCCCATGCCTCCATAACCATTGCTTCATATATCTTAAGTATAATGTTGAGCCACACATCACTGAGTTCCCTATTTTTCTTCCATATCCATCTTATCGATAAGCCTATATCGATATGAATGTATTGATCTGAAGTAAACAGCCATGTCCATCTCGATCGATACAAAAGTATAGATACAAACTGGTTTCACGGAATATTAATCCATCCATTACTTGAGCGTATGAACTCTGTTTGACCTGAAATTTGAAGTGTAGCTTTATCGGGTCTTGTGTATCATCCCTTATCGAATCGCCAAGATTAGATCGCGGTCTAAATTTGGCGATATCGATCATAGCTTGGTTTTTGATTGATCGTTGATCCTGACAACCATCAATTTGTTGATATCCTGGCATTGACCATAAAGCGGGATAACATTTTCCCCCAAAAATGCCTTACCGTAGGAAGGTGTGTTCTGAGTAGCTGTAAAATTGTGACTTGCAATTCAATTCGTTGATTCTCAGAATCATTAGTCGTTCAGGACCGTCAGTCAAAAATAAGACCGTTTAGGGTAATTATTTTACTATAAGATGAGTGATGGTCGTTTGAGGGCGATAGACGTCCACGACGGAAGAAGGCTGTGCGTGGTCGAGTGTCGTTCAAGATTTAAAGTGGTTATTCGAGATCGAGGATTGTTAAAAGCAGATGATGATCATTCATGATCGAGTTCTGTTCAAAGCAGAGGGTGATCATTTGAGATCGAGTACCATTCATGGTGATCGTTCGAGATCGAATGCTTGTTTAAAGCGGAATGTGAGGTTTGAGATCGAGTGTCGTTCATGGCTTTAGATAGGCCTTGTTCACTCGTTGTTTCTGACGAGGAGGCTTGCTTACATTGTTCTATCTCTCCTCTAAGAGTGAGATTATGGGATTATCATTATTAGATTCCATATTCAGTTGGGTTCGCAATCAAATAATTCAATCAAACAAGTAAATAGAGTTCAGAATGTCCATACAAAATAAAGAAAACAAATGTCCAAATAGTGCAGTGTGTGCGCCTTTCGGGGCTTGATGGTTTATCGTCATCTCAGAGCATGACTAGGGGTTGTTCGTAATTTCGTACATGAGTAAGTGACTTAGCCATTTTATTAGAGAAGCACAATAAGAAAACCTATTATGTGGTCAAGGTTCAAGTCCTAAACCTGCCCCTTATCATCACGTTCAATTGATGACGAGGCGTGACCCTGATCTAGGGTTATTCCTGTTTTTTGATAGTGCAGGCGAGGGTTGTGTGTTCTGCCTCTGCTCTCCAGGCTCTTACGTATTGTGATAGCCAGCCATTCCTGACATGATCTTCAATTACATCTTTTAGACGCCTCAATCATTTGTATTGTGCCCATTTAACTCATGGAACACAAAATATCTTCCTGATCTCCTTTCACTATCAGTGAGCTCTCGCCTCATTGGCTTGCGGTAGGGTACCCGCCCTTAGGTTTTCAACTATATGCGTTTGGTAGCTTGAGTTAGTTAAGTGTGGGAGGAGAATCTCGGTTCCCTCTTAGGTTGTCTCGGTACATCGGAATAATCAATAGCTTTTCTCTTTCTGTTATTTGCCTTGGACCCTCTTCTAGACAGTCCCTCAACTTGAGTGACATTGACATCTTGCTTTTCGCCCCGTGCATCTTCTTTCTGCAAGAAACGGTCCAACTCGTGGTAAAATTCACAGAGATTCAGTGGTGGATCCCATTCTAATGAATCCTTGAATTTCGTGTTGTCATCTATTCTTGATACAGCCACCATCAATACCATGGATGCATCTGGCCGATCCACCGATGCCACCGCTGCATTAAATTTGGTCAAAAAATCTTTCAAGGACTCTCCGGTCCTCTTCTTTAGTGCCGCCAATGAAATAACCTTTTTGGGTCTTGTGATATGGACCCTGAATTACCTCACGAACTATTCAACAAGCTCGATCCATGTCCTTATAGATGCATTATCCAACTGCCGAACCAAAGTGCAGCCAAGTCAGTAAGATTAAATCGAAAACATCTTGCCATTACCTCATTAGATGCCCCCAAGACTTTCATGTGCCGGATGTATCTCATCATATGTGTGGTTGGATCTGACTTTCCATCTTACATTTCCAACGTGGGTAGCTTGAAGTCTGGCGGGTTCCCTGCATTTCTGATGTTGGGGTGAACATGCTTCTATTCACATCCTCTAGATCCTTATTCGTCAATCCTCCACGCATTGTTTGTCTGATGATCTCTGCCAATTTGTCATTTTCATTCAGGTGTAGTCCACGATTACCTTCAAGTTTCCCCTTAAATCCACAAGGAAAATCTGGAACATACTCTTCATGTTGTGTTGTCTCCATGGAAGGTCATGCGTTACACGGGGGTGAGTCCCCGAGTCTAGATCTACCAAAATTAGAGCTGTTTGCTGATTGGGGGCTGACTTCTATTAAAACGCTCCATCTGATTGTCTATAAGTCCTTCTGATCTAGCTTCGTGGATCTGTGCTCCAGTATCTCTTACTGCTTTTTCCTGTCTAAATTGTCTGAGAAGATTTTGCATCATCTCCTCCTGCCTTTTCAGCAACCGTTCCTACATGGAGTCCATCATAGTATGCATCTCATTCCTTGTGATGTAGATGGATGCCTGATCTACTCCACCTTTGAAGGAAGCCTCTTGACTTCCCTCTTGATGGCTCCTTTCTGGTAATGTCCTTCTAGCTGATTGCCTAACCATAGCTTTTGATCCAATACTTTTCCAAAGTATAGGGTGCTAGATTTCTTAGTGAAAGCAACAAAGTGCTTGCACTAAATATGGTCACGAATCTCGAATGTAATGAAAGCACTAGTGTTTACATAAAAATGCTCAATATCCAGTCACGAATGTCATATTTAGATGATGTAGAGAGTAAAAATGAAGAAATAGCAAATGTAAAATGAGCAAGAAAGTAAAGAACACTAGAAATTTATAGTGGTTCGGCTATCACCAGCCTACATCCACTTTGAATTTCCTTTATACTGTAATCACAATCCTTCCAATATCAATAGCCAAAAAAGGAAGAGTCTAGCTAAAAGAAAAGGAGATAAAGAGGAGCCGAGAGAAAAAGACCCCCTTTTAGTTGCAATGGAGGCGCTATTTATAGGCGTGGAGCTGGAAATATCTGCCTTGAATCTCGAAATACTCCTTCTCAAGTCCAGATGGGCCCATGTGATTGATTTGAAGTAATTTGGGATCGATCCATGATCGAAACCCAGTGAGTTCGTATCGATTAGAAACTACTCCAATTGAGCTACGATCCATTATGGATGTTCCCTATGTGTTGTGCAACTTGATGTGAAAATCTCATTACATTTGGAGTTGTAGATTGTGAGATATGATCGATACAAGATCGAGTTTGCAAGTGGAAGCTGATGATTTCATATCCATAGATTCGTATTCATCATTTCGTATCCATAAATAATGCGCTCCTTACTTCTCGTATCGATCTGAGTCTTGTGCTATAATCCATACTTTACGCTCCATCTTGACCGCTTCTTTCTTATTGATCGATATGAACATGATCGATACAAAACAAGTTCTTATTGAAATTTCTCCCTTTTGGTTTTAAGATGTTCTACTCAATACTTTCATATCCATCCAATAAAGCTTCCTCCGTATGCGTCTTTCCTATTGATCGATAAGTGATCGATACGAAATACACTTCCAAGCCTCCGTAGCCATTGCTTCGTATCCATCCAGAAATAATGTTGAGATGCACATCATTGCGTTCCCTATTTGTCTTCCGTATCCATCTAATTGATATGATTGTATCGATACGAATGTATCTATCCGAAGTAAACAACTGTGTCCATCTCGATTGATACAAAAGTATCAATATGAACTGGTTTCCTATGAATATTGATCCATCCATAACTTGAGCGTATAAACTCGGTTTGACCTGAAATTCGAAGTGTAGCCTCACCGTGTTAGTCCGTGAGATGATTGTTTTGATGACAACAACCTTAGAATAGATTATAAAATATAAATGCTGACATTATAAGTTTAGATATATATGTATATGCCGGATTTAACCATGTAGGTACCAAGAATGAAGACTGTACAGTATAGAGATTCAAGATATCAAGATAGAAGACTCATGAGTATCAAGATTATTAAGAGTTCAAGATTTCAAAGTTAAGTATTTTTTAGGAATTTTGTTAAAACTCATAGAAAAGCACTGGCATCTTAAAATCCAATTTATTCGTGGAATGGAATCCACTTCGAGCCTGTTAAAGGGATGGAACCCTAAGTAGGATGGAGGCTACGAAAAATCTAGTGGAACATTGTTTTGTATCCGCTAACTTTTTATTCAAAATGATTTTTAAAAATTATATCATGTTTTCAAAATGTTTTCAAAACTTTCCTTTTAGTAGATTCAAAACCCTCTATTCTGATTTTAAATAATTTTAGCCTCAAAAATATCTTTAATTTCAAAGTCAAATTACTCCTGATTTTAAACTATCTTTTAAAATAATATATTTAACTTTTAAATATTTATACTTAGATTTAAAATATAAAATTAGAGTTAAATTATATATATATTATTCTCTATATTTACTTATGAATTTTAACTATATTCAAGTATATTTATAAAGTTTAAATTAGTTTTATTTTCAAAGAAAATCAAAACATCAAAAAAATCTTTGGGATGTCGACATGCCTATATACCCATGTCGACATAGTGTCAGTTGAGTTCAAAATTTAAATTTCAAAAGAAGTGCCTATTCGCCATAACTCTTCACGAATGGACATGGCTGTTGTTCTTCTATAAATAGAAGTTAGTTTCAACGAATTTATCATCAGATTTTCTGGTTTTTCACTCCTCTTCTTCTTTCACTTTTCTTAATACATATTCTTATCATTACTCTGCCGAAATCAACATTGAATCGAACTCGATTACTTCTAGTTTGATTCTCCATCACTCTCTCTACAAGATTCTCAGTGTTATTCAGAGTTACAGACTTCTTTGTAATCTATTAAGCGAGAAAAGGTGTGATTGTAGCCTTGAAAATAAATTAAGAAAGAAAAGGTGTGATTGTAGCCTTGGTAAATCAATTGGGTAAACTTGTGACCCGGAAATCAGGTATCTCTCCCCAGAGGATCGAAATTCTAGAAGGTGTACCTCGTAGCCTTGAAATCGAGGGTGTAATTGTACAATTGCTTTTGAAAGGAAATCCGTACTTGTGTTGCGGGACTGGATGTAGGGTAACTCCGAACCAGTATAAAATTCGGTGTGTTCTTTCCTTTACTGCCTTTATTTTATTTCTGTATCTGTGTTTGTTTCTGTGATCATATCTGTGTCTGTATATTGCATATATCGGTGTCTAAATTAACATAAATCGAAAAAGATTTAGTAGTCTTTATTAACACTATTCCCTTCTCTAGTGTTAAACCTAGCCTTAAGATCCGTAATCCATGTTTCTCACAATTGGTATCAGAGCAAGGCTTTCAAAGTTTCACAATCTGATTTTTGAAAAAAGTTTTTATAATGGCTATATTTGTTAATACTAGTTTAGAAACATTCAAACCATCATCGTTTCTTGAGTCTGCATATAATCAATATTCAAATTCAAATTGTCTACCAAGATTGTTTGATGTGCAGGAATCATGCTTTATGGGTGTTGAGGATACAATCCACAACGGACAAATTGTGCAGATCAGAAAGAACAAGTGGATACTCAATAGTGGGTGTTCTAGACACATGACTGGCAATCCAGATATACTGAATGATATAATATACAAAGGCGAAGGATTGGATAACTTTGGATACAATTCAAAAGGATATGTGATTGGCATCAGCAAAGTCGGTAATTCTGAAACTCCTACTATTACTAATGTTTTTCTAGTTAAGAATCTGAAACATAATCTGCTAAGTATAAGTCAACTATATGATAAAGGATATAAAATTAAATTTGAAAAAGATAAATGTCACATTGAAGATAATAATTCAACCATTACATTTGAGGGAGTCAGGAAAAATAATATTTATATTCTTAGTACGAAAGTTTCAAATGATAACCTGTGTCTGTTGGCAAATACAAGTGACCTTTGGATTTGGCACAAGAGATTTGGGCATTTGAATTTCAAACACTTATCTAGACTGTCAAAACCTGATCTAGTAAGAGGTCTCCCTAAAATGAATTTTAAAGTAGATAGTTTATGTGATGCTTGTCAATTAGGAAAACTTAGAAAAAGTTCTTTTAAGTTAAAAGATATGATTTCAACTTCAAAACCTCTTGAATTACTTCATCTTGATTTATTTGGTCTATCTCAAATTCTATCAATAAATCATAGTAAATATGTCTTTGTAATTGTAGATGATTATTCTAGATTTACATGGGCAATATTCTTGAAACATAAAAGTGATACTTTTGAATGTTTTAAGACATTCTCATAAAGAATTCAAAATCAATTTTCTCTAAAAATTATAACTATTCGAAGTGATCATGGTAGTGAATTTGAAAATGAAAAGTTTGAGGAATTCTGCAGTAAAAAGGGAATAAATCACAATTTTTCATTTTCAAAAACTCCACAACAAAATGGAGTTGTAGAACGTAAAAATAGGACGATTCAAGAGTGTGTGAGAACTATGCTTACAGATACTAATTTACCAAAGAATTTTTGGGCAGAAGCAGTTGCTACCACTTGTCATATTTTGAATAGAATTTTAATTAAACCTCTAACTGATAAGACATTTTATGAACTTCTTTATTTAAAGAAACCTAAGGTATCTTATTTTAGAATTTTTGGAAGTAAATGCTTTATTTTAAATACAAAAGATAATTTAGATAAATTTGATCCTAAATCCGACAAAGGTATCTTTATCGGATATTCTAATAGAAGTAAAGCATACAGAGTGTTTAATTTAAAAACTAATTCCATTGAAGAAACAATGCATGTTTCATTTGATGAAAATTTCAAAATTTTTGAAGATACAAATGATGAAGAGGATTTAATCACTCAAAATCAAGAATCAATTGAAACTAATAATGAAATTAATCATCCTAATAAAAGGACTAAACTTTTAAAAGTTCATCCTATAGAAAATATACTGGGAGATATGCAATCTATTGTTAAAACTAGAAATCAACTAAGTCAAATGAGTAATGTAGCTTTTATATCAACTATTGAACCCAAAAATCCAAAAGAAGCATCAACTGATGATTCTTGGATTTTGGCTATGCAAGAAGAATTATATCAATTTACTAGAAATGATGTTTGGGAACTTGTTCCTAGACCAGAAAATAAAACTATAATTGGAACTAAATGGGTTTATAAAAATAAAATGAATGAACAAGGAGAGGTAGTTAGAAATAAAGCTCGACTAGTCGCTCAAGGTTATTGTCAAGAAGAAGGAATAGATTTTGATGAAACCTTTGCTCCCGTAGCAAGATTAGAAGCCATTAGGATTCTACTTGCTTTCACAAATCATAATAATTTCAAATTATTTCAAATGGATGTTAAAAGTGCCTTTTTAAATGGATTTGTAAAAGAAGAAGTATATGTTGAACAACCACCACTTTTTGAAAATGATAAATTACCAAATCATGTTTACAAACTTAAGAAAGCATTATATGGTCTAAAACAAGCTCCTAGAGCCTGGTGTGATTAGATTAAATTTTATTTATTGCAATCTAATTTTGAAATTGGTAAAGTAGATAATACTCTTTTTATTAAAAGAAATAAAAATGATATTCAACTAGTACAAGTTTACGTAGATGATATCATTTTTGGTTCAACTAATTTTGAAATGAATAAAGAATTTTCTGAAATAATGACAAAAGAGTTTTAGATGAGTCATGTGGGTGAATTAAATTTATTTTTAGGATTACAAATAAAACAATTAGTTAATGGTATCTTTATTAGTTAAGAAAAATATGCTAAAGACCTAATTAGTAAATTTGGTTTGACTACTGCAAGTGGAAAACCCACTCCCATGGCAACTAATGAGTACCTTAGTAAAGAAGATCTCTCGAAAGATGTAGATCAAAAACTATATAGAGGAATGATTGGTTCACTACTCTATATTACTGCAAGTAGACCTAATATCATGCATAGTGTTTGTCTTTGTGCCAGATATCAATCCCAACCTAAAGAGACCCACTTAAAGTCGTAAAACGAATCATAAGATATGTTAAACACACATTTGATTATGGTTTATTCTACCCTAAAAATGATTCTTTTGACTTAATATTTTACTGTGATGCTGACTATGCTGGTTGTAATTCAGACCAAAAAAGTACAAGTGGGACTTGTCACTTTTTGGGGCATTCTCTGATTTCTTGGCTTAGTAAAAAGCAAAACACAATTTCTTTATCAACAACTGAAGCAGAGTGTATTTCTGCTGCTTTGGCTTGTTCTCAAGTAATATATATGCAACAAACATTAAAAGATTTTGGTTTAAAATTTTCAAAATCACCAATTTATTGTGACAATACAAGTGCGATAAATTTATCCAAAAATACTACTCAACATGCTCGAACTAAACATATTGATATCAGACATCCTTTCTCAGAGATAATATAAGTAAGGAAGTAGTTACTCTCGAGTATATCAATTCTGAGAATCAAATTGCTGATATCTTAAAAAAACCCTTAAATGAATCAATATTTACTAAATTAAGAAGAGAATTAGGTATTTGTTCTATAACTGAAATATAAAATATAAATAAAAAGTATAATTAATAATTAATATTAAAAAAATTCAAAGAGTTAAAATAAAAAGGACGATGTCGACATCCTCCATATAGCAACCTTAGATTTTTATGTATATTTTAATTTCAACTTTATTTCATTTTGAAATTATTTTAAACTTGTTTCATTTCAAACATTTCATTTTAAATATAAACTTTGATTATTATGTGAATTATAATTTCAAACTGGTATAAATTGAATATTTTCCTGAAATATTAATTTTTGGTCAATCTGGTCAAACTTTGACTTTTAAACATAAAATTTAAATATTTTAATTTTTGAATTTTATCTTTTATTATGAAAATATATTAAATTTCATGAATAATGCCTTTTGTTTCGTTGAAATCCGATTTATATTGTGAAAGTTATGATTTTTACAATATTGTACGTAAATTGGTTTATTTAATAAAATTATCTATTTTAATTTATATAATAATATTTTATTTGTCAAGTCATGTTCTAATATGTGTTACATGACATGTTAGGTATATATTTTATTTTAAAACATTTTAAAGTGCTGTTATAATTTTTCTAAAATTTACCGTATTCATTTCCTATTTTTAAAGGCTGTTTTCTATTTTTCTGCTATTTTCTTCATTTAAATTATATTTAATTAAAATTTATATATTTATTTTGTGAATGCATTTTTATTTTATGTTATTATCTTTTTTATAAATATTTTTACAAGTCCATAAAAATTTTCTAAAGTTCATTCTGTTTATTTTCCATTTTTCTAGACTAGTTTGCAATTTTGTGCTATTTTCTTATTTTAACCTTATATAATTAACAAATATTTGTATGTATTTTATATTTTTTATGTTTTCGAATTTATGACTGAAATTATTATTATTTTCAGTAATTTAAACTTATATAAATAAATTAAAGGAAATTTGAAAAGGTTATGACTTTTGACTTTCCTATGGCTTTTTATCTTCCACCTTTTCAAATTTAACATAACTTTTCATTCAATTACCCATAATTTCTCACATCTTCAGCTGACCACTTCCTTTCTTATTCACGTACATTCATTTTTCTCATTTCCTTAAGAAAAAATTTCAGCCATTGCCTTTGAGAAATTTTTGGTAAACTCTTTTTCTTTTCTTTTGTTTTTACTTTTATTCTCTTTTGATTTGAGCTTCGCACTTGTTCTTCTTCATCATAGGTTCAGCCATGCTCCTCTCCATGCCCTGCCGCCTCCACCATTACCTGAGAACACCTCCATCACCAGCTTCTCTCTAGAAAAACCCCAAGCCATGCCTCCTAGATGATTGATCCATCACCAAAATCCAACAAAACTCCACTTTTTGTCCTTAGCCGAGCACTACCATGCATACATCCACTTCCACACCCCATGGCCGCCACCAACACCGCCTCCACCACCTCCAGCACCACCTGGACTCTCGGTCACATCATCATCTGCTGCTACAGTTAAGGCCGTGACCCTAGTGGCCTTGACCGAGCCTAACTATGGCCTTGAATCCATGTATGTTGCCTTGTTAGTGTAGTTTCCATCACCACATACCTTTGCATCATCTTCTCCTATGTATGGCCGACTTGTTGAACCCAAAACCTGATCCAAAACCATCCCATTACATGCTTTTACAACCCATTGCTGAAGCATATGAGGTTGAAGGCAAGTGCAAGTGGTTTGGAGATGTTTTGTGCATGAATTTATGTGTTGTTTAAATTTTTGTGAAGTGTTATTCATTTTATTCGAATTGTTTTGTCTCACGTATTCAAGGCATTTAGTCTTGCTCTCTCACGCTCAAATCATTATCGTGCTCTCATGCTTTTATGGATCTCTGTTGAGTGTAATTGTTTGCCATCTCCAACTTAAACATGTGAGTTATTCTCACCAGACAATATGTACATATATAACTAGTAAATTGACCCCTTTTGAATCTGTAAAATGCATTATCATGTTACACCTGCTATATTATGATTATATGATGTCCATCCATGCTTAAACACCTGTTATAACATCTGTTACTGTTATATTATGCTGTTCTGTTATTTCTATCAGCTATCACACTGCAAGTTCCCTTTAGATTAGAATCACTATGGGTTGAAATGATACATACCCGAACGAATTTTAGAATAGGAGAAAATCATTATGGGTTGAAATGATTGGCCTGAATGATTTTCAGTCATTTTCATTTACTTGGGGTTGCAGGTTTGAAATGATCAAACCCGGGTTTTCTTTGTAAATTACGGGTTGAAATGATATATTACCCGTATCACTTTACCTAGGCTAGAAAATGAAATACAGACCCGTTGTTAAAATATTTTTTCTAAAAATTTTAAAATATTTTAGAAATGTAAATATTGTAATATTTTGATTTAAATTTGATTAAAATGATTTTTGTAAAGCATTATTGATTTTCTGGAAATTTATAAGTGAAATAAATAAATGGTAAAGTTAGGAAATCTGAAATGTAAGTTATTTTGGAAATTATAATTTAGTGATAAATGGAATTTAAATTAAATATTAAAATATGATAAATTTATGATATTTTGGATTAAATGAATTTTAAAATTATTTTATAATATATTAATGATTTTGAATAAAGTTAAAGTGTGAAATGAATGAATATTTAAGTTGAAATTTTGAAATATAACTAAACTTGGAAATTTGTGAATTTGGCTTGAAAGTGAATTTTAAGCTAGGTAAATAAAAATGAAATTAAGTTATATTTGAAAATTTTAAACTCAAGTGTTAAGTTAAATTTAATTTAATGAATTTAAAATTTAAGGTTGGAATTTAATAAGTGAATTATTATTAAATCTTGATTTTTGAATGGAAATTTAACTTTATAAAATCATGAATATAAGGGTATTTAAATGATGATTATAAAAGTGAAATTTTATAATTTTATAAGTTAAAAATGATTTAAATAAAAATATAATTATTGTGAAATTCTACTGAATATTTGAAGTTAATTAACTGCATTTCTAAAATGCTATTAATTCTAATGTAAATGATAATACAGCATTTGTAAATGCTGTAGTTGATAACAATGAACTAAATGGCTAAATTTAGTTAAAGGCTATTGTAGCATTTTGTAAATGTTATAATTGTTGAATTTAACTAAGTTATTTGAAACTAATGTAACCCTATTGCAGTATTTTAAAATGTTGTCTTTTGTTAAATTGAACTATTTTGAATGTGACTTTCCGTAGCATTTTCTAAATGATATGAAAGGTGAATTTTCACTGTTTTGATAAAATTAAGTGAATGAGTGAACTTTGAAAAGTTTAAAATTTTGGAAATTTAATAATTTAATTATTAAATATAATAATTTTTTTTGATTTAGAATGAAATAATGTGTTTTGAAGTATAAACTATTTGAAATGTGTGTTGAAATGGTATTTTAAATAAATGAATGTGGTTTGGAAGGTACTATATTTTGATATTTTGAAATGGATTTTTGAATGATATTGAATTTGAAATGATATTAGATTTCGAAGTATAAAATACCATTTTGAAATTTTAACCACGGGATGTATTTAATTTATAGTTCAACTAATTCTTAAAGGATGGGCGATCCCAAGCATCCTTTAAGTTATTGTGCATTTCTACTACAGTTCACTTGAGTTGGTTTACATTATATTAGTATATATTGTCCTGAATCGAGTGTTTTGTGTTTTACTTTACGCTCGGGTCAGCCTGAGTATTTACAGCTTAGCTTTGGATTTCTTTTCTGGAGCTAGGAATCGCTGGAGATTCTGCTTGTCTAGTTATCTATTTCCTTTTAGTTTCAGTTGTTCTATTTCAGCTCTGGTATTTATAACTTCTATGTATTTGTGATTCTATTGTATATGTTTTCAGACTGATATTACGTATTGTGTTTGAGAGTTTGTTATAGTAGCTTCATGAACTACTATGGTGTTTTAATTTCCGCTGTGAGTTATTCTGATATTTCTATGTCTGTGATTCTGTGATTGTATTTCATTTGCTCCAAATTTATTTACAATGCAGTATTTTGAGCAATTCAAGTCCGGCGTGTGTGTCTACCTATGCACTTACAATGGATACAAATGGCTGAAAATATCGTGTTGTTACAGTTGGTATCGGAGCTTTGGTTTTAGGAAAATCTTAGCCTGCGGAGCAAAAACTCATTAGAGATAGGGTAGAAATACCCTAAAATGAGTGAAATCCGTCTCAGAATCCTTTCTTTGTGAGAGAACATATTTTCGAAGTATAAAATGATTTTCAAAGATTATTTTTGGTATAAAAATTTTCTTGTTTTGAAACCAAGATTTTCTAAACTTCATTCCTTCTGTATCCACCTTGTTAGAAATCTTTTGGTTAGGATTCTTATCGGTTTGGATTCCTTGAACTTTGGAACGCTTCCACTTGTTTTGGAATCCAGTCTTGTTCTCCCTATTTTATCCTTTTGATTTTGGAGCACTCCGTAACTCCACTTTGGAATGACCTCTCTAAAGATCGGTGATTCCGCAAATCTTCGAATGATTTGTAAAGGGGTGAAACTCCTTTACAATTAGCATTGATTCACCAGAGATTTCTATAACCTTGGTTTACGATGCTATCTATCTCCTGCTCTACTCGGATTCTATCTTCGGTGATAGAATGTCAATTTGCCCCAGATTTCCGAATTGATTATGTTCCTGAAGTCACGGTTGACCAGTTAAGGTTGCCCATGATTTTTATAGGCTTACCATCTTCTCTTTGGTAATAAAATTATCTTATCTTCGTTTGAGCTTATCTTCTAATTAGAATTCTATTTGATTAGAGTTCCTCTAAGTTGAATATCTGTTTGTTGGAAATTCATCCTTGAATCATCCTTTGGAAATTTATGTTTGGTTATATTTTGAAATTGTGTATACATCAAAATTATTATTTTGATAAGGATGACCCTATTATATATAAAAGTGAAATGTTTTCAACAAGGATTTTTATATCTTTAGAAAATGGAAATTTGAAAACTTTGAAAGGATTTGAAATTTTGAAATTTATAAGAATTTGACTTATATAAAATGTTTTATAACTGAAGGATTTTGAATTTTGAATTTTGAATTTCGAGGAATCGAACTCCCGTGTTTTGAAATCGGTTTTAAGATTTTGGAAAATATATAATAATAATATGATTTAAAGATATTTTTTCAAATAAGAAATGTTTCATATGTATTCGAATGAATTCTAATGATTTCGAAGAGATTTCAATGAAGTTTTTCAAAGTTAATTGAAGTCCAAAACTCACTTATGTCGCTGAAAAATAATTTCGGTGATGAATGCATGCATCATCGACATGGATTTTCGAGTTTCTGAGTTGGGGAGAGGCCACTCTAGTAGCTTTTCTATGTGAGTGATTTTGTGAAACCAGTTTTGATTTCAGATTTCGAGGTATGATTTGATTTTCGAAAGATATATGTATGTATATTTGAAATGATTTAAAGTAAACCGGTGTTCTGTCCTCGAATTTCGGATTTGAAACCTATCTTTTGAAATTTTATTTACTGATTTGTTGTTGATTTCCAACTCTTGGATTGAAAAATATGATTTCTTCGACTATTTTGAAGGTTCGAGCACTTCCAAATCAAGGTTAACTTTTCAATCTAAGAAATTTTGAAAGGTATAAGGTATTTGATAAATAATATAAGTTTAGTTTATATGTTTCAAGTATGAAATAATATGATTTGTATAAGTTGAAACTGTTTTGTTAAGTAAATAAATAAGACTATTTTGAATTATACTAATATGAAATTTAGTTTTGAAATGTTTTGGATAAAAGTTAGTCTTCAAATGTTTGAGAAAAATTTAGTTTTAAATGTTTTAACTTAGTAACATCTTTATGAAATTATTTATTTAACAAGTTAGAATAGATACATAAGTTGTACGTATACTATTTTATTCGCGTTAATAATTTGATCCAAGTTTGAGTACACAAGTTTGAGGTGAATTACACCATTTCCTGTTAGGATTTTTCATTTGATTCTTGATGGCGAATATTTGATATGGATTTTGGGCTTGATTCTAGAATTCTCTATCATAGTATATGGCTATGCAAGGAGACTGATGGCGTCTAGTCGAGAAACCATATTGAAGTCTGCATTAGGGAAGTCGAATGGACAATACTAGTTCGAAAGCGAACTTGTGTGATCGAGCGAGCGATCGAATGTAATATTGCGAAATGATGACATATGTACATCTTATATCCTAATATCATTGGTATACTTGACGCTGAAATTGAAAGTTGTTGGGTTGGATATCTTTGTAATTTAATTGGAATTTTTCTTTCATGAAAAATTACTATCAATTTTAAAACCATTTTTCAAAAACTATTTTTCTTTTATTCTTCTTAAACTAAGTGTTTTATTCTATTTTTCATACAAACTACTTTATATACAAAAATATTCTTAATTAAAAATCTTTTAGTAAGCAAAGATGTTAAATCCCATATGGCTTTCATGCAGCGAAATTTATTTGTATTTTTTTTTTGAAAATTTTGATCCTTATATAAGATAAACTTTATGTTAAGTATAAGATGATTTTGAAAACCATTGATTTTGATAAATGAATAATTGAAGCTTATATTAGTATGAAAGGATATTTGGTTTACTTGTAGTTTGAGTTTATTTAAAAATGATGGACTTATGAAATGAATATGTCAAATCTAAGTAATAATGAAGTAAAATTTGAGATATATGAAATTATGAAATTTAGTTTTGGAATATGGTACATTTAAGCTCTGAAATATATTAAAGAATGAATAGTTTATTTCATGGATCAAATCTTTATTTGAAGTTTAATAATATTTGAAATGGTTTTGTTGGAAAACTAAATTAAATTGAAACTGATGGTTTGAATTGAATTAAAATTTGAAAATTTAGATTAGAGTTTAATTGAATAAATTTGTGAAATGTAAAGAAATAAAGTAATGTTTTATGATTTCAAATGTATGATTTCAAAATTTTATGATTTTCAAAGTGAAAAGATTTCAAGTATTTGGTTTCGAAAGATTTATAACTTTGAAAGTATTATGATTTTTGAAGTGAATATATGTTTGAAATGGAAATGAATTTGTTTGACCTAAATTTTGTTGATTTGGAAATTTGGATTATTTTCTAAATCTATTGTTTAAGAAACTTTGAAACTAAATTTATGTAATTAGGAAGAAATGATTTGGTGAAATCATATATGATTTTGAAGCTGAATTGATATTGAAATGGTTTGAAATTGAGAACCTTGTTTATTTAAATACTTTGATTTGGGTGTTATCGAACTTATATAAAATTGATTTGTGTAAGTATACAGTTGATTTGAAAACTGTTGATTTGAAAACTATTGATTTGAAAGCTGTTGACTTGAAAAGGTACTCAATTTTGAAAATCGAAATCAATCGAAATCTATATAAGTGTGGTTTGATATACTATTGTTTTGGAAAGTATTTGATTTGAAATGAAATCTTATATGTAATGGACTTTATATAAGTATGATATTTGAAAGTGGTTTTAAAAGGTACTATATGATACAAATTTTCGAAGTAAAGATATGGAAAGTGTCTTCTGCTAGATATCCGCTTTGTGGCCACACTGTGGATTCATTCTATCGATATTATTCCCTCTTTGATTTGGGTTTTCCGGATATGATACTCGAGTGTCCATCGAATTCCATGGCGATCTCCATGGTCTTATGAGCGCGACTACATAGCGAAACTGCCTGGCTGAGCTGGCCTAGGGGTACGGATGGTTTCCTGGGGGATCCAGGCGTAACCATTATGTATCATGCACTCAGTGTAGGTCGCATTAGTAGCGAAACTGCCTGGCTGAGATGGCCTAGGGGTACAGATTGTTTCCTGGGGGATCTAGGCGTAACCATTGTGTATCCTGCACTCTACTAGTCATCATGGCGTAACTCGCAGGGCTTAGAAAGCTTACGGATACGGATTGTTTCCTGGGGGATCCTGGCGTAACCATTGTGTATCTGCGATCCATGGTTAGAAAACTGTTTGATTTGGTTGATTTGATTGGATTTTACTTTCCATATCTGTTTTTAAAAGAGTTTTTCAATATTTTCGCTGGGTGTTGAAACAAGTCTACTAAGTACCTAGAGAAGTCAAGCTTTGCGCCTGATCAACGCACTGCCAGAATCTACAGGAATGAGGATAAACTTGTTAAGACATCGAGTTATAAAAGTATTTTGATAAGGTATTATATAAAGGATATGTTGATCATTTATTTTACCTTCCTAAATAATTTAAAATGTTTTAAATATTGTTTACTTCGAACTATCAATTTGAAACAAATAAATATTTATCGTATTAAATGTTTAACATGTTAAATATAAAAAATAATAATGGTTCATCCTCGTCTTTCAACCTGCTTTCCCTCCTAGATACTTTTTTCCCTACCTTCTTTCGGGATGTCTTCCAACCTATTGTTCTTTCTAGTTGTTTATTTGCTTCCTTCCTTTTCGAGGACGAAAAGATTTGAGCGGGGGAGAGTGTAGCAACCCTAGATTTTTATGTATATTTTAATTTCGATTTTATTTCATTTTGAAATTATTTTAAACTTGTTTCATTTCAAACATTTCATTTTAAATATAAACTTTGATTATTATGTGAATTATAATTTCAAACTGGTATAAATTGAATATTTTCCTGAAATATTAATTTTTGGTCAATCTGGTCAAACTTTGACTTTTAAACTTAAAATTTAAATATTTTACTTTTTTGAATTTTATCTTTTATTATGGAAATACATTAAATTTCATGAATACTGCTTTTTGTTTCATTGAAATCCAATTATATTGTGAAAGTTATGCTTTTTACAATATTGTACGTAAATTGGTTTATTTAATAAAATTATCTATTTTAATTTGTATAATAATATTTTAATTGTCAAATCATGTTCTAATATGTGTTACATGACATGTTATGTATATATTTTATTTTAAACATTTTAAAGTGATGTTATAATTTTTTCACAATTTACTGTATTTATTTCCTATATTTAAAGGCTGTTTTCTATTTTTCTGCTATTTTCTTCATTTAAATTATATTTAATTAAATTTATATATTTATTTTGTGAATGAATTTTTATTTTATGTTATTATCTTTGTTATAAATATTTTTATAGGTCCATAAAAATTTTCTAAAGTTCATTCTGTTTATTTTCCATATTTCTAGACTAGTTTGCAATTTTGTGATGTTTTCTTATTTTAACCTTATATAATTAATAAATATTTGTATATATTTTATATTTTGTTATGTTTTCGAATTTATGACTGAAATTATTATTATTTTCAGCAATTTAAAATTATATAAATAAATTAAAGGAAATTTGAAAAGGTTATGACTTTTGACTTTCCTATGG
This sequence comes from Allium cepa, assembly GCA_030765085.1. NCBI lineage: Eukaryota > Viridiplantae > Streptophyta > Magnoliopsida > Asparagales > Amaryllidaceae > Allium > Allium cepa. Next base: position 390,138,204 of record CM060932.1, on the reverse strand, counting down.
CTTTTTATCTTCCACCTTTTCAAATTTAATATAACTTTTCATTCAGTTACCCATAATTTCTCACATCTTCAGCTGACCACTTCCTTTCTCATTCACGTACATTCATTTTTCTCATTTCCTGAAGAAAAAATTTCGGCCATTGCCTTTGAGAAATTTTTGGTAAACTCATTTTCTTTTCTTTTGTTTTTACTTTTATTCTCTTTTGATTTGAGCTTTGCACTTGTTCTTCTTCATCATAGGTTCAGCCATGCTCCTCTCCATGCCCTGCCGCCTCCACCATCACCTGAGAACACCTCCATCACCAGCTCCTCTCTAGAAAAACCCCAAGCCATGCCTCCTAGTTGATTGATCCATCACCAAAATCCAACAAAACTCCACTTTTTGTCCTTAGTCGAGCACTACCATGCATACATCCACTTCCACACCCCATGGCCGCCACCAACACCACCTCCACCTCCTCCAGCACCACCTGGACTCTCGGCCACATCATCATCTTTGCTGCTACAGTTAAGGCCGTGACCCTAGTGGACTTGACCGAGCCTAACTATGGCCTTGAATCCATGTATGTTGCCTTGTTAGTGTAGTTTCCATCACCACATACCTTTGCATCATCTTTTCCTATGTATGGCCGACTTGTTGAACCCAAAACTTGATCCAAACCTGATCCAAAACCATCCCATTACAGTGCTTTTACAACCCATTGCTGAAGCATATGAGGTTGAAGGCAAGTGCAAGTGGTTTGGAGATGTTTTGTGCATGAATTTATGTGTTGTTTAAATTTTTGTGAAGTGTTATTCATTTTATTTGAATTGTTTTGTCTCATGTATTCAAGGCATTTAGTCTTGCTCTCTCACACTCAAATCATTATCGTGGTCTCATGCTTTTATGGATCTCTGTTGAGTGTAATTGTTTGCCATCTCCAACTTAAACATGTGAGTTATTCTCACCAGACAATATGTACATATATAACTAGTAAATTGACCCCTTTTGAATCTGTAAAATGCATTGTCATGTTACACTTGCTATATTATGATTATATGATGTCCATCCATGCTTAAACACCTGTTATAACATTTGTTACTGTTATATTATGCTGTTTTGTTATTTCTATCAGCTATCACACTGCAAGTTCCCTTTAGATTAGAATCACTATGGGTTGAAATGATACATACCCGAACGGATTTTAGAATAGGAGAAAATCATTATGGGTTGAAATGATAGGCCTGAATGATTTTCAATCATTTTCATTTACTTGGGATTGCAGGTTTGAAATGATCAAACCCGGGTTTTCTTTGTAAATTACGGGTTGAAATGATATATTACCCGTATCACTTTACCTAGGCTAGAAAATGAAATACAGACCCATTGTTAAAATATTTTTCCTAAAATTTTTAAAATATTTTAGAAATGTAAATATTATAATATTTTGATTTAAATTTGATTAAAAATGATTTTTAAAAAGCATTATTGATTTTTTGGAAATTTATAAGTGAAATAAATAAATGGTAAAGTTAGGAAATCTGAAATGTAAGTTATTTTGGAAATTATAATTTAGTGATAAATGGAATTTAAATTAAATATTAAAATATGATAAATTTATGATATTTTGAATTAAATGAATTTAAAAATGATTTTATAATATATTAATGATTTTGAATAAAGTTAAAATGTGAAATGAATGAATATTTAAGTTGAAATTTTGAAATATAACTAAAACTGGAAATTTGTGAATTTGGCTTGAAAGTGAATTTTAAGTTAAGTAAATAAAAATGAAATTAAGTTATATTTGAAAATTTTAAACTTAAGTGTTAAGTTAAATTTAATTTAATGAATTTAAAATTAAGGTTGGAATTTAATAAGTGAATTATTATTAAATCTTGATTTTTGAATGGAAATTTAACTTTATAAAATCATGAATATAAGGGTATTTAAATGATGATTATAAAAGTGAAATTTTATGATTTTATAAGTTAAAAATGATTTAAATAAAAATATAATTATTGTGAAATTCTACTGAATATTTGAAGTTAATTAACTGCATTTCTGAAATGCTATTAATTCTAATGTAAATGATAATACAGCATTTGTAAATGTTGTAGTTGATAACAATGAACTAAATGGCTAAATTTAATTAAAGACTATTATAGAATTTTGTAAATGTTATAATTGTTGAATTTAACTAAGTTATTTGAAACTAATGTAACCCTATTGCAGTATTTTAAAATACTGTCTTTTGTTAAATTGAACTATTTTGAATGTGACTTTCCGTAGCATTTTCTAAATGATATGAAAGGTGAATTTTCACTGTTTTGATAAAATTAAGTGAATGAGTGAACTTTGAAAAGTTTAAAATTTTGGAAATTTAATAATTTAATTATTAAATATAATAACTTTTTTTTGATTTAGAATGAAATAATGTGTTTTGAAGTATAAACTATTTGAAATGTGTGTTGAAATGGTATTTTAAATAAATGAATGTGGTTTGGAAGATACTATATTTTGATATTTTGAAATGGATTTTTGAATGATATTGAATTTTGAAATGATATTAGATTTCGAAGTATAAAATACCATTTTGAAATTTTAACCACGGGATGTATTTAATTTATAGTTCAACTGATTCTTAAAGGATGGGAGATCCCAAGCATCCTTTAAGTTATTGTGCATTTCTACTACAGTTCACTTGAGTTGGTTTACATTATATAAGTATATATTGTCCTGAACCGTGTGTTTTGTGTTTTACTTTACGCTCGGGTCAGCCTGAGTATTTACAGCTTAGCTTTGGATTTCTTTTCTAGAGCTAGGAATCGCTGGAGATTCTGCTTGTCTAGTTATATATTTCCTTTCAGTTTCAGTTGTTCTATTTCAGCTCTGGTATTTATAACTTCTATGTATTTGTGATTCTATTGTATATGTTTTCAGACTGATATTACGTATTGTGTTTGAGAATTTGTTATAGTAGCTTCATGAACTACTATGGTATTTTAATTTCCGCTGCGAGTTATTCTGATATTTCTATGTCTGTGATTCTGTGATTGTATTTCATTTGCTCCAAATTTATTTACAATGCGGTATTTTGAGCAATTCAAGTCCAGCGTGTGTGTCTACCTACGCACTTACAATGGATACGAATGGCTGAAAATATCGGGTTGTTACACCCCATATACCTATGTCCACATGCAACTTTTTTATGTTCTGAAATTTTCTCACCAAAATTCAAAAAATTTAGTCATATATTCTTCTCTATTTTGAATTTTTATTCATTCTCTCTGTTTTCTCTTTAATCTATCTTCTGAAATAAATAAAACAATGGCCTCCTCTTCCAAATCAAACATAAAATCAACCTTTTCATTCCCCTCTCCTACGTGGGGTCCATTTCAACGTACTACTCTCGCTCGTGTGACTAAAATGGAGGAATCTATGAAGGATGTACTTCAGATGATGACTGAAATTCAACTGACTCAACTTCGTATGGCAAAGGAACAGGAAAGGTAAGGCAAGATTCTTAGGAATTTGCAAAAATTCCTAATGGATAATCAGGCCAACCCTATCTTGATTGATGAAGACTCTTCACTCAATCAAGAACAAGAGGCCAGCGAGGAAGAAGAAGAAGATCCCATGGATGAAGCGCAAGAGGAGGATGATGACCAAGTCGTGTGTGTTGGAGAAGTGTGTTTTGACAAGAATGGGAATCTTGTCGAACAACGTGGAAACTTCTGTTTCCACTATCCAAACTGTTCGATTCATAGATCTCCTATGTTTAATAACACACAATAGTTTCTTTTATTTCTTCTCCATTGTTGTTTGTGTTTTCTAAACGTTCATGTATATACAACTTCATACGTAATAAATAACTCGTGTTCTTATATATGTTTTAATTAGAAATACTATCGTGAATTCTTAGTTAGGATAGTTAATAGTTTAGGACTATTTTTAGTATTAGATTTAAGTGATGATTACTTATGATAACACTATCATTATAATCACATGTCATAGAGTATTAATTTTAGGGGAGTTATATAGTTATACAGTTTGAAGTTATATAGTTTACATTTAGTTTTTGTTGATGACAAAGGGGGAGAAATATAAAATAGGGTAGTTAGGCATAAATTAAGGGGGAGTTACTAGTTTTAGGGGGAGTTATTAGGATAGAAGTAATATTTTATAAGCAAAGGTTGTCATCATCAAAAATGGGGAGATTGTTAGTCTGTGAGATGATTGTTTTGATGACAACAACCTTAGAATAGATTATAAAATATAAATACTGACACTATAAGTTTAGATATATATGTATATGCAGGATTTAACCATGCAGGTACCAAGAATGAAGACTGTACAGTATAGAGATTCAAGATATCAAGATTGAAGACTCATGAGTATCAAGAGTATCAAGAGTTCAATATTTCAAGTAATTTAATTAGGAATTTTGTTAAAACTCCTAGAAAAGCACTGGCATCTTCAAATCCAATTTATTCGTGGAATGGAATCCACTTCGAGCCTGTTAAAGGGATGAAACCCTAAGTAGGATGGAACCTACGAAAAATCTAGTGGAACATTGTTTGTATCCGCTAACTTTTTACTCAAAATGATTTTACAAAATTATATCATGTTTACAAAATGTTTTCAAAACTTTCCTTTTAAAAGATTCAAAACCCTCTATCCTGATTTTAAATAATTTTAGCCTCAAAATTATCTTCAATTTCAAAGTCAAATTACTCCTGATTTTAAACTATCTTTTAAAATAATATATTTAACTTTTAAATATTTATACTTAGATTTAAAATATAAAATTAGAGTTATATTTGATATATATTATTCTCTACATTTACTTATGAATTTTAACCATATTCAAGTATATTTATAAAGTTTAATTTAGTTTTAAATATAAGATAAATGTAATTTTCAAAGAAAATCAAAACATCAAAAAATGCTTTGGGATGTCGACATGCCTATATACCCCATGTCGACATAGTGTCAGTTGAGTTCAAATTTATATTTCAAAAGAAGTGTCTATTCGCCATAACTCTTCACGAATGGACATGGCTGTTGTTCTTTTATAAATAGGGGTTAGTTTCAATGAATTTATCATCAGATTTTCTGGTTTTCACTCCTCTTCTTCTTCCATTTTTCTTAATACATATTTTTATCATTACTCTGCCGAAATCAACATTGAATTGAACTCGATTACTTCTAGTTTGATTCTCCAACACTCTTTATACAAGATTCTCAGTGCTATCCAGAATTATAGACTTCTTTTTATCTATTAAGCGAGAAAAGGTATGATTGTAGCCTTGAAAATCAATCAAGAAAGAAAAGGTGTGATTGTAGCCTTGGTAAATCAATTGGGTAAACTTATGGCCCGGAAATCAAGTATCTCTACCCAGAGGATTGAAATTCTGGAGGGTGTACCTCGTAGCCTTGAAACCGAGGGTGTAATTATACAATTGCTTTTGAAAGGAAATTCGTAATTTTGTTGCGGGACTGGATGTAGGGTAACTCCAAACCAGTATAAAATCCAGTGTGTTCTTTCCTTTACTGCCTTTATTTTATTTCTGTATCTGTGTTTGTTTCTGTGATCATATCTGTGTCTGTATATTGCATACATCGGTGTCTAAATTAACATAAATCGAAAAAGATTTAGTAATTCTTATTAACACTATTCACCCCCCTCTAGTGTTAATCCTAGCCTTAAGATCCGTAATCCGCGTTTCTCACACACCGGGCCTTCTGTATCATTACTTATCGATCTTGCCTCGATTGGAGCTCGGTCCTGCTTTGGCGGTATCGATCATAGCCTGGTTTTTGATCGATCTTCGATTCCGATAACCATCAATTTGTTGATATCCTGGCTTTGACCAAAAAGTGGGATTATGGTCATGACTACTTCTGTAATCTTAATTTATAGAGTAAATTCAAATTAAGTATACACATATATATATACATATATAATAGGGTTTTTGAAAATATTTTCAAAAACAACAAGTACGCCATCCATACGTATACCTAACCCCATTGATTGGGTAACCTACGCTCTAATACCGAATGTATAACCCACCCCAAAATGGACCAAATTTTGATCCAATAAAAACCCATCGAACCTTAGGCCCATCTAAAGAAGGTGTTAGATTGATACAATTAAAATAATATATAGTACACAGAGCTATATATCTATACTTTCAAAATCTCATAGCGGAATGGATAAATTATAATATCAGAAAAAAAATAACCATTTCATAAAAGAAAGCCATTTTAGAAACATAACATATTAAACATTACAACATGTTTACATAAGGCCTCAATAGTACAATATCTCGAAATAACAAAACAGTCTGAATTGGGTATAAAAAAATACATAAAAAGCATAAATAAATATGTATATAACTGCCACAATTCTTCATCTCCACCTTCACCTTCTAAAATTAACACCGCCTCCTCTAACTTGTGTTGTAATGAGGAGTGGGTCTAGAACAACAAATTTTTGGTAAAATGAAAATCTCAAGCTTTACTATAACTATACTCGGATAGTATTATTTAAATAAGAAATATATCTTACGTATTTTAGACTATACCAAATGCAATAGTCACCCTAAATGGTGGTGCTACAAATACCAATAACTTTAACTACATGTCCAAAGGCCTTTTTTGTCCAATTCCAAAATTCTGATGCAATTAACATCAATGATGCAAGAGAAAACATCCAAACTAATAAATACTGTAATGACTCATAAATTAATCATTTTAAAAAATGGATACTTAACATATTTTTAAATAATTAATTAATGGACTTTGTAACTAAAATAAAAATCTTTTAAATAATATCTAATGATGGTGAAATAGTTTTCAAAATATTTATACAAAAATAATTAATTCAAAGAAAATGGAAAATGTGGCCTGTGGCCGGAAATCGTTTTCCAAATTTTCGACTTTTCAGTATCAAAAAACGTTGTGCATATTTGAGTAGTATATACACACATTTATAATGAGTTGGAATTTATTTTTGATATATACACACACATATATTAACTTAAATAACTATAATAAGTATGATATGACTTATTGTGCAAGTGTTTATAACTTTCATAAAACATCATTTCATTACAAAAATAAAGTACTTAGGTAATTAAATACATGTTGGCATGTTGGAAAAGAAGTGGGGACAAGGAAATTTCAAAATTAAAGGGGAGGAGACAAGCTTGGTGATGTGACATTCATTGAGTGGAGGGCATGTACTAATGGGTATTTTGGTAAATTCCTAAATGCATTCCATATAAAAGCGATTTCATGAATTTTATTTTCATTTTTCACTTCCATTGTTACTTTCTACACCTCCTTCAAGCTCTCTAAAAACACTTCCATGGATACCATGTTTATTTCAAAGTTGTAAAAATCAATTCTTTTTCATTTGAAACTCTTAAAACCCTTGTCTAAAATCTCCTACTTTCTTTCCTACATTTTCTCTTGCCAAAAAAAGCTTCCCCACTACTTATTCAACATAGGCCGAATCTTAAAGCCTCCTAGCTGAACCCATTTGCACCCTTAGACCCATAACGTTATCATTTTTGGAAAGGCAAAGTGAAGTTCTAGGGCATATTCAAGTTATAGCGCAAGCTTAATTTATTTCATCGACTTTCGATGAGTAAAATCTCACCTTTTAAACCAAAAGTTTTTAAATTTAATATTGTTCACCTTAATAGCTTTTTAATGCTTGTTGTATATGTATGATAATGCTATAGTTGTTGGTTTGGTTTATGCTTTGGAAAGATGGCATCTTGGTAGTTAGTAAGCAACATGAAAAGTTAGTAGAAAATTTAAATATGTTATAATTGATGCTCTCTACATGTTGTATGATTTGTTATGGACCTTGTACATATATGCTTTACTTATGTTATGTGATGTGATGCTTGGATGAAAATCAATGTCATGAAAGTAGTTCTCGAGGTAACCGTGTAGCGACTATCGCTATATCGGTACTTTCGGAAAATACCATTTCTTTGACATATTTTGTTTTACTTATGAGCTCGGGTTTTACTTTACAAAGTTAAGTAAATTTTTGAATAAGGATGGATTTAAAATTAACCTACTAATTTAATAATGATTTAAATTTAACTAATTATTTTAATTAAGAGGATTAAGGTTAATTAGTTAACTTAATAATGATGTGTTTAGAGTTAGTTATTTACTTTGTTAATGATACTTGAACTTGATTAATCATTTTATTGATAACGTTTAAGGTTAATTAATTATTTGACAATGGTGGATTAAAGTTAATTAATAATTCTAATAAATGTGTTTAAAATTAATTAAGCATTTTTAATAAATTATTTTCAAAGTTAATTAATTAGTTTAAATTTAATCAATCTTTTCCATTAATGATATTTTAAATTAGTTAATCTTTTTAAAAAAATTATGTTTTAAAATTGATTAATCAACTTAATTAGTGAGATTTAAAATTAAGTTATTAACTAAATTAATGATTTTTTTAGGCGATTAACGCTTTTTAATTATGGGTATTTAAAGTTAATTAATCAAATTAATTAACAAAGTCAAAAGATAATTAATCACTCTTATTAATGACAGTTAAAGATGATTAATCAATTTAATAATAATGTTTTAGGTTATTAAATCCTTTTTATAATTGTGTTTTTAGGTTAGTAAACCTTTTTACGAAGATGTTTAAAGTTAAAAACTTGTAATGAGAAGCCCAAGCATGAATTTGGTTTTAAAAGTAAAATTTCGATTCGGTTATGGAAGAGAAGTTTCCATAAACCACATCGCTTATATGGTAAGAATTTAGTTATAAGCTTGACACTAAACATCGGGATATGGAAACTTGTCACTACCTCGAAAATTAAAATAATCATCAAAGCAATGCCTGTAGGTAACACAAACTTCACTTACTGACTTTATTTTTAACCAAGAAATAGTACAAGTTTGAAATCGACGAGTGGTGGTAGGAATAAGAGGTTTGTTGTCCATATACGATCATTTTGTTATCTTCGGTAGTTGGTTTGTCGACTATTGATTACCTTAGCCTTCTTTATATTTCACCACTCTAAGACGATGTGTTTCTCACTTGAGCTTTGTTATCCTTTGTCAAAAATGACTAAACCTAAAGAGTGAGCGGTAGCCAATCTATGTGGGGTTGCTTCCATTAGGGTATTGTCATGTATACTCTAGATTGGTTTGGATATTTGTGCACTAAGATGTGAATACTTGAATTTTCGTTAATCAATGGCAGGGTACGTCTTGGATGTGTCCAAGAACCATCAGAGCTCTCAAGTATATATTCTAGAGGTATATGTTCGATAGGGGGTGCACCCTCCTAGTCATTGTTGGAAAATTTTGTATACTTGTTGATCCAAACCTTCGAATTTGTTTCCCTTAATTGCATCAGGATCATTGTAGCACTCTTCATGATGTTTAATTATTTGTACCCATTCTTTACATATTGATGTTGTTCTGTGAGAGAAAACCCTCTCTACATTTAGCAGTACAGTCTCACATGTTGTTATTGGATTACACCTATTGTTTTAGAGTTTTACTCATACCAGATACATTGTGTGACCCGAGTTGTTTGTTTCCAAAAACTCTCCAGTACTCATTATTATTTGAGTACTCCGAGAGTAGTAGATCTTTGATGGGATCTTTCAAAGATGGCGTCCGAGAAGGAGGACTTTACCTATCTAGTTATCCATTTCTGCTATTTGTTTAATTCTTGTAAGTGTATTTTGTTTCAGCATTTATAAAGGCAGGTGTTATAACTACCAAAGCTAATTGTAGTACATTTGTGCATCTCTGATAACTTCATATTGGGGAGTAACCTTATGTGCTATTTTAATATTATGATATATTTAACAGTTTCGTTGTGAGATTTTCTGTTCTTTTTATTTTACCCCGAAAATTTATCTTTCGGACGCTTGGGCAATGTACACGAATACTGTGGACGTATTAAGTGTTGTTCTCGGGGGTCAGAAAGGTGGGTCATCACAAATACCCTCTATTGGTGATTAGGTAGATGTTAAACATTTAGTACCTATAAAATAGGCAGGTCCCGATCCTTTAATATCTAACCCATTTCCAAATTGTAATGTAACCATCGTTAACAATGTGAAAGAGAACCTCCAAACCACTTAATACCTCCTTCATGGGACTTAGGCAAATTCTGACCATGTAAAACCTATAAATAGGCACGTCCCTGTCATTTATAACCTAACCTACGGCGAGTCCCTACATGTTTCTCATTAGATGACATTATAAGATATTGCATCTGGTCACTTAATATTTCTCCTAAAAAGAGGTGGGCCCTACCATAACCACTTAATACCTCAAACCCAAGTGGACCCTTCCAAAGGATTTCACCTATCAAATCCTAAATGCAAGTTACGACCCATAACCCACTCGTGACGTCTCATATTAGTCCAACCATTCGTAGGTACCGATAGCTAGATTAACTAGGCAGGTTTACCCTATAGAAACAGGACTAACCTCATGTCCACTATGGTTATTTATTATAGGTGATGCCCTATATTAGTCCACAAAGCCACATCGTTCGTAGCAAGATTTAACTGGGCAGACTTCCACGTAGCTTTGGACTAACCTCGCATCTCTATAACTTAGTCATAACTTATATCTATATCCACTATGTACATCATCATCCTACATAGATAATAATTGAGGCCATATAAGGTGTCCCCTTAAAATGCCCCAAATTAGGGATTAATTCCCTAATTTACTCTAACTTTTTTCCTACAAATTAATATTACTTAAATATTCTAATAATATTAATTTTCACGTTCAGTACGTTATAATCCGTATGTTATATTATACATATACATATATTTTTATGCACGGAATTTAAATTCTAATCATTAAGTTACAATACTTCGATAATTATTCACTTGCAAGGATTTTGAAATATCAACCTCATACAAAACTACAATTCCAACATGAACTTTGTGCAGGTATGGAATATCTACGCTTGTGTCATATTAATACACAAGAATCCTTTTTCTGTTTTAAAGAACAAATCATCATAAATTAGAATGCCTCAATTCAATTCAATTCAATTCTCATATACAATAATTTGAAGTGAGAAAGGAGTTCTTTATTTATTTAAGTGGTAAAAATAGTCACTGAAAAATACAAATAATTCAATTCGTAATTTACACACTATGTCTAATTTATTTTCTTTTTGAATTCTTTAATACTTCAATTCAAAAGAGGGAAAATATGTTAAATTGATCATATATTACCTAGTTCTAATAACTAATTAGATTCTAATATACCAATACTAAAAACAATTAAAATTCCAACATGCACAATATTGATATTTACTTAACGAAATTCTGGGGGTTTTAGATGTTATGTTTTCGCTTACCAAAATTTCCCAAGGTATACATCAAATTCAAATATCATTTAGTTACAAAAATATTAAAAAATTTGATATTTCCATTCAAAAAGAATTGTTTTCTTCCTAAGAAGATTTGATTCCACCACATCTAACTCTCTTTTAGATCTCCCTCTTTTTATAACAAAGTGAATTGTATATAGAGATTAGATTAATAATTAGAATCTAAAGGAATAAAATCAGGAATCAAAAGAATTAACATCTAAACCTTTTATCTGAAAATCCTAATCGATTCTAGAATCTAAAGAAGAAGAAGAGATCTGATTTATAATGCTCCTACCCTATGTTAGATTCCCCCCTTTTTAATATACAAAAAAGAAAGATTATATACATACATTCATACATACATACATATACATATTAGATTTCAGATATCTGAAGATAGAGTGAAGAATTAAGAATTTAAATTAGATTAGAGATTAGAAATCTTACTTAATAGTTTACATTGTTCTGAAACCCTAAGGGGAAAGATTTTGAAAGGGTCCTGACGTTGCTACAGATTTTTTTTTTTTTGAAGAAAAGTGAGAGGGTTTAGGGTCTATTTACAGAGGTAGAAAGGAACTAGAGAAATCGAGTGAATCTGAGCCATTCTACCAGGGCAAATATGCCCTGAACAGACATGACCAGTGGAGCTACTATAGGGTTGGTCTACCGGCCTATTTCAGCCACTTTCGTTTCTTCCCCTTTTGGTTGATTTATTACCTTTCCTAATCCCAATTAATTCATTGTTAACTTTAATTTCTCCGTAGCATTACTTACAAATTAAGTAAATGTTTTAATCAAAATTTCAAACTTTATTTTTTTAAATTCAAATTCAAATATTTAAATTTTATATCCAAAACTTCTAACATCTATAACTTTTCATTTTATCCCCGATTTCAACATATTATATATGGATATTGATCAAAAAATTATCATGGACGCAACGGTGCAACTCTTTGGTCAAATTCTGACATTTGCAAAATTTCCATTTTAAACCTTATTATACATTACTTAATTTCTTATTAAATTTAACGGGGCGTTATAAAAACCTTCTACAACATACAAAATAAATTTCAATAAATTATTTTCATACAAATAAACTTATTACATTAAATTCGAAATCAACATTTATTACATTATGAAATTATAGTTTATACTTATGAAAAGTTCATTGGCACCCATTCTAAGGATATATTATTAATATTTTCCAGATTTAGTTGCTTTTAAATTTATTACGAAGATTATAACCTCAACAGCATTTCAAAATAACTGGTTTTCCTTTATTAGACACCCATTATTTCAAAGATATTTCTAGTTACAAGACGAATATTTTAATAGAGCATATGCCCGCCAAATTTCTAGTTTCGAGTTGCTATATTATCTTTAAAATATACACCAACTTTTATTGCTTTACTACTCCAAATCTTTTGTCAATATTGCTTGCCAAATCAGTCATCAATATTTAAATGATTTCAAACAACGAATTAGCTAAATATGGAAATTCTAAGTTAAAGTTCTTCAGAAAATGACAAACATCATATGGAGCTGTTTTAATTATCCGAGTCGCTTTCTGGCAATCATCGATAACCTAATTAATGCACAAGCATTATATAATTTAGCAACAAAAATCAAATACATTATGATGATTATCAACATGCTTGCCATTAGTCAATCAATCATCAGATCAAGCCAATATTTCAATCACACAATTATACCGATTCATCCACCAAATCCATTGGAACCATAGCATGCACTTATTATTCAAGCATAAAATTCTATCACAATTCATAACCAAAATATAACATGCAAATTGGATTTAACTTAGATGTGAGTTGTGGTAGAACAACTCACCTTAACCTAATAACTTACTTTAATTCCTCCTTTTGCCTATCATCCCAAACCCAAAACCCTAACATTCACTGCCAGCATCGCACCTCGTCCAACCACCGATGCCATAATGTTTCTTGCGATATCCAGCTCCATTTTCCTTCACATCGCCTTTGAACGCTCCACAAATCACCCAAACCGCCAGCCCCGTAGAGCACCGGCAACGCCACCGAAACCAGGTATCGACTTCCTCGATCGCATGTCACTTGCGTCCATCATCAAGCTCCCAATAGTCACGCGGCTGCCTCTCCACGCGGGCATCATCGAGGTACCTATTACTCGAAGTGAGGTTCCTTCATCAGTTTTTTATTTTTTTTCCTTCCTCGAAGTCAATCTGGTCTCGAATTAGGAACTTGGGCAGGCAAAAGTGTGAACGGGTGTTCCAAAAGCAATGAACTAGGCTGCAAAACAAAGGTTAAGGTAGCGCGGCTAGTTTATTTGGGCTCTAATACTTAAAGAATGTGTATTCATTTATTTTTCTTCATTCCTTTTAAGCTACCCAATCTTATTAATTTAAACTACATTTCACTTTAAATTTTAACTAAGTTACATTTGATTTACATTTCATATTGCATTACATTTAATGGAATATATCTTTCGACAACTGCAAGATTTCATACAATCCAATAAAGTTTCATTTCATTCAATAATTTAATATATTAACAAAATTAGATTTTATTTCCAACTTTTCATTGCATCGATGTAAAATAAATTTAATTTTCTCTAACTATTTGAATTATTTAAAACTATTTACACTTTAAAATATTTTATATTCAATAACTAATTCAATTCCATTATAACAATTTTTTTTATTAAATAGACTTTATTTGATTAATAACTTGATTCCAATATAATATTTATCAAAAAAAATCAAATTCTAAGACTACTATTTTAATTAATTTAGTTTTTAATATTACCGCCTTAAAACGGGGTTATTACAGACTTCACCCCGTATAAAAATTGCGTCATTGCAATTTCTTATAGGAAGACGTCACATGCAATTCAAACATTAACTTTCCTTCGACACCTACAATCAAACTTATCGTATGTTATAGATTAAAATAGACTAATTACTTAACTTTTATTTCTTCGCAAATGAAAATTTTATTGAAATTTTTTCCAGGTATTAAAATTTTCAAAAAATTTTCTGTAGGGTCCCCTTTGTACAAAGAGGCGTTCGCAATTTTAGAAATATAATATAAATAATATACATCGGCCACACTGTCAAAAATACAATGATAATAATATTTTTAACATTTTTATATTTTAAACGGTAGACGTACCTTTATTTTAGCATTTAAAGTTGCTTCACTAGTTTGCGAGTAAAAGCAAGTTAAAGTTGCCGCATAGTTTCATTAGGCCTACTGAGTACCTATACTTACTCAAATAATTCAAATGAGATCGTACAAAGGTATGCATAACTTTATCATAGATATTAACTTGCATTATCAAGCTAGGCCACTTCCAACAAAATTTTAAGGGTCAAAGACACCAAATCAGGGATAGGTTTCAAAAGTAAGTTGTTATTTGGTGTTATTCCTTTCCGAAACAATTGTCGAACCATAATATTAGCATTTACATCATAATTTATAGTGTTATTTCCACAAGAGAGTAATTTGAACTTATATAAAAGCACAGACCCACTCTACAAAACGTAGTTTTTTGGCTAGCAACATCAGAATTTTGTAAAACTCTCTAACAAAAGTTATATCATAAGTTCTTAACTTTTCAGAAAGTGCAAAATCGTTGAAGTCGGACAAATCGTTCAAAAGTTATGGCTAAAACACTTCAACATTGCAATTCAGAAATGGATTCTCCAAACCAGATTTTTGTTTTAAGTTTAAACTATATTTAACAACACTAGATTTTAAATTTTTTAAAAGTGATGAACACAAAAGTTGTTCTATAAATATCTATCTTTCATAAAATAAAAGGAACCATTACCATTAGATAGCTATATATTCATATTCGTTAAGCCCTTTTAAAGTATAAAATTTCTAAGTTTTATTTCCTTCCAACTACGTTTCTATAATAACACTACATCATCTATATGTATTTCATTGATTTCTTTTTTTTTTCTTCTTACTAAAGAATTTGTCTCCATTTCTTACTCACAAGTGTTATTACACTTAATTAAAAATTACTTGTGAAACATTTGGACTTGACTAACTTAACGTTAAAATGCCTCATTTTAAAATCCACTTCTTCGGTATCTTATCTATATAAAAGAAAACTTCCTTCAATTACTTTCAAAAATCAATACTACGTTCTAAAACTCAAAACCTTTCATATTATCTTTCTATAAAAAATCTTCCATAATTAAAATTCCTTGAAAATCGATAATTTACTTTCATAACTTACAAATACCATTCCTTTAAACTGTACAAAATATATGACTGGTGCTTCAAAGAAATTTTACCTTCTAATTCGTTTGGATTTTTTTCTTTTATCTTTCTATACTGGATAGAAATCTTAAATCTTTAAGAGTTTAAATTACATAACTTATTTTAAATAACCAAGATTATATAAAGCTAAATAATTACTTTTATCTTATTTTATTCATATGGCTCACATTTTACGGCTTCTTTTTCAATGAAGTTCCCAATAATACTTTTCAATCTTCGCATATCCTATTCTGGATAAATTTCTGACCTTAAATATTACTTAATCTGTTATTTAATTAATTTACATAGGATATCTACTTCCTAGATTAATTCATTAATAAATTAACCTTGATAACATAATCACTTCCTCAAATTACCAAACTTCAAAGCCACACATGCTTCAATGTTTCCTAATTTTTTAAAGTACACCAATATTGGTTTACAACATACTTTACACCTTATATTCTACGAATATCTTTTAACATTAAATTACTTATCAAAATTTCTTTAACATCTTGATCAATATCATGAAGATAAATAAATTCATAAAGCTATCATCACAATTTATTATCTCATAAGAAAATAGGGAAAGCACGACAAATTTTGTATTATTTAGCCCTTATTCCTTTTGAATTAAAATCTTCATTTTAGGATTCAACAATTACATCACATTAATCTCCTCAAATGGAGCTATATTTTGTAAATCCATAACCTTGTAAGATGTTCCTTATTCACAAAATAATTTTGCTCAAACATCACTACCTCAAATTAATTATAAAGGAATCATATTTTATGTAACATTCCTGAAATATTAGCCGAAATAATTCAATAATTAAATTGATTTTGAATTTAAACTGTGAATTTAATTGTGAATTAATTTGAGATTTCCAAAATAAACTTAAAATTTTAGATTATAAATAGAAATTTGGTGGGAATTTAAGGATAATTTTATTTGAGATGAATATGCACTATAATTTGAATAAATATGTATATATTGAAAGTTAAAATTGTAAATAAGATTTTGATTTTGAAAATTCAAAATGTATATATTTATAAAATTGGATTTGAAAACCACATAATTTTATACTAGTAGAAATTGGTAATATTTATTTTGAAAATTTTATTTTGAATTAGATATAAATGATTTTCGAAACAATTGTTTAAAACTAAATACTATTTTATATGGGTTTATTTATTAAAAGCATAATTAGTTTAAAATTCATTTCCTTTCTTTAAATTAGAATAAGTAGGAATAATGGACAAAACGGTTATAAAATAAGAAATAAAAATTTGAAATAATATAAATATAGATAATTATTTATTTAAATGGTATACTAGTCTTAATTCAAAAATAAAATAAACTAAGCTTAAAAATAATATTGGTTCAAAAAGTAATATTACAAAATTGATATAAATAAATAAAAAATTACAAAAGCTATTTCAGAATTTTAATTCAACCATATTATGTACTTTTTTATTTGATTTGATAAAAAGATTTAAAATACATCTTCTTCTGGAAAAGAATATAGTTTTATATTTCCAAAATTTGAAATGTAAAAATATTACAAATGTTAGGAGTATGAAAATATAAATAATACAAAAGGGGTAGAACATGAAAATATATATATTGTACATATGTATATGTACAAACAATGTAATCATACCTTTAGATCTTACATGTTTATATACATACAAATAGCATCATTTCTTTTGTTTAAAATAATGAAATTAAAAAAAACAAAAATACAAGAAACTTCACATCTTCCCATATGCCATCATATAGTATCTTAGAAAATCTGAAAAAAATAGTAGAAAAAGATTTGGCTTCACATCTTTCAAAGCCATAAAGATGTTCAAAACATAAGATAAGAAAAAAAAAACAATTCAGTTTGAACTCAAAACAAAAGAAAAACCCAAAATCCTCATTCTCAAACCATATACAAAACTGCATTTCTCAAAACCTGATAACATATGCATTCAATTCTTCTTCATAATCAAGCAAATATTCAAACCTGCATTTCAAATCTGAAACCAAACAACTCCTCTTTTCCTAAATTTCTGCCTGCATGTTTTTTTGCATATGAAAACAAATCTGCATCATTATGAATCAAAGACCTGCATTTCAAATCCAAATCAGTAAACACTCCTCTTTTTCAAAACAAAGACCTGCATGCAATTTCTTTGAACTCTGCATTCATGAAATCTTCATAATCTGGAACAAGAAGCTAGAAGCCTGCATGTTAAAACAAGTTAAAGCTTTGCATATCATTTACAAACAAAGAAGGCCTGCATGCATCATTTAAAAGCAAGAAAAGAGGTCTGCATTCAAGGAGCCTGCCTGCATTCATTTTCAAGTCTGATAGCCTGCATATTGGAATATGCTCTGCAATTTACAAATTCAAGTGAGTAACTCCTCTTTTCAAAAAAAATTAAGTAGGTTGATTGCATGTTTAATCTGAGATAAGATGAAGTTGCAGCGAATATTTATATGTGTGCATGTTTATAAAGTACAAATGAATATTTAAGAAATTACCTGCACATAGATATGTCTGTAAAACAAGAAGAGGATTGTGCATGTGTGATCTTTAAACTTATGTTTGATTTCTTGATTTTCCTTTAACTTGTTTGCTGAATTGAAATTAAATTTTTGAACAAATTTTGTTTGCTTTTGAATGGTGTAAGTTCAAATTGTATATAAAATAAATATGATATCTGGAATTCTGGAAAATCAAATTACACAAAACTAAATTGACTAGAGTGATAAATTTAAACTGTATGATGTAATATTCCAGGTTTATTAATAAAATCAGTGAGTAAATTCAAGAATTTTAAAAACAAAAACTTAAATTTATTGTGATTGAAATAAGGAGCAGTTTAAAGAACACTGTATTTTACAGTTTAGTCTAGTTCAATTGAAGCTTACATTTGATTTGGTTGAAATTGTCTCTGGTGATAGTTGATCTATCATAGATCACTAGAAAATTATTGAATTTGTTTGCAATTCAAATTTGAGAATGAAATTTGGGAATTTCTGTCAAGAAACCTAGTTTATATGGGTTACAGTTTTGGGTAAATTTCGAACTCCTCAGTGAATCGAGTTCGAAGCTGTTTGGGGTATTGATGGATGGTGTAGTGATGAAGCAATCACCGGAGTTTGGTCGATGATGTTGGTCGGAGATGGTAGTTAATGGTGTTGACAGGTTTTAGGTGATGTTGGGTGAAGGCTGTTTCAGGTTTCAGGGGTATTGGGATTGCAGTGTTTTGACTCGGGTTGGCCTCGGGGGAAGTAGGAAATGACTCGAAGCATTGAGGCTACTGACTCGAAGTAATTTTTATGGTGACTCGGGTTCATGAGTGTTTCAGGTAGAAGCAGAAACCTGTTTTTTTCCAAGTTTCCAAATTTCGAAGTTAAGGTCAATTTCAAACAAAAATCTGAAGAAACTAGGTTGAATCTGAAATTTTAAATATGAATGCAATTAATTTAGTTTTGGGCTTTGAAATAATTTGAGTTTTGAAGTTTTAATTAGTTTTAAGCAAAAGTTAGAAATCTGTTTCCAGGTTATTGAAATTTAGGTAAAAGAAATTGCAAACTTAAAATTGTTAACTTTGGATTTGAAACTGAATTTAAGAATGGTATCAAATAAGTTTGAATTCTGTTTTCTATGAAATAGTTTAAATTCAGGAATTTTAAAGTTTGGTTTTTTTAATAAAACAGAAACTGTTTCTGTTTAAATGTGAAGGTAAGTTTAAGTTTTTTTTTGGGGTGGAGATTTAAACTGAGTTTTAGTTTGAATTTGAAAATGAATTCAAATTTTAATTGTCTGAAATTTGAAACCATATTGTGTTTTTAAATTTAAATTTGATTTGAAACTCTCAAGTATAAAATGCATTGTTGTTTTGCATTTGAAGTAAAAGGTTAAGTATTTAATTTAGGAATTCAAGTGAATTCAAAACTGAGTTTTAAATCTGAATTTAAATTTTAAACTTTAGTTTTTAAAATAAGGATTTAAATTTAAATTGTTTTCAAATGATTTGTATTTGAATTGAAGATGTAAATTATAGAAGAGTTTTAGAGAGTTAAAACTAAAATAAGTTTGAAAGTTATATTTCAAATTTTGAAATTTAAAGATATTTTTAATTTGATTTGAATTGATTTGAATTGAAATTTAAACCCTTTTCGATTAAGTATATGTTTCTTTTTAAACATATAAGATTAAGTTGTGTATTGTTTTAAACTCTTATTTAAGACAAATTTGAGTCTTGAGTTTAAAGAAAATGTTAAATGGAATTTAATGTAAATTTAAAAACATTTTGTTTTTAAATGCATAATTTAAATAAGGAATGTTTATCTCAAGATAAAGAAAAGTATAATGATCTGTAATTCATTTAATTATTAAGGTAGTACAAATGGATAATTAATATAATTAATTAATTAAGAAATGGATAATTAATTAAAGTAATTAAGGGTTTTAATTTGATTAATTAAAGTTTAAGATTAATTTTTCTTAGAATAATTAATTTGTAATTAAGAAATCATTAATTGAATGATATTAGATTTTAAATTAATAATTGAAGATTTATTAATTGAATAAATATGGATAGTTAATTAATTAGGAATAATAAATGAAAGTAATCATGTAGGTAATAAATTTAAAACCACCCAGTTTATTCATCTTAATTGTAGATGCTGATTGTTATTGAATGTTGTGTGATGGATTGATATATTTGGTATGTGATGTGATGCTATGTGATACTTTGTGCTGAACTGCTATATTTGTGATGAATATACTGTCGTATGTATATGAAACCCCTTTGACCCGTAAAACGACATTTGAATTTCGATGCGACAGGGAGTCGGATTCCAGCTGGTTATCCGAAACCCACATCGAATCATATTAGTGAATTTTTGTGATTGATAATTTACTTTATCTATGAATCTGTGAATATAGATAAGCGCTATGGGTTATACCGCTTATCTTTATGATTGAATCTGTGATGATGATGTTGTGCACTATTGTGTTGAACCCCTGGACCACACTTATACACACACAAATATGGATTGCACGTGGTAATGGGTTAAGTCACAGATTTTGAAATTGTTTAAAAATTTGAATTTTTGAATCCAAAATAGTTTTGGAATTAGAATTGAAGCTTTTGAAAAAAATGAATTTCAAAAATAAAAGTTATTTTGAATAACTCGATTGAGTTTTGAAATTTTAAATAATTTGAGTTAAATTTAAATTCAATAATTGAATTGAATTCTATAATTTGGGAACTAGGGTTTAAAAAGTTATTCAACTTATAAATGGATTTATATGGGTTTTTAAACCAATTTAAAAGTGATGTTTTGAAATTTAAAATTAACCCAAGATTCCAACTTGTATAAATCGGACTTTTCTGAAACGAAAACTGTTGTTTTCCAATAATAGAAGCTTTCATATAAGAAATGGTTTTCCAATGTGTGTTAAAAGGAATTCAAGTTTTGAAATGAAAATGGTATTCCAAGTTATAAATAAATCTCTGGACGTGTTTTGAAAGCTATAAATTAAATCTTTAATTTAAAGATTTATTGAGTTAATCCAATTGAAATGGAAGTTGTTTTGAAATCTATGAATAGATCTTTGTGAAACTAGGTGAAACTTTGTGAAATAAATCTTTTTGTTTAAAGATTCAAAATGGTAATTTGTTTAACCATTTGAAAGAAAAGTTTTGGATTTTATAAGTTGTGACTTAACTAAAATCCCATATCCATATGTTTTAAAATATGGCGCTCATTATTCGGTTTAGCCGGGAGAGGACGTAGTGTCATATAGCCCATTCCGAATAGTGATACGACGTTATGGATAGCAATTGAAGACCGGTGGTGAAGACCGGATATTTCCAAAAACAAAAGGATGACTCATCGATTGTCTCTGCACTGGCTGATCCCCGGTATAGAGATCTTCATATGTGATGGGAAGTCCGGACGTGATTAGGGATTATCCGAATTTGCAAGGGCTTCTTCGGAAGTGCCTTCGGTTCTGTTCGAACCCGGAACAGACTTGTATGGTTGTATGTCCGACATTACACTTTGAGATGTTAACTGATTTCTATCAAATACATTTCTGCCTGGTGGCGGAGAATTTATTCTCTCAGCTTAACACCCTTCTCTGAGACGTACGAGCTCAGAGGTTATGTAGTTGATATTTATCAGTGATATTCCCAATTTGGTAATGTGGCATGCTGAGTGCTGCTGTGTGATGATCATTGGTTGATCATTTGTGATATGATCATTTGTTTGATCATTTATCTTTGTGATCATTGCTTTGGTCATCTGTTGACCCAAAGCATGGCTTTGTGCCAAAGCGTAGCTTTGTGGACGAGACTGCATCAGGACCTCACACCTCGGAAATGGTCGAAACAGGAAAGATGCGGCAAGGTTATGAGGGTCGCTCCCTTTAGGGTATGTCATTCCCTTCTGGTAAAGGGTGGTATCAGGTATGGAGCCCTGGTATTTAACCTATGTGGTTGCTCCAATCTCATTTACTGTGTGGTTGTTGCTTTGAGGCGCCTCGGATAAAGGTCCCAAAGGACCAGGGGATGGCATATTCGTGTAGTAGTTACCTAGTTACAGAGGTAACCCGGCCTTGTGTTGGCAGAGATCTAACCGTAACGTTAGTTTCTCGGGACGTCCCACCAGAGGCGATCCCATGTGGCAGTAGGAAGTTCCTTAGCCTGACCATTTGTTGGAAATCCATTCATCCAATACGTGCCTTGTACGGTTTTAGTTGTAGAACCTGCCATTTAACATGGCAGCTATAGTAGGCATAGTATCATGGTACCTATGCTGGCTAGGATTTATATTATACTTTCGAAAGATTTTCCACTATGCACTAGTAATAATATCAAAGGATTTTTCTCGTAGTAAGCATGTTTGACTATCATAAGGAGAAATCTCCCCCATGTGTGCGTTTGCATTGTGTGTGTGCCGGGAGGCCTTATGGTAGTTTCATTTTTCAAAAAGCATTGCGGATTTCAAATTTAAATTCTGTTGTTTGTTTTAAAAGACCAATTGCTTTTGTTTGCTCATACCAGTCCCATGACTGACCTGGAGTTTATTGTTCCTTTCCTAAACTCTGGGTGCCCACTATTTTCCCACACGGGCAGTCTAGAGTTGGGGTTTTCAGATAATCATTAGTAGGTGTAGATTCGATAGCTTTCAGCCTTAGGATTTGGCAATTACAATTGGATCGAGTTGCTTCTCTTCATCTTGATTTGGGAGTTCTCGCTATTTTCTGGATTGATGCCTTGGAGATGGAGTTACTGACACTGGAGTTCTTTCTTGAAGACCACATTGGAGATTTTGTTCCGCTACTAGTGTTATCTTTTATTTCCGCTGCTATGCTTTGTAACTCTGATGTATATTGATGTTCATTGTATCATTCTGTTGTATCAGATATTGTATCAAATGTTGTGCATTGATATGTTATTCATTTCTTCCGCTGTGTTATTTACTTAATGTGTTATAAGCTCCGGCGACTCGAATTTGAACGGTCGAATCTGCGGCATTCGAGTACAATGTAAAGTATGGATGTCGATTTTCGAACGCGAAAAATTCGAATCGTTACAGTTGGTATCAGAGCTGAAGGTTAAAACTTTAGCTCAGGAGTATAACACATTAAGTAACTCATTAGAGATAGGGTGAAGTAAACCTTAGAATGAGTATATCCCTGAGATATCCGTTCGAATGCCTCAGTAAATTCTCTTACTATCCACTGATAGTGAGTATGAGTGCGAGAAGAGAACGAGATAGGGGACAGGGGAGTACCACTACAAATGGTCAATACCCTGCAACAGTGGGAATATCTTTTCTCTATCAATCTCCTTTGATTCAATTTCGAATTCTTTTGATTGCTTCGTGACTGCTCCAGAAAGAAGTTTCGGTGTGATGATGGCCATACGTATTGTTGTAGGAAATTCTTACTTCGTATCATCATCGGTTTCTTATCAACTTTTCGATCTAAACTCTAATGAATTTGAAATTGAAAATATTAAATAAATTGGAAATTTTAAATTAGTAAATTGGTTAACTAATATGAAGATTTGATCCATCTATCTATTCTCTGGGATCCGATATATTCTACGAACGATTAGTTATCTCTTCGAACTAGTCAATGCCCTTGCATATTCGTAGACCGATGGACCCAAATATCTTGTGTAATATTATATGAGATTGTTCTCATATCTATTGTTGATATTCTTATTTGGTAAGCCAAATGCAGAATAGTTAATCGGCCTGATTTATGAGTCGATTATCTATCCTTGTGTATCTATCCATCATTGGTTGTCTTCCTACTTTCAAATTTCGAGGACGAAATTTTCTTAAGGAGGGGAATCTGTAACATTCCTGAAATATTAGCCGAAATAATTCAATAATTAAATTGATTTTGAATTTAAACTGTGAATTTAATTGTGAATTAATTTGAGATTTCCAAAATAAACTTAAAATTTTAGATTATAAATAGAAATTTGGTGGGAATTTAAGGATAATTTTATTTGAGATGAATATGCACTATAATTTGAATAAATATGTATATATTGAAAGTTAAAATTGTAAATAAGATTTTGATTTTGAAAATTCAAAATGTATATATTTATAAAATTGGATTTGAAAACCACATAATTTTATACTAGTAGAAATTGGTAATATTTATTTTGAAAATTTTATTTTGAATTAGATATAAATGATTTTCGAAACAATTGTTTAAAACTAAATACTATTTTATATGGGTTTATTTATTAAAAGCATAATTAGTTTAAAATTCATTTCCTTTCTTTAAATTAGAATAAGTAGGAATAATGGACAAAACGGTTATAAAATAAGAAATAAAAATTTGAAATAATATAAATATAGATAATTATTTATTTAAATGGTATACTAGTCTTAATTCAAAAATAAAATAAACTAAGCTTAAAAATAATATTGGTTCAAAAAGTAATATTATAAAATTGATATAAATAAATAAAAAATTACAAAAGCTATTTCAGAATTTTAATTCAACCATATTATGTACTTTTTTATTTGATTTGATAAAAAGATTTAAAATACATCTTCTTCTGGAAAAACATATAGTTTTATATTTCCAAAATTTGAAATGTAAAAATATTACAAATGTTAGGAGTATGAAAATATAAATAATACAAAAGGGGTAGAACATGAAAATATATATATTGTACATATGTATATGTACAAACAATGTAATCATACCTTTAGATCTTACATGTTTATATACATACAAATAGCATCATTTCTTTTGTTTAAAATAATGAAATTAAAAAAAAACAAAAATACAAGAAACTTCACATCTTCCCATATGCCATCATATAGTATCTTAGAAAATCTGAAAAAAATAGTAGAAAAAGATTTGGCTTCACATCTTTCAAAGCCATAAAGCTGTTCAAAACATAAGATAAGAAAAAAAAACAATTCAGTTTGAACTCAAAACAAAAGAAAAACCCAAAATCCTCATTCTCAAACCATATACAAAACTGCATTTCTCAAAACCTGATAACATATGCATTCAATTCTTCTTCATAATCAAGCAAATATTCAAACCTGCATTTCAAATCTGAAACCAAACAACTCCTCTTTTCCTAAATTTCTGCCTGCATGTTTTTTTGCATATGAAAACAAATCTGCATCATTATGAATCAAAGACCTGCATTTCAAATCCAAATCAGTAAACACTCCTCTTTTTCAAAACAAAGACCTGCATGCAATTTCTTTGAACTCTGCATTCATGAAATCTTCATAATCTGGAACAAGAAGCTAGAAGCCTGCATGTTAAAACAAGTTAAAGCTTTGCATATCATTGACAAACAAAGAAGGCCTGCATGCATCATTTAAAAGCAAGAAAAGAGGTCTGCATTCAAGGAGCCTGCCTGCATTCATTTTCAAGTCTGATAGCCTGCATATTGGAATATGCTCTGCAATTTACAAATTCAAGTGAGTAACTCCTCTTTTCAAAAAAAATTAAGTAGGTTGATTGCATGTTTAATCTGAGATAAGATGAAGTTGCAGCGAATATTTATATGTGTGCATGTTTATAAAGTACAAATGAATATTTAAGAAATTACCTGCACATAGATATGTCTGTAAGACAAGAAGAGGATTGTGCATGTGTGATCTTTAAACTTATGTTTGATTTCTTGATTTTCCTTTAACTTGTTTGCTGAATTGAAATTAAATTTTTGAACAAATTTTGTTTGCTTTTGAATGGTGTAAGTTCAAATTGTATATAAAATAAATATGATATCTGGAATTCTGGAAAATCAAATTACACAAAACTAAATTGACTAGAGTGATAAATTTAAACTGTATGATGTAATATTCCAGGTTTATTAATAAAATCAGTGAGTAAATTCAAGAATTTTAAAAACAGAAACTTAAATTTATTGTGATTGAAATAAGGAGCAGTTTAAAGAACACTGTATTTTACAGTTTAGTCTAGTTCAATTGAAGCTTACATTTGATTTGGTTGAAATTGTCTCTGGTGATAGTTGATCTATCATAGATCACTAGAAAATTATTGAATTTGTTTGCAATTCAAATTTGAGAATGAAATTTGGGAATTTCTGTCAAGAAACCTAGTTTATATGGGTTACAGTTTTGGGTAAATTTCGAACTCCTCAGTGAATCGAGTTCGAAGCTGTTTGGGGTATTGATGGATGGTGTAGTGATGAAGCAATCACCGGAGTTTGGTCGATGATGTTGGTCGGAGATGGTAGTTAATGGTGTTGACAGGTTTTAGGTGATGTTGGGTGAAGGCTGTTTCAGGTTTCAGGGGTATTGGGATTGCAGTGTTTTGACTCGGGTTGGCCTCGGGGGAAGTAGGAAATGACTCGAAGCATTGAGGCTACTGACTCGAAGTAATTTTTATGGTGACTCGGGTTCATGAGTGTTTCAGGTAGAAGCAGAAACCTGTTTTTTTCCAAGTTTCCAAATTTCGAAGTTAAGGTCAATTTCAAACAAAAATCTGAAGAAACTAGGTTGAATCTGAAATTTTAAATATGAATGCAATTAATTTAGTTTTGGGCTTTGAAATAATTTGAGTTTTGAAGTTTTAATTAGTTTTAAGCAAAAGTTAGAAATCTGTTTCCAGGTTATTGAAATTTAGGTAAAAGAAATTGCAAACTTAAAATTGTTAACTTTGGATTTGAAACTGAATTTAAGAATGGTATCAAATAAGTTTGAATTCTGTTTTCTATGAAATAGTTTAAATTCAGGAATTTTAAAGTTTGGTTTTTTTAATAAAACAGAAACTGTTTCTGTTTAAATGTGAAGGTAAGTTTAAGTTTTTTTTTGGGGTGGAGATTTAAACTGAGTTTTAGTTTGAATTTGAAAATGAATTCAAATTTTAATTGTCTGAAATTTGAAACCATATTGTGTTTTTAAATTTAAATTTGATTTGAAACTCTCAAGTATAAAATGCATTGTTGTTTTGCATTTGAAGTAAAAGGTTAAGTATTTAATTTAGGAATTCAAGTGAATTCAAAACTGAGTTTTAAATCTGAATTTAAATTTTAAACTTTAGTTTTTAAAATAAGGATTTAAATTTAAATTGTTTTCAAATGATTTGTATTTGAATTGAAGATGTAAATTATAGAAGAGTTTTAGAGAGTTAAAACTAAAATAAGTTTGAAAGTTATATTTCAAATTTTGAAATTTAAAGATATTTTTAATTTGATTTGAATTGATTTGAATTGAAATTTAAACCCTTTTCGATTAAGTATATGTTTCTTTTTAAACATATAAGATTAAGTTGTGTATTGTTTTAAACTCTTATTTAAGACAAATTTGAGTCTTGAGTTTAAAGAAAATGTTAAATGGAATTTAATGTAAATTTAAAAACATTTTGTTTTTAAATGCATAATTTAAATAAGGAATGTTTATCTCAAGATAAAGAAAAGTATAATGATCTGTAATTCATTTAATTATTAAGGTAGTACAAATGGATAATTAATATAATTAATTAATTAAGAAATGGATAATTAGTTAAAGTAATTAAGGGTTTTAATTTGATTAATTAAAGTTTAAGATTAATTTTTCTTAGAATAATTAATTTGTAATTAAGAAATCATTAATTGAATGATATTAGATTTTAAATTAATAATTGAAGATTTATTAATTGAATAAATATGGATAGTTAATTAATTAGGAATAATAAATGAAAGTAATCATGTAGGTAATAAATTTAAAACCACCCAGTTTATTCATCTTAATTGTAGATGCTGATTGTTATTGAATGTTGTGTGATGGATTGATATATTTGGTATGTGATGTGATGCTATGTGATACTTTGTGCTGAACTGCTATATTTGTGATGAATATACTGTCGTATGTATATGAAACCCCTTTGACCCGTAAAACGACATTTGAATTTCGATGCGACAGGGAGTCGGATTCCAGCTGGTTATCCGAAACCCACATCGAATCATATTAGTGAATTTTTGTGATTGATAATTTACTTTATCTATGAATCTGTGAATATAGATAAGCGCTATGGGTTATACCGCTTATCTTTATGATTGAATCTGTGATGATGATGTTGTGCACTATTGTGTTGAACCCCTGGACCACACTTATACACACACAAATATGGATTGCACGTGGTAATGGGTTAAGTCACAGATTTTGAAATTGTTTAAAAATTTGAATTTTTGAATCCAAAATAGTTTTGGAATTAGAATTGAAGCTTTTGAAAAAAATGAATTTCAAAAATAAAAGTTATTTTGAATAACTCGATTGAGTTTTGAAATTTTAAATAATTTGAGTTAAATTTGAATTCAATAATTGAATTGAATTCTATAATTTGGGAACTAGGGTTTAAAAAGTTATTCAACTTATAAATGGATTTATATGGGTTTTTAAACCAATTTAAAAGTGATGTTTTGAAATTTAAAATTAACCCAAGATTCCAACTTGTATAAATCGGACTTTTCTGAAACGAAAACTGTTGTTTTCCAATAATAGAAGCTTTCATATAAGAAATGGTTTTCCAATGTGTGTTAAAAGGAATTCAAGTTTTGAAATGAAAATGGTATTCCAAGTTATAAATAAATCTCTGGACGTGTTTTGAAAGCTATAAATTAAATCTTTAATTTAAAGATTTATTGAGTTAATCCAATTGAAATGGAAGTTGTTTTGAAATCTATGAATAGATCTTTGTGAAACTAGGTGAAACTTTGTGAAATAAATCTTTTTGTTTAAAGATTCAAAATGGTAATTTGTTTAACCATTTGAAAGAAAAGTTTTGGATTTTATAAGTTGTGACTTAACTAAAATCCCATATCCATATGTTTTAAAATATGGCGCTCATTATTCGGTTTAGCCGGGAGAGGACCTAGTGTCATATAGCCCATTCCGAATAGTGATACGACGTTATGGATAGCAATTGAAGACCGGTGGTGAAGACCGGATATTTCCAAAAACAAAAGGATGACTCATCGATTGTCTCTGCACTGGCTGATCCCCGGTATAGAGATCTTCATATGTGATGGGAAGTCCGGACGTGATTAGGGATTATCCGAATTTGCAAGGGCTTCTTCGGAAGTGCCTTCGGTTCTGTTCGAACCCGGAACAGACTTGTATGGTTGTATGTCCGACATTACACTTTGAGATGTTAACTGATTTCTATCAAATACATTTCTGCCTGGTGGCGGAGAATTTATTCTCTCAGCTTAACACCCTTCTCTGAGACGTACGAGCTCAGAGGTTATGTAGTTGATATTTATCAGTGATATTCCCAATTTGGTAATGTGGCATGCTGAGTGCTGCTGTGTGATGATCATTGGTTGATCATTTGTGATATGATCATTTGTTTGATCATTTATCTTTGTGATCATTGCTTTGGTCATCTGTTGACCCAAAGCATGGCTTTGTGCCAAAGCGTAGCTTTGTGGACGAGACTGCATCAGGACCTCACACCTCGGAAATGGTCGAAACAGGAAAGATACGGCAAGGTTATGAGGGTCGCTCCCTTTAGGGTATGTCATTCCCTTCTGGTAAAGGGTGGTATCAGGTATGGAGCCCTGGTATTTAACCTATGTGGTTGCTCCAATCTCATTTACTGTGTGGTTGTTGCTTTGAGGCGCCTCGGATAAAGGTCCCAAAGGACCGGGGGATGGCATATTCGTGTAGTAGTTACCTAGTTACAGAGGTAACCCGGCCTTGTGTTGGCAGAGATCTAACCGTAACGTTAGTTTCTCGGGACGTCCCACCAGAGGCGATCCCATGTGGCAGTAGGAAGTTCCTTAGCCTGACCATTTGTTGGAAATCCATTCATCCAATACGTGCCTTGTACGGTTTTAGTTGTAGAACCTGCCATTTAACATGGCAGCTATAGTAGGCATAGTATCATGGTACCTATGCTGGCTAGGATTTATATTATACTTTCGAAAGATTTTCCACTATGCACTAGTAATAATATCAAAGGATTTTTCTCGTAGTAAGCATGTTTGACTATCATAAGGAGAAATCTCCCCCATGTGTGCGTTTGCATTGTGTGTGTGCCGGGAGGCCTTATGGTAGTTTCATTTTTCAAAAAGCATTGCAGATTTCAAATTTAAATTCTGTTGTTTGTTTTAAAAGACCAATTGCTTTTGTTTGCTCATACCAGTCCCATGACTGACCTGGAGTTTATTGTTCCTTTCCTAAACTCTGGGTGCCCACTATTTTCCCACACGGGCAGTCTAGAGTTGGGGTTTTCAGATAATCAGTAGTAGGTGTAGATTCGATAGCTTTCAGCCTTAGGATTTGGCAATTACAATTGGATCGAGTTGCTTCTCTTCATCTTGATTTGGGAGTTCTCGCTATTTTCTGGATTGATGCCTTGGAGATGGAGTTACTGACACTGGAGTTCTTTCTTGAAGACCACATTGGAGATTTTGTTCCGCTGCTAGTGTTATCTTTTATTTCCGCTGCTATGCTTTGTAACTCTGATGTATATTGATGTTCATTGTATCATTCTGTTGTATCAGATATTGTATCAAATGTTGTGCATTGATATGTTATTCATTTCTTCCGCTGTGTTATTTACTTAATGTGTTATAAGCTCCGGCGACTCGAATTTGAACGGTCGAATCTGCGGCATTCGAGTACAATGTAAAGTATGGATGTCGATTTTCGAACGCGAAAAATTCGAATCGTTACATTTTAATTCAAATTTCTTCGATTTGCTCATATATGGACTTATGCTTACATACTCACATAGTTTAAAATGGATCATATATGGCCTTATCAAAAATTTATGTATCAAGATTATTTTTAGCATGTATATCTTATAAACGTTCCCATGTAAATTAACATATTCTAAATAATATGTTAGAGTTACATTGTCGTCTCTCTACAGCAAATTGACTTGTCCAGTGGCTACAGTGTTGATTGTGAAATCAACAATACGCCTCGCTACTGTCCTCAACTATCACTAAAACTTAGTACTTATATACATAATCAAGACATTAACCCATATAGATTATTTTCATTGATATTTCTTTTTACGCATAAAATTTAAATGTATTTCATAGAATTACTTTCTTAAGGTTATCATTATTATTATTCACGCCATGTACTTACTTATATATTTTTAGAATTTTTGTATATGCATACCTATGTATGTATTTTCAAAATAGCAGTTCCACTTTTATAAACATTAGCTTAAAATTCATTCCCTTCTTTCCTTTTCTCTCTCTCTTTTTATTGTCTTTGAATACTTATGATATTCTAAGGATTTTACTTAGTCGGACTTTGGATGTGAAGAAGGATTCATTTCAAGGACCTTCCTAGATTGGACTTTATAATTTCACAATATAAATTTATTTTAACAAAAAATTCTTTTCTTGAAGAATTACTTCCCATAAAGTGAAAATGAGCAAAAATCCAATTATTGCTTAACTTTTAATTTCTTGCATCATAAATTTCCATTATTGAAATTAATAGGTCGGGCCAATTTCTAAGGAGAAGCTGCACCCATGCAAACTTGAAAGATTTATACATCATATATATGTAACGTAATTTGTCAAAACACTAGTTTATTACCTAAAATATTATATCCAATTGTCTCGTTCAAGTGTTTAAGAAATCCCTATCGCCGACATTGGCTAGACATCTTGACCAGAATTCTTAAACTACTTAACGGGTAATTTAATACACACACATGCATATATATTCTAGAAATCCTTTTAAATATAAAATACTTACATCTTTATACTCTTTTCTTCACAAGTATTGTCATGCTTATATTAATCATAATTAAACATCCCATATAAGTATGCTCTTAGTCTAGCGGATAATAATTAATTAATAGTATTTTTTTTCAATTAGATGATTGCTTTTACTACAATATTTCTCAATTAACCTCTATGTTTACAAATAATGCATATTTCATTTACACTAATTGATTTCTAATACTAATATTTTAGCTTCATTTCCATTTGATTAATTTATAATCACAAGGGTTGATCTTCCTTTACATTCTAAAATTCCAATGTCCTCTGTAGTGATTTACAACATGGAGACATCGTAAGGTCTAATTATTGATTTCAAGTAGATTAATATCTCAATTAATAATTCTTACTAAAAAATTACTAAGTAACCATACATCCCACAACTAATCAATCATATATTCATAAAACAATAGGACATTGTGCTCAAGAGAAAGTAATATATCCGCTTCCGCTACTCAACTCTGATCACTTAAGAGTTGAGATATAATAGGTGATTCAAGAGCTATACGTTTCGATGGTAGAGATTACGCAAAGAACAATCAAACGAGTAAGTTCCCAAGATATATCCTATATAGGGTAGGAAGGAATCCTAATAGGCTAACGAAAGCCTCAAAGGATGGTCTTTAGTACTACCTAGGCCGAGATTCTTGTCCCCAATATCGTATATTGTTCTTAACATAGCTCCAATACCAAGTTGTAAAGCCGCATCTCTAGACCTACACTAACAAAGGATATTACTAAGCAATATAATCTTTTAATTCAGAGAATAAGGCTAGCTTGGAGTGATCATCCATAAACATTGTTTTAAGCAAGTATTGACATGTCGAATTGAGTAATAATTTTTTTCGATGTTGATTCGACGAATCCAATTCAAGCTTAAAACAACATTACAGTGGCTAAGATAATTGCTAAGAATAGAATACTATATCACAACACGAAGTAAAGAGTACAATATACATACAATACATAACGAAAGAGTGCATATGTACATATGCAAAGAGGGTCTACAAAATATTGGACATGATAGTTCCACACAATATATAAGTATGAATCCCTAAAATGATAACATACAAATGAGTCTCAAGCTCGACAAATATATATACATAAGTACAAATCCATCGTCTAAATAGAAAGATGAAACATGGAAATAAATGGGATCCCAGAAGATAACTTCAAGCTAGATGTGATGACCCAACTTTCTAATCACTGGGAACGACACTTAATACATCATCGATATTCGTGTGCCGTTGCACAAGCATCCAAAAGATAAGTTGTCTTGGGGTAAAATAAAGAACAAAAACAAGATAGAATAGATAAACTTCATATCAGAATGGTTACATGTAATATAAAATGATATGGTACAAAAGGTTACTCCTTATAAGGAGGTATCAGAGTTATAAAAAAATACTGCATCTAACTAATTGATCGCTATACATTTTGAATTTTCATTTTTAAGATACAAAATACATCTACATAATCATACAACAGAAATAAATAACTAGATAACTAAGGAGCTACCTGCTCGATCACCTTCTTCAAAGAGCTCCAAAGAAAATCTGCTATTCTCGGACTACCAAAATATAATTGAATACCCAAGAGTTTAGGGAAAATAAACAACTTGGATCAAACAAAATGTCTGGTATGAGTAAAACTCTAAAATAAAAGGAAGTGTATTCAACAGTAATATGTGGGACCACGCCACTAACGTGGAACGGGTTTTCTCCCACATAAACAACAACCAAACATAACAAAAATGGAAATGAACAATCGGGAACAAATCCAAACATATATGATGGGTACAATTAATATAACATTCAATCTTGAAAGATGGGAAATAATATGAATAAAAGTCCAAAATGGATAGAATGGACAAAATAGGACAACAGTCCAAAAGCGATAGAATAGACTAAATAAGATAATTGTCCAAACTCGATAGAATAGACAACATTCCTTTGCCGCTTCCATTTTTCCTAGAACTACTGCTAATCCTTCTCCAAATACTATGTGCCCAAGGAATTTGACTCCCTTCTTCCAAAAATGGCTTTTTGTGAACTTCTTCCATGACAAGTTTCTCCTTAATACTTCCAATACCTCTTTCAATGATGTAAATGCTCTTCTTCGCTTTTGAAGAATACCAAGATATCATCCACAAAAACCCTAACAAATTTATTCAGTTGCCTCCTAACTACTCTTCTCATCAAATCGAACATTAATCAAGCCGATGGCATGGCTACCCACTCAAATAGTCCATCCGGAGTTCTAAAGGAAGTCTTTAATATACTATCCTCCACTACCCTCAATTAATGGAATCCAGCAGCTAAATCCAGCCCAGAGGAAACTTTGGCCTCGACTAACTGATCGAAGAGGTCGTCAATGCAAGGAAAATGATATCTATTTTTTCTCATTAGTTTATTTACCTCTCTATAATAGACGAACATCCTAAGGAAACTATCGATTTTAGTGGCCAAGACGATAGGTGCTCTCTACTTCAAAATACTTTTTCAAATAAATCCTTTCTCCAATAACTCCAAAACTTACTTATCCAATTCTCTCCTTTCTTTTGGAGCTATATGCCTAAGTGGTAATACTATGGGCCTAATGTCCTTAAGATCGATTCTAAACTCGATCTTCCATTGGGATGGAAGACTAGAAATATTATCAAAGACATTGAGAAATCTCACACTATGGGGATCAAAGAAAGATCATCCTATGAAAGATTGAGAGAATATAGGTAACTATTCAACGAGAATCATTAGGCCTACAATATACAATAAGGTCCTTCCTTTAACTATTCCTCAATCGTGCAACTCTTCTAGCACAATCCAAAATTATCCCATACCACATTATCCCGTCAATTCCAAACATCAATCCATACCCGAAGAAGTTAACCGTATACATGTCACAGAGGAACACCACACCACATATGACTAACTTAAGTTTCTGAAAAACCACTGATAAATGGATGGGTCCCCCGACAGGATTTGAGAACAAAATAGGTAAAAGATAATTTGTGGTTTAAGGCCTAACTTATCCACTAATGCATGGATAATGAATGAATACAATGACCGGTATTAAATCTTGTTCTATAAGGAAATCAATATAAAGGCAATACACCTTCCACAACAATCTCCTTCCCCTTCTTATCGGCAGATGGTACGACACAACTAGCCAGAATCGTCTCCAATGCATATTCCTTTACAACTTGCCCTTCCTTCTTTTGCTAAGTCGAAAAGTTATTCTTGAAGTATCCAAATTGGTGACATCCATAACACATGATCTTAGAAGTGTCCGTATTACAATGCTTAATTATATGTCCTTTACTAGGGCACTTCTACAGATGATGGTCTGCTTCTTTCCCTGTCCACTTAGGGTCCGCCCTTGCACTTATTCTTATTCACTCCCTTCTTCATATCATCTTCTTTAGCCAAAATAGCCAATTTCCTATCATTAAGTTCAACAACCCAACTTCAACCAACCCTTCAAATGTTGCTATATAAGGTATTAGATTCAGTGCCAACTCTTTTAGTGGAGAATTAAGACCCGTAGCAAATTTCAGTGCAAGTACCTTTGGAACAATAAAAGAATGTTCACCCAGGGATGTTTGTGGCATCAACCCTTGTGGTAGTACTAGCCTTGGTCTCTATCACACTAGTATTGGTAGCAATAGTCTCTATTCTAGTTGAGTTATTCATTTTCAACTATTTGAAAAGAAAATAGGATTCATTAGCAACTCCCTAGTATATATGAAAAAATGGAACAATAAATGGTGCGTACATATGTACTCAACTCTTATATATACATACATACACACACACACACACACACACACACACACATATATATATATTAGAATTGGTTCCTTTTATGGATGCTTAAGAACCCTAGGTAGCTTGTCTCTTGAGAAAATCCTACTAGAGTAGTAGAGAAAAAGAGTACAGCACGTCTAGCCTATAAGTACGTACCAACATATACATTTATTTATAGTACAAAAGAATAGAAAAAACAAAAACACATAACAGATCGCTTGGGAAGCCCAGCCCAAACCTTCCTTATGTCTCCAAGCAAACCTTAAGAAATAGGGAGAGCCACATTAATGTCTTCATCTGGCTTTGAAGTGTTGAATATTGTCAATAGTGATCATCCATTGTCATTCAGATATATGCCTCACCTTCTCAGGATTTCTTCGTTTCTGGCTATTCATTTTGCCTTGGATGTGGACCTTCGAACCAGATGAATAAGTTAGCTTGTATTAACTTTAATATTTCCATTTTATTCAATTTCTGTTGCTCGTAAATACGCTTGTTTCTTTCATCCCATTGGTGGTACACTATAGTGACTAAGAATTAGTAAGTTAGCTGGCAAACTTGGTTATTGATGGGGAAGCTGTATCTAAAGGTGTTCACCTCATCTTCTATACACATGGAAGTAGCTGAATTTGTATGTTGATTAAGTTTTATCTTGAGTAAAGTCCAAATGTATCTGCTATAGCTGCATTTGAAAAAATATGGTTAATAGTTTCTTATTGTTCTTCACACAGCACACATTGCCCATCTATGTCCATCCTCCGTTATTAAAGTCTATATTTAGTATTTACTCTCCCTAGTATAATTCTATAAGCACACAATAACATTTTCTTTCTCTTAACTTTGTTCTGAACGACTACACTCTAATTGTATTTATCATTTACTTGTATGCACATCTGTCAAGTTTTAGAAAATGGAAGTCTTGATGTCCACACCATTCTCAATAGTCATTGGCCCATTTAGTAGTATCTGGATTGAGTTGTTTAGAGCACTACATTCGCAAATTTCAGATGGTGTTGAAGTGCTCCATTGTCCATGCTGAATATTTTGTGAAACAGTCGCATGCTTGTGTTCATTGATATAGTATTTGTCCCAGCCTAGTATATCTACTAAACTTTTACAATTAAGTCATGGTTCCGTCCATAGCATGTTAGAACATTCATTTACTATTAATCTTGTGATGCATTTCTGACTTTCACTGGTATGTTTAACCATATTCTTTATAGTATAGGACATGTTGTTACTAAAAGGTAATTGCCAGAAATTATGTGAACCACAGTACCTATTCTTCATCCATTGACGCCATATGCTATCTCTATAGCGTAACCGCCATATATATATATATATATAACAGAAAAATATAAATATGCTCTCTTAGTATGTTCCTAATCCATAGTTTAAGGGATATTATTCCCTTATATCAAATGCAACAAACCGATCATTTTTGATCTTCTTATTTAACACAATCGACTATGTGTAAACCCAAAAACCCAAAAAAGACGTGTCATTGTTAAGATAACGAGGGACAAAAAACCAAATATGGTTAATCTACCTCTTTTCGAACTCAAAGGGGAAGGTAACAACGTATAATAAAATCAAATATCGCTTTGTTTCAAATAATATTTGAAGTGTAACATAGGTCATATACAAATCCAAACCCAAATCAAATTTAGACACACAGATATACAATCGGTATTAATGTCAGATGAATTTTTATTTATATGTCAATATACATAAGTATCGCCTTCGTCATCTGCACCATCAAGCATCACTCGATAAAACACATCACTTCCCGTCAACCTAGTGATGAAACAAGAGGGGAAATATACATGGAGAGGGTTAAGCTGTAGTTTGGTAAGTGATATATATTTGTTTTACCACAAACTCAAATCATTCACGAATAATACTAATATAACTATGGTAAACGTATAGTCGTGTGTCACCTGCAACCAATAAGTTATTCAAACCATACAACAAATATGATTATCTCCTGAAAAAAGGCGTTGGTCCAGTACAATTACAGTGTTTAATGGTACATACAAGGCCAAGCCCGCTCTATTGAATTAACACATGGATGAATCACAAAATGAGCGCGGTTCCATATTTGGCTTACAGACACATTTTCGTACTGTAACATGCACCGTAGAAAAAATACTTACATGATTCAATGATCTTGTTACCATGATAACCAATAGAAGTCATAACCAATAGTCAAAAAAATTGATAACGATCACAATCAACTGTCCATACACCCACGCGAGCATGTTTGTACGTCAAAGCATTCAATACAATTCAAGTAGGGACGTCACATCAAAATGTTGCCCACACGTCACCCAAGAACCCCAATAAAACCAAAGTCGATTATCGTTTAAACGCTATTGCATCCAGATTCAATCTGGGACAACAGAGTACTAACCGGTAGTAGTGGTGGACATTTAACCGACTTAACTGATTTAATCGACATACACCGAATAGACTTAATCAATAAATAATGTTAATCGACGTCATTGGTTAATCGATCGACCGTAACCGAACATTTTCAGTTCAATTAATGGTTAATGATAATTTGGTCATCGGTTAATTGTTAACCGACCATAATATTTTTATGTTTAACACAACAGGTAGGGAGCCCAATCAATATTAACCCATACCTGTTACCAAACCATTAATATTTCGCCCCTACCTTGACTGCTCATGAAATAAAATATAGCGAGAGCCTCAAAACCTTAGATCTATTAATTGAAAATATTAATCTTCAAATTTCATCAAAACCCAAGATCAGTTGATCCACAATAGTCTCCGTGATGCCAATGAGTGTTTGCCTTCGATTTTTGCAGAAAGCATGTCGTTGAGAAGGAAGGAAAGCATGTCAGTAATTGTTGACTTTGTTTGTTATATTATTTTACTATGTTGTTGTTCTTTGTATGTAAACTAAAATATTGATTTGGATTTGAGTAGATTAATGCGTTGAATTTGTTCTTCTGTGTTGTTGTAAACTAAAGTATTGACTGAGATGGATAATGCACAGTTGCTTATTGGATATTGTTTCCAATTTTATGGGGAACATGCACAGTTGATTATTGAATGTGGTTAAATTGAAATTTGAATTCCAAACATATTTTCTTGTTTCTTGTCCACACCTGCTTGTATGTTAGTTGCATATATGTGTTAGTTCAATGTCCTAACTGAAATAGAATGAAATTAACATGGTTTCTAGTGGAACGTTGTTTACAAAATGGGATTTTCTCCCCTCCCTCACTTAGCACAGATGAATTGAAAGTTACAATGCTAAAAACTAGTTGAAAATCAAATGAAAATTGAAACCAAATGAATTGAAATACTGAAAGATATGTTAACGGAATCAAATATGCAAATGGATTTTTAATATACTGAATTTGACAAGTTGTAATATCGAAGTTTCAATAGATTTAATATTTTTTGGCTATCATAGTTCAGTCCAGCTTAATGAACTTGATTGTTCCCTTATATTAAATTTTTTTTGGTTGATGTTTATTTGAACCAGGCTTATTTCTGCACTTACATCAAATTTGTTGAGACTTCTGAACTTGGAAATACCAAGACACGCTAATTTGTAATGTCAGAGTGAACACAGCACATTCAAAAAACTTTTTCGATAATTGTGAGCTTGCTGCTTTATTATGAAGTTTGATGTGAAGTAGATCAAGGAAATTACATGCTATTGTTGGCAATGTCTTGATAGACAGTGACTCTTTTGATCAACAGGATCATCATTTTTGTACTGTAAATATCATGTTTAATTACTATTTTAGTTTTATGGGATTATAGTTCCACTACCTACTAGTTGATAACATGTAATGACTGTACATTACATTGAAGCGGTACATATGGTAATACTATATGTGCATGTATTGACATAGCTGAGGAATTGTCAATTCAAA
Organism: Allium cepa; assembly: GCA_030765085.1. Taxonomy (NCBI): domain Eukaryota; kingdom Viridiplantae; phylum Streptophyta; class Magnoliopsida; order Asparagales; family Amaryllidaceae; genus Allium; species Allium cepa. Next base: position 390,098,558 of record CM060932.1, on the reverse strand, counting down.
TTGCTCAATATGATTGATATAGTGACTTGTAATATGTAAAATTTATGTATAGACGTATGTCTAATGCTTGTTACTTCTGACAAATAGGTAACAAGTAGAATTAGTCCAATCTAGATATATTTTTGTTGTCCTATAGGATTTGGAAAACACGCACACATTACTTGCATCGTCTTGAGTCCTGCAACTAGTTTGATATTGACCAATATGCTTATATGTATATATGTATGCATGCATGGGAAAGTCTATTTAGACACAATTGGTGACAAAAAAAATTTCCACCATTAGATTGCTTTTGAATTCCACCTTCTCCATAAAGAAAAAAAATCCAATGGTCCAGATCTTTTATGTCACCATTTTGTGTTTAATTTTGTGTTCAAATAGTCTGCACATATATGGGAAAGTCTATTTTGACACAAAATATTGACATAATTGGTGACACAAAAAATTTTCACCATTGAATTGCCCCTGAATTCCACCTTCATCATAAAGACAAAAAAATCCAGTGGTCACGATCTTTTGTGTCACCATTTTGTGTTCAATTTTGTGTTCAAATAGCAGGCTTATCTACCAGCATATCCGATGAATTTAATATATGAATCAATATTAATGAAACAAAATTGAATTTAATATGCAATTATTTATCTTTATATATTTATAGTGAATTTAAACACCATTTGAAGATTCGTTAGACAAGGATTTGATCAATGTTTTTTACCATTATCAGGTAGAAATAGGTAACCACGATTAGTTGGAAGAAGAAATAAATCACAACGATGAAGGGAATGAAGAAAAACTAATCATAGTAAGAATCTTATTTAACTTGCTTACTTTTCTTAGAATTTCTGTTCATAAACTTGCTATGACAGTGATCTTGGGGTCCTGCTTAATTGTCTCGGAATCTTAAGTCCCATTTGGTTTTTCGTTTTTAGTTTTGTGTTTTCAACTATAAAAAAATACGCATTTCTTATGTATTATTGCAAAACAAACAATTTGGAAAAATGGAATTAACATAGAAAATAGAAAACAAGTTTTTTTTTTTTTTTTGTGTTTTGAGGCATAACAAAAGGGCGGAAAACAATTCATCTCTTCCACTGCCTATCCATTGTCACAATGACTAAGAATTGTAAAATAAATTCTCGTATTTTCTTTGTATTTGCAATGCATGTTGAAAACAAAAAAAATAAAAAAGAAACCAAACTGTCCCAGAATCTTAGTTTATATATGTTTTTAAACATATGCATGCTTACTTGTTTAGTGCTTGTTGTTATTATGATATATTCATAGGTAATTTTATAAACATATGTTAAATTAGTTCATATGTTTTGATGGTTTATTAACTTAGGTTAATCGGTTAATCAATAAATATTCGTGATTATCCGCGTTTAGGAATTAGCGGTTTGGTTGGTAAGAACTGCCCAACTATATTTTGGGTTCGATTAACTTAACTATAGGATTTGGTCGGTTAATTAATCTAACAGTTCGGTTAACCAACTGTCCACCCCTAACCGGTCGGCCGGTTGGAGCCTATAAGCCGAAAGCATTACCGCTCTTTGTTTTTTCTTCAGTTCTTTCTTCTTTTTCTTACTTAATTATGATTTATTTTGCAAACTATTTTCTTTCAGATTTAAGTATGCTTCTTAACTCTTTCTTAACTTTAAATTCATCCAAAAGTTTGCATCGTTGTTTAAAAGTTGTTTAGAAAGCCAGAGTTCATAAAACTGGTTTTTAGAAATTCATAATATCAGTTTTCACCATATATACTTGAAAATACTTGTATAGTTCAATATAATTTCAAAATAAAACAATAATATGACCTGAAATACAATATAATATTTTATACAAAATTTTATTATATTTTTATATATTTATAATATATATTCTTCATGTAATCTAATTTCTTACCCAAAGCAGCATTTTTCAATATATTTCCAAATATTCCATATTAATTCAAATAAAATTCATAGTTATTCATGGTTGATCTCTGAAATACGTAAACTTACCTCTAAAACCTTTTTAATAAGTTTTGACATGATTTTTTATAGCATTTTCCATATATTACACATCGATATATCACAAAAGTTTATTTAAATATAAATTCTCTACTTCCCATATATATATATATATAATGAATATCAACATTGATATTTATTTAATAAACTTCAAATTCTATTCCTTATTATTCAAAATATTAAATCATACACTTCAATGTCATATAATTCAGTCATTTTAATATGAATTTAATCGATAGTTTTCTCATAAACATTCCAATATTCACTAAATTGATTGCTAATTTAACCAATATCAATAGTTTATTAATTCTACTGATTACCAATATCAAACCCTCATATTATATCATCATTAATTATTATCTGAAATAATTAGTGTTAACAAATTTCTTTATCAATCCCAAATATGCAAGATAAGGGAAGTTTAGTTTGGAATAAGGGCTTATATAGCCTTATACAAAGCTTGAGAGAAGTATGCAATATAAAATCCTAGTCCAAATCCCATAGAATGAAGCATGCATGTTTATAATCAATTACAAGAAATCACACATATCATAAGTCTAATAATTGGAGAAATTTCTTTATTTCGATTGAAGTATGCTATGCAATGTTTATTGTTCGAGTCCTTATGTGCAAAAAGTCCAAAAAGTACAATTACCTCTAAAATCCCTAATTCAATTTAAGCTTTACAGCTTTAAAATGTAAGAAGAGTGAGAAAAAATTCGCCTATTTCATGTTGCAACATGGGTCTTATTTATAGCCGTGTCAATCATGCGGGATGATTAACGTGTGTCTTGGCCTCGAATCTAAGGGTTTTGATTGCTCCACAATCAATAAAGCTTCATGAGAAATTTTGCATCATTTGCTTGTAGATTCTTGGCATCTTTCATATAGTAGTTGTTTGATGCTCTTGGTATTGTAGATACTCGCTACCCCTATGTATATTTTAAATATCAACCATATCCTTATATATTATAGCTATTTGACATCCCACAATACTATAGATGTTATTGCTTCATTGCTCATTGTAAAAATTTGACATCTTTCATATTGTTGATTTTGCAATCCTCTATAATGTAGATATCTGACATATTTCAATATGTTAATAAGTGCAATCTAATATTTTGCATCTCTCCTTCGTTATATGCTTTGCAACACTCTATACTATTAGAGGCTCGGCACCATTTAGGAACCCAACATCTCTTCTATGCTTGTTATCTTCTTGAGTATACATCTTCTTTTTATTGTGGAGGGTCGGCATTCCTTTTGTTTCATTTAGGTTTGATAACCTGTGTGTTGTAGAAGCTCAGCATCCTAGGTTCCTCCAGGCTTGTCGTAGTTCGACGCCTCCAAACACTTATTGGTTCGACACCTTATTATGGGATATGTTTGATAATGCTTTTAGTTGTTAAGACTTTCCACTTTCTTACTAGGTCCTCATTCGATATCCTTTTTGTTTGTCAATTGCTTGGAATTCGACGTCTTTAGAGATTCGCCATCCCTTCTTAAACATTCGATACGTTTGATTGTAGAGGTCGATATCTTCCTGGGGTTGCTTAAAGTTCGATACCCCTTAGTGAATGCTTGATTTCTCTGCCTTCATCACACCCGACACCTTGAATTTCGATATGTTCTTCGTTGATGTTCGACACCTTTAGTTGTAGCAACATTTACCCCTTTGTATAAAAGAGTATTGTACTTTAGTATATTGTAGACATTTCAGGATACTGCCTTGATAGTAACGTTACTGCCTGTTGGTATTCTATTTGATCTCGTCCATCCATTTAAACTGAAATTAATGTTTTACATTGCTGCCTTTTCTCCCTATAAATATCCGTCTCTTTCTTCTTCTTCAACTTTCACCTGCAGTTTAAACTCGACAAAAACAATTTTCATTTCCTCATTTAAATAACTAAATCCTCGATCTCTACTACATTTAAGCTCGATTTCAAGGAACGACTTCTACTTTTAATCAACTTAATCAAAAAAAGAAGGGAACTTCGATTATGAAATTAGGGTTTTAAGATGTTGGGTTTATTACTTAGATCCAAATATCAATTATAGTATAACAACAGCTAGATAATTTAACGGCTATTGTAAATTTGACTGTACTCTAAAAGTTCGATAATTATAATATATTTTCTGAAATTTTTATGATGTTCAAATAATTACCTATTTAGAAACTCGACAGTTTAATTATTGTTAAAATTTGGTAACTTGTTACCAATTAGTTTCTAGTTCATGAATTCATCATTGATTTTGAAAGTCAATAGCTGATTTGTAATTTGGTATCTCTTTAAGGCCTTTTTAAATTGCTACAAATTCGACAATTGTTTAGAGATCAGTATCTATTTAGGAATACGATAATTGGTTATGAGCCCGACAACTTGTTTGAAAGATTGTTGTTTAGTTACAAATTTGTTAACTTCATGCCAAATCGCTATCTCTTTATAAATTCGACAATTAATTAGAGAGTTGTTATGTAGGTTATAATCTTTATGTCGTGTTTATGTTTAATGCCTTACTATAGATTCAGAAAGTAGTTATATTCACGAGCTATTCATGCATTCGGGATCTTACAAACTCGATAATTTGCCGAAGCATTTTTGAATAATTCTAAATTCATTTTATTATTTATGAATTTAACATTAGGTTATCAGTACAACACTCCAGTATAATCTTAATAAGGTGTTATATGCATGGTACCTTGATTGGACTCTAATGGATAGTCATGGATTCAACATCTAGTCATAAATTCAACAATTATTAATGAGTTTTCAATTGGCTATAAATAATTCAAATATCTATAAACCCAATATCATGTTATTGGTTTGATACCTATAAATGTCTTAGTGAATTATCGAATTGTTACAAGTTCTATAGTTAGTCTTGGTTTTGGCATGAACTAAATTGTTAGTTTTTTCTAGTATTCATTGGTTAGGCATTTAATTACTTATCCTTAACATCTTAAACTCTTTTGATAAAATATGTAATACTCCACTAATCTTGGGCAATACCATTAAAATGATAAATAGCTGGCAAACAATTTGGTAAAGGCCCCAAAAATTCTCTGACTTAAGAGAAAGGAGACTACAGAATCGTTCCACCTCTTATTACTTCTCAAGATGAAGTTAACGCCATCCTTTGTCAATTTGGCATTACTGATGTTGAGCCCAAAGTAACGGGCCTATCTGGAAGGATAAATAATCCTTGGAAGGTTTTTTGCCTTTACTTCGATAAATAGGGTATGTGAATACGACATGCGAGGCAATGCCAAGGTAGATATACCATTTGCTGATCTGGATTGGTGGTAACGCATAGCAGCTATTACGGCCCACCTCGAGACACACGCCCAAATCAAAGGTGCACCCAATTAAATTACAATGTAATAGAATGGTATCGAAGATATGTGTCCGACCGGAGGAATGAACTTACTTGGCCCGACATGGCTTCTGTTTTAGTCACATCTAACCCGACTCATGAGAGTCAAGGCTACATAAATACCTCATACAGAATCGTCGCTAAATTATCCTACTTCGGTTTGGAGTCTCCTCCACGTACACGGTTGTTAAAGTGGTTTTCGGTATTGGCAGAAAGTATGAAAATATCCGATCCTAGTCTCTTTAACAACCAAACTCTTAATTCACACCGTGGTCATTTTATAAAATCGCTTTTGTATTCATTTTAAACAATTCATACTTCATATCAAAATCATGTTCTTTCAAAAACATATCGCTTCCGAAATCATATTCACTTCCGAAATCACATCACTTTCGAAATCATATTCACAAATAGTTTAAACCATCATGTCAAAATATTAATATTTAAATCCATTAAATCTAAATCATAACAGTTCTAACTTACATAGTTTAAACGTTGAAAGTAGTTTTATATTTTTTTTCTAAATAGTTACAAATTAAAAATTGTTCATATTTAAAATAGATTATAAATTAAAATAGTTCATATATTAAAATAGTTTATATATATTAAAAAAAATTAGTTTCCTCCAATTTCACAAATCGATTCTAATCAACTTAAATTCCAATATTCAATTTAAATCAATCCCAGTTCAACAATTTTAATTTAAAAGGTTAATGATTCAATTCATATTCTCAATAAAACATTTTAATTTATATCGATTTCAGATCCTGGTTTGAACTATTACTTCAATTCTAATAGGGTTCAAAGTTTAAATATCCAAACATTTACAATATAAGTTTCATTTATATTTCAACATTTAACTTTAATTTTTATTCAAATTGGAAATATACTCACTTAATCAATTTTTATAACTATTAAATAAAATCTCAATTTATAAATTGAAATCACTATTAAATATTCAGTCTCGATTTTATTTAAAGTTGAGAATATTCATTTAATCACATTTTATCAAATCAAGTTATAAATCATACCTTTTAAAATCAATAAGTTCAAATAGATTCTTATTTAAATTCAATTATTAACCAAATTAAATTCCAAATCAACATTAATTTATCTTCCCGCCCTTTATTATTTAAGTTATCAAAAAATCTATTTTTTTATAATATTAATATTAATTTAAACAAATGCTTAAACATATTATATACTAATTAAATTAAATTTTATTAAATTAAATCTTATTATTAAATTTATTTTATAATAAATCTTATTTTATATATATTTAAAATAATAAAGTTATAAGTAAAATCTTAAAATTTATATTTTCCAAAACTAACTTATAAATTAAAATTTAAAAACATATTATTTTAAAAATCTAAATTTTTATACATATATAAAAATAGCATTTATATGTCATATTTGAAAAATCAATATTTAGTAAAACCCATATATTTTCTTTCAAACTTTGAAAATCATTTTCAAAATATAGAGCAATGGTGTCCGTATATAAATTTTCTATCCTACAGTCAAGTGATATGGATATTTATCATTTCAATCTGCAAATTAAAAATTTACGGATATATATCATTTCAACCGCAATCCCAAAATTCAAATCATTGAAAATCACTTGGGTTTATCATTTTAACCCATAACGATTATCCCTTAATTTATCAGATCATTCAGATATGTATCGTTTCAACCCATAGGAATTTCTAAACAAATAGGTAACTTGCAGAGTGAAAATAAATATGATAATAGTATAACATATCAACAACAGGCACATACCATCAGTAACAATTTAAATATAATATATACAATAGGTTATGGTGTCATATGTCATAGGTAAACAATTGCAGATAATGGCATATCATATTTAAAAATTATACAACTTAACGATTCAAATTTAATAACATATTTCAATCATCATTTCATGCGAATTAATTTTCTAAATATTAGAATGTTAATCGTGAGTAATTGCTGACCTTCAGTGGCTAGAGAACAATGAAAAAGAAAAACAATGGGCATGGATACGCATACGGATACGCAAGCAACACAGCACCATAGCTAGAGCTGCTACTGTAAATCTGGACAACAAAGAAACAAGGCAAAGCACAATGAACTGGATTTGATGAAGATCAATTATATAAGTGAACTTGTACATATAAACTATATATATGTCATATTTTAATTTAAACACATATTAGATTAATATATATATATATATATATATATATATATATATATATCAAAAATCATTGTTTAAATTAAAAACATATAACAAAATTTAACATAAACCATTTCATTATACTTGAAACCAAAACTCATGTATATACTTATATATATAAACTTACAGATCCTACATATCTTATATAAACCAATATATATATATATACACACACACAAACAGATCATATATAGATATATAACTAATACAAATTTATATATACAAACAAACAAATTTGTATTACTCATATAAACATATATTAATAGCTCAACAAATCAAATAGATAACTTATACACTATAAACAGCTTTACATATTTATAAATATATACAACCAAAAAAATTAATATTTAATAAACAAATATTTACCTAAGCATAAACATATAGATATAAAATAACTTGCGTAAACTTTATATACAAAATAACATATATATAACTTGCATAAACATATAGATATAACTAACACACACACACACATATAACTTCTTTTATAATATAATATATTATAGCCATTTACATACTGCAACCTATAATAATATATATACCTTCATATATTTACAACTTCTATCAAACGGTGAAAGGTCAGGCAAGGTGGCGGTGATGTGAGAGCCTAGAAATGGCTGCAGGGTGGTTGGCGCATGCTTGGGATGATTCAGTGGCGGACTATGGTTTGTCAGGTGAGGGGTTTCGATTGAAGATGGAAACGTGGCAGAGGCAGGCTTCAACCGCTGGAGGGGTGCTGCGTAGGTCGAAGGAGATGAGGGTGCAGTGTTGATGGTGGTGGCAAAGGAAGAGTGTGGTCGGGTTCGGTGAAGGGGAGGTTATAGCAATAGAGAGAAGGCGGGGGAGCTGAGGTGGGAAAGGTGGTGAGTTTCACGTCAGTAGGCTGTTGCTATAGGCGAAGTGGGGGTCGATGATTGTTGCCGTGGAGATGGAATGGCAGATCTGGTTGTTCGGGTTTGAGGAGGAAAGCACGGTCGTGGAAGTGAAGGGTTGTAGCGAATAGATGGCTTGCGGTGTCGGTTCCAAATAGAAAGGAGGGGTGGACTGGAGTGGTTGTAAACGAACTGCCATGGGTAGATTGTGACGGATAGGAAGGAGAACATGGGTTATGGGTAAAGGAGATGTTCTTGAAAGAAATGCAAGCTTTAATAAGTATATTATTTTTATATATTTTTCTATCAAAAGAATGAACATGTTAAAAGTGAACAAACCAAAAATAAAATGAAATAGTGGGATACCTAAGAGTCAAAAGCTAATTTTCTGGGATATAAAAAGGCTAATGACTATCGGTATAGCACGGTGGACATATGAAGGGAAACAAGGAAACCAACAGGTTTAAAACAGGTACCAAAACGATCAGTTGTTTGCTCGATTTTTGCCACGTACCGAAAGCCGAAATTGACAAATGAATATACTACGGAGATCAGCACGACGGGATGAACAGAACGGTTCTTAGATATCAGCGATACAACCATCCTATCAAAAGTCGATATTTCGCTGCTAAACTACTGCTAATTCACCGAAAATAAGACAAACGGAGCTAGAGCGGTCCAAATTTGGCAAAACGAAATATGACGCCTCACTTAGAAAACGGTTTACATTTTTATTATGTAAAAATATTCAGATTTTGTAAACAATTTATTTTCATCAATTTAACTGATTTTAAATTGAAATTGAAAATTACACAACATAACCAACATCTATATTTTCCAATAAAAATTTACCATTTGCAGTGTTTAAATAGACGTATTCCAAATATCAAATTTTCATTGCCAAATTTAATTATTTAATTTGAAGCAAAATTTCAGTTAATTACGTTATAAAAACCGTTAAAATTTATGGGTCGTTACACTCTCCCCCACTCAAAACTTTTTGTCCCCGAAAAGGAACAAGATAGGAGAATAGAAGCAACCAAAAAGAAAGATATATTTGAAATACAAAGTAGCAAATAAAACAATTAATTTAAAACCATATGAATTTTATTAATTTCAGAGTATTTGATTTTCAACAAATTTGGTTTAAATCCATTTTATTCAATCAATAAATATTCATTGTATTCACATTTGATTGATTCCAATTCGATGTGTTTTCATTCAGTTGATTTATTTCCAATTTATTAAGATTCATTACAAATTTTCTTTCAAAACAAATTTATTTTATTTAATCCATTTAACATTACTTAAGTTGATTCCACTTATAGTTCAATTTCAACTATTCCTAAATTCATAAACTTTTATTATAACTACCAATTTTTTTTATGAATTCATTCTAGGAACATTTTCTTTCATATATTTTATATTATATATTATTCAGTTACATTCAAATTTTTTCTAGTTAAGTTTTTTTAACTACCCGTAAATTTTCGATAATAAAATTTGTTATTTTAACAAGATTTTGTAATTTAATTCAGAAAAAATAACTTTATTATTTAATATTGAAATGAACGCAAAAATTAAATATAGCAATGGTAATTAAAACTAATTATTAACAATCTGAATAAGATTCTAATAAATGAAGTAGTGAAAGTGTTATACCTGGTTATAAATTGAAAATGAGAAAATAAAAGTAAGTATTGAATTAATTAATGAAATAACACATTGTTAACAGTAATTGAATGTAAATTAAAGTAATAATGTTAATGCAAGTTAATAAATAATTAATTTAGTGCAATCCCAATTTATTGAAACCAATTGTAAGATTATAATTGATTGTAGTTAGTAAATTGAAAAATAAATTCAAATTTATATTAATTGATGAAATAATACGCAGTAAACCGTAATTTGATAAAATCAATGTTAGATAAGTAATTTTATAATATTTGTAGGTTGATAATAAAGTATAAATGAGATTAAATTAGGCAAATGGTGATAAACATTAATTGTTTACCCATTTATTTAATTTATTGAATTAGATCTAAATCCATTGTAACTAAACGTAATTAAAAACTACGTTAATATGAATTTAGTTGATGACTGTAAAAATATTAGGGTAATTGGATATATACTAATGTTAAATTTATCCATAAGATGATGATTGATTGTACAAAGAGATTGAATACAAATTTTATTAATTTAATTGAAATAGAAAAAATATATAATTTAGTTGAATTTACTTAAATTGAAGGTAAACACTATAAATTTTGCAATAAATCCTTATTTGATTGATATGGAGATTTTGATTAATGAATTATAGTTTATTTGTAATCAGGAATGATAGAAATGGTAAATAATTAAATTTGAATTGAAGAAGTGATTAATTAATTTAATATTAAATTATTAATTAACTGGAAAATAGCCATTTTGGCCACTGACTCAGATTTCGACGAAACCAATTTCATCAGATCCGTAATGATGAATTATTGTAGGATTCAAGTTTCGTAACGATCGGACTTGTCGTTTGATCGTACGAGCTCGAAACGCCTAGAAACCCAAACCAAATCCGATTTGTTATTTCTTTTCTCTAACCTACCTATAAATATCCAGTTATAAACCCTAGCAGCCTTTCTATTCCTCATTTCTGTACGTACAATTCTTTCTGTTGCTTCTCTTTCTCAATGGCAGACAAATTCTCAAGTACAAATTCAATTGCTATTCAAAATCAAATCAAAAAAATTAAACTCCTCCAAACTATATCGAAAAATATATGGATTTGAAGCTCTCAACGAGCACAAGTCAAATATGTTATTTGTTCTTCAATTTGAGTTTCGATGTGGCCGGAAATCAATGAAATATTCATGGCCGTTCATCGAGCCTTCATCAATCATCGACTGATCGTCAAATTAACTGTACCAGGCTGTGGAGAGCGATGAATGGAGTGCATTCGAAGTGGTCGTTTGGAGATTCAACGGCTAGATCGCATATAGAAATTCAATTAGGTCAAAGAATTGGGTGCGGCGGCTGCCTTATCGGCCGTTTCTGGTCGGCGTTGGTCGCTTGGGGGAAGGTCTCTAGGCGGAGGCGACAAGCCATCGAGATGGCATGGTCAACGTTCAGGCGGCGCGACGCTAGGCTTGGCCGCGTGCGTTCGATGTTGGATGGGTAGGCTCGATCGAACGATGTTGGGTTGGCTAGGTTTCGGTGCGTGGAAGATTGGTGAGGGTCCCTTTTTTATTATTTAACTTTATTTGTTTTAAATTGAAATCATATCGTTCTAATCGCAATAACTTTTACGTACGAGGCCCGTTTCACGTGCGGTTTTCTTCGCTAGGATCGTATTGAAATTTCGTACATTTGGTGCTGGTTTGAACGAATTCTGAGACCGTTTGAATTTTGGGTATAAATTGGATTTAAATTCAAAAGGTGAGCATTTTAACCCACTCACAACTTCTAAAATTTATTATGTTTGTTAAATTGATTTATGATGTGATTAGAGATTTATTTATGACTGTTTGACATATTTTGAATCATCATCTCAGTTTATTTAAATTTATTTGGATAAAATAGTTATTTAATTTGTTTTTGAATATAACTGCCAGTTAATACCTGTTATTTACTATATTGATGTTATTGATTGAATTGGATGATGATTGTGATAAATGTTTGATGATTGATATTGGATGAATGGATGTTGTATTTTATATTGTTATGAGATGTACGTTGTTATGGATTTTATTTCATTTGGGATTGCGATTTGAAATAATATATAACCGTATTTATATTTTAAATTACGGATTGAAATGATAAATATCCGTATCACTTGACCATAGGATAGAAAATTATATACATACACCATGGTCTACATATATAAATATTTTGGAATGATTCTACGGTTTTGTAGAGAAATATATGGTTTTTGATAAATAACAATTTTAGATATTATATAAATGTTATTTTATCCTTGATTTAAGCTATGTGTAAATTTGTTTTGATATAGCATAAGTTGATAATAAAGTTTGATTTTATTGAAGATAATATGGTTAAGTATTTAAATTATATTTTATTATGGAGTTTATAATGATTGAAATAAAGTAAGGTTAGAAGATATATTTGAGATTTATTTGAAATTGAATTTATTTAAGAATTAAACTTAAATAAGTTTGATGTGAAATTTATTAGACTTGAATTTTTAGAAGGTATGATTTTTATAACTGGATTTTGGTTTAAGGTGAATCAAATGAATATTTCAAGTATAAATAAATTGAAGGAAATATTTAGTTATTTGTAATTTGAGTTTTATTTAAATGATAATGGATTTATTATGTAAAATATTTCAAAACTAAATAATAGAAAATTGAATTGTTGGATCGTAATTACCAAACTTAGTTTTGAAATTGTTGAATACTTAAAGTTGAAATATATTGAATTGAAATGGTTTATTCTGTGGATCAAATCTGTTTTGAAATCGATATAATTTGGAATAGTTTATTTGAAACTGAATCATATTGGAATTTATGATTTGGGATTTTGTTAAATATAAAATTTTGGAATTCTAGTTGTTTTGGAATTAATTTGCGAAATTGAAGAAGCTATTTATTATATAAAGTACTTTAATATTTGAACCATTTAAGTGATGAAAGTTATGTTTCAAAGTTACGAGTTTCAAAGTATTATGATTTGAAAGTGTTATAATTTCAAGTGTTTGGTTCGAACCGTATAACTTTGGAAGTGCTATGATTTTGGAAAAAGGATATACTTAAAATAAAAATGATATTATATTGATTTGGGTTTTTATAAAAATGATATCATATTGATTTGGTTTTGAAGTGGAAATGATATCATATTTATGGGGTTTTGAAATGGATATTATATTATGGTTTTGAAGTATAATTATTTTGAAATAATCACGGTGTTATAATAACGTTTGGTTGTTAAAGAGTCCGGGATTGGAAGTTGTCATACTCTCTGCCAACTCCGAAAACCATTTTAACAACCGTGTATGCGGTGAAGATTCCAGAATGAAGTAGGATGGTGGCGGCGTTTCCTTTGAGGTATATACGTGGACCCGACTCCCGTGAGTTGGCATAAGGTGGCTAAAATAGGAGCGATCGACGGGCTAAGAAGGTAGCACCTTTTATCGGACACACTCCTTCGATACCATTCTATTACTTTGTGATTGATTGGAGCCCTTTTGATTTTGAGGGTGTGGCTCGAGGTGGGCGGTAATAGCTGCTACGCGTTACCACCAGTCCGTAATCGTAATTGGTATATTTACCCTGGCATTTCCTAGTTGTGCTGTGTTACCTACCCTAGCGTGCCTTGTACAAGTTTGATTTGTGTTGTACCTATGGAGTGTCCTCTGGTAGCCTCCCGATCAGGAGGTATTATGGTACTGTATAGACCACTGGCACTATTTATGTGTTAAGGGGAATATTGGGTGACTCCTTAACGCTATTTAAAAGTAAGTTTATTTTACTAATAGACATTATTATGACAGCGAAATATTACTATATAGTAAATAGTTTAACGGATCCTTAGGAGATGTGAATCCCGAGCATCTCTTAAGTTACTGCACTCACGTTTGACATTGGATAGGAGATGTCAAATCCCGTAAACATCTCTGACACCGTTCTACTCATATTATTTATCATTGATTTAACTTGCATAAGATCTTTTTGTTCTAACTCGAGTGTTTTGTCTTTTCAATTTGCTCGGGTCAGTCTGAGCTTTTCAGGATTTGAATACTTTATTTCTGGAGGACGAAGAAGAAGACTATATTATTATTATTTATTATATTATTCCACTACATTCATACTGTTCCGCTGCATTATTTATTATTCTCTGGTATATGTAACTCTGATATGTGTTGTATAAGTAAAACCAAATGTTTTGTAAAACAGCTTCATGAACTGTTATTTGATTATTATATTTTGTCTTTCCGTTGTGAGATTCTGTTTTGTTTTATATTTTTCTCTGCTTTCCTTATTTACCCCAATGACAGTCCGCTCTTTTGTACGGTTTAAGTCTGATGTGTGTGGTTTATCGTCGATTAAAACATACAAAAAGGCGGGAAGCTACAGTTTTATTAATACTTTCTGTATGTAACTGAATACTATACAAATTACCCTTTTATTTACAATATTTTATTAAGCAATAATTTAGTTTGAACATTTCTATTACTTAAGTTTCTCTTGTATGATCTTCAATTACGTATTCACATTAACATTTTAACTTTTGAATATTTCACGTAAGTTATACATGTTATAGAATGCAATGGAGTATTATACAAATAAGTTTTATCCTAGTTAATTATTTCAAGTTGTTAAATTCTCTTTCTCTCTTTTATCTCCAATTATTCAAAATTTTGCTTCATTTTAATAATTGAAAATCATCACTTAACATAGAACTTGAGAGTAAATTCCCGGTTTCACTTCAAACTATTTTGAAATAAATATATTCAAACATTTTATACATCAAATCATATTCAAGAAATTAAAATCAAATCTATTTCCTAAAACAAAAGGGTAGCAAAGCTACTTAGTGGCCTCTCCACTTTGAGACTCGAAAATGAATGTCGATGATGTTGCAGTCATCACCGGAATTATTTTCCAATGACATAAGGGAGAGTACTAACTTACTTTTAAAATTCTTTGGAAACAATTTCCATTAAAAGTACCTTCAAATAATGTATTTTCTCAAAACTTGAAAAACAAATTCCAAAAAGCACCGAAAATTTAATTCTCAAATCCTTATTTTAAATTTATTTCATTTGCAATTCAGATTTATAAACCATGTTTGAACAAACTCATTACCTTATAATATATAACAATAGTTAATGGTTTAGAAATGTTGACAACAGTAAATGATAATCTAGTATTATCATTTCTAACAACCAATTCATTTAACTATCCAATTTTAGAAAACTACACTTTTATATAAAATATAATCATACAAATATTATTTCATGTACCAATTTTGAAAACAATATTGCATCAGTTAGCTTTGTTCAAGTGTTTTGGAATTCCTATCGATTGTGTTGGCTAGACGAACCAATCGAAACCCAAAAATTCAAACATAAAAACTCAAACAACGCAATATAAACATTTTGGTATTAATTACAAATACTCCCTCACGAGATGATTCAAGAATGAATTCTAGAACAAAAATAGGGATTCAAATTTAGAGGGACCCAAATCGAAGAAAAATCTAACTACGAAGATTGGTTCGAAAGGAAGATAAGATAATTAAATTATAAAAGAGGAAAGATGGGTAGGCTTATATAAATCATGGGTGACCTTAACCGGGTCAACCGAGACTTAGAAAAACGTGAATATCATCAAAGAAAATCAAGACAAACTGTTTGAGAACATCGCGGAATACACGATTCATGGGATCAACGAAGAAGGTAGGAGCATTGGTTAATCTAAAGGGTATGGATAACCATTTATAGAAATCATTTGTTTGGGAGGAAGATAATGTCGAGCTCCGGAAATAAGATCGATATGGAATTCAATTTCCCGCTTGGGAGGAGGGGTGACTTCACTAAGCATCAAGATAATCCCTAACTATCGGTGTGAGTACCAGATCACTAGGCTAAGAATCGAGCGAAAGATAAAGTTGTCCACTTAATCCAGAGGCACTGAACATTCGATCACAAGAGGATTACCTGGCCGTCTACTAGAGAATCGGTTCGGGCTTTTCAAGAAATGATAGCATCATAACCAAGGACGTAAAATTCTCTGGTGAATCGACGTCTGTTGCAAAGGAGTTGCACCCCTTTACGAACCAGACTAAGATTGGCGGGACTACCGATGGGATTAGTTACCGAGGTCAATAGAAATGGACCTATGGGATGCTCCAGTGTCAAAAGGACATGAATAGGAAGAGACGAATGGATTTCAGAACAAAAGGAAAAGTCCTAAAATTCGAAGAAAACCCTAATCAACGAGGAAGATATACAAGCTCGAACGAAGGTCATTCTGTAATTAATTTTACTCCATATGCTAAGTTTTATCTAAACTAGAGCTCTATTACCACTTGTAGCGAGCTGGTATTTCGAACCGTTCAAATCGACAATTATCCACACATGTCAGACTTGAATTGATCAAAATAACAGATTGTTAATTTATTTTTGACAAAACTCCGCATATACAGTAAATAAAATCAATCACAGAATCTCAGACACAAGGCAACGTAACAATAAGCAGCGAAATAGATAAATAGTAGTTCATGAAGCTACTATATAAACATCATAGTTAAAACAAAATGCAATAGAAATCTCGAATACATAGAAGTCTAAATAGATAGTCAAATGATAAAATCTGAATATAAACAACTGGTGTCAACGGAATAACTGAAAGCTGAATAGATATAGTTGGATCTCTAAGTGAAGCTCCAAACTCCAAAGGCGAGTCTCAAATGCTATGACACTCAGTCTAACTCGAGCATAAAGAAAACATAAAACACTCGAGCCGGGATTAACATTCTTATAGTAGTAAATTCAGCTCAAGTGAAATGTCAACTGAAATACAAATAACTCAAAGGATGTTTGGGATTTCTATCTTCTAAGGATCCGTGGAACTATCTACTACGTAGTAATAAATGCTATTATAACATGTCTATCAGTAAAGTAGAGCATTAAAGTAGCGTTAAAGCGTCACCCATATTCCCCTTAACACATTTTATGTGTTCCCGTAGTCTATACAATGATGTAAGCTCCATCAAACCGATGGTTTACCCATATGACACCCTATAGGTACGCTACAAAAAAAAACTCTTAGAAGGCGCGATAGGGCATGTGAACACAGTACGCGAGGAAATGCCAGGGTATACCATTTGCGGATCCAGACTGGTGGTAACGCATAGCAGCTACTACCGCCCACTTCGAGTCACACTCCCAAATCAAAGGTGCACCTAATCAAATCACAAAGTAACATAATGGCATCGAAGACATGTATCCGATTGGAGGAATGACCTCGTCCGGCATAGCTCCTGTTTTAGTCACATCTAAGCTGACTCACGGGATTCGGGGCCACGTAAATACCTTATATAGAATCGTCGCTAAATCATCCTACTTCGTTTTGGAATCTCCTCCATGTACACAATTGTTAAAATGGTTTTCAGTAATGGTAGAGAGTATGACAATATTCAATACCAGTCTCTTTGACAACCGAATGCTTAATTCACACCATGATCATTTTATAAAATCACTTTTATATTCATTTTAAACAATTCATACTTCATATCAAAATATCATTTTCTTTCAAAAACATATCGCTTTCGAAATCATATTCACTTTCGAAATCACATCACTTCTAAATCATGTTCACAAATAGTTTGAACCATAATGTCAGAATATTAGTATTTAAATCCATTAAATCTAAATCATAACAATTCCAACATGCATAGTTTAAACATTGAAAATTGTTATATACATATATGTATTTAAATAGTTATAAATTAAAAATAGTTCATATTAAAATAGTTTATAAATTAAAATAGTTCATATATTTAAATAGTTTATATACATTAAAAATAATAAAATTAGCTTCCTCCAATTTCACAAATCGATTCATATCAACTTAAATTCCAAGATTCAATTTAAATCGATCCCAGTTCGATAATTTTAATTTAAAAGGTTAAAGATTCAATTCATATTCTCAATAAACCATTTCAACTTATATCGATTTCAAATCCCGGTTTGAACAATCACTTCAATTCTAATAAGATTCCAAGTTTAAATATCCAAACATTTACAATATAAGTTTCATTTATATTTCAACATTTGACTTTAATTTTTATTCAAATTGGAAAATATTCACTTAATCGTTTTTTTATAACAATTAAATAAAATCTCAATTTATAAATTTGAATCAATATTAAATATTCAGTTTTAGTTTTATTTAAAGTTGAGAATATTCATTTAATCACTTTTTATCAAATCATGTTATAAATCATACCTTTTAAAATCTCAAAATCAATAAGTTCAAATAGGTTCTTATTTAAATTCATTTATTAACCAATTTAAATTCTAAATCAACATTAGTTTATCTTCCCGCCCTTTATTATTTAACTTATCAAAAAATCAATTTTTTATAATATTAATATAAATTTAAATAAATGATTAAACATATTATATGCTAATTAAATTAAATTTTATAAAATTAAATCTTATTACTAAATTTATTTTATAATAAATATTATTTTATATATTTTTAAATAATAAAATTATAAGTAAAATCTTAAAATTTATATTTTCCAAAACTAACTTATAAATTAAAATTTCGAAGTCATATTATTTTAAAACATAAGTTTTCATACATATTTAAAAATAGCATTTATATATTATACTTAAATATCAATATTCAATAAAACCCACATATGTTCTTTCAAATTTTGGAAATCATTTCAAAATATAGACCAGCGGTGTCCGATTATAAATTTTCTATCCTATAGTCAAGTGATACAGATATTTATCATTTTAATCCACAAATTAAATATTTACGGATATATACCCACAATCCCAAAATTCAAATCAGTAAAAATCGCTTGGGTTTATCATTTCAAGCCATAACGATTTTCCGTTAATCTATCAGATCATTAGCGTATGTATTATTTCAATCCATAGGAATTTCTAAACTAACATGGAACTTGTAGAGTGAGAAAAAATATGATAATAATATAACATATCAACAATATCAATAATAATTTTGATATAATATATACAATAGGTTATGTTGTCATATGTCATACGTAAAAAATTGCAAATAATGGCATATCCTATTTAATGATTAAATAACTTAACAATTCAAATTTAATAGCATATTTCAAATCGTTATTTTATTGTAATTAATTTTCTAAATATAAGAATGTTAATCGTGAGTGATTGCTTACCTTTCGTGGCTTGAGAACAACGGAAAAGAAAAGCAACGCATATGGATGCGCACACGGATATGCAGCGATACAGCGCTACAGCTAGAACTGCTGCTGTAAATCTAGACTGCGGAGAAGTAAGGCAAAGCACGATGAACTAGATTTGATGAAGATAAATTATATAGCGAATTTATATATATATAAACTATATATATATATATCATATTTTAATTTGAACGCATATTAGATTGACATATATATATATTTCAAAAATCATTGTTTACATTAAAAAATATATCAAAATTTAACATAAACCATTTCATTATACTTGAAAACCAAACTCATGTATGTACTTATATATATAAACTTACATATCCTTCATATCTTATATAAACCAATGTATATACAAAGAGATCATATATAGATTATAACTTATAAAAATTTATATATACAAACAAATAGATTTGTATTACTTATATAAACATAGATAAATAGCCCAACAGATCAAATAGATAACTTATACACTATAACAGCTTTATATAATTATGTATATATGTATACAATAAAAATATATTTAATAAACAAATTATTTACCTAAGCATAAACATATAGATAAAAACTAACTTACGTAAACTTTAGATACAAAATAACATACATACATACATATATATAACTTGCACAAACATATAGATATAACTAACACACACACACACATATACATATACAACTTCTTTTATAATATAATATTGTAGACATTTATATACTTTACCTATAATAATATATATACCTTCATATATATACAACTTCTATCAAATAGTGAAAAGCTAGGCAAGGTGGCGGTGATGTGAGAGCCTGGATATGGGTTGTAGAGTGGTTGCGGCGTGCTTGGGATGATGAAGTGGCAGACCGTGGTTTGTTAGATGAGGGGTTTCGGTTGAAGATGGAAACATGGCAGAGGCAAACTTCGGCCACTGGAGGGGTGCTGCATAGGTCGAGGTAGATGAGGGTGGAGTGTTGATGATGGCGGCAAAGGAGGAGGGTGGTCGATTTCGATGAAGGGGTGGTTATGGAAATAGAGAGAAGGCGGCGGAACTGAGGTGGGAAAGGTGGTGAGTTTCACGGTAGTAGGCTATAGCTATGGGCGAGATGGGGGTCGATGACTATCGCGGTTGTAACGACCCGGATTTTTGAACGGCTAATTTATAATATTTAAATTGGATTTAAATATTTAATTTGAACTTTAATTTGATCTTAATATGAACAGTTTGGTTTTATATGATAGAAAGGATTCATAATTTAAATATAACGACGTGTTGAATTAATTAATTGTTAAAATAGTTATTGAATATCGGGTAAAATATTAAAATTGGGGGTAGTAAGCTTGTTTAAAATATTTTGATGGCTTACAGAATTTATATTAATAATACTGAAAATAATAGATGAGTTAAAAATTTGAATTTAACATGGTTTGTCCAATTTTAAAATATATCGTTTAAATTAATATTTAAAAATAACCTTCCGAGGAACAGTCTCGAAATACGACGAAACCAGTTCCAATGGATCCGTAATATTGAATTATTACCGGATTTCAATTTTCGTAGCTTTCAGAGTTATCGTGTGATCGTATGAGATATAAACGCCTAGACGATAATTTACCAATCTAAATAAAATAATAATTATAATAATAATAATATATATTTATATAACCTAAGTCAGCAACTAAGATTCTTTCTTCAGTCTGCTTTCTTTCACCATCACGCCTTTTTGCCATCTCTGTAGCCAACATCCATCATGCGAGCTTTCACTTCCTCCTTATCCTTCTTCAACACGCAGCAGCCTTCTCCATATTCTTAAACCCTTTCCTCATATTTTAATTGCCGAAACCCCTCACATCTTTACTTTCGAAACCCCCTCTTCGTTTTCCCCTTTCTCCCTCAAAGCCGTTTCAAGGCATATATATAAAAAAGGGAAATCGGCGAATCGATCGACGAGGGAAGGAGGAGCGCGCTTGTGCTCGATCTCGCGATGGGCAGCATTTGCTGTTGGAGGAGTTGCACGAAGGTGAAGCGACTTAAGGGGGCTCGAGCGGAGATCGATGGTGGCTGCTGGAGTCAGGCTCGAGCTCTACGCGTGACTTGAGTGAAGCGGTCGAGTTGTGTAGGATCTAGATTAACCCCAGAGGGGGGGGGGGGTGAATAGGGTTATAGCAAATTTTATCGATTTAAACACAGAAATAAACTGCAGAAATAAATATGCTGAAAAGTAAATCACACACAAAGTTTACCCAGCTTCGGCAACCCCTGCCTACTGCTGCATTCACAGATTCCTATTAGAATTAAACAGTATCACGCTTACAAACACTCTACTAGACTCGTAGCCATTTGCTCCCGCTCACAAACACTCTACTAGACTCGCATACCCTGCTCGCAAATATTATAGTAGAGCTATATTAACATTTATTTTAATTTTGTTAATAAATATGTATGGATTAAAAAAGAATTTTTACACTCTACTAGACTCGCACACCCTGCTCACAAACACTCTACTAGACTCCAGTTTTTAGAATTTTGTTAATATATATGTATGGATTAAAAAAGAAAACAATTTTGTTAAACTGTTTAAAACAGAAAATATTATAGTAGAGCTATATTAACATTTATTTTAAAAGTGTCGATTTTTGAGAAAAAAGGTAAGATTTAAGTTGGTGATTTCACAACAGTAAATTTTAAAGGTCTCTTAAGTTTAAAATTCGTAAAGTGGATTTCCAATTCTTTGTATTTCACTAATAGGAAGTAACAGAAGGATATTATTAGTATTTCTGATTAATAAGGTTAATAGTCGGAAAATAAATAGCTTAAATAAATTGTAAGTTAACTAAAATATTAAACGATAAATTTGTCATTTGATAGTTCAAATATTAATAAAATCATATAATTGTTTATATAAGGTCAAAAGTCGAGGAATCGGGTCAAGATTGGAAAAGATTGCAACTTAAAAGCAAAGGTGAGATTTTCTCACTCATTTGGATGCCATAAATAAAATTTAAATGTTAAACTTAAATTATTGGATGTGTTTGGATGATTTATAATAGTTTATCCATTGAATGATATTATAAACTCATATACTGTGATATCCCACTTTGAAAGTGGAATTGATATGTTATTGTGCCAACATTTATGGATGCAGGGATAACAGGTTGGAGGGATCCAACAGGATTCCTCTAAGATATTTATTTATTATATATATATATATATATATATATATATATATATTTTGTCACATGACAGGATGAATGAATTGATATGGATTTGCATGAGAATTGAATTATATAGTGTTGAATAACATGGAAATTGGAATTTACTAATTTTTAAATGCTATAAATAATTTAATTGAAGGAAGTTAAATGAATTTAAATTAAAAGAATATTTCTTTAGGATTTGAATTTACTTCTATTGAGACTAAAGTAAATTTAATAGAATATTTATTACTTTGGTTAAACTTAAAATTAGTTAAAGTTGAGTTTGGAAAAATTTAAATTATGTACAAAGACTCTAAGAAAATATTGTAATCGATAAATGAATTTGAAGTAAAGCAAAACTTTATTAAGGAATAAAGTAAAGGAACTTTATTAAGAAATGAAATAAAAGGAACCTTATTAAGAAATGAAATTTTGTTAAAGAACAAATATGGGATTTTATTGGAGAATAAACTTTCAAAGATAGGATCTTTGAATAAAAATTGTTTCTTGTAAATAAAGGGAAAACTCAGGGGAGGTATGAATTTATAAACGGAGTTTATAAATGAGATAGAAAGTATTAGCGAATACGTAATGACATAAGTCGTGGCAAGAACTTAATTTGAGTTATGAAAAATGGTTTTGGAAGGAAATAGTTGAATATTTCTGAAAGTAAGAAATGAAAACATGGTCAAAAGGAATTTATGAGTGAATATTGGATTTTCTAAAAATATAAATTGGTTTTAAAGGAATATTTTCAAAAATTACTATATTATATAATTTGTAAAGAACTATTATCTAGATCTAGAATATTTCGGAGCAGTTATTTTGAATGCTTACTATTTATTATAATAAATTATAGTTTTCTAAACCAGCTTTGAAAATTTATTAATAACTGGATATGAATTAAATTTTTACCGTAAACCATAATTTGAAATAAAACCATTATTCTTACTTTATAAGTCAAGATGTTTTCAAAAATGTTCTGAAATCCAACTATAAATCCTCTTGAGAAGTAAAGCAAGTGTAATTAATTTGAATAAGATCTTTAATGATGATTTTATAGAGGGAGATGAGAACCTGAATAAACTCCAAGTTTAAGATTAGTGAATTTCGAGGTGAGATAAAATTCTCAAGAATAGCAGGAATGTAACCTGAAATATTAATAAGCTAAATGGTTTTGGACAATTTAGAAATGAGACTGTAAATGATTTTTGAGGAAAGAAATAAGAGATAAAGGAATATTTTTCAAGTTTTGAGAACTATTGAAGTGGGAAAATATTATAAATGGTTGGCAAAGACTTAAATGGCCTCACAAGAAATAGAGTGAATTGAATCTAATTTCAAGGCATTGAAATAAGAAGATAATATCTTAAGTATATATTCGAGATAAATAATTTGTGGAAATTATTTGATGGTTGCTTGTGTATGATTAATTGATAGTTAAATAACCGACTATCAATATTGGACAATGCGCTGATCGTTTCGAAGAGTTCGGGATTGGATTTAATTATCCAAAAACCACTTCGATCCGGTTTGAATGATTACGAATGAAGACCGTGAAGAGTTGAAGACGGTGATTCGGTTTGTCCAGACCCAGGGCAACTTGTATGGATTGAATGCTTTCAGAACATCGTCAGGTGGACGATGAGCATTCTATGTGGGACGCGTTCTTAAAAGGTAACGCTTAACCTCAAGCCTCATCAACCGGGAATGGCTAAAACAGGGGAGGTGCAGCAAGACTTCGTGGGTAGCCCCCACTGGAGAGTAAGTTTTCCCCTGTCTAGATGTCCCTTTTTATTCGGCTTAGTGGGTGGTTGGTCGCACGAACCACGGGGTGATCTTGCTTGGGACTGTCCAGTAAGGGATGGTTCCGGTCTTGTGTTGCAGGGGAGTTAGGGTGGCTCCTCGGTACTCTGATCTAGACCAGGTACTGTGACGGGCGGTACCCCAGTAGCCCTGCCATTGTATGGAATCCAATCTCCAATAAGCGCCTGTACGGTTTTGTTTGTGCCCAACTATTGCTGAAACGTGAGATGCAAGCATTTCAGTTAGATTCTATTTTACTTTCTGTAGACACTATTATAATATCAGACGAATTTAATAAAAATGTTTTGGCTATCGTAAGGTAAAAACCCGACATGTTTATTTGTGGCGTGGTCTTACGAGATGCTTTTGTTTTTCAAAGGATTTCGGAAAATATAATAATCCAACTGAGTGTGATTTCTCACGCTGGTTTTCCAGACTGACTCGGGTGTTGTTTTATATGATGCTCGGGTCAGACCGAGTTAAACAGGATCAGGTTAAAAGCTAAGGAGTTCAGGAGACGAGATGATGACAGAGCGTACTTCCTTATTTGACTATTATTTCTGCTGTGTATGGACAATTATTAGTTGTCTCTGTATGGATGTTTGATGTACTCTGATGATGGTATGTACGTACGTATGTATACAGTACAGATTTCTTGTATTTAAAAATGTATTCTATATATTATATTTTATTCCGCCGCGATGTGAGATTCTGATGTTGTTTTTATTTCTTCTTCTTCTACCTCTTTCTTCTTTTACCCGAAGACTCGTACATTTGTGCCACTTTGAACAGAACTGTGGTGGAATTTTGTTAGTTCAAAGGGGTACGGATTTGCGGGCCTTTACACTTGGTATCATAGCTGAAAGGTTAAGCAAGAACCTTGGCTCTGGTGGGGAATTACTCATTAGAAAATAGAGTCAATGGTACTCTAGAATGAGTTTGAGCGTATTTATAGATATGAGTGCGTATTTTTTAGTGAATATAAAGTGGTTTTATATTGCGTTGATTGATTTATTGAGTGGTATATGAACCTTCGTCGGCACAGCCTCGAAAACTGTATCGAAAGGGTTTCTAAACACTTAAATAGAGCAATTCGACACAATATTGATTTTCAAAAGTGGGTGAATGAAATAATTTCATCCAAATATATTTTGATATAAAAGGGAATATTTTCTGAAATTATTATAACCTGGATGTTTGGATGATAATATTTTTGACTAATGAGATAATTAAATTTAAAATAGTTATCTAATCAAGGAAAACATTAAATGTTGAATTTTTGAAATTAAAATTTAAAGCGAAAAGTTAAAGATGGAAATTTAACTTGGATTAAAATTTAAAACTTGAAATTTAATTAATGATTTGGAAGGGATAAATTAGTAGATTTTAAATGAAGTTGAAATGAGAAATAAAACTTAAAGTGGATTGAAATTAATTTAAGTTATGTGAATGGAAGTAAATTGAATTAAACTGAAAATAAAATTCAGTAGTATTTGAATTAAAATTGAAATTGTAGTGAATCAAACACGAATTGGATTAAAATAAAGATAGTTTGAATTTACAAATAAAATCCAAATCAAGTATGGATGGAATAAATTGGACTTGGATATTATCTTAACAAATTTAGAATGGCTAATTAAATCATATGGGATTTGATCTAGATGAGTATCAAATCAATTGGAAATGAATTTAAGTAAGAAGATGCAATAAATAAATTAACTTAAGATTTAAAAAATGGAAAGGTGATTTCGAAGAAAGTGAAAGTTCATTGAATAAAATAGATTGGTAAAGTACCTTAAACTTTGGATGTGATTGGATGGTAAATAGAAAAATTTAATTGGATTGAGAACTTTGATTGAACTGGAATTATCTTAAGCTAAGTTAATGTTTGAATTTGAATGAAGATGAATTAAATTGAGATGTAGATGATATTGTAATAAAACTCTCACTTGGGTAAAATTCATAATAATGAAATGAGATTGACTTTAATGTAAGCTGAGTTAAGTAAAATTTGAATTTGAATAAATAAGACTTCGATAGCTTATAAAAGAATTGAGAAGCGTTGAAATAAAAATATATACTTGGTTAAGTAAAAATGTATAAACCCGAATTAAAATAAAATGGGAATGTGGTTAACTGTAAATGAATGGAAGTGTGAAGATAAATAAGAAGTGGGACTTATAAAATTAAGGTGGAACAAATAAGTCAAATAGAATTGAACCAAAGAAATTTAAATGAAGAGAAGCTAAACATCAAGTGTTAAATTATAAATTGGGAGCAAATTAATTTGGGATAAATTAGTAACTTGAATATGTGGATAAACTTTGAATTGGTTAAATAAAAATTGAATGGTAAATTAATAAAGGTGGAGAGTGAATTAAAGTGAATGGGAGGAAGAGGCCTTGAATTATAAATATAAAATTCAACTTGGATTGGTTAGCAAATAAAATGAAATTGGATTAAATATAAATGGTTAGAAGTGCAAACAAAATACAATTGTGTATAAATAAAGTGAAAATGGTCTTGTAATAAGTTAAATAAGTTCGAGAATGAATCAAACATGGGAAATGAAATTTTTAAATGAAATAATTAATTGAGCTAAGAAGTAAATGAAAGAGATTTGATTTAAATAAAATCAAATTAAATTGGAAAAGAATTTATGGGCAAATGAAATAAACTTAAGTTATGAAAGTTAAATAATTTGAAGTAAACTGACTTAAGTCTAAAATTCAATGAAGCATGACTTATATAAATTTGGGACATGATTGTTAAATTTTAAGCACTGAGGTTGTCGAGCTTAATAAAATGGTTTTGAATAAAATCAATGTAAACATACGGTTTAAAAATAAATTAGAATGGAATGAAATTTCATATAACTTGAGTTGGAATCAATTTTAAAACAGTTATAAAACTAAAGAAATTATTTGTTTGAATGAACATTGTCGAATTTGCATAGAAATAATTGTTGTTGTCGTAAACAAGATTAAATAAAGTTCTATGGAATAATAGAAGTAAATAAACTTGTTTTTTGAATAAATTGCCATGAATACAAAATAGTTCGGATTAAGAATGAATTAAATAAAAGAATGATGAGAAAATCATTCCGAATAGGATAGGATGATATAAATCAAGTAAAAGCAACTAAATTAATCTGGAAACCTTATTACTTGTTTATAAAACTTGATTCGCGTATAATTGTTTATAAAAATATGGTTTTGAATTGTTAAGAAGCAAAAATTGATTTTTGAAATCAATTAAATTGAAAATGGGTTTGTTTGGGCATAATTATGGATTGAAGATAAGTAAATGAGTTGTAACTCACTTAAAGTTGAATGCAAACGGTATTTGTGTCAGTTATAAACAAATAGAACTAGTTTGGAAACTATATAAACTTGTTATGAAGTTATTTATATTGCATTGCTTATGTTATTGATGTGTTTTAGTTGCTTAAATGAATGCAATATTATAAATTTCATAAATATGTTGCTTATGTGTATAAATTGAGTAAGTACAGGTACCGGAAGACCGTTTAGCGAGATTTTGGACGCGCAAATGCTTAAATAAATACGCCGCTTGCTTAAAATGCTAAATAAGGTACGCCTACGCAATACAAACTAGGAAATATGAACAGTTTTTGGTTTTTCCGACCGTGTGGGTCGATGTATATATATTTATATCTATTGTCAAATTGCAAAAGCTCCTCCGTACAAAGGGGACTCTGCCAAAAATTTTCAGAAATTTTGGGAGTTAGAAAATTTCTGAAAGTTTTTGAAAATTTTGTTAACGACAAACGTTTTCAAATTTGAAATTGAATAAATTAGTGAATGAAACTAATTTAAAATAATGACATGAATTTGTTATAAATGAAAAATAGAATTTAAATATTCAGAGTTAGAGATAAATTGAATTCATATGGAAATGGAAGAATCAATTTGAATAAGAATGGATATAAACTAAAGTGGTAAGATGGAAATAAATATAAGAAACACATAAAATGCTTATACTAACTTAAGTAAGGAATGATACATTCTCAATTGGGAATTGATATTTCAAATATAATCTAAAATAATATTTGAATGAATAGATATTGACATTTGTAAGTATGTCGATAAAATGTTTTATATATTGTGATTGAACATATTGCTGTGTAAGATATGTAGGTAATATAAAGGTAAAGAGAATTGATTTTGATTTCAGAAGATAAATTTGATATGCTCGACAAAAATGTATGTGTTTAAATTTCTATATGAAAATTGATTGAGATTTTGATCGAGCCGCTTGGCTTTTCGTTTTCTTCTGGGTTTTTGAGAGGCCGTAGAGCCATTTTGTAGTTGTACCGAGCTAGCCG
Organism: Allium cepa; assembly: GCA_030765085.1. Taxonomy (NCBI): domain Eukaryota; kingdom Viridiplantae; phylum Streptophyta; class Magnoliopsida; order Asparagales; family Amaryllidaceae; genus Allium; species Allium cepa. The sequence goes on along the minus strand of CM060932.1, from coordinate 390,069,811 downwards.
CGCAAAGGAGATGCTGGCAAAAATTTTCGAAAATTTAGGGAATTAGAAAAATTTTGAGAAAATTTCGATAAGTCAAAATTTGGTTTTAAATTGAAACTTGAATGGTTAAACAAATAGTATAGTTTGAAACTAAGGAAAAGTTAAATTAATAGAAGGGTAATGCGTCTTTTATTAAAAAGATAGTTAGTAGGATGTTGAATTGTTGGTTTTGAGAGATAGTAACAGGTATTGGATCATTCTTTCTAACTAGTAATTTCGGGGATGAAATTCTTTTAAGGGGGGAGGAATGTAACGACCCGGATTTTTGAACGGCTAATTTATAATATTTAAATTGGATTTAAATATTTAATTTGAACTTTAATTTGATTTTAATATGAACAGTTTGGTTTTATATGATAGAAAGGATTAAGAATTTAAATATAACGACTTGTTGAATTAATTAATTGTTAAAATAGTTATTGAATATCGGGTAAAATATTAAAATCGGGGGTAGTAAGCTTGTTTAAAATATTTTAAAGGCTTACAGAATTTATATTAATAATACTGAAAATAATAGATGAGTTAAAAATTTGAATTTAACATTGGGCTGTCCAATTTTAAAATATATCGTTTAAATTAATATTTAAAAATAACCTTCCGAGGCACAGTCTCGAAATACGACGAAACCAGTTCCAATGGATCCGTAATATTGAATTATTATCGGATTTCAATTTTCATAGCTTTTAGAGTTATCGTGTGATCGTATGAGATATAAACGCCTAGATGATAATTTACCAATCTAAATAAAAATAAAAATAATAATAATATATATTTATATAACCTAAGTCAACAGCTAAGATTCTTTCTTCAGTCTGCTTTCTTTCACCATCACGCCTTTTTGCCATCTCTGTAGCCAACATCCAGCACGCGAGCTTTCACGTCCTCCTTATCCTTCTTCAACACGCAGCCGCCTTCTCCATATTCTTGAACCCTTTCCTCATATTTTAATTGCTGAAACCCCTCACATCTTTACTTTCAAAAACCCCCCTTCGTTTTTCCCCTTTCTCCCTCAAAGCCGATTCACGACATATATATATAAAAAAGGGAAATCGGCGAATTGATCGACGAGGGAAGGAGGAGCGCGCTTGTGCTCGAGCTCGCGATGGGCAGCGTTTGATGTTGGAGGAGTTGCACGAAGGTGAAGCGACTTAGGGGGCTCGAGCGGCGATCGATAGTGGTTGCCGGAGTCAGGCTCGAGCTCGATGCGTGACTTGAGTGAAGCGGTCGAGTTGAGGTGGTGGAGGCATCCAGATCTAGTTGAGTGGGTGTTCGTGGTGGCATCGCGAGATGGCCTGGTCGGTCGCGTGAGTCTTGTTCGAGGCTATGTTGGGGAAGTCGTGCTCGTTAGCCGAAGTCTTGGTCTGGGTGGGTTGTTGTGTGGCTATCGGCGAAGTGTGCTCGCGAGGTGGCCGTAGTTCGGCAGTGAGGTACGATTCCAGTTTTTAGAATTTGTTAATATATATGTATGGATTACAAAGGAAAACAATTTTGTTAAACTGTTTAAAACAGAAAATATTATAGTAGAGCTATATTAACATTTATTTTAAAAGTGTTGATTTTTGAGAAAAAAGGTAAGATTTAAGTTGGTGGTTTCACAACAGTAAATTTTAAAGGTCTCTTAAGTTTAAAATTCGTAAAGTGGATTTCCGATTCTTTGTATTTCACTAATAGGAAGTAACAGCAGGATATTATTAGTATTTCTGATTAATAAGGTTAATAGTCGGAAAATAAATAGCTTAAATAAATTATAAGTTAACTAAAATATTAAACGATAAATTTGTCATTTGATGGTTCAAATATTAATAAAATCATATAATTGTTTATATAAGGTCAAAAGTCGGGGAATCGGGTCAAGATTGGAAAAGATTGCAACTTAAAAGCAAAGGTGAGATTTTCTCACTCATTTGGATGCCATAAATAAAATTTAAATATTAAATTTAAATTATTGGATGTGTTTGGATGATTTATAATAGTTTATCCACTGAATGATATTATAAACTCATATACCGTGATAATCCACTTTGAAAGTGGAATTGATATGTTATTGTGCTAACATTTGTGGATGCAGAGAAAACAGGTTGGAGGGATCCAACATGATTCCTCGAAGATATTTATTTATTATATATATATCTGTTGTCACATGACAGGATGAATGAATTGATATGGATTTGCATGAGAATTGAATTATATAGTGTTGAATAACATGGAAATTGGAATTTACTAATTTTTAAATGCTATAAATAATTTAATTGAAGGAAGTTAAATGAATTTAAATTAAAAGAATATTTCTTTAGGATTTGAATTTACTTCTATTGAGAATAAAGTAAAATTAATAGAATATTTATTACTTTGGTTAAACTTAAAATTAGTTAAAGTTGAGTTTGGAAAAATTTAAATTATGTACAAAGACTCTAAGAAAATATTGTAATCGATAAATGAATTTGAAGTAAAGCAAAACTTTATTAAGGAATAAAGTAAAGGAACTTTATTAAGAAATGAAATAAAAGGAACCTTATTAAGAAATGAAATTTTGTTAAAGAACAAATATGGGATTTTATTGGAGAATAAACTTTTAAAGATAGGGTCTTTGAATAAAAATTGTTTCTTATAAATAAGGGAAAACTTGGGGGAGGTATGAATTTATAAACGGAGTTTATAAATGAGATAGAAAGTATTAGCGAATACGTAATGAGATAAGTCATGGCAAGAACTTAATTTGAGTTATGAAAATTGGTTTTGGAAGGAAATAGTTGAATATTTCTGAAAGTAAGAAATGAAAACATGGTCAAGAGGAATTTATGAGTGAATATTGGATTTTCTAAAAATATAAATTGGTTTTAAAGGAATATTTTCAAAAATTACTATGCTATATAATTTGTAAAGAACTATTATCTAGATTTAGAATATTTCGGAACGGTTATTTTGAATGCTTAGTATTTATTATAATAAATTATAGTTTTCTAAACCAGCTTTGAAAATTTATTAATAACTGGATATGAATTAAATTTTTACCGTAAACCATAATTTGAAATAAAACCATTATTCTTACTTTATAAGTCAAGATGTTTTCAAAAATGTTTTGAAAATCCAACTATAAATCCTCTTGAGAAGTAAAGCAAGTGTAATTAATTTGAATAAGATCTTTAATGATGATTTTATAGAGGGAGATGAGAACTTGAATAAACTCCAAGTTTAAGATTAGTGAATTTCGAGGTGAGATAAAATTCTCAAGAATAGCAGGAATGTAACCTGAAATATTAATAAGCTAAATGGTTTTGGAAAATTTAGAAATGAGACTGTAAATGATTTTTGAGGAAAGAAATAAGAGATAAAGGAATATTTTTCAAGTTTTGAGAACTATTGAAGTGGGAAAATATTATAAATGGTTGGCAAAGACTTAAATGGTCTCACGAGAAATAGAGTGAACTGAATCTAATTTCAAGGTATTGAAATAAGAAGATAATATCTTAAGTAGATATTCGAGATAAATAATTTGTGGAAATTATTTGATGGTTGCTTGTGTATGATTAATTGATAATTAAATAACCGACTATCAATATTGGATAATGCGCTGATCGTTTCGAGGAGTCCGGGATCGGATTTAATTATCCGAAAACCACTTCGATCCGGTTTGAACGATTACGAATGAAGACCGTGAAGAGTTGAAGACGGTGATTCGGTTTGTCCAGACCCAGGGCAACTTGTATGGATTGAATGCTTTCAGAACATCGTCAGGTGGACGATGAGCATTCTAAGTGGGACGCGTTCTTAAAAGGTAACGCTTAACCTCAAGCCTCATCAACCGGGAATGGCTAAAACATGGGAGGTGCAGCAAGACTTCGTGGGTAGGCCCCACTGGAGAGTAAGGTTGCCCCTGTCTAGATATCCCTTTTTATTCGGCTTAGTGGGCGGTTGGTCGCGCCAACCACGGGGTGATCTTGCTTGGGACTGTCCAGTAAGCGATGGTTCTGGTCTTGTGTTGCAGGGGAGTTAGGGTGGCTCTCTGTACTCTGATCTAGACCAGGTACTGTGACGGACGGTACCCCCGGTAGTCCTGCCATTGTATGGAATCCAATCTCCAATAAGCCCCTGTACGATTTTGATTGCGCCCAACTATTGCTGAAATGTGAGATGCAAGCATTTCAGCTAGATTCTATTTTACTTTCTATAGACAGTATTATAATATCAGACGAATTTAATAAAAATGTTTTGGCTATCGTAAGGTAAAAACCCGACATGTTTATTTATGGCGTGGTCTTACGAGATGCTTTTATTTTTCAAAGGATTTCGGAAAATATAATAATCCAATTGAGTGTGATTTCTCACGCTAGTTTTCCAGACTGACTCGGGCGTTGTTTGATATGATGCTCGGGTCAGACCGAGTTAAACCGGATCAGTTTAAAAGCTAAGGAGTTCAGGAGACGAGCTGATGACAGAGCATACTTCCGTATTTGACTACTATTTCCGTTGTGTATGTACAATTATTAGTTGTCTCTGTATGGATGTTTGATGTACTCTGATGATGGTATGTACGTACATATGTATACAGTACAGATTTCTTGTATTTAAAACTGTATTCTATATATTATATTATATTCCGCTGTGATGTGAGATTCTGATGTTGTTTTTATTTCTTTTTCTTCTACCTCTTTCTTCTTTTCCCCGAAAACTCGTACATTTGTGCCACTTTGAACAGAACTGTGGCGGAATTTTGTTTGTTCAAAGAGGTACGGATTTGCGGGCCTTTACAGCGGTGGAGATGGAATGGCGGATCTGGTTGTTAAGGTCTGAAGGGGAAAGCATGGCCATGGAAGTGAGGGGTTGTGGCGAACAGATGGGTTGCGGTGTCGGTTCCAAATAGAAAGGAGAGGTGGATTGGAGTGGCTTTAGACGAACTGCCGTGGGTAGATGGTGATGGAGGAGGTGGAAGAACATGGGTTACGGGTGAAGAAGAAGTACAATGGGTTCTTGGAAGAAGTGCAAGCTTTAATAAGTATATTATTTTTATATATTTTCTATCAAAAGAACGAACAAGTTAAAAGTGAACGAACCAAAAATAAAATGAAATAACATGATAACTAAGAGTCAAAGGCTGATTTTCAGGGATATAAAAAGGCTAATGACTATTGGTATAGCTTGGTGGATATATAAAGGGACATAACGAAACCACAGGTTTAACGTGGGTACCGAAAGGATCAGTTGTTTCGTATATTTTTGCCGCATACCAGATGCCAAAATTGACAAATGAATATAGTATAGAGATCAGCATGACGAGACGAACAAAATGTACATAGATTTCAGCAATATGACCATGCTATCAAAAGTTATATTTCGCTACCAAACTGCTGCTAATTCGCCAGAAATATGGTGCTAGTGCAGTCGGAATTTGGCAAAACGAAATATGATTCTCACTCAGAAAATGGTTTGCGTTTTTACTATGTAAAAATATTCAGATTTCGAGAATCTTTTATTTTAATCAATTTAACTGATTTTAAATTGAAATTGAAAATTACGCAACAGAACGGACATCTATGTTATCCAATAAAAATTTACCATTTGCTGTGTTCAAATAGACGTATGCCAAATATCAAATTTTCATTGCTAAATTTAATTATTTAATTTCAACCAAAATTTTAGTTAATTATGTTATAAAAAGCGTTAAAATTTATGGGTCGTTATAGAATCACAGACTTTGGAAGACAGATATAAACTTCTAACTGAGGCAAATCTCACAAAAATACTTTCTGATTCTGGAGTGCCATAAGGTTCTTGGGGAACCTCCGATAGTAAAGAAGGATGCTCATGGGAAACAATTCCTGGTGATTGGCAACCAAAATGCCTTTTCTAACTCTTTTCCTATTCAGCATGATTCTTCTGGTAAGTTTGGGTTATAATTTAAATGAAGTTTCTTACATTGGTGTCTCACAAATTCCTTTTAATTTAGGTTCATCTATTGTTTTTGCTGCTTCTAAGTGTAAGAAGTCCAATACTCGCACTCTTCATTGGTTGAATCAACTAGGTTTGCCCCCACTGAGGGTTCTTTTGCCAAAGCTGTCGGTACTATAAAACGAAGGCAAGCTTTGGTGCTCCAACTGACGCTTCAATCCCTCATTTGAACGAAAAGGCTAAGCTTAGAGAAGTCTAGACTTCCATTATTGTTGCTAATGGGTCGAATATGGACGCTACTTTGGCTACTTACGATTCTGGCATGATTAGTTTATGCTCTTCGAAATAGGGTGCAAAAGAACATACAGATGATGTTCCCAACCCTAATCCTTTATTAAACATCTCGCTTCCAACCTTTGTTTTTGGTTTCCAACATTTGTTTGAGGAGTTTGGTCTAACTCCCTTTCCTACCGAATCTCTTGCTTTGGAGGCCTATGCATAAACGATCTCTATGGAATTTAATGATCTTATTAGTTTAGCTGTTCAATCTCTTATAGTGGATTCTCTTATGCCACTGCAGTCATTGACTTTCTCTAAAGATCATCTTTATGTTTTGTGTCAGCAGCTTTTATTGGTATGTGTCTTTTAATATTTTTGGCTAATCTACACTCTAATTTGGTACAGATTAACTTATATCTGCCATATGTTTCAAGCGGCCAAGCATATATTATTTCTTTAACAAGCCTCCAAATGACCTGTTGGTCAAGTTGTAGAGCCTAAGGAAAGAGTTTCCCCATTAACAGTTAAGTCGGCTTTTACAGAATCAAATGAATAACGTAGCAGTGGAAAGGGATGAAGCTATTCTCGAGAACGACAAACTTGCCTCCTCCCTTGATGAGTAGAAAAAAGTCTGGTGGCCACTTGAAGAGAGAACGAAGACAGAGCTTGAGAAAGCCAATAAAGAGAAAGCCAAAATGACCAATAAAATAAAGTCTTTGGTAAGCTAGTTGGAAATAAAATATGCTACTCTGGTTCATGCTAACAACATTGTAGAAGATGCTAGGAAGAAAGTTTCCTTTTTCCTGGATCAGGGCCTTACTAAGATCATAAAGAAATGTTATAAAGATGTTCTTTTTGTAGCACATAATGACAACATTGAAAATGCCATGATTTGGACTTTCCTTCCCTCCCAGAATTAAACGACAAATTCAAGAGGAAGTTTGATCTTATATCTGGAAGAGTTCAATGATTGATTCAAGATGAATTTCTTAAATTAGAAACCGTCAATCCAAGGGAACTTTTATCTTTCGATAACCCCTCACATAGATGCGATGATGATTTTGATGAAAAGGAAGATGATGATGAAGAGACGATGAAGATCAAGGTGGTGATGATGGCGATAAGGATCCAAAAGGACCAAGAGATGGAGGTGATCGGGCTGTCAAGGCATAGACTCGTTTGCCCATGTTACTGGCCTTCTCGATCTTCCGGAACCACATGATGTTTCTTACGAAGACATCTCAGCAAAAGATGTCCAAACTGTTAGCAAAGATTCAAATAAGGAGAAAATCCAGGTTTCTACTACGCAAGCCCCTTTGTATAGGTATATAGTTTATCATCTCCAACTGCTTATTATAATTTGTTAGCTATAGTTATTAAATTTACCATTTTAGTCAAGGAAGAGAAACACGTATTACTTTGAGATTTTATATAAGAAAAGTGAGAAGAAGGTGTAGTAATTAAATAGAGAGATTAACAAGATAGTTGATGATTACAACAGTTTATTTGAGAAATAAAAGTGTCTTTCTGCTTATGCCACATGATTAAGAAATTTCAAAGAAAAGCGAGTAGCCCCGTTATTAAAGAAGTCCTGCCTTCACCAGGCTAGAGGTATAAGAGAAAATGTAGAGCTAACTACTCTCTTCTAGATGCTTATTGATGGTAAGGATGCTTTAGTAGAGTTTCTTGACAAAATTTAGTCTAGGAGTCTTTTTGTTGATTTTTCTTTCTTAGGAGAGAAAAGTGGAGGTTTAATTAGATTTCTCCATAATAGATATCTAGATGAGTAACGAAGCAATCCCCATCTTAGTGAATGCTGGAATCTTCAGAAGGCTGCGACCGTTCCTTTTTCACCTAACACTCTCCCCTTTGAGAATATTAAGTTCAATAAAAAGAGATTCATTTCCAAGTTCTACAAAGGATAGGTATTGTACGAACCCAATTAATGTTGTTGTTTTAATATGTAATTCAAATAATGTTATGAATTCCAATGTTTTCATTTCTTTGCATCTTAGCTTATTTTCTTAAACTATACAGATTAAGGAATCATCGGGTAGTCCTGTTTCTATGGAACTATTAAGTAAATTTGTCAAATTAAAGAGGGACTTTAAAGAGAAATCGTTAATTCTCAAAACATCTCGACTATCGAGATATTACTTCCTTAAGGATTTTCTAGAAGTTTACAAAGGGTTTCCACACTTTTATTTTGATTTCTTGGGCAACGAAAAGGATACTTTTTTTTAAAGAAATATGAATTAACTATGCCAAATTATTATGTGGGAAGCCAGTCTTTCTGTCGAGAAATGGGTCTGCCATCATTTCCCACCGGTTAATAACACACTCCAGGGTTTAATGTTCTTTTTCACTCTTCTTTTTCTATTTCCACGGGTTCACTCAAAAAGGCTCAAAATACTGTCTTTAAATTTTAAGGATATATATATAAAGCTTGTATTTGTTGATGTAATTTGAATTTGTTTATGCTCGTAAACCTTCTCGTTGCTAACACAGAATGCATTTTCTTGCGTGTTAATTTCTTTTTCCTGTTATTTATTTTTAATAGGAGAGTCAATTGATGCTTGCACTTAGCGACTCGGATCTTTTTTCTCGTCTAGAGAATATCAAAACCAAGATACACATAGATATTAAGAAGCACTCGTCCGAAGGAGTTTTGGCCATATCATATCCCAACAATTCAGAGGCATGTAATTGGCTTGAGAAATATTATCAATTGAGATCGAAATTGAGCAGTATGAAGGAAATGATCCCAAGGTTGGAGGAAAAAATCAAAGAGAAGGATAAATGTGATGACCTATCATTTTGGAAAATTCAAATCGATAATTAACCACACATGTCTGACTCAAACATTTTAAAAGATAAATTATCAATAAGGTTTGTAAAGAAAATAAAAAGTGAATAAAACAATAATCAGAATCTCATGGTAGAGTGACAAAATATAATAATAACACAAACAGTTTGTGAAATTGTTTTACAATACACATTTGATTTCAATTTTACAACATAATTAGAGTACAATCAATAGACATACCAAAATAATGCAGTGGAATTGTAATGACCCGTAATTTTCGATAATTTAAAATATTAAAGTAAACATGCTTTGGAGCTTGATGTTTTGAAAAATTAAAATTTTAAGATTTAATACTAAGAAAATAACAAGAGTGAAATGTATTAATGTTAATTTAAGGTAATTGATAACTACTTTAAATGTAATTCCAATTAATTGAAATGATTAAAAAGTTGTAATTGGTTATAAATCGTAAATAAGGGACTAATTAATTGGTGAAATAATGTGTAATTAATTGAAATTGGTTAATATAGAACGATTAATCTGTACGTGAATTTATTAGTGTTGTTGGTTAACAATAAATATAGAAATATGTTTGAAATCATAAGTTATAACAATTATTTAATTATCAGTTCATTATTTAATCCGTTGAAATTTAATTGGAAATCAATTGCAACAAATCTATTTAAATATTGCAGTTAATGTGAATAGGATAGCAATCGTAGAATATTATTGTAATAAATGGTAAACCAATGTTAACTATGTCCATAGAGTAATGATTGATTGGATAAAAAGATTGAAATGAAGTTAAATTAATTTATTGGAATTTAAATTATAATAAATGAATTATTGCAATTGAAATTAAATATTGTAATTAGTGCAATAATTAATATTGAATTCAACATGGGAAAGTGGTTTTAAAAAGATTATTAATTTCTGTGTAATTAGAAATGATGAAATTTGTTAATTTTAAAATTTGAATTGAAAGTTGATTTGATTAATTTAATAATAATTTATTTGATTAAGGTGAAAATGGCCATTTTGGCCACTATCTTAGATTTCGACAAAACTAGTTTCATCTAACCCATAACGGTGCATTATTGTAAAATATCAAGTTTCATAGCGATTGGGCTTGTCTTTTGATCTTGCGAGCTCGAAAAGCGTAGAAATAAATTTAATTGAATTTAATTGAAATAAGCTGATTTTAAAAGCTAACTTCTTCAAACGATAGAATTAGGACTTGAAACCAGTTCCTTTGAGTTTAAAAATATCGAAAAGATCCATTTTGATATATGAGATGACCTACCTTTGTTTCAGAGGCAAAACGGGTTTTTCGGGTCGTTATTATCAATTCAAATCAATTTGGGTGTTATTCATTCTTATCGGGCTTTGTTGGTATAAATGGATCTTTCTAAACTCTAGTAGACTTTTTATTTCTTATCTCTACAAGTACAACTCTATCTGTTTATCTCCTTCTTTCAATGGCAGAAACCAATTTCAAATCAAAACCCATCATCCGGCGATTAAAAATCATCGGTGCCACTCCATTTTTTTTCAGCCGAACTCGCCAACATGGAAGTTGTTCGTTAGACAAGATGTAGAAGATGACCGGTTAAGATCATCAATGGAGCACCGAGGTTGCTAGAAATCGCCAATAAACACCACATCAAGTTCATCAAAATTCATCACCAACAGTCGACGATGGATGATGGCGTCTGAAGGAAGGTTGGAGAATGTGATGACGGCAAGACTCGGCCAAAGTTTGGTGATCATTGGTGCACTGTAGTGGTGTGAAAGTTGAGATAAACGGACTCCGTTCTTTGGTGGTTTTGGGTGTCGATCGGAGTGGTCATAGGTGGTCTTGGTTGTCGTAGGTAGGCGGCACACGTGGAGGAGGTGGCGTGGTTGAGAGCATTGATCGCTCAGGCAATGGCGCCTCTGGGTCTCAGGCGTTCGAACTGGATAAGTTGACACAGGGTAACAGGCACGTTGAGTGTATTGATAAAAGGTGATGACGTGTACAAGTTTATAATATTATTTCTTTTGTTTTAAATTGAAATCGTATATCTCCTAATGCTAATATCTTTTGCATACAAGATTCGATTCACACGCCGTTTGTTTCGTTGGGATCATATCCAAATTCCTGACATTTTGATGCTGGTTTGGACGAATTCTGAGACTGTTGAATTTTAGGCCTTATTTTGGATTTCAAATCGATTTAAAATGAAAGGTGAGTGTTTTGACCCATTCACAACTACTAAATTGTCTTATGTTGATTAATTAAATTTGTGATATGATTAGAAGGTTATTAACTACTGTTTGATATATTTCAATCGTCATTCCAGTTAAATCTGACTTTTATTGAATTTAATTGCCATTTAATATTGAATTTTAAAAAATTTCAGTTAATACGTGTTATTGATAGTCGGTAATTAGGTTGATTTGGATGATGATTGTGATGGATGCTTAATTATTGATATTGGACGACTGGATGTTATATCTTTATATTATTATAACACTGCAAGTTCCCTATTGGTTGAAATGATTCATACCCGAACGATCTATAGATTAGGGAAAATCCTTATGGGTTGAAATGATAGACCTGAGGGATTTAATTGATTTGAGTTTTATTTCGGGATTGCGGGTTGAAATTATATATACCCGTAAATATAAAAAAATTGTGCATTGAAATGATAAATATCCGTATCACTTGACCATAGGGTGAAAAATTATATATGGACACCTATTGGTTAAATTAAATAATTTTAAATCCTTAAAATTTGAATTTAGTTAAATGATACTTTGAAGAAAATTTGATTTATCTAAACTAAATTATTTTGGAGATCCGAGTTTTAAAGGTTGAAATTGGAATTGGCCTAAATTGAAATTTTAAAGTTAGACTTGAAGTAAATGAAATTTATTGAAATTGAGTTATATAAATATTGAATATTTAAACTTTGAAATCTGCTAAAAATTGAAATAGTTTAAATATATAGTTCCAACATGGATTTGAAATCGATACTGATTTAATCGTTTAAATGAGAATTTGAACTGAAAGACAAATTTTAGTTTATTGATTTGAAAGTTGGACACGGTCCAGATGGGTTGAAATAAAAGAAATAGTTTAATATGATATTAATCTCAAATTTATTATTTTCAATATAAACTATTTAAAAACATATTATTAAATCCTCATTATTAAGATTTTCAAACTATTAAACTAATTTAAATTTATTTTAAACTATTTTAATCTATTTTAATCAATTTAAACTATTTGACTTATTTTAATCTGTTTTACCTATTTAATCCAATTTAACCTATTTAATCATTTTAAATATATTTAATCTCTTTTTAATATTTTTAAATCATTTTAAATCCATTTAAACTATTTTAAATCTATTTAAACTATATTAAATCTATTTAAACTATCTTAATCAACTTCTAAACTACTTTAAAGTATTTCGAACTATTTGAAATTTATTTTTAAACTATGCTAAACTATTTATAACTATCTAAACTATTTTCTAAATTCCATATTTTGTAAAGTGGAAGTGTTTATATTTAAATCCTTGATTTAAAGAGAAATATGGTTAAAGATGTTAGTCCTTAAGATGATGATTTTGATGACATCAACCTTAGAATAAGATTATAAAATATAAATACTAACATTATAGTTTAGATATATATGTATATGCAGGATCTAACCATGCAGGTACCAAAAATGAAGACTGTACAGTATAGAGATTCAAGATATCAAAATTGAAGACTCATGAGTCTCAAGATTATCAAGAGCTCAAGATTTCAATAATAGGTAATTTAATTAGGAATTTTGTTAAAACTCCTAGAAAAGAACTGACATTTTAAAATCCAATTTATTCGTGTGGAATCCACTTCGAGCCTGTTAAAGGGATGGAACCCTAAGTAGGATGGAACCTATGAAAAATCTAGTGGAACATTGTTTTGTATCCGCTAAACTTTTATTGAAATGATTTTACAAAATTATGTCTTGTTTTCAAAATGATTTCAAAACCTTCCTTTTAAAAGAATCAAAAAACATCTATCCTGGTTTTAAATACTTTTAGCCTTAAAATAATCTTTATTTTCAAAATTAAAATATCCTTAGTTTTAAACTATCTTCTAATAATAATTAACTTTTAATATTTATACTTAGATTTAAATATAAAATTACAGTAAAATTTTATATATATACCAAAATATTATTCTCTATATTTACTTATGTATTTTAACTATAATTAAGTATATTTATAAAGTTTAAAATAGTTTTAATACAAGATGAAAGTTATTTTCAAAGAAAAAAAATTACCAAAATTTCCTTAGGCATGTCGACATCCTCAAGTACCCCATGCCGACATGGTAGTAGCTTATTCCAAAAATTTGAATTTCAAAGGAAGTGCCTATTTATCATATCCTTTCACGAATTGACATGACTGTTGTTTTACTATAAATAGAGGCAGTTTTAAAAGAATTTTCTTTCATATTTTATCTGATTTCACTCCTCTTCTTCTTCCACATTTCTTTATACACATTTTTAACATTACTCCGCCGAAATCAACATTGAATCTAGCTAGATCATTTCTGGTTTGATTCTCTATCACTATCTCTACAAGATCTCAGTGCTATTCTGAGTTATAGGCTTCTTTTTAATCATTTAAGCGAGAAAAGGTGTGATTGTAGCCTTGGAAAACAATTGGGTGAACTTGTTGCCCGTGAAATCAAGCATCTCTACCCAAAGGATTTTGAATCTGGAGAGGTGTACCTCATGGCCTTGAAATCGAGGGTGTAATTGTGTAATTACTCTTGAAAGGAAATTCGTACTTGTATGCGGGACTGGATGTTGGGTAACTCCGAACCAGTATAAAATCCGATGTGTTCTTTCCTTTATTGCTTTTACTTTATTTCTGCACTGTGTTTGATTCTATGATCATATCTGTGTACGAATATTGCATGCATTTGTGTTCAATTTAACAAAAACTCAAAAGGATTTAGTAAATCCTTTAAACACTATTCACCCCTCCCCTCTATTGTTAATCCTAGCCTTAAGATCCGCATTCTGCATTTCTCATAGTTATAATCTAAGTTAGAATTTGAAATGATATTTTCTAGTGAAATGATATATTTTGAGTAAATATGAGGATTTGAAAATGTGATTTCAAAGGTGATATTATTTCAAAAGTGAATATGATTTCGAAAGTAAATATGATTCCGAAAGTGATATGGTTTTGAGAATATGATATTTTGATATCAATTATGAATCCGTTTTGAAAATTCAAAAGAACCATCTGGTGTGGAATAAACGTTTGGTTGTTAAAGTGACCTGGATCGGATACTGTCATACAAGAGACCTGGATCGATATTGTCATACTCTTTGCCAAAACCAAAAACTACTTTAACAACTGTACACGTGGTGGAGATTCCAGAATGAAGTAGGATGGTTTGGCGAACGATTCTGTATGAGGTATTCACGTAGCCCTGACTCCTGTGAGTCCGCTTGATGTAACTAAACCAGGAACCACACCGGGCCAAGTGAAGTCGCACCTCTTATCGGATGTTCTTCTTCGATATCATATTATTATTTGTGATTGATTTGGTGGCGACTCCTCTTTTTGATTATGGAAATGTGTTCCAAGGTGGACAGTAGTAGCTACTATGCGTTACTACTAGTCCGGATCTGCAACACGGTAGAATCTTACCGTGGCATTGCCTCGCATTCCGTGTCACATGCCTTATAGCTCCTTCTACGAGTTTGGTTTATGTCGTACCTATGGAGTGCTCCCTGATAGCCTACCAGTTTACAGTACTGTACAAACTGTGGCATTATATAAAATGTGTTAAGGGGGATATGGGTAATGCCTTAACTCTATTTTAATACTTTACTTTACTGTAGACACTATTATAATAGTGTATTTTATTATGTATGTAGATAGTTTTACGGATCCTTAGAAGATGGAATCCCGAACATCTCTTAAGTTATTGCACTCACGTTAGACACTGGATAGGAGATGTCGAATCCCGTAAATATCTCTAACGCCATTGCACTCACATTTATTTACTGTTGATTTAACTTACATAAGATCTTTTAGTTCCGACTCGAGTGTTTGTCTTTTCAGTTCGCTCGAGTTAGTCCGAGCCTTTCTATTTATCGAAGACTAATTCTGGAGGATGAAGACGGAGATTTGTATACTACTATTGTTTATTTTATTCATTCCACTACATCATGTTTTTCCGCTGCATTATTTATTTATTACTGTTGTATGTACTCTGATTCTGTACTGTAAAAGTATAATCAAATGTTATTTGTAAAATAACTTCATGAACTGTTTATTTAATCATTATATTTTGTTATTCCACTATGAGATTATGTGTTTGTTTTTTCTCTCCCCCTTTTTTCTTATTTACCCCATAAAATCCTCCTTGTTGAATGGTTTGAATCTGACGTATGTGGTTTATCATCGATTTAAAAAGTCCATAAAGAAGGGTCATTACAGGAATAGTAATAGTAAATACGTTCTACCAACTCCATGTCTTTGAACACTGAAATACTCAAGTTGAGCCGAGCATAATGAAAACAATACATTCGAGTCCGAACTAAAAATTCTTATGAAGTTAAATCAATATCATGCGAAAAATGGATGCAAATAACTTAAGAGATGTTATGAGATTTTCCTTCTCCTAAGGATCCGTTAGTCTATCTATAAATAGTAAGATACGCTATATATTAAATGTCTATCGGTAAAGTGACTATTTTTCTTAGCATTTAGGCTTTACATTGATCCCCCTTAACACATTTTTAAACATGTACTCTATGCAGATCCAATAACACAACTAGTAATGTTAGTAGCCAGTGAGTCCTCTATAGGTACAATACTAAAACAATGTCATAATGGTTTCGTATAGGGATAATCATATGACAAGGCACGTGAGGACATGACCAAGGTTAGATTCTACCAGTTTACCCTTTTTGTCTGGTTCTAACCCATAACGGCCGACTGCATCCAACACTTCCAAAATCTGAAGGTGCGCACCTGTAATAACCTGGTTTGTGGTTTGGAGATTACCTATTAATGTTAAATTATAACGATAGTTATAATTAATATTCTAATTAAAAATAAAATTTTGAATTGTTTATTTGGAATAAACAAAGAATTTTGTAAATAAAATGATAAAAATAAATTTTGGAACTTTACTTTGTTTATTTAGGTATAAATATGGGATTAAATATTGATTGGATAAGTGTTTGGTTTAAATAAATTAAAATATCGAGTATTTATTAGTTTGGTGCTAATAAATTAATTATGTGATGTATTTAAATTGTTGAAATATATCTAAAATAATGAAAATAAAGTTTTTAAAAACATTATATTGAGAATTTGAGTAGAAAATAATCAAATTCCAATTTTATTTGGGTAAATACAACAATATTGGAAAGCATTGTCAACATTAATATTTTATTGAATTTAAAATGAGAAATATGAAGAAACTATGTATTTTATTAATATAAAATATGGAATATAGTTAAAAATAATATTTTGATGACTAAAAAGAGTTAAAATGGTTTATTATAATTTATTTGATAAGAAAATAATTTTTGTTCAAATTATTGAATTAAAAATGGTGTTTTTACACTAAAATAATGTAAATTGTGTAATATTGATAAAAATAGGGTTTTATTCATAAAAATAACTTTTAATTGTTAAAATAAAATATTATTTTGTTGAGGTAACAATTTTAGTTACATGCATTTGTTATATAGATTTTTTTGGCTTTAAAATGTTAAAAAAAATTGGTGTATATATATATTTTTAAAAGAGAATAGAAGTGTGCATACCTTTGTATTTTCACTAATTATATTTGATTTGGGCATATAGGGTGTAAAATTTGCACCCATTATACTAATCTAGAACCTTCTGGTGAGAAAGAAATAATCAGTACATAGTTTTCTTCTTTCGTCATCTTCTCAAAAGTTATTTACAGTAAACCGAAAATAAGAAACTATGGCCTCCTTCAAAAAATTTCAATTTACACTCAAAAACTACTGCAAATAAAAGAATAAATTCATCAAAATAAAGACTATACAAAGTGATCAAATCCAATACTTAGAGATTTCATCAAAAATCATAGAATTTAGAATATGAATTTGTCTGTAATTGTTTGGTTTTCACTACATGTTTTTTTCCAGCTAAAACAGGTCTTTAAAGCTCCATTCTTTCCTTAAAGCTCACTGCTTGCCATCAAATTCTTGCTAAATCATCAATGTGAGTACCATACTCACAAATGCTAACTAACTCATGCTCTATTTGTAAGAAAATCGCTCAGAAAAAGCTTCTATATACGTATATATTCTATGTTGTTATTTTTACTAGTTTCTTGTTTCTGGTTGCCATTTTGAGTAACTTCTTGTTTTTACCTCGAGTTAATGTCGGATCATTTCCAGAATGTAGTTTAGTTGTTAATCCTGTAGCATGTCAATTTTCAATCCAAAACTCAATAGTTTGCTATGATAAATCATCATTGGAAAATCAACACTGAACGGTGATGCTATTTCATGGCCTGGGTTGACAGCGAGGTCGATCTAGCACCCCACCAGGTCGATTTAGCGGTCGACCGGCCCAAAGGCTACGTCGATCGCTGTTGGCCCATGTATGTATGTTATTTGGCCTTGTTTCTTTAGTTATTCGTAACACTTGACCTCTTTTGCTATGATTTCATGACCAACTCTTTTGCAAATTATCAAGATGTTTTTGAATGTGTTAGAGTTCTATGATGTCCACTAATGGTCAAGCCAAGATTTGGAGGAATTTGAAATTTAAAAATTAGAATTAAATTAGAATATCGGTTTGGAATATTTTCTTCATTTTCCTTTTATTTAAAGCACGGTTTCTTCCAAACAAATTTTGAATTTTTTTAAATAATTTAGCTTTTGAAATTATTATTATAGAATATTTTTTAAATTATTTTAAAGTATTAAATATAATTATTTCCTATAATAAGGAGAATTTTCAATAAATAGCCATCAAATAGTTTCGAAAAATTATTTTAAAATCCCGTTTTCTCAAGTAAATTATTTTATAAATAATATACACTATTTTTTTTATAGTTTTTGAAAGTATGAGGAAGTGAATTAATGATTTAGTAAAATACGTGGTATGGGACACGAGTGTTTACTTTTTTGGTTAATTCCGGACTTGTATGATCGAAACCATTCAAGTATATTGAGTTGAGTTAATAATTGAGATTTGCCATTTTATGGCTTGTTTTGAGATTTACAATTCCTATTTATAGGAATTATCAGAGTTAGCCATTATTTGGTCAGTTTAGTGGTTCGAGATTTCCTATTTTAGGAATTATAGTCAATGAGAACCATATACATATATTGTTTCACTTGCCGATGAGATGATGCAAGTCGAGAGTTAAGATTTCCCTATTTCATGAATTATGGTTTATGAGAAACCATTATGGGATTTTATTGCACTTGTCGATGATACGAGGCAAGATATGAGATTTATGAGATTTGTGATTTATTTTTATGAATTGGAGTTAACTAGTGGTTAGTAAACCTTTTAATGCAAGCGTGTCTTATAGGATGCATGTTAACACTTTTCGAGTTCCTGTCCAAGAGTTTGTGACACATCCACGAGTATGCTAGTGCTATAGACCTTGGGTCATCTGTGATATGTGACTACGATTACCACGAGTTATGTGACTTCGGTCAGCACGAGTAATATGACTTCGGTCACCATGAGTATTACCTTTGTGTCTACGAGATAGGTCCCTAATTTATAAGTTGCACTACACAAGAGTTTGGCATGTGCAACATTGCTTTGGCATGCAATCGAGGATCTGTCCAATTCCCGTTTTATGAGTTTTCTAAGTTGTCTACGTTAATTATGATTTCACCATTTTTGAGATATCTTTGTTACATCGATAGGCAAGAGCTAAATGAGATGTTATGTATATATAATGATTTCATTTTATGAGATTTGAACTCCTTTTAGAGTTCCATGATATTCTAGTTTGGAGATTTTAATGATTTTCTCATATGGCTTTTGTATAGTTACTTACATTTATATGGAATGTCCTTGAGTATGAATTTCTTATGATGAACTAAATCTATTCATGCGGCAACGTTTTGTGAATCTATACCATGGCATTGTAAGTGAACGATACTTACAACATTTCTTTATAATTAAAGGAAGATTTCCCTTATGAACTTATATCCCCCTTACTCTAGCTAATTTCATTTTCTAGTTAGCCTGACCCATGTATTTATTACTCGGGTTAGACCGAGTTGCAGGTTAGGAATCTTTGGGACTTATGCTAGCTTTATCATTTTGGACTTGTCTATCGACCTTAGATTAATGGCATAGTTTTTGTATATATTCTTTTGTGAGGATGTATGTACATATATATTGTAGTTGAATACCACTTACGACACGTATTACATTTGATGTATGTGTATATGTATATGTACATCTGTTTGTGTTTGCTGTTCTATGACTTGAGACTGTTGATGTTGTTATGTTTTGTTTCTGAGTCGATCCTATAGGTACCATATGAGTGAAATAGATAAGAATTAAGTATGTTGAATACTTAAGACAAAATGAAAAAAACAGTACCAAATCAACATACTTAGCTCTTATCTAATGCAAGACTACGATGGTCGCCTTTAACCAGCCTTATTTTCCGCATTAGCAGACAGAATTACCTAGTAATTCTCTTTGTTAATGTAGGTCTCGGGGTGGGGCGTCATAGTTTGGTATCAGACCTGGATTCAGAACAAAATGTAATAAAACATAGAACAGTACACACAATTACTATACATCAAGTATAATACAAGTGTAAACATCATCCCCAATCGTAGTGAACCCAATCTTATCCTTAACCTTTTCATGTCCTAGGGGGTAGATAAGAGGAATATGTCTAGGAAAGTTAAATTTAAAATTCCATAGTACTCCTATTTAACGAATTTGAATTGCAAATATCTACCCCTATGAATAATCCTATCTTATCTTAACTTTCAGCTCATGGTTGGAAGAAGAAGCGATCGCACTTTGAAGGTTTGGCAGTCTAGTGGTCCTCGTTCCGAAGGAGTTTATATATCGACCGATCAGATTATTGAGCTTCTTTGGAGCACTTAGCCTCTCGCTCCTACTCATTCCTCTCTGCCGTGAAAACTTCATTTGTGCGTATGTGTAGCAACTTCACCCATCTCGAAGGCAAGCATTCAAACGCTCCAAGACAGTTAGAGGTTCAAGCTTGGCTCCAAACATGTGAGCGCATCTTTACTCGCATGGAGATCTCCGTCATCACCGTGTTCTTGTGGCATCGAGTATGATGCAAGAACGAGCCCTAGAATGGTATGAGCTCCTAATTACCGAGATAGACGAGTCTACTCTCACAGGCAGCACTTCCGAGATTGTTTTGAGCCAAAGTTCATGCCAGAATCCGAGAAGGCTTTTCTTGCCCGTCGCTTCCTAGAGTTGACCTCTGTTTCAGATTATGTATCCTACTTCGAGTCCTTGTCCAAGCATAGGCTCGAATTCATTGGCACTCCATATAAGAAGAATCTTAAGTTCATATCTGGACTTAAGAAATATTTAAAGAAGTCGCTCATGCTTCAGCTTAAGGTCTCATTCGAGGAGCTTGTGGATTCGGCGCTTCACCTCGAAGCCATCGAAAAAGAAAGAGATAGTAATAATGAAGCCGAGGTTTGAAAGAACCAAATAAGAACAAATTTTCTTTCAGAGATCCCAATCCTTTCCTCTGAGGAAGAAGGAAAAGCAAGGCAATTCTGGTTCTCATCCTCATGCAGCACCTTCTTCAGCTAGAGTTTCAGCATGCTTCAATTGCGATTCTTGAGATCATCTAGCTAGAGATTGTCCTCATCCTCGCAAGGGTCTTTATTGCAAGAAAGAAGAACATTCCTTAAGAAAAATAAGGATTCTTATTTTGGTAATTTGAATGTGGTGAAAGCTTTTGGTAGTGAATCTCGGACTCGAGGTATATCGCCTACCATTTTGAAAGGTTTTATTCTTTTTCATGACCATACTATTTAAATCCTCTTCGATATGGGTGCTCGACATTTATCCATATCGAAGAAATTTGTTAATGTTATTAGATGTTCTAGTCTTGTTGCTTACTTGAGGATTGTGAATCCTTTTTAGAGGTTCCGTAACACTTGACGGGAGAATTTTGAGGTTATTCCTTGTAGCTTATCGTTGCATGCGAATTATCATGCCATTTTCTATCTAGAGTTTGGAGTAATTTGAGAGGGAGTGGCTTGTATTTTATCAAGCCACATTCTGCGATTTGAAGGATCCCATATTTAGGTAACCTAATTCAGTTGGTTTGTTAATTCTTGTCTTTAGAATATTGATAATGATTCCAAAGTATCTGTATCCACTCTTGAATTTCGAGATGTTGATGATATATCGAATTCCAATCATTGTGACTCTGTTGATTTGTATGAGTCCGTTTTGGATATGACACCCAATCGAGAAATCAAGTATTGTATTGACCTAATTCCCGGTTCTTAGCCTTTTGTCATCCTTCCATAAGGTTGTCCACTAAGGAAATGAGGTAATTCATTGAATTTAATTGATATTGCCATTCTTACCTCTTTTGAGATATCCTTTTCGAATACTCATTCGTTGATAGGCTTTATGATATTACCTCATATGAAGTAATGATATGCCCTTACCCTAAAATCTCACATGTTCCTTTTTTTAATCTATTGAGTGGTGTTAGGGCCATACTTCAATTTAACCCCAATGTGCAGAGGATAGCATTCATCTTACCGCAATGTGCACTCTATGGGTCTTTTGAGTGGTTTGCTATATCATTCAGAATAAAAAACACTCCAGTCTATCCCATCAATCTTGTGAATCGAGTATTCAGAGAATATCTCGATGAGTTCTTCTTGTGTTTTAAATTTTGAGTATAAGCAATAAAAATTGAGATTTCAAAATTTAAGACATGTTTTTAAGAGAAATTGGATTCTTTTTTAAAGTTAGATAAAGAATATTTTGAGTATTGAATATGAGGTGATTCTTTTGAAGAAAATTACCTTTGTGTTGGGTTGACCATCAAGTGCTTTAAGAATTCTAGTCGATGCGTCTAATCAATGTTATCGATAGGAATTTCCTAAACGCTATGATGAGACAATCAGACACGATAAACTGAGTTTTAATAAGATTTAATTTGTAAATTAATTATTATGGTTTGAGAATTAATTTTTTTATTTTGGATGACATACACAACCATTGAACTATAATGGTTAGATGAGTGGCGAGGCCATTTTGATGATTTGGTCAACTCTACAACCAATCGATAGGGTTATTCATTATAAACTAATGGCAAGCCACTAAGATAATTGAAATTTAAGAAATGGTATATAGTTATGTTTTATTATCGAAACAATGTACTTTAGATGAGATAATACTTTGATTGAGTATAAATGTTTATCGAATATTTTAAAATGATTTATACATGTTAAAGATAGAGTTTGTTTTGAGAATTTGGGTATTTAAAAATAAAGAGTAGTAAAGTGACGACCCGGAATTTTCAAGCATTTAAAATTGAAATATTTAATTGATTTTAAATATTCAATAGAGTAATTTTAACTTGAATTACGAATATCACAATTTATTTGATAATTGAATTATTGAATTAAATAATTTGAAGTTGGGTGAAATGTGGAATCTGGAATTTTAAGCAGATTAAAAATAATTTGAAGGCTTATAAAATTTATATTGATGATAGTGAAGATAGTAAAATTGTTAAAATTGAATTTGGAAGTGGTTTGTTCAGTTTTGAAATTTATATCGTTTATATTGAATTTAAAAATAGCCTTCCGAGGCACAGTCTCGGATTTGACGAAACCAGTTCCATTGGGTCCGTACTATTGAATTATTATCGGATTTCAACTTTCGTATTGATCGGAGTTAGTGTGTGAGCATACGACTTATAAACGCGTTGAAATTTATATCGAATCCAATTTAAACTTATATTTATATTGGGTCAACTTCAGCTGTAATTTATATCTACATCAACTTTTTTTTCCCGTCAGCTTTTCTTTTATTTCCAAGACACTGTAGCCAGATATTGTTGGCACGCTGTCTCCACTTTTCCAAACATCATCATCTTCTCTCTGAAGCTCTTAAATTGCTACCTCCAGTATACTTCAATCCATCCCCATCTTAAAACTCAAATTCACAGCTCCAACCTCTCTCTCGAATCGATTTTCAATGGCCGAAGACTTTCGCATACCCTTTACTTCTTCGGGCACAACTCGCATCCCTTTCCCCTCCATCCAAAATCACGAAAGTAATAGATGCCCTATTCCAAATCCCTAAATTCTTTTCCCTCTTCAGAATCAAAACGAAAAAAAATAAAAAAAATAAAGAGAGAGGACCGCTCGCACGCACGACTCAAGGAGGAAATTCGTGAAGCTCGCGACATTCGAGAGCTTCGTTTTGTGACTAGGAGGCGGTGCCGGTTTGGGAAGGAATTTGCTAGTTCGAGGTTGTTGCGTACGCGTAGGCTTCGTGGAGGAAGTCGCGACGTTCGTGAACTGTTGTTGCGACGAGTGATGGTGGGAATCAGCTGCATCGTGGAGGAAGCCGGTGAAGGCGGCACTTCGATTTGTGCAAAGTCGGGGGATTGTGATGGCAAGGCTGCTCAGTGGGAGGTCGTGTTCGACATGGTGGGTTAGCATAGGGTTTCTGTGAGCGTGAGCTTCGTGATGGAGTGCCGTGAGTGAAACGATCGAGGTGAGTTGTATTTTCTGTTTATTTACATTTATTCTTGTATGAGAAAATCTTATATCCAAAAAAAATAAACTACAATAAGATGATTATAAAGTTATTTTGTTTTATAAAAATTAATAATAAAATTTTGGGTTGTTAATTTAAATCTTTTACAGGAAATTTTTCGATTTATATGACGATAATATAAAAATGATTATCAAATTTTATAGTTTACTGTAATAAGATGATCTATTTAATATATAGGTTAAAAAGGAGATAGTATTTTATTAGACTTTCTAAAAAAATATGTATATATATATAAGGTTCAAAGCAGGAAATATGCATATACATAGGGTTTGGCATATATAATTTATTTTAATATATAATTTGGATGGGAAATTATCAGTTTGAACTAAATTTCTTAGTTACTTAAATTAATAAATGATAATAAAATTATTTAGTTAATTCAAATTATTAACAAAGCCGTATAAATTGATTTTTCTTGGTCAAATCGGATAACCCAAGGATATATTGAAGTGGATTGCAAATAAAAATAGAAGGTGAGTTAATCTCACTAAGTTGAATTTAAATTTAAATTTAAATGATCAAAGTTAAATAATTATTTGAATGGCTGAATTGATTAATGTGCTATAGTGTGGGAATATTTTGGAATTGGTATTTTATATTGTGCTAATGTCTGTGGATGCAGGGAAAACAGGTTGGAGGGATCCAGATGGACCCCTCAATATTTATTTAAATTATTTAATATTCTCTGCTGTGAATATTAATATTCTATGATGAGTTATATTGGAATATGGAATGTTATGGTTGATTGGATTTATTTGGGTATAATGAATTACCAAAATATATAAATTGGATTTTGGAAAGAAAATAAAAGAAATGAATTTGTAAGTAAAATAATTATAGGATAAAATTAAGAATTGGATTGAAAAGAAATAGAAGTAATATGAAATAATAATAAATAACTTCGAGTATGAAAGGAATTTTGAATAAACCGAATTTAATGAATTGTAAACTTAAGTTATATAAATTAAAGGAACAAAGAATTATTTTAAAATTCAAAGTTTAAATTTTTTTTGAAAGGATTAAGAAGAAATTTGAGAAATCAAAAAAATTGGCAGTCTCAGTTAAAAATATTTTAAATCATAATTAAGAAATAAAATCTGAAATTAATAGATTTTGAAGTAAAAGGGAGAAAATTGGAAATCAATTTGGAAATTGATTTAAGTGTTTGAAATTGAAAATTTAAAGAAGAATGTGAAGAGAAGTATATTTCTCTAGATAGCCAAGTACGTTCAAAGTTAATTTTTAAATAAAAGTAAAAGCTTTAATGTTGTTTTAAAAAGCATGTTTTAGAAAAGTTATCTTTTAAATTCTAAAGTAAATATTTTCAAATCTATTATCGTAGTAATTATTTAAAATGGTAACTTAGTGTTTTGTTTTAAATAGTGAGAACCTAGATTATATTTTATTAAGTAACCTTATTTTTAACTATTCATATAGTATGTATTTTTAGCCAATTATTGGAGTGGTCTTAACTTAAATGTTTTAAAGTAAATTCCAAAGTAAGTGTTTTGTTTAATCTATTATCATAATAATTATTTAAAGAATGATTTGGTATTTTAAAGAAGAAAATCTAATGTATAGTTATAAGGTAACTTTATTTTATTTCTAGAGCATTTTTTTTAAATTAAGTATTAAAGTAAATTTTTCTAAATTAAATGCTAAATATATTTTACAATAAAGTGTTTTTAAATTATTTTTAAAATCTAGTTTTGTGCTTGGTGATTTCAATGGAGATAGAAATATAGTTGGGAAGTTTATTCTGAAAAGAAAGATGATTTGAAACTGTTTTCAAAGGGTTGAAAATAGAAATATATCTTGAGAAGATTTTTTTTTTGAGGTTAATAAATAATTTGGGAAATTATTTATTGGTTGATGGTTGTTTGTGAATATTAATTGATAGTTAAATCACCGACTATCAATATTGGACAAAATGCGCTGATCGTTTCGAAGAGACCGGGATCGAGATTTATTTCTCGAAAACCACTTCGATCCGGTTTGTACGTTTTCATGGAAAATGATTGTGGATTCGAAGATGGAGCATTGAAGTGCAAGGGCTACTCGCTACTAATCCTGAGGATATTTCCAAAATGGATGTAGTAGGAATAGTGCCTTCGGTTCCGTTCGAACCCGGGATGGACTTGTATGGATTAATGCTTTCGGAACGTCGTCAGGTGGACGATGGGCATTCCAAGGGATATGTTCTAAAAATGTAACGCTTAGACTCAAGCCTCATCAAATGGGAATGACTGAAAATCAGGGGTTATGCAGCAAGGCTAAGTGGGTAGCACCCAAGCAGGGTGAGGTCAACCCTGCCTAGATGTCCCTTTTTATTTTGGCTTAGTGGGCGGTTGCTGATCCCAACCGCGGGGTGATCTCACTCGGGATTATCTAGTAATAGGTAGTCCCGGTCTTGTGTTGCAGGGGAGTGGGCGTACTCCTCGGTACTGTGATCTAGGCCACGTACTGTGACAGGTGGTACCCCAGTGCCTAGTCATTAGTTGGAAATCCATTCTCCCTACGAGCCTTGTACGAGTTTTGTTTGTATTACCCACTCTGTGGCTAGTAGCTGGAATTTAATAGATGTAACAATTTCGGCTATTTTATAAGTATTTGTATATAGACCCTATTATAATATCAGAGGATTTTATAAAAATTATTTTAGCTATCGTAAGGTAAAAACCCGACATGTTTATTTGTGGGTGGTCTTACGAGATGCTTTTGTTTTTCAAAGAATTTTTGAAACTTTATTAATCAATTGAGTGTGATTTTCTCACGTTGGTATTCCAGACTGACTTGGGTGTTATTTAACTGTAATGCTCGGGTCAGACCGAGTATTATAGGATACTGATATGATGCCGTGGAGCTCAGGAGACGAGCTAGATGACGATACATACTCCCGTACTTGTTTATATATATATATATATATATATATATATTCCGCTGTGTTGTTTAGTTGTGTATCCAGCTGTATGTTATTGATGTTGAGTTGTGATTGATCTACTCTGATGATGTAATATATAAACTGATATATTTGATTTTTTGTGTAAATATTATTTATTATCTATTATATTTTATTCCGCTGCGATGGTTAGATTCTGATGTTTTGTTCTATTTTCTTCTTCTACCTCTTCTTCTTTAACCCAAATGGTTCGTATTTCTGTGCAACTTGAGTTGAATATTGTGGAATAGTGTTGACTCAAGGAGTACGGATTTGTGGGCCGTTACAAGTAAATTTTAAAATTTTATCGTAAGAATGATTGGAAAGAAAATATAAAATTCTTTTGAAAATTTAATTCTAGAATAAAAGGGAATATGAGTTTGAAATTATTTTTCAATTTATAAGAACTATAGGAAGGAGTTTGGAAAATTTCCATGTATTGGAAATTGAAATATTGAATTTAAAGTAATGAGTTTTGGAAATTTAAGAAGTTTAATTGCAAACAAAAGTATAGATTATGGTTTTGAAGATAATGGATTTCAAACTCTAATAATTTTTGATTGTAAATTAAAATTTATATCTATTGTGTTCCTCATGATTGTCTTGCCTTAGTGCAATGGTCCAACGACTAGCATTTTGTGTTCATTTGAGTTGTGTGGTCTTTGAAGTAATAACCTCTCATCGGGTTTTCTTACCTCAATTGTTGTTATCTTAGTATCAGTGTGGCTCCTTCCATAGTGACATACGGAAAGTCATCAGCTTGTGGTTAGAGTTTGGATAAAGCGATGCTAAATCCCAGCTCTATTCGAGAAACTTTTATGAAATCAATCTCCTTCGATTGGTTTTGAGTGGCTCCCCATTTATTTTGTTTCGAAAGTGAGATACTTTCGAAATCATGATATTTCGCTAAAAGAAAACCAATGGTCAACAATCCTAGTATTTATACTGAGGAAAATCATTGAATCTACCGAGCAATTTTTATCTTGTTCTTCTTTCATCTTGAAAAGGGAAAGTGAGGAATTTTGATCTCGTGCTTGTCTATCCTTCCTTTGATTAATGAAATTAATATGTTGAATAAAAACTCTTCTCTAGAAATTGCGAGGACGCAATTTTGTTAAGGGAGGGAGTCTATAACAATCCTGGTTTGGAGATTACCTATTAATGAATATTGTAATTAAAAATAAAATTGGTTATTTTGAATTGTTTATTTGGAATAAAAAATGAATTTTATAAATAAAATGAGAAAAATAAGCTTGGAACTTTATTTTGTTTATTTGGGTATAAATATAGGATTAAACATTGACTATAAGTATTTGGTTTACATAAATTGAAATATTGGGTATTTATTAATTTGGAGCTAATAAATTAGTTATGTGACATATTTCAACGTTAAATTGTTGAAATAAATCTAAAGTGATGAAAATAAAGTTTTAAAACTTTATTTTGAGATTTAAAGTAGAAAATAATCAAATTGCAATTTTATTTGGGTAAATACAGCAATATTGAAAAACGTTGTCAATATTAATCTTTTATTGAATTTAAAATGAGAAATATGAAGAAATTATGTATTTTATTAATATAAAAGATGAAATATGGTTTAAAAAGAGTTAAAAATGTTTATTGTAATTTATTTGACAAGAAAATAATTCTTGTTCAAATTGTTGAATTAAAAATGGTGTTTTTACACTAAAATAGTGTAAATTGTGTAATATTGATAAAAATAGGGTTTTATTCAAAACAATAACCTTTTATTGTTAAAATAAACTTTTATTTTGTTGAGGTAACAATTTTAGTTAAATATATTTGTTGTATAGGTTTTTTTGGCTTTAAAATGTAAAAAATAATTGGGGTGTGTGTGTGTGTGTGTGTGTATTGTTAAAGGAGAATAGAAGTGTGCACTCCTTTGTATTTTCACTAAGTATATTTGATTTAGGCTTGTTGGGTGTAAAATTTGCAGACATTATATTGATTTGGAACCGTCTGGTGAGAAAGAAATAACCAGTACGTAGTTTTCTTGTTTCATCATCTTCTTAAAAGTTATCTACAGTAAACTGAAAATAAGAAACTATGGCCTCCTTCAATAAATTTCAATTTCCACTCAAAAGCTACTTCAAGTAAAAGAAGAAATTCATCAAACTAAAGACTATGCAAGGTCATCAAATCCAATAATCAAAGATTTTGTCAAAAAAATTAGAATTTAGATATGAATTTGTTTGTAATTGTTTGGTTTGCTCTGCATGTTCTTCTTTCAGTTAAAACAGGTCCTTGTAGCTCCATTCATTCCTCGAAACTCACTGCTTGCCATCAAATTCTTGCTAAATCATCAAGGTGAGTACCATACTCACAAGTTATAACTAAATCATGCTCTACCTCTAAGAAAATCGCTCAGAAAAAGCTTCTGTATACGTATATATTCTCTGTTGTTGTTTTTGCTTGTTTCTTGTTTCTGGTTGCCACTTTGAGTGACTATAACTTCTTGTTCTTACCTTGAATTGCTGTCGGATCTTTATCGGAGTGTAATATAGTTGTTAATTTTGTTGCATTCAATCGTTTGCTATGATAAATCATCACTGGAAAATCAACACGGAGCAAAAAATTTGAATTGAGGCTATTCCGTGGCCTGGGTAGACAGGGAGCTCGACCCAGCACCCATCAGGTCGACTAGGCGGTCGACTGGCCCAAAGGCTACGTCGACCCCTGTTGGCCTATGTACTATGTTATTTGGCCTTGTTTCTTTAGTTGTTCGTAACACTTGACCTCTTTTGCTATGATTTCGTGACCAACACTTTTGCAAATTGTCAAGATGTTTTTGAATGCGTTAGAGGGCTATGATGTCCACTAACGAACTAGCCAAGATTTGGAAGAATTTGAAATTTAAAAATTTGAACTAAATTTGAATATCGATTTGGAGTATTTTCTTCGTTTTTCTTTGATTTAAAGCATAGTTTCTTCCAAACAAATTTTGAGAATTTTTTTAAATAATTTCGAATTTTAATTTCGAACTTTAATTTCAAACTTTAATTTAAGACCAGTTCAAATTTCAAATTTCAATTTTCAATTTTAAATCAAATTCAATTTAAAACAATAAAAAATCATAAATTCCAATTTTAAACCAATTAAAATCATTCCATTTCGATAAATTCATATTAAATCTCAAATTCAACCCTTAAGATTTAAAACAAATAAATTCAAGTCAAATATTTTAAAACCATTTCATTCAAACAAATTCAATTTACAAATTTGAAACCATTTCATTTGACCAAATTCGGTGTTCATTATCTAATTTTTACGCTATGGCCAAGTGATCGTTTTATTTTAAATTTCAATTATACGAGTACATATCATTTCAACCCATATTAAAAATGTCGTTGGTATATATCATTTCAACCTATTTCTTAGTTGAGGTATTCGATGTTCAAACGATTCATATGACAATCTGAACAATTACAATCATATGCAGGGTGGTAACAGGGATACAACATTATCAACAATATAATCCATATAAACATCATATCATCCATTAGCAACTATAGGCATACATATTAATCAACGTTCAAATCGACTAATTAAGCATATATCAAAAATTATTAATTATCACATATCAGGGTGTTCAACTAGCAATGATATTCAATTTTCAATGTCAATTTAAATTCCCAAATAGTAAATAAATAAATTATATCACATCATAAAGTTGAATTAACTTGCAAATGGAATTTTTTTAGTATTTCGTGAGTAGGTTTAAAACACTCACCTTTGATTTTAGCACGTTAATATCCAAACAAAATCCCCCTTTTCCAACCGTCTCCAAACCCGGTCAGACCAGTTTCATGTTATCCAAAATTTCAATATGAGTCCAATCGAAGAAACTGTGCGTGGAGTTTGAAGGCAAAAGTTATTCAAGTTAGAAGAGTTGAAACTAATTAAAATTTAACTAACTTAATTAATTAGGTTAAACTTCCTAATTACCTTCTCTCCCATTTGATATGCAAGCAAGCGAACCCATCAGCCGCCATATTCAACCAACCCCACCGTCGATTTGTGCCATCATACCAAGATCTGAGACCTCCATTGAGAAGCCCATGCTCTCCTCCATCTTCATCGAAGTTGTCGCTGCTTTTGGTCACCTCCTCCATCCCTCATCGCACGCCTAAGCCACCACCAAAATCACCCAATTCTGGCAATCCCATGCTGAAGGCGATTGGCTACCACTAACTGACTCCGCTTATCGACCTCTACAACCCCGTATCCTCCGATCATCCTATAGTCGTAAATCCACCATTGAATCAAAACCCTAAAATGAACGGTTATAATTGTTTCATTAATTTTTGGTCAAATGGTGCATCGGATTGAAAACTGAATTTCAAACCATCTTTGTTTTATTGAGAGCTTTCCAACATTATATAATTTGACATATTTTGAATAGTTTGATTTTTGAATTGATTTTTGAAATCAGTAAAGGGATTTGGGTAAATTTTAATTAGATAAGAAGATGTTAGATTTATAGAGAAGGTCTAGGTCAGAATGAAAATACAGCAGAAGAGGAAAAAGATGTGGCTGCTAGGGTTTTCACTTATAACAATATATTTATGGGCAACAAGGAAGATCGATTGGGCCAAAGCGATCACAAAGGCCGGAAACCCGTTTCATCCTCGAACAAAAATATATTTCCCTATATATCGAAATATATGTTTCGATATTTCTAAACCCTAATGGAACTATCAAAAGTCCCAAAACATAATTTTTCTCATATTTTCGTTTTTGCCATCAAATAACTATTTAAAACTTATAAGTAATGTGACCCAATTTTGGGTGATAACATTGACTATTATAAGTAGGATGAACAATATTGTTTCAAAGTTGCATATTTTCTCTGAAAATATACATTCTATTTTATTTTCCAAAACATTCTTTTAATTTGATTAAAAATATTCTTTATATTAGATCAAATTTCCTTTTTAATTGAAATATATGTTTCTTTTTTTATTTCCTTTACTTTCTCCTTTATTTTAATTAAAACACCCGTTTCTATTTATTACACCCATTAATTTCAATTAATGTCCTTTTTCATTTTATTTGAAAGATTTTAATTGCGTTAATTGCAATTAAATCCAAAGTTAAATTTTAAAACAGACGAAATAAGTGGAATGAGAAATAGAACAGCTGTTTCCTTTTTTAATAGTAATATAAACATGTCTATAACTGTTGGATACAATATGAGTTATACATTTTTACTAAATAATAGTTTCTCATCCCTGTAATCAATCTTTAAGCTAAAACACATTTCAAATAAATAAACATATGATTTTTCCTTTAATAAAGAAAACAGTCATTCTATATTAACATTGTATTCCTATCCATGTTATAAATTACATTCAAAACAATGTCATTAAAATACACCCTAAAATATGTTATCATTTTTACCTTGTTGTAAACATATGTCATTAACAAAAGTTTAAATTTAGCTCATAACTTATACTCTAATTTAATTTGTATCAATACAATCTTGTAAATTTCTAACAATTTTTTATAAAAACCTTATTTAAAATAATATTTTTAAATCGTTAAAAATACGAGTCATTATAATAAAGAAATTAAAGAGCTAAAAGCGAATATAGCTTCAATTAGTCAATCCAAATTTTTAGATCAAAGGACCAAGGTTGATGTGGAGATTTCTTGATTGTATTATAAAATTGAAGATCTTCAAGTTGATTTGTTGAAGAGCTAATTGTATGCCAATCTTTAAAGCTCACTACAAGCGGAGGCTCCTTCCTACTCTTACTCTTACAAAGTAAACTAAATCGAAGTCCTTAGTTGGTGAGAAGAAATTTTCTTCCTTGGAGAACCCTCCTTCAGGTGTGGACGATGGGGAGATTTCCAAGTGGTGCCAAACGTTCCAATACGAGTGTACTCTATTTCCTAAAGGAAAATGGGGATGAAAAAGTATCAGAACATCTCAATAATTACCAAAGTCAAGTTGAGGAATTAAGATGTGAGAAGCACACTCTTAGGAAAAAGGCTAAAGAGTTACAGGATAGAGTTAAAACCTTCAAATAAGCAAATAAAATTGCTTGATCGTGCATTAAAGGTTCAAATTAACTCGACTGATGGCACAAACACTATTCAAGGAAAAGAAGCTTAAGAAAATTTTAAATGCGATGCCACATTATTGAACCTTCTTCGACTGCTGAAGATTTGAAGAAAAAGATGCAAGACTGTGATTCTTAATAATTGAAGTGGCATTGCCTGGAAACTCTTAATTGAATTCCCTTACTAATTAATCTTTCCCGACATTTGTAATTTTTGTATGTAATAATAAATAAATATGTACCTGAGTAGTTGACATCCTTAATGAATCTTGTATTTTTCATCTTTATTTTTCCCTTGTATTTGAACTCGCGGGATTGTTTCAGATTTGTAACTTACTGCAGTGCTTTAGTTCGATTTCATATGGTCTGCAGTCTTCAATTTAGTGTAAATTTGCTTGCTCTTTATTCCCTTGCAGAATGCCATTAGGCCGGCCTTTTTCAGATTACATTTTTTATGAGACTATTTCTTTACCACTAGGAAAACATAAAATAAATAATGATAATGGGTTTTCATAATTTTTAGAAATTATTCTCTCAACATAAACATTTTGCTTTGTAATTAGAAGTAAGGTTAGAAGTAATATGGTTAATAGGTTGATTGTTGGATGAAAATGTTTAAATAATAAATACCATGTGACTTAAGTTCCATAATTTGACTATAAGGTGTTTGATGGATTTAAGGTTAAGAAATTTGATTTAGAAAATGGATAGGTAAATAAGTTAAGTAGTTAATCATAGAGTCGGTGAGAAAAGATGTATACTTAGCAAAGTTGTCTTATTAATATGTGGATGGATAAGATAAATAATATTAGTTAAATTGAGACCTTAGGTAAATAAAACTAAGGGTTAAATTTTATAACTTGTTAATTCGAGTTAATAGTAGAATTCTACATTGGTTAAACATCCTAATTGAAGTAATAACAATTTGAAGTTTGGGGTATGTATATATACTCTTAGGAAGTAAGGTATATTATACAAGTTTAAGTCATATTTGTATGCTTAAGTAATAATGTATTTAGAAGAAAGTAAATGGTTGTGAAATAAAATTGGATTAATAGAAATTTTGAAAAAAAGTATTAGGTAAAAATGAATGTGGGTAAGTATATAAGTTAAACATAGATTATTTCAGCACATAAATTTTGATCTAAGATTTGAGTACAGAACTTTGAGATGTTTACATCAATCAGAAAAAGGATTTATCACTCGATTCTTGACGGAGAACATTGACGGGAGTTTATGATTATGTACACAAGTTTTCTATCATAGTTGAGGCTATGCAAGGAAAGCAAGGGTTGTGATTAGGAAGTCTGATCGAAGTCTGCACTAGAAAATCGAGGGATCGATACTAGTTCGGAAGTAAAGTTGTGGATTCAAATAATAGATCGAATCAAATATCACATATAGCATGATGTTTTGCGTCTGTCTACACAGTAATTGGATAGTTGTCTTAAATAGTAGGCACTAAGAGATAAGGGTTAGAAATATGTTTTTTTATATAGACCTCGGGTGTAGTACATGCTCAGGTCAGGGTATGAGTTATATGGATGTATTCAATTATATGGATATAGTATTAGTTTGGTTGTTTCTGGATGTATAGTCTTGTTTGGTGGCTGGATGTTATCTTAGGTATGCAGTATGCACTAGGATGGGTACAATAGAAGTCTGATTTGTTGTATGTATATATAACCTTAAGTACGTGATAAGTACTCAGGTTAATGTAGGGAATCTCTGTATGTCTCTTTGGCATCATTTGTTTTAGTGTTGATATCGACCTTTTTCTTTTCTATCATCAGTATAAATAAGTCAAATTATTTGAGGATATGAGTATGAAATAGATTGCTTTATCTAACTTTCATTACGAGGATGAAATGCTTTTTAGTAGGGTAGAATGTAACGACCCGTAATTTTGCTACTTCGAAAATGAAAGATTTCTTAAATTTAAAAGGAATTTAAAACTTAAAAAAATATGTTATATATAATAAATAATTGTCTGTTCTTATAGTTAATAAATTAAAAAGTATAAATTTGGATTTTTAGAACAAATCGACAAAAGTTAAGTTTTGTTAATAATAAATAAAGACTTAAATAAATAAGTTTAAATATTTGTTTGACAATTTAAATCTTATTTAAAACATATAATAAAGATAATAAAAGTATATTGAAAGATTTAAAGTTTGTTAATAATCGTTTTACAAAAATAACCAAAATTTGTCGCATTTTGTCAGTTTTATATATACTGTAAAATTAGAGATTTTGATATTAATTAAATATGATTTTAAAATATAAAGAGATATGTTTTAATTTATTTAAAGAAGTAAAAAATTTCATCTTAAATTTGGTTTAATAAATGATTAGTTTAGCTAAAACGTCAAAATGTGATTGTAAAACATTTTGTCAAAAATCAACGTTTTGTTGATTAAAAGTTGTCGCTACGTTATTACACCTTTATTTTCTTATATATAAACATATATTAGAATAGTATAAGTATTATTTAATTCACTAATTAAGTTTACTTTTACTAAACAAGTTTAGAAAACAATTAGCAAGACTAACCACAAAAGGACAAAATATGTCACATCAAATCCAACCAAATCTTTATTTTTCTTTACTTAAATATTAAGTGATTAAGATATAAAATAATGATGTGTTGGTAAGTGTTGAAAAAGTAAGATAAAGTAAAGATATTTTAGTAATTTTGTAAAGGGTTTGTTTTGTAATTTTTCACTCCTTACTTTTTCCTATAATTACCCATCCTTTCTTCTCATTTTTTCACACAAATCATTCTCTTTTTCTTTCTTTAAGCTATTTTAATGGCTTCTCTATTTAAGAGAGGTAGGAGGGTTAAAAATAGTGGAGTTCTTAAGCAGTAATCCACTTGTTACTCTCTAACCTCTTCTTAATTCACTTTTTCTTCTTCTCTTCTTAAAAAGGGCCTTAGGCCGTGAGTTTGGGAGTTGATAGGGGAAGGACATAAGCAATATGGAAGGGAAGGCTATGGCTAAGAGCAAGAAGGGATTGGGGTGGTGGCCGAGCACTTGGAAAAGGTGGAAGAATGTTTATTTGGTTGTTTAGTGAAGCGTTGAATTAAATGAATGTTAGTAAGAAGTTAAACGTTTTGGTTAAAGGTGAGAAATTCTCTTTACTTTCGAATTTATATTTTGGTTATGTTAAAACAATCACATTGATACCCTTATGACATATGGATGTTTATAACAAACTAATTGTTAGTACGGATGTTTGATAGTTGGTTAGATAATTGAATTGTAATAATATATTCCATTATGGTATTAATAGTGAAGTTGAATTTGAAATCATATGTTATGTAATTGGTTGAATGAATGTTATTTTAGTGATAAATATGAATACTGGTTATGTTCATTTTGATTTAATGATCTCTTTGTTAATAAGACGATATTTTAGCGATATGGGATACTTTGGAAGAATAAATCTTTTTTTAGTTAGAAGTGAAATTGAAGTTAAAATAAAAGAGAATTTGAAATATGAAGATACATGGGTTTGAAAAGGATAGTTAAATTGAAATTGAAATTGAGATGAAAAGTGAAATTGAAATCGATTTTGAAATAATTAAGTTAGGATTAAGATTGAATTTAAGTTTAAATTGAAATTAAATTTGAAATCTAAGTTTTAAATGTGTTTGATTTGAAGTTAGAATTGAAATTGAGTTGAAATTGGAATTTAAAATTTAATATTAAAATAATAGGAATAAAATAATAATATAATATGGTAATAGTGAAAATATATTTTAAATACTTTAAAAAGTGAAAATATTGATTTAAAATGATTTGTAAAGATTTTATAAGTGATAAAATCTAATTTGAATAGATTATTTCAAATATTGAAAAATAAGTTAAAATTAGATGCGTTGAGCAACGGTAATTCGCGATTTCGCGCCGAAAAGTTCAAATGAGTTTATAGATTGAAATATAGCTCGAACTTCTTCGAGATAAGAAAATTCCGGACTAGTATATCCATAGCTTCTAAACAAAGAAAGAAAATCAAATTTTCGTTAAGAAGATTTTGAATTAAGTTCAAAACAATTTTTTAGAAAATCGCGCTAGTGCAGTTAAGTGACCATAACAGGAAATCTGTTTAAATAAATGTTTTATTCATGAAAAAATATGAAATAAATTCGATAAATCCATTTAAATAGTTTAAATGTGGTTTTAAGTGGAAAATATGAATTTTCAAATGTTAAAAAGTGGTCTAAATCAATTAAGCTTATATAGCACTTTCTGCGGCACTTTTATGCTGCAAATTGTATAGCTTTTCGAATATGAGTTTAAACGGAACGATTTTTCTGGAAAACAATTGTGAATGTTTTCAAAAGGAAAATTAAGCATTTGAAAGATAATTTTGGAATTTTTACAATAAATTCCAAAATAAAGTTGATAACTGAGTATACGGAAACGACTAGTACATTTGTCCCGCTTGTGAGATTTGGAAAGATAAAACAAGATGTTTAACTAAGGTTTGGGATGGAGCAACCAATGACCTGTACTTACGTGGCCTATGTTTTCTTTTCTTAGGCGAGGAATGGAACAGATTGAAAGGAAAGTCCGGATGCTTTTAAATAAAAAGATCGTATTGATTTTTCAAAATAAAAGAAGATTGGTATTATCCAAAATTTAAGCAATCTCCAAATGAATGATTTCTATGATCCTATTTACTCAACAATGTTTGCTAAGATTGATTTTAGGGTTTAATGTAAACAATGTCTTAAATAACTTTGTTTTTGACCCGCCTAAAAGTTAAGAAATTTGGATCGAGAGTTAAGTGAGGAAATTTGAGATATTTTCCAAAGCAAATAAATGAATTACTTAGAATTATTCTAAGTCAAAATAAAGAGACTTTGAAATCAGTCGGAAAGAGTTAAAGTGAAAAGAGACTTAATAAATCCTATATGCTCATATTCACTTTTTATCAATAATTGGATTTCGAAGGAACCAGGGTCGAATTTGGGCGATTCCTATCCAAAAACCACTTCGAACCAATATATACGCTCGAACGTGAAGATATGTTGAAGATGAGGATTATTGAAGAAAGTAGAACTTCATAGCATGAAGACTGCTTGTTGAACATGCTCTGGGTAGCTCCTATTATAGGGTTATTTATAGCGATGTTCTCCCCGTGGTGGAGAATTTTTGGATTGCAATGACTGCTTGCTACTAGTGGTGGTAGGAGAGTGCTTTCGGTTTGTCCTGTTCCTGGACAAGTTGTATGGACGCTTGTCTGACATTGCATTTCTAAAGATTATGTACATTGGTTTTTGCAAACGTACATAAATGGTGGCGGAGAAGGCAACTTCTCTTAGTTTAACACCCTCCTTGAGACGTACGAGCTCAAGGGTTGTATTTTTGTGGAAGGCAATTAGTAGTCAACGGAAATAGAAATATTGCATTCAAAGATGTGATATGCGCTATGTGAAAAGGTAATCATTGCCTCAAGCCTCATCAAACCGAAAATGACTGAAACAGGATTAGATGCGGCAAGGCTAAGTGAATCATTTCAAGTAGGGTACAATCACACCCTTCTAGTTATATTTCTTCCCACTATGACATTCAAAATATAAATTAACGTGGTGTATGGAAACGAGCACTCGATTAAAGTCGGTAAAAACTAGGAGATGACATATTCATTACTATCTAGTTATTGAGGTAGGCCAGTCTTGTATTGGTAGAGGGCAGATGTTCTATGCCTCGAGACATTCATCTAGAGGTGTACCCATACGGAAGGTAAATTCTTTACCTGGTTGTTTGTATGGAAATCCATTCTTCAATAAGAACCTACGGTATTGTTTTTAGAGCCTAATATGCTGGAATTTAATAATGGTAAAAATTTCGGATAAGATTAGTAAGTTTATTTGAAATGTTTTTAAAGAGTTGTCTTTAGAAATAATATGAAATGTTTCGATATAAAAGCGTTTTAGTTATCATAAGGTAAAAACCGTCCGTATTTATGTGTGGACGTGGTCTTATGAGATACTTTTTCTTTTCAAAGGATTTTATTTAAAGGCTGATATATGACACTATCATTAATTATTGAGTTTTTCTCATGCTGGTTTATCAGGCCTGATCCGGGTATTCTCAATACACGAATCAGATCCGAATAGTTTTAGTTTTTGTCGAAGACGGTCAGAGTTTCCAGAGGAGAGCTAGATATATTCATCTATGTATGGACATATTCTATTATCCACTATGGTTTTTTTGTTGTTTGTCAACAATTGTAAGGAAATATGTTTATAACTGTCCAGGCTGAATTTAGGTTATACTCTGATATATGTATTTAAAAGTTTTCCGCTGTAAATATATTATTCAATATTATATATTATTCCATTCATGTGAGATTCTGTTCTATCTATTTTTCTTTATTACCCTTCATGTTCCGTATTTTCGTGCAATTTGGGTTGGACATGTGTGGTTTATTGTCGATTCAAAGGGCACGGAAAAATGGGCCATGACAGTTACCTATGGGTAAGAGGATAGGCTGAGCATCTAGTTAGAGAGCCTATAGATGCAATAGTTGGTGGGGCTCCTATTCACCCACTTGTCTCTCTTGACTTTGCAAATCCATGTAAGGAGTTTTTTAGTGTAGGAGACAAGCCATTCTAGGGCGTAGAGTCTTATGTTGATTCCAAAGCTTGGACCAACAGCTGCGAGCTGGTATTTGTACTTATGGGTTTAGCAGATGGCGTTATGAGGCATCTTGTTACCTGGCAGTTGTTGTATGATGCTTTGAGTTGGTGGGAGGTTCTTGAGATTGAGGCTGATGGTGGTGAGATGACTTGGGCAGAGTTCTGTAGGAGGTTTAAGAGGAAGTTCTATCTCAGTCTGAAGAGGGTGTCCATTAGAGAAATTTACCAATCTTAAGCAGGGTGATATGTCAACTAAGGAATATGTGAAGCAATTTAATTAGCATGTAAGGTTTGGTAGGGAATTTTTCAATGCTCCACACAAGAAGGCGCTTGTTTGCAAAGGATCTGACTCATCCCCTTCTGGATTTAGTTGTGATTCATATTCCAATGGGGCTAATTTTTGAGGGATTTGTTGAGATCGCTTTACTTGCTTCTTTTGATAAGAAAAAGGTGAAAGAAGAGGCTCTGAGGGCTGAGGCATTTTGGAAGGGAAAGAAGAAGGGAGGAGGATTTGGGCCAAAAGGAGGGGATTTAGGCCAAAAGGAGAGGTTTAGAAGAAGGATTTGAAGTGAAATAGTTATAGAAAACCCAATCATTTTTCTAAGGATTGAAGGGCAGAACATCCCATAGTGAAGTGCTACAACAATGAGTAGATTGGGCATTTGAGGAGAAATTCTCTAGCACCACCCAAATCTTCTTCAAAGGCTTCGACTAAGGTGGTTCAGGCTTACGCTCTTAGTATC
Organism: Allium cepa; assembly: GCA_030765085.1. Taxonomy (NCBI): domain Eukaryota; kingdom Viridiplantae; phylum Streptophyta; class Magnoliopsida; order Asparagales; family Amaryllidaceae; genus Allium; species Allium cepa. Next base: position 390,029,533 of record CM060932.1, on the reverse strand, counting down.
GTCCCAATGCGCAGCCAACACCAGATAAAAGGGAAGAAAGTGGCTATAGAGGGTTTGTCATCTCTTTTCAGTCTTTCCGTTCGTGCTTTATTTTATTCAGGGGCTTCTCATTCTTTAGTCTCTAGTATACTTGTTCAAGATATACACCTAGACACTAGTATTATCACAAACCATATAATTATGTTCAACCCCATAGGAGGATTGGCCTATATGTCCATGATGTTTTGGGGTTTGAAATTGATGATATTAGGGTCGAGTTCGATTTTGCTGCCTATGTATTAGGATTTTTCGGATTGGGTTGATCATAGATATAGACTGTTAGCCATGTCTGGAGCTATATTGGACTGTGATAGGAGGATATTTGATTGGGAACTTTTGGTGGTTGTAACTTAAAGGATTTCTATGATCTGGGAGGATTAGTTATGTTGGGCTACCTTTATTCTTTGAACCTATCATCAGACGATTTGGGTTCTATACTGGTGTTAGAGATTTTTCCGATGTATTTGCTGAGGTTACCGATCTTCTGCCCCAAAGAGAGATCAAGTTTAGGATCTATTTTTTTGAGAATGCTCGACCAGTTACTTTGCCTTTGAGGCATATGGCTTTAAAGGAACGACACGAGTTGAATAAGCAGGTAAAGGAGTTGTTGGAGAAGGGTTTCCTTAGGAGGAGTATTTCTGAGTGGGAAGCATCGGTCATTTTTGCCACATAGGCAGATGGTTTCCTCAAACTTTTCGTCAACTACCGAGAGCTAAAAAAACTGACAAAGAAGAATCGCTAACCCTTGCTCTGCATAGATGATCTCTTTGATTAGTTGGTTGGAGCTAGAGTGCTTTCCCAGCTTTACTTAGCCACAGGTTTCCATCAGTTGAGAGTAGCCAAGGAATGTGTTTAGAAGACTACAATTAGGACTCTCGTAGGTTCTATGAGTGGTTAGTCATTCTTTTTAAACTAACTAATGCTCCAGCTTATTTTGTGAACTTACCGGGTCGAGTGTTTAGGGGATTGCTGAATAAGTTTGTAGTGGTGATTGTGGTTGACATCTTGGTATACTCTAAGAGTAAGGAGGAGCATGCTTTGTATTTGAAAGAGGTGCTTAGGACCCTCTGAGCAATAAGCTTAAGGCTAAGTTTTCTAAATGCCACTTTTGGAGAGAGGAGGTTTGCTTTTTAGGACATATTGTTTTAAATAGTGGCTTAGCGGTGGATCCGAGTAAAGTGGCGGCAGTTTAGGATTGTCAAACAATGTCACGGAGGTAAGGAGTTTTCTTGGTTTCATAGGTTATTATAGGAAGTTCAATATGGATGTTGCTAAGATATATGTCCCATTGACTCGCCTAACCAAGAAGAATATAACTTCTGTATAAGATGCTAAGTGTAAGGATGCCTTCATTAGATTGAAGGGGGCTTTGACTAGTGCATCTGCATTAGTGTTACCTGATGGGAGTAAGCCTTTTACTTTCTACACCTATGCTTGTGGTATGTGTAACGACCCAAATTTTCGACCTCAGATATTCGACACTAATACGTTCGCTGTAGAAATGAAGAGCATCTGAATGCCGTAAATCCCATATTATTAGGGTAAAGAAGAAAGAGGTAGAAGAAAACAGAAAAACAAAGCATAGAATCTCACATTTCGCAGCAGATCAAGATATAATATCAAATAATAGCATTTATAAAGAAAGCCGTTATTGTCAGATTACATACAATTCAACATAGTTACATTCATTACAAATAGACTAGACAGTTATATCAACCTGTCTCAGACTAATACCATAACAATCTCAATACACAGCGGTAAACTCCATACGTTCCTGCCATCCAGCTCGCCCCCTGAGCTCCAGAATGTCCAATCCCGAAAATCTGTAATACTTAGTCTGACCCGAGCATTACATCAAAGTAACACCCGGGTCGGGCTGGAAACCAACATGAGTAAACCCATATAATATTTTGAAATACTAAGACATAAAACTAGCGCAACTTGTACCTTTCTACGAGTTCTCATCTTATTAAAGTCAATCACTTATTTCAACACAATATCTAAGAAATGTTACTCAATTTAAAAGGTCATGTTATTAAATTTATTCCATTCCGGCCTGTTGATTCCACTGATCCAATTTATAAAGAATTTAGTTTACAAATCGAAGTGGATTTGGGTATTTACTGATACCCGACCCCGGTCTCTTCGAATCCAGTATCATCTTAATTCCACTTTAAGTGGATACAAATCAACTATAATACAAGGTATCATAGTCACACAGCAAATCAATTATCGATAGAAAACTCACAATATCATAGTACAACCCATCATAGCGTATCACAATACATTACAAGTTATCAGACTAGATATAAATCTAATCGTTCAATACCATTCAATCATCCTTAAACAAGATAAATTAGATGTTCAATCTCAACTTAATTACCAATTTTAATCATGTTCATTAATTAACCTTAATTAATCACATCAAGTAATTAACTATCCTTTAATTACTTAACTAACCCTTAATTAATTATATTAATTAATCCTTTAATTAGTTACACTAAGTAACTAATTCTTAATTACTTCCTTTAAGTAATTTTCTTTCAATTAATTACTTTCTGCAAATATCCATCAATTACTTACTCTAAGTAATTATTCACTATTAGATATATTAAGTAATTATACTTAAATCAATTTCAAAAAGATTATCCATACTTAATTAAACCAATTAATTATCTTAAATTAATTACATTAATTAGTCATCTCATAATTACTAGTTAATGATCTTTAAAATTACATTCATTAACTATTCAATAATTATAAAGTAACTATCCCTTGATTATTAACATTAATTAATTAACCTTCATTAACCTCATTTAAGTGATTTACTTTAATTTAATTTCACTAGTTAATTACTTTTAATTAATCACAACCTTAATTAAAGATAAATTCTTTATCTCCATTAATTGCCCAATTAAATCATTAGAAAAACATTTAGGGCTCAATTACGTGATTAAAAATATAAAATTTACTTTAAACAAAACAAATTAAATATTTATGTTTAACATTTAAAATCTTTGAAAATTTTTTCAAACTTGTTTAATAAATTTAATAAATAGTTATTCTTGAAACTTAACTGTCATATCTTTTAAAAGCTTATTTTCCTTAAATAAAATCTAAATCATGGTTAAACATTTTCTTTTGAAAAATAATCATTTAAATAACTTTAAAACCTTTGAAAACTTGAGTTCTTTACTTTTAAAACCTGGTACACTTCTTAACAATTAAACGTAGAAATATACGAAATCAGACCCGAGTCAAAATACCAAAATACCCAAGCACCGCTCGCGTTTCTCATCTCCTTTGAGTCGATCATCAATTTCCTCGAGCTCATCACCGAGAAATCCGACATCTACTCTTCACCTTACATTAACGTGCATGCGTGCACGTACATGTTCAATCGCCAGAGCTCCGATCGATGCTGTGACTTCAGGCAAATCGTCGACGACCCTAACATCTCCACCGATCACCCAGAATCTCGAACCATCCCAAGAAATCAAAACGCATGAGTTCGAACCCATCAGATTGAAAAACAAGATCATCAATCTCCCAAATTGTCCCATCTCCGTCCACTGGAGACACCCTCATCGTGCCCGGACCTTGGCCTGACCTCCATCTTTCTATTCCCCCTTCATTTGTCCACTTCGATGCTGGCACGATGTAGCGATCACCCGTGAAACAATCCCAACCCAAACGCAACCAAAAACCCTAAAATCATCTCGTATTGACGATCCATCGTAGGAAAAGAAAATACCAATTTTCCTGAGATCACCATCACCCAGGCTTCCTTCCACGCCAATCACAAAGCTCGACCTACCGCCATTCGTCATGAATTTATGAAAACCCCAATTCAGCTCAACACGAGAATCCACATGATTTTCAAAGTTAAAAATATCCTGATCTTAACATCAAAATTCACCATTTTACAATTCGAATCCATTCATAAAATGAGAACTTGAAATCCAGATGTTGGATTTTAGACTAATTTTTGATTTTCGACTGTTATTCCTAATTCTTGAAATAAATTCACAATATAAAATCTTGAATTTATTTTTAACATTGATGTTATACTATTTCAATCATCTTTTCTTTAGAAATCCTAGCTCGAATTTGTATAAATTGGTAGATATGAATTTTTATAATAAAATCTCAAGCCTGATAAAAACATAATAGAGAGAATATATATGCGTAGATATATATCTAGTAATACACACACACACACATAGACATGTAGGCATATTTTATCATCTATTCAAACATTTTCACAACAACTTTATATTTTTGCCACAAACATCATGATTTAAACCAGATTCTAGTTTTTAAAATAAAGTTCACTCACCTGTTAAAGAAGAACAAAGGACAGGTTTGCTTTTGAATATGGAACCTGATGCATTGTAGCTAAAACTTTTTTTGTTATTTAATTGAATCCTGCTTTGATTTTGTATTGGTCTTAAATCTTCTTGCTTGATCTGAACTTGATGGCTATGAGTTGAAGCTTTTGTTTGATTTTTTGATTTAGCTTACTTTGCTTGATCAGGTAGAAACAGTAAAGCTTCCTGTTAAATTTTGATTTTATTTCCAGTTTTGTTTCAGGTTTTGGAGAGAAATGTTTTCATCTTTGAACTGAAATCAAGTTTTCTATTTTAACACAATATTATTTATTTCAATTTAAAAGAGAGACTTATGCCACTTGTTAACTATGCTTACATTGGTCAATGCATAAATTTATTTTCTTACAATTGTTAATATGCAAGAAGGAAATATTTACAAGTGTCTAACACTTATATCTATGTATTTGTATTAATTACTCAAGCTTTATATTAATATGTTATGTTTATATTAAATTTTATATATATACAAATTTGATATGAGATATCTACAAAGAAAGAATATTTTAAACTTAAGCTAAAACACTTTTAATAAATAAAAATGTAAAGATACTATTCTTTATTTCAACTACACAAGTAAAGTTCTTTAGATCTTTTATCTAATCTCATTTTACCTTAAACTATTATACTTTCAAAATTTATAAATATTTATCTTGTGTATAGAAAATATATGATTAACTTTTAAATATCCTTTGAAAGGTATTGAATTTTAAAACAAAATCTCCAAATCACAATATGTATTAAAATTTGGTAACATATATTTTTATTAAATTTAACCCAAAGACGTCTAATACATTTTTGTTAGCTTTGAAAGTTAAATTTTGCCAAATTAAGTATTTATAAAAGAAAATCATTAAACTAATATTGTCAAATTCAAAAATTATATCAGGAGATTATCAAATACATATTTATCCAAATATTTATAATTTAGTATTTATTATAGTTCAAATTCATCTATATATATATATCCAGATATATTCTAATTATCCAAGTTTTATTTGTTCGATCAAACAAAATCAATATCTCAATGGAGAAATATTAGTTAATTACCAATTAACAGGTGTTCAAAAATCTGAGTTATCACAGTACGTGACTAGAAGAAGTGTTAATTCAAGAGGGTAGAGTAGTATGCTATGCTAGCAGGCAATTGAAGACCCATGAAAGATACTACCCAACGCAAGATCTTGAGTTGGCAGCTAGTTTTTGCGCTTCAGTCTTGGAGGTATTATCTTCTAAGGGAGAGATTTTTGTTTTTCACAGATCACAAGTCCTTGAAGTACTTGTTCTCCCAAAAAGAGTTGACTTGAGATGCATAGATGGATGGAGTTCTTGGCATCTTAAGACTTTGGAATTTCTTATAACCTAGGCAAGGATAATGTAGTAAAGGATGCTTTGAGTATGCGGAGAGTAGATTGAGTCCTCTATTTTTTGAGTGGAGTCATTTAGAGTGTGTTTCTACCTTTGGCTTAAGATCATCAATGAATATTATCCCTAGATTACTGGAAAATTTAGATGTGAAGTCGATTATGATGCAGCAGATTAGGTCTCTACAGAGAGAGGATGTTGAGTTAGCTGACATCTAAAATAGGTTGAGCAAAGGAGATTCCTTGATTCAGCTAAGGCGTTATGCCATAGACTTGAGAGGATAGCTATAGAGAGTTGATAGGATCTGTGTTCCCCATAGTACAATTTGGTGGAAATGATACTAACAGAATCTCATTGCTCTAGGATGACCATTCATCTCGAGGGAGATAAGGTGTATCGCGATGTAAAGAGACTTTCCTTTTGGTACAGAATGAAGAAGCAAGTGGCAGAGTATGTAACTAAGCGTATAACTTGCCAAAGGGTGTAGGTAGAGCAGAAGAAAACTGGAGGATTGTTACAGCCGTTTAATATTCCTTTGTGAAAGTGGGTAGGCATTTCTATAGACTTAATTGATGGATTACCTATAATCTGCGAGAGGAAATGAGAGCATTTGGGTTGTAGTGGATAAATTGACCAAGTGTGCTTATTTCATACCAGTGAGGAGTACTAGGACAGCAGTATCTTGGGCAGCTTTCTATGTAAGAGAGGTTGTTAGGCTTTATGGAGTTCCTACCAATATAGTTAGTGATCAAGATCCACTTTTTACTAGTGAGTTTTGGAGGAGTCAACATGAGGGTTTAGGGACTGACCTGAATTTGTGCATAACATACCTTCCACAAACGGACGGACAGACAGAATGGGTAAATCGGATTTGGGAGGATTTGATTCGGATGTGTATCATCAATTTTAGAGGTTCTTAGGAGGATCCTTTGTCATTGGTTGAGTTTTCCGACAATAATAGTTTCCAGGCTAGTATAAGGATGACACCATTTGAGGCTTTGTACCGTACACCTTGTAGATCACCATTGTGTTGGTAAGACATGATGGAAGGGATCATCCTTGGACCCATATAGTTAAGGATACATTAGAGAAGGTGGATTTGACTCGAAAGAGGATGAAGATGGCTCGGGATAGGCAGAAGTCTTATGCAGATATGAGGATCCAAGATTTGGAGTTTGCAGTAGGGGACAATACTTTCTGTGAAAGTTTCACCCCTAAGGCATGTGATGAGATTTTGTAAGACAGGGAAATTAGCGCCAAGGTTTATTAGACCCTTTCTAATTGTGGTTAGGATTGGGAAGTTGGCATATAGGGTGGAGCTTGACCGGAGTGCATGATGTTTTCCACTTGAGAAAGTGCTTACATGATTCTGCTATTATAGTTGAGCCTAGTCAGTTTGTGGAGGATGCGGTTAAGCATAAGTCACTCATTCACCATGCACCAACGCACATTCTAGAGCATGGCACAAAGCGACTCAACAATAAGGAGATTAGACTAGCTAAGGTCTAAAGGGGAGATGATCTAACAAAGAGTACATGGGTGCTCGAGAGAAGATTCGGGCTTCCCACCCACAACTCTTTTCTGGTATGCCTTAAAATTCAATCATTTTCTAGTTAAAACTCTTATGTGGAGACCTTTAGATGATAGAAAAAATTGTAAACATGTCAGTAGGACATGTTATGGGTAATGGATGCTAATGGATGTATATGGATGTTTTTGGATGCGAATGGTTGCATTTCTATGCACTAGGATACTGAAACCTTTGGGCACACGTCAGAATGATCGACCATATAGAAACACACACTCATATCATGTGCATATTGTTTCTTGATTGGTTGCTACCTATTGATGTTATGTATATGGATGTCGCATATGGATTGTATAGTTGAGCATACATGTAGATTTATTAGTTACCATTAGGATCTTACATACATTTGGATGCATAGCATGAGCATATTTGCATTAATAGGAGGTCAACTAAGTCAATAGACCAACTGCTCTTTTCCATTAGCATGGGTTCATATGCATTCCACGTTGCATATACACATAATTGCATTAGAAATATTAAGGACTATAGTTGCTATAGACGGTGGATGAGTAGATGGATGTGGATTTTGGATGCTAGTTATTAGTTGCATTTTTGTATCATTAGAAATTTTAGGGACAAAATCCTTTACAGGGAGGGAAGAATGTAACACCCTATAAATTTTCTGAAATTTAATGACAAATATAATTAAAATTAAGAATGGACATAAAAACAATATTTTCATAAACGTCTATATTGGAGTACAGGACTTGCACCATTGCGTTCGTAGTAATTTTCTGGATGATTTTCATATATAAATTGTCGTAATCTCGATCAGTATGAGAGAATTATGAATATTAAAAGATTAAACAATAATTTAAAAATAAAAAGGTTTAATATTTAAAATAATGAACGGGTTAGGTCGACTGTTAGGACCTTATGTCAAACGTGGGTGGTCGACCATAGCCTAGGCGGTTGACTCGAAATCCCAATTAAAGAATGAATTTTCACTCGTGCGAGGTTCATTTCAACGGCGCTGATTTGTTCATGTGTACCAAGTAGTTGATGGAGACTCAGAATCTGATCAAGGGTTGATCTGATGGCTAGGGTTAGTTGGTCAACTCAATAAATTAACACTAAATCTAAACCCTAGTCTCTAATTTTCAAAGTAAGTAACGAAGTGCTGCCAAAACTTTCTGTCTCCTCAAACCTTAGCTCCCAAATTAAATCCTATTCCTCAAATTAAACCCAACTCCAAACCAGAACTAAATCAAAGAGGAAATTAAGCATTTGGAGGGATAGCGAATCATGATCTAAGCAAGAGTACGCGGGTTAGAGGTTGGGTCCCAAGCTTAGGACGGAGGCGAGTAGGCACAAAACTGATTTAAGTAGTTAAATTAATTAACATCAAATTTATTTGAAGTGATTCGGTGGTTAAACAACTGAATTAAATTGTTAAATTATTCGTAAATTGAAAATCTGATCAATTTGATTTCAAATTACTGTTGAAAATGTAAAATCCTCATTTAGACCCTAAATTGATTTACCGCTGAATTATTACAAAAAATGTGGATTATATTTAGAATTTTAGAAAATAACTAATTATTGCTGCTTATGATAATTAACTTGAATTAATAATTACTTGAATAATAATCGAAGGTATAGTTATTAAAAACTCGAAAACTAGAGCGGTCGACCCAGGATGTTGTAATGACCCTAATTTTTACTAACATTATTTTGAATAATTAATTGGACAAATAAAATGAAATAATATAGATAGTTAAAAGATTGAGATTTGTTAATTAAGAAGTGACCTTGCCTTAATGAATGTTTAAGCAAAAGAGAATTAAAAATAAGAATGAGGAATATGGTAAGGGTAAAATGAGAATAGCCTTTATTCCAATACCTTAAACCCTTCCATTCTCCATTCATTATTCATTTTAACTTTAAAAAACAAAACTATAACCCTAAGAAAACTTGGATGGCGAACATTAAGAGGATTCGACGAGAAGAAAAGCTAGGATTCAAGTAAAAACTTAAGCAAATCAATCTAAGAGCAAATTCAAACTTCTTAATATAAAGATAAGGTGAATAATTAGTTAACAACTCTATTTTTTGTGAATGGTTTCGGTTTGAAGAGTGAACCTATTTTATTTTGCAAGTATATGCCACGTTATAGTGATTTAATGATTATATGCTTTAGTTGATGATTTATGTGCTTTCATATAGATTTTATGATATGTTTAGATTAGAAAAATTACTAAATGACATCAAATGAGTTGCGTTTTTGATATATGGTCTAGAACATTATTTAGAAGTGGGTCTCAAGTATTATAATTTTTTAAGTGATTATCGATTTATCATGAATTTTCCATGAGAGAAAATAGTTAATGTTGGGTTTAAATTATTCAAGACAATTTAATATTGTTTTTGGGTGTAAAATTTATATATGTTACAAAGCATGTTTAAATCGAATTACAGTAATTTTTGGGGATTTTTTTCTAAGTATTTTTACTATGGTTATAAAATTATTTAAGCTAGGGATTAAATGCTTTAAATGTTTTTATCAAGGAAAAGGGCTTATTTGCTTAAAACGTTTCAATTGTGAATTATTAAATTGATGGCTTTTTAGAAAAGAATTTTGATAAAGAATCGACAACTAATCAGTTTGGAAAATTAGGCAAGTTAGGCGAAAAGAAATTACTTTGGAACGCAAAAAATTAGTTTTGTTTTGAATTAAAACTACGCCACTTTCATTGATTGCTTCCATCATCATGCTTAGTGGACCTTTTGCATCCATTTCAAACCAATGGATGTGGTATCAAGTAATTGATACCTAGTGTAATGGAGAAAGGTGGAAGGGACCATGTCGAAGGTATGCTTTCGAACGGGTTGAGGCCACTTTTATTAACTTTCAAATCAATCAACCTGCCACTGTTTTTAAAAGAAGCTTTCGAAAGAGTTGCCTCTTTTAAACTCATTCGATACCTAGCTGCCACATTCATTCCTTTTGAATTAGTTAATGGCTGCTTTTATTTTTAGCCTTATAACAATGTGTTCGAAAGGATGGCTTTCGTTTTCTTAACAATTAAAGCCGCCTTCCCCCAATGTTTTCGAATGGGTCTTCTCGGTCGTTTTTATCAATGGTTTTGGAGGCAATGGTTTCGAAAGGATGGTTTTGAAGCTATCATCTTCTCCAATTCTTTTACTTGGGATTAATGGTTTCGAAAGGATGGTTTTGAAGTTATCCTCTTCTCCAATTCTTTTACTTGGGATTAATGCTTTCGAAAGCAATACTTTCGCTTCTGTTCTCTTTGACTATATAGTTATACTAAATGTTAAACCCAATGGTTTCGAAGGGAATACTTTTAAATGGATCCGAAACTATGTTTCCACAAAGTCTTACTTAAACCCAATGCTTTCAAAAGGTATGTTTTATGTGTTTAAAAGGTAAAGTTTCCAATGCTTTCGAAAGGTATGCTTTGAGTGTTTCGAAAGGAATATTTCTAAGAGTTTTGAAAGATATGTTTAAATGGTTTCGAAAGAGGATGTTTAAGGTTTTTAAGCAACAATTTCGAAAGGTATATTTTTAGTGATTTCAAAAGGGATTGTTTAAGATTATAGACAATGGTTTCGAAGGTGTTGTTTCGCTTTATTGCCTAAAGTTTTCTAAGTTAAAAAGGGCTTTAACTCATGTTAAAGGGATAGATAAGCCTATGGATTTAGAATTTCATCAACATTGTTTTTTGTAAAGCATATGTCACGACATATGTTTTTTGAGTAAGCAAAGGGTATAATTTCCTTGTTTTAAAAGATATGATTTCAAGGGTAAATCACTTGTAAAGATTGTTTTCAAGGAAATGTAATTTTAATAGGATGGTCAGCTAGATATTTACTAAAAGAATGACTCGGATATTAGAATACCGAATAGGACTAGTATAGGATCGCACCATATACTTTAGCTAGTAGCGCCTAGCTAATATAAGCCCAAAATTCCATTGTGTAGGGCTTAGTAACAGGTAAGACTAAAATGATATTACATATAGAAAGAATACATAGAGTATGGATAGGTTATTGGTGATCCCGCAAAACTATTAGGATCAGTTGACCCTAGGATAAGTAATTTAAGGATAGACCATCTAGTATTATGTCTAACAGATGTTAGGATATTTATTGTCTTTGGTAGGCCCGAGCAAGGCAGTAGTAGATAGACAGCCGGGTAAAACTATAACGTTTGGAAAGATAACCTATTGATTACTTGATTTATATACATATATGTTATTGCTATTGTTGTTATAATCAGTTTGATTGAAGGATTTTGATTTGCAAAAGATACGATTTAATAGGATATTAGTGAGGAAAAACCTGTTTCTTGAGGCATGGTCTCATTTAATATCAGTAAACTGAGATTTAATAGAATTATTCATACCAGACTTTATGTCTGACTCGAAGCTTATGTGTTACCCTTGAACTCTTGAGTGCTCAAATTTTTATTGAGTAGATTGAGAGTTAAAGACTTTTTAAGTTTAGTGGATTGGATGAATAAACTTTCGAAAACATTAAGTATGCACAGCTAGTTATGTATGAATTATTTAGTATCATTTCCACTATGATGTATTTATGACTGATATGTCTATCTATTTAGTTCTCTGATCATCCAAGGGGGTATCTTCATATGTTGCTCTTGGCATAATTTGTAATAATTATATTTGATCAAAATCTCAGAATCGTTTTGGGATTATGTAACTGATTACGAAATATTGATTTGAAATGTTATCGGAAAAGCTGTTTTGAAATCTGTATTGATTTTAATTCATATTCATATGCTTTTGATATTGTGAATACCATTAACATTACTGTATTTCATCATCGAAAGTTAAATACTATAGATGACTGTAGCATCTATATCACTTAGCTATGGGTCTCAAGATAGAAGGTGTTACATAAGTCAACGGTCGATCTTGAGCGGTCGATCGTCGAAAACCTAGGTCGACCATCCCAGTAGATTTTTGGCTTAATTGAGTTTTTCGGCTTCAAGATAAGATTAATGAATGCAAAACTGTATATTGCACTGATGGATGCATATCTGAGGTATTAGAGAATTTTGTACGACCCCACCATGATATCCAAATTGGCAAAGAACATTATAAGTAATGTCGTTTGCTAATCCGGAGAACACGACTTGTTAAGGGCAATCTAATATGAATATATCTTTATACTAATACAGACACGTCATTTATACCTTCTCATTTAATATCTAAACTAAGTTTGACGTGTGCAGTATTAATACGAAGTAATAGACTCACCGATTTGTCAGAATCAGAACAATATCATATAAATAACAATCGCAGATCACAGTGGAATAAATCTCAACTTATACATATATAAATTTTGACTTTAGAAAGTGAAGTACTAAACTCAATTGTTTGTACATCTAATAAACATATTCACAAATTTCCTAAATGTGATAAACTAAAAAGTCAAGGTGTTTATCTTCTTACTAGCCGAAACATCCACAGTCAACATGTCATGTAACCTGAAAAGTCTCGGCCTGGTCAGAGCAAAATAACACCCAGGTCAGACTACCTCTAAATATCCAATAAGATGAGAACAAAATATAACGAAAGAATAAACAACATATAAGTAATTACAGATGTTCAGGATATAACGAGTCAGGAAATTAATTTAACTCGAAACAGGGTTGTGAATTTAAGTCACATACACGAACTAGTCACTAAACATAGAATAAATGAATTAACTTACATAGCATCAATCACAGGACATAAGAATATACATCTATTTCACGAACAAAAGATACAAGAATATATATTTATTTCACGATCACAAAACCCAAGGATAAATATTTCACGAACATAGAATAATCATAGAATCCAAATATCCATGATCCAAATATCAAGAATCCATGAGATTACTCAAAACGATCATAATGATCATATACAGAACCATAGCAAACAAACAAACAATTTGATATCACACGAACTGATCCGATACTGGGGATCGTACACAGAACGGGAATCACAAGACGATTTAAAGGATTGCAGCCATGACCGAATCTGTTAGATTTATTTTAGATTATTACACTTGAAAAGAAAACCAGGAGTAACTTCTTAACAATCTAGCAACCACTTACCGCACACCAAAAGAGAGTAAACTCTAAAGTGTCAAATACTATCGCCTACAGTAATTACTATGATTCAACCAGTACATCCCATACCGTATGGTGAAATCCAAATATTTACTAAAAGCTTGTAAAAATCACTTATTATGGATACCATTGAAAAACCTGAACCACATTCTCTTAAGGATCTAGCAACCACTTATCACACACCAGAAGAGAATACAACTCTAAAGTGTAAAATACTTCCTAATAGCAATCACACGAATTTAACTAAGGCACACCATACTACCCGGTGAAATTCAAGTATTTGCTAATGGACTAGTAAGTTCCATTCAAATATTCTATTAAACGAGTTATATCGTATTTGACGAAGCGTTATTCGAAAGCATTTAAACCAATCGATGACACTCAATCAATTATTAGTACTCCTCAAATTACATAATTAAGGATCTCGAAACATTTTTCTCTTTTGAGTTTATTGTTTAAAAACACCTGTTATAAATTTCCATAAGTCCATTTATTATTTAGATTAAAATAAATGTTCACTTAAAAATATTCCATAAACGCAAATTTTTCCAAGGTTTCACTTATATACACTAAGTTGTCTCAAATTTCCATATAGTTTTATCATTCACAAAACTACATTTTCAAAACGATCTTAATTACTCTTTTAAATCCATATTTAATTATAACCATTTTATTACGAAATAAACTAAGTTTTCTATTATAAACATCAAGTTAGAAATCTACGTTTTATAATAAAACTTCTCTTATAAGATCTTTTCACAATCACCTTGGAAATTTAGTATTTCTATAACAAGTTAAACATTAAGCAATGCCAACACATTATATAGCAAGCGCATTAAAAAATAGTAGAAAAGCATGATACTAACTCATCAAGAACAACCAAAAATTCTTCTTGTCCAAGCTTCTAATATATTGCATCTTAGCTAGTAACAATTTAGTTAGAAAACCAAGTACAGCAAGATAGGCAGAGGTATATGAATAACTAGTTAAAACTTAGTAGTTGTTAAGCTTTCTATTGTATATAGACTAACTTTATAAAATACTAAGTATTGGTTTCAAATTTTCATGAGCCTGTTACTTACATTTATTACGTTGGCTACTCTTTCCAAAACAATATGGCATCCGGTGACCAACAATGCGTGCAACTTCATGGCAAGTAGTTGTGAAATAAATAAAATAATTTCCAAATTGTGCATAAACTTGCTACATACTAGACAACAAACATAATGGAGTGCATGGCCATTATATTCAAAAGCATGTCAGGTTATTACAATTTACATTCAAGCTCATCACTAACTATTTATTATAGGGTCTAGCATGGTAAATATGGTTGTAGGATTATAAGGTCGTAGGATTTATTTATTACAATTTACATTTAACCTCTTAGAATGCATTTATTTTGTGAACATAAGGTTGTAGGATTATAAACTTGTTGAATATTGTACTAAATTGATAACAACACTAGCAAATACAAGATATACATATATGTATTCTACTTTCATAGTTACTAAAACAACGAGGACTAAAGCACTTAATACCTGGGCATATTGTTGACATAGTTTAAAGAAAAACTCACTTTTTGAATTCAAAACAATAAAGAAAAGATGTACGCCCAGGCAAAATGCATCCGGTCCTTTAAAAGCATGTTAAACAAACTCTTCTTTTTAAAGTCCATTCATTTTGTAATATTAACTATAAGACTATAAAAATGAAAGTACGCTTGCTAAAATTGGTTGAATTCCAAATCTCAAAACAAACTGCTCTTAAATAGGTTTTAATACTGAGTTTGTAAAACAACTTGCTACCTATTCATTCATATATCATATTTAACAAGTATACAACTAAAATTTCAACAAGACTTTTAATGCACTCAATCTCACAAAGACATCACAAGTTACCCAGAATAGAAGATTAACTAACAGACATTTCAAAAAGAACAAGACGAAGAAACATATGAGAATATGGCAGCACTAAGTAAGACAAAATCCTGGAAGCAAATCCGTTGCAGTTTTGTCCACGGTAGTGACCCACCGGTCGCCAACATTCCTGGAGCCGATGAGGCTCCAGGTTGGCTCTAGTCGATGGGGTTTGAGTTCCAGCGAGTGATACTTATATTGATTAGCTACTAGGCAATACAACAGGCATGCATACATTCATAATAAAATAAGCATCTACTAGTTCTTGCGTTTTTACTTTACACTGTAAATAATTTTGGTTTATAATTAACTTGACAAAGGGTTTTATTCTACAATAATTAAGATTATTGACAAACAACTATTCCAGTTAATGCAATCAAATTGAATTTAGCATAAATCAACTCTTGGATTTATAGAGATAGATAGTGTGAGGGTTTCTCACTAAAATCATTGCTAATGAATTTGCGATTGCCACCACGCCCTAGGTATTCGCCAGCCTCTGCCTTGCTCGAACCAGCGCCTCGACCTCCCCTCAGACCTCGGCCTTAAGCCTCCTTACTTTGAATGAGGTAACGGACCGTTACTGTGATTAGCTAAATTTTCATTTAGTTTTTCCTCTTTCTCTAATATAATTTTGCAAAAGAAGAAACGTGAATCATTTTGCTTGTAGGAAGTTTTTAGGTAGATAGGCTAAATGTAAAAGTCGTGGTATACTAATGGGCTTGTTATTACTAAAAGCCCAACAAAATAAATTAATTCAAACGCTTAGTTTTTTTTATATTTCTACACTAACTAAATTGAATTTAACTAACCAAAGCTAAGCTATCTATTTAGGCTTTAAACCTTTTATTAATGCTTAAGAATATAAAACAAAAATTCAAATGTTGAAACTCTATTTTACAAATTCACAAGTTATTGTAATTATCCTTTTTAACCAAAATCTTTATTTAAAGTAAATATTATCCCGTTATATTTAATAATCAAAATAACCTAGTTTGACAAATTAAAATTTATTTTCTTACTAATAATTTATTTCTACTATCAAATGCTAAGAATTGATAATCAAATCAATTATACAAAACTAATTTTAATTTCACAATTTATATTAAACAATCCCAATAAATATAAATTAACCATAATTAATCATAATTAATTAGGTAACTAAAAACAGGATTGTTACAGACTTCCCCCTTGAAGAAATTGCGTCCTGTCAATTTCCATAATGGAAGAAATCTGTAATCATTTTCCTAGTTTTGATTATTACACTCTAAAATTTTCCCAATTGTGTTCCATTTAACTTTTAATACCATAGATTCCAAATTTTAAATCATTTTTCTTAACTTATCACATTATATAAAATAATATCATGCCACGAAATTTTTGCGACTCATTTTGTCATTTGGCTGCAAAGTTGATTACTCAGAATATCAACATTGTCTCGCCATACATTCTACTTCTCGCAATTTATTCGATGGCTTAAGCATTATTTTAAACTATTTTTAAACACAAATATTTTCCAGATTTTCAAATTAATTATTTCTTATGTCAAAATATCTTGTTCTATGTTTAGGAACCCCTATCGATGACATGGTGCCCCACATATCAACCAGAGTCCTTAAACAATGTCAGGACAAGTCAACACACTAAATAATCACAAATTTTCTTTAGTTGTATTTATTTTATTATCACTAGCATCCATGAATCCAATTTAAATAAACACAACTAATCAATCAATTCTTAGCAAACAATCAACCATACATACATCATCCAATTAACCACACATATAGATCACTAAAACTGTGCTAAGTAGAAACAGTCTATTAGCTTTGACTGCACAACTCCAATTAATCCTTAATCATTTAAATTCTAAATTAACATACGCCCCAAGTGATTATCTCGATAATCATTTCATATTCTTATTCCTAATAGATAATTAATATAACTATCAACCGCACACCTCAGGGGACAAGATTCTAAGTCTCACCAAGTCTCGGATGAATGATATTATATGCTATAATGTTCTGACACAGCTCTGATACCAAGCTGTAACGACCCCACCGGGATACCTAGATTAGCAAAGAATATTACAAGTAATGTCGTTTGCTAATCCAGAGAGTACGACTTCTTAAAGACGATCGAATGTGAATATATCTTTATACTAATACAGACACGTCATTTATACATTTTCACTTAATATCTGAACAGAGTTTGACGTGTACAGTGTTAATACAAAGTAATTGATACACCGATTTCTTAGAATCAGAACAATATATCATATAAATAACAGTCGTCGATCATAAAGGAATAAATCTCAACTTATACATATACAAATTTTGAGTTTACAAAGTGAAATACTAAACTCGTTGTTATACAGATTTACAATTCTTTAATCTCAATTGTATATCTTATAAACATATTCACAAATTTCCTAAATGAGATAAACTAAAAAGTCAAAGGTGTTTATCTCCTTGTTAGCCAAAACATTCAAAGGTCAACTTGTCCTGTAGCCTGAAAAGTCTCGGCCTAACCCGAGCAAAATAACACACGGGTCAGACTATCTATAAATATCCAATAGGGTGAAAACAGAATATAACGAAAGAATAAACAACATATAAGTAAATACAGATGTCCAGGATATAAAGAGTCGGAAAATTAATTTATCTCAGAACAGGATTATAAATTTAAGTCACAAACACGAACTAGCCACTAAACATAGAATAAATGAATTAACTTACTTAGCATCCATCACAAGATACAAGAATATATATTTATTTCATGAACACAAGACACAAGAATATTTATTTATTTCACGAACACAGAATAGTCATAGAATCCAAATACCCAGGATCCAAATATCCATAATCCAAGAGATCTTACTCAAATCGATCGTAATGATTATACACAAAACCGTAGGAAACAAACAAACAATTTAGTATCACACGAACCGATTTGTTACCAGGGATCGTACACAGGATGGGAATCACAAGATCACAAGACGGTCTCAATGATTGCAACCATGACCGAATATTTAGATCTATTTTAGATTATTACACTTAAATAGGAATCTAGGAGTAACTTCTTAAGGATCTAGCAGCCACTTGTCGCACACTAAAATAAAGTAAACTTTAAAGTGCCAAATACTATAGTCTATAATAATTACTACGATTTAACCGGTACATCCCATACCATATGGTGAAATCCAAGAATTTATTAAAAGCTAGTAAATATCACTTATTATGGATACCACCGAAAAACCTGAACTACATTCTCTTAAGGATCTAGCAACCACTTGTCGCACATCAGAAGAGAATACAACTCTAAAGTGAAAAATACTTCCTAATAGAAATCACACGAATTTAACCAAGGCATCTCATACTACCCAGAGAAATTAATGGGCTAGTAAATTCCACTCAAACAATCTATTCAACGAGTTATACCATATTTGGCGAAGCATTATTCGAAAGCATTTAAACCAATCGATGACACTAAGTCAATTATTAGTACTCCTCAAAATATAAAAATAAGGTTCTCAAAATATTTTTCTCTTTTGAGTTTATTGTTTAAAAACACCTGTTATAGATTTCCATAAGTCCATTCATTATTTAGATTAAAATAAATGTTCACTTATTAAAAAAAATTCCATAAACCCGAATTTTTCCAAGGTTTCACTTATATACACAAGGTTGTCTCAAATTTCCATATAGTTTTATAATTCACAAAACGATATTTTTAAAACTATTTTAATTACACTTTTAAATTCATATTTAATTATAACCATTTTCATACGAAATAAACTAAGTTTTCTATTATAAACATTAAGTTAGAAATCTATGTTTTATAATAAAACTTCTCTTATAAGATCTTTTTACAACAACCATGAAAATTTAGTGTTTATATAAATGTTTATATTATCAAGTTAAGTTTTAAACAATGCCAACACATTATATAGCAAGCGCACGAAAAAGAGTAGAAAAGCATGATAATAACTCATCAAGAACAACTAAAAATTCTTCCTGTCCAAGCTTCTAATATATTGCATCTTAGCTAGTAATAATTTAGTTGGAAAACCAAGTAAAGCAAGATAGGCAGAGGTATATGAATAACTAGTTAAAACTTAGTAGTTGTTAAGCTTTCTATTGTATATAGACTAACTTTATAAAATACTAAGTATTGGTTTCAAATTTTCATGAGCCTGTTACTTACATTTATTACGTTGGCTACTCTTTCCAAAACAATATGGCATCCGGTGACCAACAATGCGTGCAACTTCATGGCAAGTAGTTGTGAAATAAATAAAATAATTTCCAAATTGTGCATAAACTTTGCTACAAATTAGACAGCAAACATAATAGAGTGCATGGCCATTATATTCAAAAGCATGTCAAGTTATTACAATTTACATACAAGCCTATCACTAACTTTTTATTACATGGTCTATCATAGTACATATGCACCCACCAAACTGTAACTTTTTTTAACCTCTTAGAATGCATTTATTTAGTGAACATAAGGTTGTAGGATTAGAAACTTGTTGAACATTGTACTAAATTGATAACAACACTAGCAAATATAAGATATACATATATGTATTCTATTTTCACACTTACTAAAACAACAGGGACCAAAGCATTTAGTACCTAGGCATATTATTGATCTAGTTTAAAGCAAAGCTCACTTTTTGAATTCAAAACAATAAAGAGATGTACACCCAGGCAAAATGTGTCAGGTCCTTTAATATAAGCATGTTAAATTTTGAAACCAGCATATGCTTTTATACAAACTCTTCATTGTAAAGTCCATTCATTTAATAATATTACCTCTAAGACTATAAAAAAGAACGTACACTTACTGAACTAGGTTGAATTCCAAGTCTCAAATCAAACTGCAATTTATATGTATTGCTGCTCTTAAATAGTTTTTAATACTGAGTTTGTAAAACAACTTGCTACCCATTCATTCATATATCATGTTTAACACTTATATAACTAAAGATTCAACAAGACTTTTAATGCACTCAAGCTCACAGAGGCATCACAAGTTACCCAGAATAGAAGATCAACTAACAGACATTTCAGCAAGAACAAGACGAACAGACATATGGGAATATGGTCGCACTAAGTAAAACGAAATCCTAGAACCAAATAGGTTGCAGTTTCTTCCACTGGTAGTGACCTACTGGTCACCAACATTCCTGGAGCCGATGAGGCTCCAAGTTGGCTCTGGTCGACAGGGGTTTGAGTTCTGGCGAGTGATACTTCATATTGATTAGCTGCTAGGCAATACAACAAACATGCATACACTCATAATTAAATAAGCATCTACTAGTTCTAGCGTTTTGCTTTACACTGTAAACAATTTTGGTTTATACTTAACTTGACAAAGGGGTTTATTCTATAATAGTTTAAGATTATTGACAAACAACAATTCCAGTTAATGCAATCAAATTGAAGTTAGCATAAATCAACTCTTGGATTTATAAAGATCGATAGTGTGAGGGTTTCTCACCAAAACCATTGCTAACGAATTAGCGATTTCCACATGCCCTAGGTCTTCGTCGGCATCTGCCTTGCTCGAACCAGCGCCTCAACCTCTCCTTAGACCTAGGCCTTATGCCTCCTTAATTTGAACGAGATACTATTACCGTAATTGGCTAAATTTTTATTTTCTTTAGTTTTTCCTCTTTCTCTAATTTCAAATAGAATTTTGCAAAAGAAGAAACGTGAATCATTTTGCTTGCAGGAAGTTTTTGGGCAGATAGGCTAAGGTTAAATTTAGAAGTGGTGGTATACTAATGGGCTTGTTATTGCTAAAAAAATCCCAACAAAATAAAGTAATTCAAACACTTAGTTTTTTTTATGTTTCTACACTAACTAAATTGAATTTCAGTAACCGAAGCTAAGCTATCTATGTAGACTTTAAACCTTTTATTAATGCTTAAGAATATGAAACAAAAATCTAAACGTTGAAACTCTATTTTACAAATTCACATGTTATTTCTATTATCCCTTTTAATCAAAATCATTATTTAAAGTAAATATTATCCCATTATATTTGATAATCAAAATAATCCAATTGACAAATTAAAATTATTTTCTTACTAATAATTTATTTCAATTATCAAATGCTAAGAATTGATAATCAAATTTACAAAACTAATTTTAATTTCACAATTCATATTTCAAAATCCCAATAAATATTAATTAACCGTAATTAACCGTAATTAATTAGGTAATTAATAACAGGGTTGTTACAAATTTGATTCCTTATCTTAGTTGTGGGGCTAATTTATTTTGCTAAGTGGGTAAAATCTAGTAACTCCGTAAATGTATGCAATTGGAGCAGTCTGTTTGGTAGATGTGGAAACTGGGTTGGGTACAATTAGTTCCTGAGTGCCCGGTCCTCGCATTGATTTGCATACGGCAAACATAGAAGTAAGCAAAGTGGCAATAGGATTTGAGATGAGACTAGGTGGAGCCCAGTCCTAGTGGTGATTTGCATGCGACGAACACTAGAGTAGGCAATAAGTGATATAGGTTTCATGAAGATACTAAGTAGGAGCTCGGTCCTAGCGGTGATATGCACGCGGTGAACAATAGAGTAGGCAATAAGAGGCAGTTTGTCATTACAATCGAGCGATGGGTGCGGGCGCATACGATGAGTCATTCTATGAGTTTTCATTTCGTGTTCTCCCTCTCCAGGCGTAATGGAGTAGTCGAGGGACAGTGGATCTCAGTTTATCCAATCGATAGTTTGAGATTAACCTATAAATCTGACCTTGTTAGTTAGATAAATACCCTTAGGCATATGGCCTTAGGAATGCACTGATATGTACATTCTGTGACACTTAGAATAAATTTGGATTAAGTTACATTTAGCCATTTATCAGTTTTGTTCTCATTCACCAGATCTATGTCTAAAACATTCCATTTTTCCTCCACTACAAGAGGACGGGGAGCAAGTGAGTGGCCCATCGTTGCTTCCAGGCTATCACACTTGGATTCTAGCTTTTCAGCTTTATCCTTTATCATGTATTTTCTATCAGTACATTTACTTTAGTAGTTTTCCTCTAAGGGATTACTTTTATGATATACCTAGATTTTTGGATTTTGTATTCATATTTATGATACTACGATATTATGATGTTTTGAGAGTATTATTACTGCTTTTTGAGATATCTATCTGCTATTATGTTTCCGCTGTGATGACATTTGGATTAGATAGTTTATCTTTTATTGATATCTTACTCTCTGTGATACTATTTTTACTTCAAACCGATGATCCACATTACTTGATATGACAACATTTAGGCATGTTAGGAGATGTGGATTATCACAAAATGTCTCTCAAAGTTGATTTTGGAAATCCCAATCATAAGTAATTTTCAAAGTGCATCTATAACGACATTTTCATTTCTAACTTTGACAATTTTGTTTCACAATTTCTATAACTTTCCAAACCATTTATTTACTTTCCCATACCCTAAATAATGTATATAGAATAATCAAATCAAGTTGTACCAAGTTAAGGTCATAAATCTTCCATTTACATAAGTTAAATTTAAGGGATATCGAAGTGCACTTATATCACCTATTCTCACGTCAAACACTTTAAAACATACATCAATTCAACAAACTACCCAAAAAACAATCTAAACATCAAGTTAAGGCCACACAACATATTATAGAAGGTAACATGAGTGATGTTATACAATATAAAGTTGTCATTTGGTTTCAAAAGCCAGAGGAGTTCAAAGTTGATAACTTTAATTAGTTAATGTCACTTTAAGTTTATATTTTTGCATATACACATATACACACACAATATACACATCCAAGATAGTGAGATAAGTCACCCAAATCCAAGCCAAATCTATGCTCAAAGACACCCAAGCACAAGAACCACTTCCTATCATCTCCAAAAGCAAAAAGTTCCAACCTTTAACACATCCAAGCCAAGCTAAGCCTCCCTCTCCTTCCTCATGCTCACGGCTTAAGATGGAAACCCCATATCCTCTTTGATTATTCCACTTTTGACTTTACATCCATGCTTCCAAAGGTGTTTAAGGTGTTGGCAAAAGTTTTGAAGAGATTCGAACTAACTAGAAAAAGTTTAGTGAATAACAAAGTGGATTAGTGCTAATCCACTTTCATTATTTTTGGTTCTTCTGTTACATTTCAAGCTTTAGGAGATAATGAATGAACACATATGCTTAAGCACCTTCTTTACATGGCCAATATCCTCTGTGTGCCTTGCTTGCTTATTTTACTCTATACCTTATTTTTCCTTTGCAAATTTCCCTTTTACCCGTACACACAAAATATCTTCCCACGAAATCAAACGTGACATCATCAACACTTTATTTTTCATAAATGGCATAATATTTTATTTCATACTATTGATTTTCTAAGTGTTTTAGTGTATGTAAAAAGGTTTGAAAAACTTTTGACGAGTAAAAAGCTATTTATCGATAAAACCATTTTCGGTCATATTATTGATATTTCTTTAAAGTGACTATTTTTGTAAACATTTTTCTAATTTTTTTTTATAATCATTGGTTATTATTTAAAAGATGGTTAATAAGATTATTAAATCACATTAATCACATTTAATCCAAGATTTGAATATTTACACAACTTAGATTTTTAAATATGATATATCCAAAATTCTAGATCGTTACATTCTTTCACACTTAGATATTTCATCCTTGAAATTCCGACACAAACAACCAGAGAAACTATCACACATCAATACTTAACAGTACCCAAAATCACTAGCAACCATAGCTTATAGTGCCTAAGTTCAAATCCTCTTATCACATAAGGTAATAAATAACTTGCTGGGTGTACCTTACGCTCAATAGCCTCAGGTCATTACTTGGTCGATTATTCATTCTACCTCATAACAAATTAAAGTGACATCACCTAAACTCTATAAGCAAACAAAACATAGTATGAATGTACTAAAGCCAATATGATGTATGTGGATCATTCGTAAGCAATATCCGATTTGATCCCTGCTTAATCATATAAATTCCACCTCCAAACTAGTATAGATCACTTGACCTCTTCAATGCAGACTTTAATTAGATTCCTTGATTAGAAACATCTATTCTCCTTACCTAGCTATATGTTGTGATAGAATACTTCGAGATCATATCAAAAATCTATAACAAGCGTTTGCCATCAAGAATCGAGTGAAAAATCTGTGTTCAGACCGTTATAAACCACTTTGAAAGCATGTACCCGAAATCCGGATCAAGAACAGTTATGCGAATAAAACAATCAATGTACAACTTACATATTTATCCTATTAATCACTTAACTACACCATTTATTTTTAAATTGCATTCATTTAAACTAATAGTATGACATTTAATACCAAAATCATTTATTAAGCATTTCATAAAAGCATAACTTCAAGTTTATAAACATTTCATGACTTAAGTTCATATTCGTATAATACTCCACTACATCCTAATAGTATAACAAAAGAGAAAATTCATTTTACAAAACAACATGCTCAACAAATTCACAACTTGTTTTACTTTTTACCTTCTCAATTCAAGAGTTATAAACATAAGCTGTTATATTTTTACAAAAACACTTAGCTTCAAATTTTATAACAATTCGGAAGTTTCCAACTGTCCAAAATAATCGAAAATCCAATTTCATTTTAACAAATGAAAACTACCGATCAACATATCACAACATGATCCACATATCATACTGTCATATTGCATAAGATATTTGTGTCCATAAAATAACTTAACAGAGTGCCACTTGTTTGTTAAACAAATTTTAACCAAAAAGGGAAAACATAAAATGATTTCAACGTTTATTCTGAGCTGTGCCACTATCACTTGGGATCTAAACATAGCATACATTAAATCTTTTCCATATAAAAGTTTATTTCAAAATCTTTTTAAAGAAAAACTTTAAACTAAACTCCATGTTTTATTTCAAATATTTTTGAAATAATTATATATACAGATATCTTTTGTATATCAAATCATACTTTCAAGATAAAATCAAAATCTATTTTACTAAAACATCTCTGTAGCAGACTTCTCTTATAGCATCCTCTACTTTGAAACCCAAAAATCAACACCGATGACGTTGTAGTCATCACCAAAATTATTTTCAAATGATAGAAAATGAGTTCAGTACATCCAACAAACTTTTGAGACTTAACTAAAATCATTTCGAAGCGGTATCAATTACTTCGTAATATTACCGAGCACCATGATCCCAATTTCATCAATCGATTTCCAAAATATTTACATTCAAATAATAATAATAATAATAATATTTTCTCAAAATCTTTTTTTCAAAGATACTAGGATTTATGTTCTCGAAATATCAGTTTAAATCCTTTTCATTTATAAACCATATTTCATAAACCATACTTATATAAAATCATTTTCTTACATAAAATATTTTCATAAATTTCAATTTTCAAAATATCTTATCTTTCCTCATATTTTAATAAACAACTTTTACAGAATTTAATTTTATTAAAGTTAACTTCTAACCCAATATTATTATCGAGCGCCTTATAGTAAAACATTGAAACTCAATTCATAGGGTGTTTGTTTTTATGTATTTATAAATACCGTTTACCCAATCCATGCAGTGAAAAGGTTAAACTACTCAAAAACTGTCAAAGCCCAATCAACAATCAATAATCAATGCTCATAAACTGGTCCAGCATGACTAATAAATCAATAAATGATAACAATGCTCATAAACTGGCTGATCAATATCAAACTAATAATTCTACAAATGATTAGAATGCTTTTAAAATGGTCGAGCATGTTAAATAATTTTACAAAGGAAATCAATGCTCAAAAACTAGCCGAGAACAGTTAAACTAATTAATGAGGGGTAACAAATGAACATCATTAATCCCTTCATTAATTAAACTACACTTTAACAATTCATAATTATATAATTTACCTTACATAAGATTTTTAATTTTTGTAGTTGTAATTACCGTTTAGGTATCTACTTATAACAAATACAAATACACACTCATATGTATAATGCACTCAACTCATGCTAGGGCTTTCCATTACCATATCCCCTAATGAGTCGGTTCTCGCTTAATCTTTAACTTTGATACCGGATGTAATAACCTGCATTTTCAACTCCCGAACGTCGACACTAATACATCAACGATATTCATGTGCCAAGCACTCAAGTGCTAGAAAAATAATTTGTTAAGTAAATTAAGAAGAAAAGGAAAAAAATAAGAAAGAAGGAACGTAATATCATAATTTGACAATAGGGTGGTAATATATAATATCAAAAGATAGTGCAAAACTGCCACTCTAAATATATAGCATTTCAGAGTCACAATTCGAAATACTATCATTGGCCTAGACATTTATAATAACCTGTCCTCACAAATGCTGATATATACATAATTGTGATGTAGCATAAATAAGAATACTACCGTAGGTGAAACATCCATCTCCTTTCCTCGAGCACCAATGAACATCCAACTAAAACCTGCCTTTCTCTGACTACTCGAATGAGCATGCGAGGAATTCGAGGAAGACAAAAATCGCATGTTAGACATTAGTTTGGTATGACAAACTGAAGAATTGTGATCCAACATATAATAGTATTTTTGAGACCTCACGGGATGCCGTAACGATTATCCCTTCAAAAGAACCACTCATTTAATATGTATATAAGGTGATATAATAGATAACGTCTAGGGTGTTGAGCATAAATTAGAAAATAGCTATGCCGCTTGCATCTTATGACACAACGGTATTAGAAGTATGTCTAAAATCGCTAAGGTACGTTTGTATAATGGATTTTCCACAGAGATCACTCGGGTCAAGCCAGATCTGAACTCCATGCACAAGGATTAAAAAATACCTTCCATGTATCGAATATCACTAGATAAAATAAACTATAAGGTAAACACGATTAACCCACACACGAACAGTGGCATGAACCATATGGAACCGAGTATTATCAACTTTCGTACATAACATCGCTAAGCATAGACTAGGTTTAGAATTGACATAACCTGTTGTGAGTTAGCAAAACCCCAAGTTGTGCATCCTACTATGTCTTTGGCCATTTCCAATGTCGAAGTCACAATCGACATCTCTTACACAAGTCTTCTTCACTCGAACAAAACACAAATCCTCAAATGGATTCCAACATCTTGAACCGATCTCGAATGTCCATATAGATTCCTACATAAGTCCTCCAACGAATGCTGACATTGACCTCTCAATTGGACACCTTAGGATAGCCAGTACAACTATACAACATTCCACTTCACAATCGCTTCCAAAACACAAAACCCGCATATCGATTTGGAAGTAGTATTCGATAAGCTAAAAAACTTACTAACCTTAATCTCTTCAAGACTAATTAGATGAATTTATTTAATTTCAACAATAATGAAAACAATCGCATATGGAAATCAAGCCTCTTATACTTATCGCATTTTCGAACTTTTTAACTTATACATCCCTCAGTCAAGAGTGAAGCCAGGTAAGTTAGAGCACTGGTTGTATCAAAGCTTCGCTTAGACACTTCATTCTTAACTCTCATAGACAAACAACCTACTTCATCGACTTTTAGTGCTATGACTAAATACTTTCCATAAACAAGTAAATACATAAAGCACGATCAAATCACACAAAGCATGATTTAAGCCTCATAAGCGACTTCCTATCCCCAGTTTTAATTAATTAATCCTTTATTAATCAAAACTTCCTTTATTAGCAAAAACTTCTTTTACCTGAAAAAACTCTTTTTATCAATTTCTACTATTTATTTGTTTTCTTTCGATACTTTAGAAAGTATTCATACACTTATCCCAAATGGTATAAGTATATTCATAAAGCATTAACAAGTTACCTTACTTTAAACCTTTACTTTTTCTATCCAAAAGATTCCATAC
The DNA here is from genome assembly GCA_030765085.1 of Allium cepa. NCBI lineage: Eukaryota > Viridiplantae > Streptophyta > Magnoliopsida > Asparagales > Amaryllidaceae > Allium > Allium cepa. The sequence continues at coordinate 390,001,204 of CM060932.1, read as the reverse complement.
TTGCTATTACCTTTGAAATATCTATTTAAAAGATCTAATTACATTCATAAATCTATTTCAAAATATTTAAGACAAATGTTACTTAAACATTGTCAACACAAACCCAAAATCATTTCACTTATACTTTTCTTTAAAATATTCATTCTAAAGATCTATTTATATTCATAGGTATAATAAAAAGGGTTAAAAACAAATGTTGTTAACACATTGTCACAAAAAACTGAAAATCATTCCATACTTGTCATTTCTTTAAGACATTATTTTAATGGTCTAAGTATACTTATTAACCAGATAATATACTTTTACATAACTTCACAAAACTGTTTATTCTAACATAAGTGTTATAATCCAAAACTTCCTATGTTCTTTTATGGAACACCTAACTCACTTTTCCAAAATTATAAATATAAATACTTTAAAATACTTATAAATTGGTTTTAAATATCTACGTAAAACATTACTTGAAAATAAAAAAATTATAATTTGATTAAAATAAATAAATAGCATGTTTTATATTATAAAACACCTTTACTTTCAAAATTCATAAATAATTATCAAAAACATATTAAAACTTCAATCTAACTTCAAAATATGTTAAAAAAACATCCCTAAAAAGATTAAAGTAAAATGCTAAATTTAAGTATCATTTTTAAACACTTAAAATCATGTGCAACTTACTTCAACATTTACAAATGTCGTTGAAAGTCACTGACAAAACACAACATAGAAAAACATGATCTTTGCAAACAGTTTTAACCACTTAAACTAATGATTGAGGATTTGAAATTTTTCAGTAAGTACTACCCTTAGGGTACATAAAATCCATAGAAAGATACCCTAAGAATAATTCCCAATTTAGTTATAAAATTCCCAAAAAACAAGATATATATTAAAGCGTTCATTTAGCGACTTTTTACTCCAACTTTAGCCATTTTGGATTAACTGGTTCTAAAATCTTTTAAACTTTGACTTTTTTCAATAATAAGTGTATATATAATAGGTATTAAAATGCAAAGAAGCCCCTAAGAATGTCTTTTAAGTATGTTAAAAAAATTCCTAAAAACAGGACATTTCAAAGTGCTCATATAGCAACTTTCTTCTTGCTATAACTTTTTGCAACTTTGTTTCAAAAATCAACTAATGATTTAAACTTCCATATTTTTTTAGTAATAAGTACTTATCAAAAATGCAAAGAAGCCCGTATGATGTCTCTTAAAGTAGACTTTGAAAATCGTTGAACATAAGACATTTTCAAAGCGCATCCATAGTAAGAGGAGCGAAGGAAACATGGCCTACCCGAAGCCGTGGATAGAACTACTGCTCAGGAAATGGATCAAGAGTAAGAGGAGCCAAGAAAACATGGCCCTTTCCAAAGCTATGGATCGGGTTACTCACGTGTGGTGGAACACGACTACCGCCTGACACCAACTCTCCAAACACCAGACTTAACAGCTATGGTAAGATAGCTAGTGAAAGAAAGTCAAGGCTTTACCAACGATGATTGGGGACTCTCCAAAAGTCCTACTCCATTCGTTGACAACACTCTACATGCAAAAAATCCATGGAGGTTCCATATGCCTATGATGTCTGCCTATGTAGGAAAAACCGACCCCGGCAGCATCTCTTGAAGTACGAATGGCACATTGACTCCGCCCAAGCCACTGATGTAGTTAGGTGCAGGAGTTTTCACATTTTCTAGAAGATGTTGCAACCACGTGGTTCCAAGCTACCACCATGGTTAATCTCTTCATTTGATGAGTTAGCAAAGAAGTTCTTGGGGCAGTTCCACATGCATATTCGCCCTAAGTATGTAATGTCACTCTCCAACTTGGTCCATGCATCAGGGGAGTCACTAAAAGATTTTCTAAAAAGGTTCAATATAACTATTACAAAAGTCAGTAATACAAATGATGATGCAATACTCATTGCACTGATTAGGGGAGTCAACCTCGAATTCGAGTTTAGCGAGTTAGTGCGAAAAACTCCTTCTACATTGGACCGTTTCTTTACAAAGGCATCTCAATTTCTAAGGAAGGTAGAGGCAAAGCGAAAAAGAAGAGAGATGTTGCAGGCCCAAGCGTCGAAGGAGTACAAAGTATTGTGGCAGTAAAGCAGTCCAGTGATAGTTTTGGGAAAGTTCAAATTAATATTCAGAATAGACCAAATGAGAAGAAGTAAGGCGATGGTAGAAACCACAACCGAAGATGGGATTCTGAGAGTGGGAAGCCGAGGATCCCATCGTTTGGCACATACCAGCAATTGAATACGTTGCTAGAGAATGTTTATCTATCGACTTCTAACACTATGAAGTATAGAGCACCACCCTCGAAGGAACCGATGGATAAGTAGAGACAGTCTGAAAAGTACTGTAGATTTCATGAAAGTTATGGATATACCATGGATGAGTGTCACCACCTTCGTGACGTTGTTGAGAAATCAATTCGAGAAAGAAAGTTGCAGCAATTTGTTAAAGCCCTGCATGATGGCAAGCAGCGGACATCCAACCCCAATTGAAGATAAGCTCCGCCGAGTGTTGACGAAACACGATAGACAAGAGGGATATTAGTTATAATACCATTGTTAGAAGACCATATTTAGCTGACAAAAGCTGGAGTGAAATGGAGCATTACATGAACGTTGTTAGACTTGTTGACATTGCATGTTGCTCGAATACGGAGGACGATGATCCAACAAAGCAGCAACGAACTATCACAGATGATATCGTATTTTGAAGTAGAGTTGCAGATAAGGTGAAGGCATCTGTGATCGACCCAATGCTGATCTCAGCCATGACCGGCCCCACCTTGGTGAGAGATTTTGGTTGATTATGGAAGTTTCATGAATATTATTTTCAAGAAGGCATACGACCAGATGTTATTGGAAACCAAAGATTTGAAACCGTGCAAAGCCCATATTTATGGCTTTAGTGGTATTGCAACTAAAGCGTTAGGATAAGTCAAGCTACTAGTGGAGTTAGGGGATGGCAGCCGAAGGAGAGGCAGGTGCTTCCATTTTTTGTGATGGATGTAAACTCTCCATATAATGCTTTTTTGGGCCGATCAGACCTTGACGAATTCTGGGCTATTATTGCCCTTAGCGCTTAACACTCAAATTCCTGATAGAGAATGGCGTGGGAATTATTCATGGAGATCAAGCGACCGATCATTCCTGTTATGTAGCTGAGTTGAGAGACACTCAGTAGAATGAAAAAGGAGAGGATGTGGAGAAGCCTTCCTCCATCAAAACCTATAAAGCTTAGTAATCAGCATCCGAGCCTGGTCGGGCAACATAGTCAGTTCAATAAAGATATAGATCCGAAAGATGAAGAAGGGGAGCCCAAAGAAACTAAGAGTGCACTCGCTAAGCTAATGGTCGACATCACGGTAAGCCACGACGACATATTATGGGTCCTGAAGATCGAATAACCGCTCAGCGTAACCATAATGATGGAATTATATGGTTTTCTCCAAGCGAATCTTAATGTGTTTTCTTGGACCCATTCTGACATGTACGGAAACTCACCGACTATCGCAAGCCATGCATTTGACATCAACCCAAGGCAAGTCTTGGTGAAATAAAAGCGACGTGGCATGGATCCAGAGAGATCTTTTGCACTTAAAGAGGGGTGGATAAACTAAAAAACAATAAGTTTATCCGTGATGCCTTCTACCCAAAATGGGTATCCAATTCTGTTCTTGTGATAAAAGCTAATGGAAAGTGGTAGATGTGCGTCGACTAATCAAGCTTGAACAAGGCATGCTCGAAAGTCTGCTTTCCACTTCCAAGGATCGACTAATTGGTAAACTCAACCATTGGATATTAACTTCTTTCATTTATGGACACACACTCTGGATACAATCAGATCCCAATGCACGTCCTAGATGAAGAACACACCAGTTTCATTACCGACCTGGGATTATACTGCTACGCCGTGATGCCTTTTGGATGAAGAACGCTGGAGCTATTTACTAAAGGCTGGTCAACTGGATGCTTAAAGACCAGATCGGGAGATCAATGGAAGTATATATGGATGGCATGCTCGTGAATTCACGGCAATCAAACGACCATGTCAATGACTTAGCATAGATGTTCAGTGTTCTCAAAAAATATGGAATGAAACCTAACCCCTTGAAGTGCTCTTTCAGCATTGCATCAGGAAAATTCTTGTATTTCATCATCAACTCTAATGGAGGTGAAGAAAATCTAAAGAAGATTCAGGTGATAGGGATATCCAAGTTCAAAAGACAATTAAGCATGTGTAGATCCTAAATGGAAAGGACACCGCTCTAAGTCGATTCTTCTCCAGAACCACTGATAAGTGCATTCCTTGCTTCGACTAAATCAGGAGAGGGAAGATAAACTTTGAATGGATGCAGGATTGCATTAATGCATTTAAAGCTCTAGTACATCACTTAGAGAGACCCTCCATCTTGTCTAAGCCATTGGATTATGAAGACTTGTATATTTACTTGATAGTGTCGTATACTTAAGGAGAAACGGATCAAGATACCAGTTTATTATGTTAGCAAGCAATTGAAAGGTATTGAAAGGAAATATCCAAAAATAGAAACGCTTGCGTACTGCCTGTTGATTGCATTAAGAAAGCTCCGACCTTATTTCCAAGTTCATCCCATTGTCTTTACCGACAACAGTTACGACAGGTCCAAACAGTGACCTCCCGCGGAGAGCTATCTAAGGACAAGCACTGGTAGATTTCATAGCTAAATTCATTACACAGATGACTCTCCAGAGAGCAGTGGAAAACCTACCATCTAATGGAAGATTTACATAGATAGATCATCCAACATTCAGCGTTCTGGCGCTGGAGCCATATTAGTAACTCTCGAGGTACGTTCATTCTGTTGTGCCCTAAAACATGACTTCCTTGCAAAAAATAACGTAGCCGAATATGAAGTTTTGATCATTGGGCTTAAATTGGCTAAAGAGTTAGGAGTAAAAGCTTTGCAAATTTTCTATGATTCCCAGTTTGTAGTAAACAAAGTCACAGAGGAATATTAAGCCAAAGGATCTCGACTTACTCCTTACCTTAACCGGGTCCAAGAGTTGCTAGCAAGTTTCAAGCATTATCACACACATCCCCAAATAACATAATGAGAAAGCCAACTCACGGGCCAAGCTGGCCTGTTCTGGGGACGCACAACAAATTGGCTTGGTCCCAATTGATGTACTCATCCATCCGAGCGTTGAACAAATAGAGATTGATTGGGTCATAGAGATGGAGCCCAAGTAGGAGTCATGGATGACTCCGATTGAAGAATATTTGCAAAGTGGAATCCTTGCCGAATGGAGGAATGAAAAATGATGGATCCTTTGTAAAGCTTTAAAACAAAAAATCCCTTGTAAAACTTTATGATACATCCTTCAAGAAGGAATCTTGTACAGAAAGGGTTTCTCCATCCCCCTACTTCAGTGTATCACCAACAATTAAAACAAGAGAGTATGAAGAGAAGTCCATGAAGGAGAATGTAGCGATCACATTGAGGGGAAAACCCTGGCAAAGAAGATAATCCACTATGGTTATTTCTGGCCAACTGTCAATCAAGACGTAGATGATTATGATACGCGATGCGATAAGTGCCAGATGTTTACAAATATTCCGAGAGCCCACTAACAGAAATCATTCAGATGGTCAGTCCATGACTGGTTACTACTTGGGGTATTGACATCATCGGCTCCTTCCCAATTTCCAAAGGTGGTGCGAAGTATGCCATCGTAGAAGTTGATTAGTTCATTAAATGGGCTGAAGCAAAACCATTGGCCATGATCACTATGAAGAAACTAATCAATTTTATGATTCAAAACATCAAGTGTCATTTTTGTCTCCCTCAACAATTATAACCGACAATATGACCCAATTCGATAATATTGAATTCAAAAACTTCTGTCTCTGACATCATACCTAGAAAAGATTTGCAGTAGTTTCTCACCCTTAAGCTAATGGATAGATCAAAGATGCTAACAAAATCATAAAGTACATTCTAAAGAAGCATTTGAAAATGGCAAGAGGCAAGTGGGTTGATGAACTCCCGTTAGCATTATGGGGATACAGAACCACCCGCAAGTCCACGACTGGCCATAATCCGTTTGCCATTTGCTTGTGGCTCTAAAGCCAAGATTCTTGTAGAACTTGAAGTCCCTTCTCATTGAATGACTTAATATGACCCCAGAACTAATAAAGATCTCCTTTTGGAATCTCTAGACATGGTTGATGATAAGTGCGAAGAAGCTGACTTGAGGGCAACTGCACGGTGACACCAAGTAGCTCGGTACTACAATATTAATGTCTGAGCTAGGTCCTTTTAAATCGACGATCTTTTTCTAAAACGGATATTTCCTAGCCCGACATACATAGGTCCGAGATGGAAAGGACCGTATGTCATCAATCGGAAGTTTCGAGATGGAACTGTCAAGCTAGTGACTGTCGATAACATCACACTCCCTAGAGCATAGAATAGTCTGCAGTTACGACACTATTTCACTTAATTTTGTTTCATTCAGTTGTATTTCATTCAAAATTTGATTTTGTAATTGAATTAAAAGCCATGTAATAGGACAGACTGTGTCGCTACTTTTTCTTTTGCAATAAAATCTAAAGTTTGCTCCGTATTTGTGAAATGTTTGTGGATAATATATTAGCTATGATATACGATCAATTTATATTCACATATACCTAATATAAACCAACAAGTACACCGAGTTCGATGCCAACCAAGTACTTGGGTCCATAATCAAATTACACAATATGAACATGACTCCACCACTCATTCATTAACTTCCGCTCACAATTCGACGAGCCATATATAGAATAGTGAACGTGTGTGACTCGACCATCCGTTAACAAACTCCATCTCCTAATTAGATGGTAAGAATGTAAAGAAAATGTGGTCGTGATACAACCGACCACTCTTCGAATTTTTCCCCAAACTTGGGGGAATGGGAATCAATCCACAGAAATGTGATTTGACCATTTTCCCGAACAACTTCAGTCCCTAGAGTGTGGGCTAGATTATGAACATCAAACGGGCATGATTATCTGCCCATAAACTAACTCTGATCCCCAAAGTGCGGATAAGAGTATAAACAACATGAATGAGTGCGATTCGACCATTCATTCTCCAATTCTGGCATGATCCCGATAAAAGGTGTATAAATGAATCTAGGATGGGACATGACCGTCTGTGAACTATTCCGCAAAGCCAAGACTGGAGGAAAGAGTATAATCACTTACCATCGAACACGACAGTGTAACACTGTGGCTCGCACCTAGTGTTTGATATGACTTAAGGCCATGTTGAAAGGAGGCCATGAGATGGACTTTTCATATCAATGCCCAAAACAATGGGCGATCGAAATACATTGCAACTTGAACGACGAGCAATGAATTACAAGTACATGAACGGAAAATGTAATGGCTCGAACACTTAAACAAGTTCCGTACAAAAGATAAATAGAAATGAAAGAAATTTTATTCACATATTGAAACTTAGAAACTAAGTACAAGTTTAGTTCAAAAATTAAAAACCAAAAATAGGGCTGCACCCATATAATTGCGGCCAACAAAAAGAAATTACTTGCCTAGGTATGCACTACCCAAGCTGATTCGATGGCTATTCTTATTTTTTAGGCTTCTTTAGGATCTTATTTGGGGTGGAATCCCAAGAGCTACTGCCTCGTCCTCTCCTCTTCTACCCACTTTTGCTTTTGCTACCCTTAGGAGTCAGAGGCAGAAGCAGTCTCGCTTTAGGATATAGAAGGTCAACCCAGGAGTAACACCCCTTAGCAGTATAACTTAGAGCGGAGTAATATCCACTTCAGCACTCTCCTTCGTGGCATCCTCCTTTTCAGTGCACTCCTTCATGCTAAGTTTATCAGTGCTTTCAGAGGCATAAGTCACTACAACGTCCTCTATTTCATCCTGGCCCTGTTGTTCATCAATCTTTTCTTTATCCAGAGTCCTTATGACTTTAGCATCCAGGCTGGGAGCCTCAATAGGTTGAATGGTAGGAGCTACACGTATAGTGATGATAGTAATGAACCTCGTGGTCGGCGCCTGCTGTCCCAAGGAAATATCATCATCGGGAGCAAAGACAAATGTAGATGGACCTGCAATTTCAGGAAGACCAATGGGTAAGCCCATGGGTATCGGGTGCGAGATGTAAACCTTCTCGAAAATTGAATAAGTAAGAGATATACCTTCACCAGATTGGCCTTCGGCCATAGCTGGAGTGCCGCCTTCCAAGATGGGAGATAGCCTAAAAGATTTGTGCCTCCCTAGCTAATCTGGAACATAGCCCGTGTCCTTTTCCAACACATGAGAAATTGATGAACTAGTTGCATGAGTAGTAGGAAGGTCTTGGGTACCAGATTTTGAGGCTTTGCAGCCATCTTTCCCCTTTCAGATGGTCGTCAGATCACTGAATAGACTAAGTAGAGCAACCCTAAGTTGATCGGGCTCTTCATCACTCAACATTTCACACGTGCCTGCTTTTCATCTACTTTAGCACTACTGAGGGTATTCTTCTTTAGTTATACAATATGGTCCTATGCTTCACAAGTGACTCGGGATACCCCTCTCTAAGGAAGCAGAGGTTGCGATTCGTGAGAATGCCTGTGGTATAATATATCAGCAGCGGATTGAACTCGTCCTTTATTTCTATCCGACTAGCCTCCCTATCCTCTTCCTTTAGGGCCTCTATAGGTGAAAGTTGTCAATCATCCTCTATTTTAGCTTCATGAGCTTCGACGATCTCCTCACGGTATCATCGAGACTCCAACTGAGCCTCAAGTCTCTTATTTTTCTTTCTTAAGCTCCTCCTCAAGTTGCTTAATATAAAGGGCCAAGATATCATTGTCTTTTTCATCACATCCTTCTCCTTTTGTAGGATGTCTTTTTCAAGGGCTAAAGCACCACTATGATGAATGGTAGTGTCCAGTTCAGCCTGGTGCACTTTTGTTAAACGCTCGACGACTTCTAAAGACTTGCTGGCTATTTACTCAGCATCGACCAGCTTTGTACTCAACTGCTTGACCTCCTCGTCTAAGTGCTTAATGATGCCTTTATCGTGGATCGCCTTAAGAATTAAGCAATCAATTTCATGTTTTAACTCCATCGACGCCTTAGAGATTCTCTTAGCCATACGGAGATTTGTCTATGCTAGACACAAACATCATTAACATAATAGAGCACTGTGCCCTTGGTCTTTGGAGGAATCGGATGCATATGAGGAATGAATAGGAACTCATCAAAACACAACCTAGGAAATGTGGCCTTGAGCTTAACCATCTTCTCAATACTAGTGGCATCAAGAGTAGTCAAGGCTGAGAGGGCCCATTTGTCGAGCTTGGGGATAAAGTATCAAAGCCTACTACGCTAGACAGACATTTTGAAGATCGACGGGTGTCGTAAGAACATGAATGCTGCTCGAGCACAATAACCAAAGTAGGATCATGAGGTAGAAACTTACTACTACTATATATAGTGGGGTGTTGACCAGCACCTTTATGGTGAGAAGACTGATATTTTGGCTTATGCCTGGATGACGGGTCCTTGGATTGGTGGCTTCGGTTTTGATCTTCTCTTCCTTGACAGCTTTTCCTATCATGACCAGGGTCTGGACCTCGATTGGGCCCAAATAAGATAGCTAGTAGCATGCTAATCTCTTCAAGTGCTCATAGTTGTGGGGGCATCCCATCAAGCCTGCAAACAAAATGAAAGGGTATAAGAATCAATAGAGTTAAAGGTGGATAAGTGTCGTGCGCTGTATTGCACTTGATGGTGAGTGTCCTAATGTCACCCCAACGGACCAGTTACTGGGATTTGGTTGCTAGAGTAATCTCTCCAACACTAGTTGAAGGGACGTCAATGTCGAATCGCAAAGTAGATTTGGAGCCCTCGAGACTTTAATGGTAAAATCATAATTTCAAACATCATTTGGAATTGGGATGTCGGACACCCCTCTAAATAAATTTTCTAGAGGCAGAGAGCTAGATTGATTAGTAGCAGCAGAGGCTGACTTGGATTTCTTGGAGACATGCCCTTTGCGAAGCTTATAAACGAGCCTTTTACTTATTCTCTTTTCTAAGGCAGGAGCTGTGGGTCTTGCGAGGATCCAACCACAAGCTTATTAGTTGAGCTCATATCATCATAATCGGGCTTATTAGCATCGCCACTCACCATGCCTTCATCGGTGACATCCTGAGCCACTTAGACTAGAGGTACGACAGGATCAACTTCGTCACCTCCTTGTCCAATGGTACTTCCTCTTTCTATAACTTGTTCCTTGGTGTTTCTTGTCATTCCTATACTACAGGCTTTTTTTAACAAGCTGAAGATAAGAAACGGTCGTCGGTAAGAAGAGATTTATTGTCCCTATCCACCATCGGTGTATTTTTAAGTGTTGAAACCGCCTCCAAGTATATATAGCCAATGGGACGTGGATGGATACTTGCAATGTTCAATAAAAAAACTACTTAGTTCAAGATACGACTTGAATAAAAGCATTTAAGTTAAGCTGAAGTAACACTTATGTCCTTCCAGCCACCTTCCTACAAAATCGGGTAGGCATTGCACATAAAACCATTCATTCTTAAAGACGCTCAGTTTGTTCCAAGTGCCAGTAATGTTGCGACAGTTAGTGACTGATTCAAGGAAAGTATACGAAAGGCTTCCCTTCCTCCGCTTGAGATTGTAAATGAATTTGATGTCTTCTGGAGTCGTCTCATGATGTAAAAATTCAAGGGATATCATATACATGCAATGCAAAAACGCATAGTTGTTCGGATGTAGCTAAGCCGACACCAATCTTAAATAACATAACATTTTCTGAATAATGGATTGAAAGCGGAATGCAACCTGCCCAGAACACAAACTTGTTGCATGCAGTATACCCCTTCGTGGGCAAGTGAGCACTATCCTTACAAGACGGTATTCACACATCATTGTACGGAACCCTTGTTTAATATACAGTTTGTGGAGAGAGGCCTCATCGACCCTTGAAGCCACAGAATCCTCCAGGTCATTTAAAAATATGGCATCTTTTAAAGTGTCAGGAGCTATCTCGGTTTCTGTTTCTAAGTTCGAAGGAATTTCTAGCACCCGTTGAGAACTTTTAGGCTGTTCAAATTGATGGCCTAGAGAGTTTTGAGCGGATATTGTTGCAGAACTTGACTCAGCATCGAAATTATCATGAGAAGTAATTTGTTTAGCACCCATAGCAACTAAATACTACGAGCTTCTAGAACCCATAGCTATCAAACTTAGTAGATGGTCATTGTTAGAAAAATTATCCCGTCCCCCTATGCTAAGTGTAAACATATGTGGTGTGGTGCAGTGTTGTGTGATATAGTGATAAGAAATTCAAAATTAAAACGACAACTATGATGAGACTCTGAAATTCGACCGAAGTGACGGTCATTACTGACCGTCCCAACCGGCTTTTAAATCAATGGTTGTGAATTTTATCCAAGCTCTGGGATCAGTTATCGGCATCGTAAAGTCCAGATATGTATTCGAGTACATTTGAGCATCCAAATCTATTCAAGGCATATGTTACAATCCAAGTTCATATTCAAGTTCACCAATTATGCACATTCAAGTTCGAAGTCATATGCATGTATATTCAAGTCTAAGTCTTCAAGTTCAAGCCCAACATTGAATATGCAAGTGTTCATGTACAAATTTGTTTTCTATGTTCATGCTCTTAAAGTTTTGGCTTAGGTTCGGGTCCATTTGTGTAACCAACTTAGAGTGCTCAAGTTCATGTATGTTGAAAACTACCAAGTCCCCATAGAACAATGGATCATGACCGATTCCTGTCTTAAATAATCTTGCCTTATCCAATTTCGAACTCCAACATGCCTGAACGATCCCCATACCCAATGATTCCTCCTTATCATTCCATCTCTTCTTCACACTATCTTCACCAATCCATAAGCAGAACTAATCCCTCTATCACCGATCGCCTTCCATCACTTCTTTCCACTTCATATCCTAACCGATCACTTCACTTCACATAACCGATCCTATGTTTGAAAATCCATCCACTTCATCTCCACCCCGACACCGCTATGTTCCTCCGCAACCGTTAACAAAATTCCAAACATCCCCTTATTTCTTCTAAAACCCTACAACAAATATTACAAGCCTAAAAACCCACCTATGTATGAAAAGCTAAACATGAACAAGGGTCAAAGAAAAGGATAAGTCAGGTTCGGGTTCAAGCTTGGATCTAATATTGAATTTGCAAGATCGGAAGGAGAATTGATTTGGGGTAATGACGAGGGCTTCGAGAGAAATAGATTATGAAGTCGCATGAGGAATTGGATGGACTGGTGGAAACTTTGATGGAAATGTTAAGCTTGAAGATGAAGTTGTTAATGGCAGAGAGGAGGAGGCAAACGGGATCGGTTCAGTTGTAAAGTAAGTGAAATTAGGTGAAGTGAAATAAGCTAAGCTTTAGCTTATATATGCATGGGTGCGGTCCATTTTCTCAAAGCCCGAAATTAGCTATGTCCACATAGTTAGAGGGATTGGATCGACTCGCTTACCATACCAATCCCTTACCAATTTTTAAAAAAATAGAAAAATAATAAATAATAATAAGTAAACATGATAAAAATTTCAATGCCATTGCAGTTGAACAAAATGAATTTTGGTTACGATCCGCGAGCGTATGAGCGTGTTTGGGAGCCAATGACAAACATGTACATGAGCATGCATGTGTACGTATCACATTCAATTTCTTGAATCGATAAAGATTGAATTATTACCTGGATTTGCATAAAAGTTGTCATTACAGATAGACGACGCTTACTAACTTGATCGACAAGCTTAATGGAACCAAGCATAGGCAAAGACTAAGGATTGCACTTCAGATTTATATTGCCAACTATCAATCATGTGTCATGACGAATGGGGAGAGAGAGGACACTTCGAAAAGACAATTCAACAGAAGGATAACGACTGTTCATGAAATTGAATGGAATCCTTTCCAACGACTCTAACTTGCTTCGATTCAAAGCACATCGTGCTCAAAAAAGATGTATTTTGGATGGCAAGTGTTATCCGACCTTTTGACCTGACCATATCCAGACCAACTAGAAAAGCTAGACTCGATGATATACAAGGCAAGCAGTCCGAAGAGGTGATCACAGGGACAAAGAGATCAAGCATGGACAATATCTTGAAGCATTGATCAAGCAAAGATAAGAGATATACTATCTAGAATACTATATGGGTTTGTGCCTTCCCCTAGGCAGAGGATTGGATCAGATCAGTATGACTATGAACAACATGAATCTACAATTCAACTCAATGGGATTCGACTGACATCTCTAAAAACATGAAGGCTACCATGGTAAAAGCATTGAAAATATGAAGCTATCATAGAGGGGGACCCATCATGGTGATTGGATGGTGCCACATGGCAGGGAAGATCGATCGGCTCTGATCGCTCCCCATTGGGAACTGGGCCTCGAAATTTTTTGGGTGGCCTTGTCTACATGTTTAGATTCTACAGAATACATTTTAGAAAGATATTCAATTGTCTATCCCTACGAATACCGAGTGCATAGTTCATTTAAAGGATCTTTACATCGTTGTTTTCTTTTTACTCCATTGTAATCATGGATTTCGATCTGATCCCTCTTGTACTCTGAAATTCAAGTGATTAATAATGATGTTTCATCAAAGTGGATATAGGCATTTAATGCTAAACCACTATATATGTATTTCTCATTGTTTTTACTTATTTCCTCGATTATAATTTTGATTTCTTCATTTTTCTACATATAATCTATTCGATGTTTATGCCAACTTTTGGCGCAAAACACTTATTAACCCACTTTTAAATAATAATGGTATGAAATTCATTTTTGTAAAATGATAACCGATGTAATAATATGCCTTTTCGACCCTCGAATATCGACAATAATACATTCACGGTATTCACATGCCGAGAATCCAAGTGCCGGAAAGACAGAACATTAAAGTAAAAAAAGAAAAGAACAAGAACAAGAAAGAGGAGGACAAATCATCAGAATCTCACATGCGTGATGATAACATATAATATCAAAAGAAAACACACAGAGCTATTCTAATATACATAACATTTTAGAGTTACTAATCAGAGTATTATCATCAGCCTGGACAATTATAACTGCATGTTCTTACAATCGTTAATATATACATATAGTAATACGTGGAAATAAGAATAATATGGTTGGTAAATATCCATCTCTTCTCCAAGAGCCCAATGAACATCAACAAAAACTTGCCTTTTAATACTTTAATAAAATATTTAACTAATTTTCTAAAATCTATATATATTTCAAAATACTTATACTATGGTTTAAAACATTTATTTCAAATATTACTTAAAAATACTTATTTTATACTTTATTTTAAAACCATAAAAGCATGGTTTATAATTTAAAACTCTTTGCTTTAAAATTTCATAAATAATTATTAAAAATATATATTAAACTTTAATATATTTTCAATAATAAGTACACTTGTATTACGTAACTAAAAATGTAAAGATGCCCTAAGGATGTCTTTCAAAGTTGACTTTCAAAATAGCCGAACACAAGTTGTTCAAAGTGCATCCAAAGTAACCTTTTTGCTTCTAACTTTCACAACTTTGTTTCGAAATTTTTATAACTTCCCAAATCGACCAATTATATATTTACACAACATGATCACAATTTAGCCAATTTAACATATTTTAAACACAAGGGATTTCAAAGTGCGTTTATAGCGACCATTTCGCTTCAAACATCCACAATGAAACCCACAACACACACACCCTCTCTTTTGTATTTTAGTAAACATGCTTTTTCTATCTTTATTCCAAAATATTCCATACTTATACAACATCCCCTACGTGGAGGTCAAAAACTAATGGCTACGGATGATGTTGTCATCCATAATTATTAATCCTTGCGTGACCAAATACGGTAATGTTGGATACATTGATATAACATAAACACATGGATATGGAAATTTTTTGAAATCATTAAACAATTCTCACATTCCATTTCAAATTCATTACATAACCCAAGGTTCAAGAGCAACGTTCAGAGAAAATAGAATTATTACAGCATACATCAAGAGCGATATATGAAGATGCCTTATTGGATGATCAGAGCCTAAACATAGCAATTAAACAACTTTGCCTTCACAACAAAACATAGCGGAACAAAAGTAGGAAAGAACTCCTACTAGCTAGCTTGCATCCTGCACGTCTCCAAAAGCTTATTCGTCTGAAGGAGAACCTAGAAACCTCAACTCTCAAACAACTTAAAATAATATGAGAAACCGAGAGTTTAAGGGGAAAACATAAAATTTGAGTCAAACATAAAGCCTAGTATGAATAATAACCTACCATCTTGAACCACTTAGATATCCATTGAGACCACGTCACTTAGAGAAACATATTTTCCCCTTGTTAGTATCTTATCCAAAAATGTATAATAACCATATATTGTGCTCCTACATCCACAATGGTTAAAATAAAGTAATTTAAAATATTATGATGACATGCAAACATGCAAAGTATCCTTGACTTCCCATCCCCATTTATTTGCCTATCTGTCTCAGTTATAGATTCTAGGGTCACTATTAACCTATTAATTTTCATGTTAACTAATAACCTATTTAAAGCTTATAGACTATCTGTCCATTTTCATAGTTTTCATGGGATCACTAAGAACCTATTGGTCCTTGCCAATAACTTAACTATTTCATGGGTTCTCCCCAAACCTATTGGTATCTCCAATAACTCCCTTAATATCATAGTTTTCATGGGTTGACGAAGATCCTATTGAATCTTGTCACTAACTTTATCGAGATATAGTTTTCATGGGTTCATCACAAACCTATTGGCCCTCACCAATAACACTCTTTAAACATAGTTTTCATGGGTTTGCTGTGAACCTGTCTAAACTGACAACTTCTTAATTAGTCTTTGGACATCCTAAGTTCTGGTCTATCTGACCTCCTGGATGTAACTCTACTCATACATGACTTATTTCAATTTATATTCACTACTGGGTCAACCTAGCTAGTTATTCTATCCCTTTATCCCCAAACTACAGTTATGGGTCTATTAGACAGTGAATATGTATTTAGAAGAAGCAAACATAATAACATACCAATATCAACATTTGTGGTTTAATATCCTTGAAATCATTTTCCATATGAAACATGGTTAATCCTTTAACCTATTATTCTATCAAAGAAAGCTTCTTCAAAAACTCCAAATTTAAAAGCCCTTCTTTTAAAATGCCATGGGTTTTTCCTTTAAAAATGAGATTCTTTGTTTTGAAAACTAAGGCTTTCGAAACCTTAGACCTTTACTTTCGAAACCATTGGAATAACTCTTTCGAAAGCATTCAAATCTTCTTTTCAAAACACTAAGCAAATGCCTTTTGAAATGTTTTAAAACATCTCCTTCGAAACTATCAAAACATACCTTTCGAAATACTAAAGCACCACTTATTAACTCATAGAAGCATAGCTTCGAAACCATTTGAAAGTAACTCTTACGAAACTATTGGGTTTTTCCTTAAAAGATCTTTTGGGTCAAAGTGAATATAAATGAAAGTACCCCTTTTGAAACCATTAACATTTCAGTAAAAGTGACCGAGGAAAACCAATGGCTTTGGAACCATCCTTTCGGAAGCATTAATCATTTAAGTAAAACATTTGGAAGATTCGATACCACTTTCGAAGCTATTGCCTTCGAAACCTTTAGTGTTGGCGGCTAATAAAGCCCTTTCGAAAGCTTTGAGAACTGGCTTATTACATTTATAAAGCAAAAGCTACCTTTAAAACTCATTAATGACTTCAATCCATTCAAAAGGCATAAAGATGGCAACGTGGTTCGACTAGGTTCAAACTACCCTTTTGAAAACACTGATTTAAAAATAAGGCAACTCATTCGAAAGCTGCTCTTTAAACAAAAGGCGACAACTTTTTCAAAAGCTATATTAAACCCTTTTGAAAGCATTCTTTTGAAAACAATACAAGTGGCATTTCTTTGGATAGTAAAACAAAAGACCCTCGAAAGCTATTTAAAGTGGTCTTGACCCCATCGGAAGTAACATTTCGAGTCCATACCTTCCGCCTTTCTCCAATCCACTACGTATCAAAGCATTGATACCAGGTGTATTCGGATCGACTTCGAAAGGTTGCTATTGGAAGTGGCGAAACCATGCTTCTGAACAAAAACTATTTTATTGCCTTTTTAGGTAAAGGCTTTTCAACTAACTTGCCTTTTTGTAAAACTTTTATTTATGGCTATAAACTTTGCAAAAAAAATCTTTTCCTAAAACACTACCGAATTCATTTCATATTTTATTAAAAACAATTAACATAGAAGCCCTTCCCTTAAGCAAAACAATTAAAACATCTAAGTCCTCCAACTAAATTAATTTCCTTTTCATAGTAAATTTATTAGGAAAAATCCCCAAACATCGTAGAATTTCACTTTTTAATATGTTATCAAACATATATAAATTTCAGACCCAAATTCCTTTATATAATTACTGAAATTAATTTCTAAACCCAATTATTTATATTCTCCATTGAAAATTCTTAATAAATTATCCATAGCTTAGATAATTACGAAAAAATTAAACCTGTCTCCAAAATAATGTTTTACAGAACATATTAAATCCTCATGGCTTTTGAAACCCAATATAAATGATTTTAGCCTTAAAATCATATAAAATATTTACCAAACAAATTTTTTTGAATATAACATATTATGAAATCCAAGCATATCATTATCAAAATTCGTCATATTGGATTTATACTTAAATTCGGAATCAAATACCCTTTTAAAATGAAAATAGAGAAGGTTTTGATAATTATTCTCGTTGCTTAGGATAAGGAACTTGAGATTTAATTTTTGATTAATTCCCCTTGCTTGATTACTTAGCATTAGTTTTCCCCTTTTCTTTCCCACGGTTATGGTCGGCTTGTATCTATTATCCCACCTTTTGGTGAAGGCTGGAATATCAACAAATTGATTGGAATGGATGGATATCAGAATTGGAGATCGATTGGGAACAAGGTCATGATCGATGTCGTCAAAATTTGGCTCAGCTCCAATCAAAGTGGGATCAATTGGGAATGATGATCAAGGCTAGGAGAGGCAACATTTCGAATTTCAAGTCAAACGGAGTTTAATTGCTCAAGGAATCGATGGATATGTGCGCGAGAAGATATCATTTGAATCTATGGATTCGTATCGGTCCAGCATAGGTACGAACAAGTTATTCGTATCCATCAACATGGATATGAACATGACATTCGTATCGATCAGAGGAGGAAGGAAGGTTTCAACTCGATGGTTTCGTGTCGGTCTAGATGAAAACAGGCGGCATGCTTCGAATCGATACTTTCATATTGATCATGAGGAACTTGATACTTTCGTATCCATCATGAATTGTTCTATTCGCATCCACCAAAGGTAAGGCTTCATTCATATCCATATGTTGGTCTTGTTTGTATCCATGAAACTGTATCCATCAATAGTATTGATCCTGTATGCACCCCATTATCTACGATCACTTCGTGTCGATCAAATAATATCGATACGAAGTACACTGCTGACATCGATACGAAAATACACATCACTTCAATGGACACAGACCAACGATGCGAATGAAAGCAGAAGTGAATGGATGCAAATGGAAGGATATGTATGGATCTGGATGGAGTTCAAGAAGGATGAAGGCTTGGTCAACGTGGCAAGAAATGTGGATCCATCCCAATTTGTCGCTCCACGTCAATAGATAGACACGTGCTCTTGATTGATACGAAGGAGAGGGAGGCGGAAGTATCGATACGAACTTGTAACCATAATGGAATACTCAATTCGTATCAATCATATCTCACAATCTACAAGCCCAAATGCTATGAAATTTTCATTGAAGATTACGTACAAGCTAAAGAAGGTTCATGCCAAATTTCGACTCCATTTGACAAGACCTTGATCGATATGAATTACGTTCGTATCGATCATGGATCGACTCGAAATTGCGTGGGATAGATCGCGTGGGCACACTCATGTGCCAGAAGGGGTCTCCTAAAGTTTGAGTAAGATATTTGCATGGAGTGCCTATAAATAGTACCCTAAAGCCTACGAAAAAGGTCTTTGGGTCCGGTGACGTCCAGACTCTGCCAAAATCACGATTGCTCTCAAACTCCATTGTTATACTCAAATTTCTTCATTGTAATTCATTGTAACCAGCAAAGCACATCAATAAAAGATTATCCTTTGAAGTGGACGTAGGCCAGAGATAGTCAAACCACTGTTCATCTTGTGTTTCTGTTTGTTATTTTTCAATTGTTGTTTTCTCCTCTGTTTGGATTTGAGATTTGTGTTAGAATATCGCTAATCTGTATTCATACACTGGTGCTTTCATGATATTTGGAGTTTGTGACCAATATTGGCGCAAACACTTTGGTACTTTCACTAAGAACTGAACTCAAGGCCCGCTACACTAGATTTGGAGTCCAGATTTGAAGGCTTAAGGATCAAATCTGAAAAACCATGACAAGGCAATCAAGTAGAAGACAAAGAATAGAGAGAAATCATCATGAAGGAAGCCTGGAGGCTTCTTCCGGGGCCAATCAGACTTCAGCTTTCATCATCCGAGACGAAATGAAAATAATGATGGGAGCAATGCATGAAGAGTTTCTGAAAAGGCAGGAGGAAACGATGCAGAACCTCCTTGGACAGTTTGGACAAGCAAGAACAGTTGGAGCTTCAGGAGTTCAGATCCACGACACTGGAACAGAAGGGCCCAACAGGCAATCGAATGGAGCAACTAAACAAGGCACAATCCCTAATCAGCACACATCTGCTAATCTAGATGATCCAGGCTCGGGGGCACACCATCTGGTAGCGATGGACTAATTCATGGAGAAATTCCAAGTGACACCGCACGACGAGATACTGGAAAGGAATACATGAGCGCGTGTTGAAGAGTATGTGCCAGAATTCCCTTGAGGACTCGAGGGGCAACCCTTGACGGACAACGCTGGATTGGCTGATATTATCAAACAACTATGCGTGGAGGATTGACCAACAGAGATCTGGAAGGAGTAAACTGGATTTCGTTTACTTGTGAAATTAGAATGGCTCGGAACCCACTAGAATTCAAGCTACCTATGGTAGAGGTATACAATGGCATGGCTGATCCAACTGATCACTTGATGAGATACACAAGACATATGGAAGTGCTGGGGGCATTGGAAGAAGTGATGGCTCAATATTTCCCTTTGTACTTAATGGATATAGTTGCTATGTGGTTCAGATAGCTGGAAGAGGGATCTATCTGGACATGGACAGAATAGTTGGACAGGTTTCTGAAGCAGTTTCGGGTTCATATCAAAAGGCCGAAGAACGTAATGAAACTAACATCAGTAAAGTAAAGGAAAGATGAATCGCTCAAAGCTTTCTTAACTCGGTTCAATGTAGCAGTTGCTTCGGTGGATCGACCGGATCCATCGATGGTCTTAATGGCAGCAGTATCAGGAGTTAGAGAGAATTCGGATTTCGAAGTGTCTCTAATACGGGACCCACCAATGGATCTAGGGGAATTCTTTCACGAAGCCGAGAGATTCGTTAGGCAGGAAGATGCATGTCCAGACATGAAACTAAAGGAGGTGAACACCAGCGGAAACTCGAACAAGGATAGGGAAAAGGGAAAAAGGAAGCTGGATGATGAAACGAGAAAAGCTAGGAAGCGTTGGAGAGAGCCAAAATTCTCCACTTACACAGGGTTGAATGAGACGTTAGAGCGGATATTCATGGAGACTTGGGATCGCCTTCCCTACCGAAGGCCAGCAGGGAGAGAGCCCTTGGAAAGTGAAAGGGCATCAGGAAGCACTGTCTCTTCCACGATTTGGATGGACATGATACCGACAGTTGCAGGCATCTAAAGGATATAATTAAGGAGCATGTATGGAATGGCCAGTTACGACAGTACGTCGTGGCTTGGAATGCGGTGGTGGAACAGGAGCAGCCCCCATCTACCTCAAACAACGATGGTGTGAGGCCCAGGAATGATGGTCGATTGGTTATTAATTGACAGGGAAAATGTGGAATAAGTAGCAAACTACAGACAAACGGCCAAATCATTTACTCATGTAAGGGGATGGAGATGGCTCCTAGGCATGCCCTCAATGATGATAAACCGTGATGCTATGTTTTGTGAAATATGCTTTTTGTTTTTGGATCGGGTGCTTATTTTTTTGGTTTGGTTTTGGAGTTTGGTTTGAACTCCTGATTCTGTTTGTTTCCTGGCTTGGACTTTTTTGGATGATTGTTTTCATGTCTGGATATTGGTTTGGATTTCTGATGTGGATTTTTGGTTTTCTAATTTGGTTCGGATTTTGGATTGGATTTTGATTGGATTTTTATCTGGTTTTTGGGTAAATGGCAGTGGGTATTGATTATGCCTGGCAAAGGGTAAGTCTCTTCGTCCGAACACGGTGAATTGGCTTATTCAGGTCGTCGAGTATGGACTATGCTCGACAACGGTCCGAAGCGACCATGATTCGGCTTAGGACTTAAGCCATGGCATTACTCAACATTTAAGGACACTGGACCACGGTCGTCAGGTGTGGATTGCGCTTGATAAGAACCCGGAGAGGTTATGGAAACAAATATCGGCTATGGACGGCAAAAGATTTGGATATCGACCCGGAGAGGTCCTGGATTCGTTTATTGATTATTGGATATAGACGGCATATGGACTTCGGATATCGGATTCATAACTATTCAAAACATACCTTCTTATCACAGGGCATATTTTAGGGGCAAATGTTATCCCACCCTTTGGTCAAGGCTGGAATATCAACAAATTGGTTGGAATGGATGGATATCGGGATGGGAGATTGATTGGAAATAAGGTCATGATCGATGTCATCAAAATTTGGCCGGGCTCCAATCAAGGCGTGATCGATTGGGAATGATGATCAAGGCTAGGAGAGGTAACATTTCGTATTTCAAGTCAAACGGAGTTCAATTGCTCAAGGAATTGATGGATACGTACGCAAGGAGGTATCATTCGAATCGATGGTTTCGTATCAGTCCGGCATAGGTACGAACGAGTTATTCGTATCCATCAACATGGATACGAACAAGACGTTCGTATTGATCAGAGAAGGAAGGAAGGTTTTGACTCGATGGTTTCGTGTCGGTCCAGATGAATATTGGCGGCATGGTTCGAATCGATACTTTTGTATCGATCATGAGGAACTTGATACTTTCGTATCCGTTAGGAGCTGTTCTATTCGTATCCACCAAAGGTAAGTCTTCATTGTTATCCACATGTCGGTCTTGTTCGTATCCATGAAACTGTATCCATTATTCGTATCGATCCTATATCCACCCCATTATCTAAGATCACTTCGTATCGATCAAATAATATCGATATGAAGTACACTGCTGGAGTCGATACGAAAATACACATCACTTTGATGGATCCGGACCAACGATGCGAATGAAAGCCAAAGTGAATGGATGCGAATGGAAGGATATGGATGGATCTGGATGGAGTTCAAGAGGGATAAAGGCTCGGTCAATGCGGTAGGAAATATGGATCCATCCCAATTTGTCGCTCCACGTCAATAGGTAGATACGTGCTCTTGATCGATACGAAGGAGAGGGAGGCGGAAGTATCGATGCGAACTCATAACCATGTTGGAAACCCCAACTCGTATCGATCATATCTCACAATCTACAAGCCCAAGTGCTATGATATTTTTACAGAAGATTACGTACACGCTAAAGAAGGTTCATGCCAAATTTCGACTCCATTGGACAAGATCTTGATTGATACGAATTATGTTCGTATTGATCATGGATCAAGTTGAAATTGCATGGGATCAATCGCGTGGGCCCACTCACATGCCAGAAGGGGTCTCCCAAACTTTGAGCGAGATATTTGCATGGAGCACCTACAAAAAGAATCCTAAAGCATATAGAAAAAGGACTTTGGATCCGGTGACGTCCAGACTCTGCCAAAATCATGATTGCACTCAAAATCCATTGTTGTACACGAATTTCTTCATTGTAATTCACTATAGCCAGCAAGCACATCAATAAAAGATTCTTCTTTGAAGTGGACATAGGTCGGAGATAGCCGAATCACTATAAATGTTGTGTTTCTGTTTCTATTTTTCAATTGTTGTTCTCTACACTGTATGGATCTGAGATTTGTGTTAGTATATCGCTGATCTGTATTCATACACTAGTGCTTTCATGACATTCGTGGTTTGTGACCAATTTTGGCGCAAATAGTATCCTTTAATTTACGTTTTTGAATAATGAATTATGAACGCGTAAATATGGGAACAAGGGTTTAGGAGTTATGGTGGTGGAAAATTTGCATAATGCCCTTACATTATTTTTCTTATTAATTACCATATGAAATCGTTCATAAACCCACTCTTTTAAGATTTTATTTAATTAAGCACAGCCTCTAATTAGATTTTCAAATCTCAATCCCATTATCACTCTAATATGTACAATATTCTATTTAATTTGTCTAACTATCTTTTGAATAATGTTATTTAAAATTAGGGGTGTTACAGGCTCCCCCCTTAAAGAATTTTGTCCTCAAAATTCAATAAGGATTAATACTAAACATAACAATCATCTGTAATTGTTAACAACATTTCTTGTCAATACCCAAGGATATGATAAGAAGGATTAATTTCTTCTTATGAGAACAAAAGACGTGATTCCTTTTATTGATTTCCCTTCAATTTAACTTATTTAGTTGATATGTCCTATATCAAACCTCCCGTTGTCGCCAATGGTTTTAAAACCTAGGCTAGGTGACCTTCTAGCTTTGCTGATTGTTAACCAAATTTGTGGCCAACACTCTAATGAATCCAAGTAAGAGAAAATCTTGAGAAAAGGTGGAAGATGGGATCTGTAAAGGGATTGACAAATGTTCAGCCGATAACTTTGTGCTATCCCAAGTGATAGGATTAATCGAAGCTATGCCGAAAGGTTAATGGTATGTACAACTTTCTCTACTTCTCTACTTGGGATTAGACTCAAAAACTTACCTTTCGATGGGTTTAAGAAGGTTTAAATACAAGATTGGAAGGAGAAAAGTCTTTCTGGTCTTGTTGAATTAATGTAGAAGGGTATCTGATTTGATTAAACCTTTATAAGACTCTTCCCGGAAGTTTTTCCTTAGTTAGGATCAGATTTCCCTAGTTTTTCTTGCTTAGAGAGTTAACTTGGTTCTTTTCTGAAAGGTTGGAAAAGCAGATGTTTGGGATTCAGATTGATGCTATGGTTGATGGGATCCAACAGGTTATGATACTTGGTAAAAGGTTCGACCCTTAGGATTTATCACTCCAAAAGGTTCAATGCATACCAATTCTGATAAACTCCCTTTAGGTCCAAAGGATTTAGGCCACAAATCAGAGGTCTCCAAAGGGTTATCAAGACTGCTCAAGAAAGATTATCATTGGTTCTAATTATATGGACCTTTCAGAGGTATTGTACCTGATAGTTGCAATTAAACCATCAAAGATGAATATAAACTATAAAAAAACCTGCAAAGTGCAAGATTTCCCCCTGATCCTTGAATGGACTTCTCTTTTTATTAAATTTTCCCAAATCACTACCCAATTAGGGTTATAGAGCTTTGATTTAGAAGTTACAAAAATGGAAAGAGGAAAACTCCTCCCTAGAAATAGGACCCCTTGGGTCTTATTTATAGATATCGGAAGCCATGCTTCTATCCCTGTGCTTTTGAATGGATCGAAGGGTTATATTCTTGTATACAATTGCTAACCTTCCAGTTTTAGTGAAAGGTTTTCCTTTCACATGTCATCATGGACCCTTGAATGCCGCTGAAGGGTCTTTTCTTTCATTTTCTTTTTAGGAACCTTTTGCCCTTGTCGGAAGGTTTGTCATCTATACAGTATGTGAACCCTACGGAGGTATCAGAAGGTTCTTGGCTATTATGAACCCTTTGACTTGGTCGAAAGGTCACTTTTTACGTGGATGTTGCCGAGAGCTAAGATTTCCTTGAATATTATCGGAAGAATGCTTTATGTTATCTGCTAACTTTTGAATGTTGCTTTCATCATCCCTTCGACACCATCGAAAGGTATTCATTAGGCGTTCTAACCGGCCCAAAAGGCTTATTAGGCTTTCAAAAAGGTTGTTATAGGGTCGCATGCCCATGTCTTGACTTCTTTGCCTTCTTCGGATGGTAAGAGCTTCTTGGATGTTATGGAACAGTACCCTTCGCCATCTTCGAAAGGTCTTGAGACTCTTTATATTGTTGACTACATCCCTCCGACCTCTTTGGAAGGCCTGATGTGGATTCCTTTTTTTGTCCTTCATTTGAGATTTTCGAACTTAAACGGAAGGTTAATTTTTTGAGTAATAGTTATCTAGCATTCTTTTTTGACTTTTGAGCATTGCTTTCTTCATAAAAACCTTTCGACCTAGTTGAAGGGTATTCTAGATGTGCTCCAACCATTCGAAAGGCTTGCTATGCTTTCGAAAAGGTTGTTATGGAGTCGCACCTACTTGCTTTGATTTCTTCATCTTCTTCGAAAGGTAAGAACTCCCTGAACGGAACCTTTCAATTACTTAGAAGGTTTGAAGTTATTAAATCTTGATGGCCGCATCCTCTCGACTCCTTCGAAAGGTTTGGTTTGAGCTCCCTCTCCTTTGTCTTTGTTGAAAGAACTCTCGCTCTAGATGAAAGGTGGATTCTTGGAGCATCATCCTGCCTATGGACTTTGAAAGATAGCCTTGGACTTCGCCGGAAGCCTTGTTGGAAGGTATAATTATCCGGAACATCTTGGTGCTTTCTGATCTTTCCTCATGCTCTCATGACCCTTCTTTCATGCCTTTATTCTTCTGAACATTTTATGGTTAACACCTTGCCCCTCCTCTTGCATGAACGAAGCTTTTATTCTATAGGAAAAAACTTCAATGAACTTCCTTCTTTGTTTTCTGCAAAATAGATTATAACTTCTATTAAGATCATGACTTTATTATGAAATCATAACGAGCAATCACAAATTTATGCAGATGTCATTCGTGTAATATTTCTAAATAAGTTGCTTTGTAATGACCATAATTAATCTTCCTTAAGAATGTGGAGTAATATCACCTGATTTGCAGATATTGGTTCAAATAAATGAACCTTGGGAGAATATCTATTGTAGACCCTTGATATTTCTTTCTCGAGTTAAACCTTTTCAACCCATGGAAATCAATTTCATGCTATCGGGGACCTTTCCTTGTCCCTTTAAGTTTCCTTCATTTTCAATCTTAAACCATTGATTGGTAATTCTCATTTAGTGAAAATGTAGAAAGTAGTATAGTAATGTTTCCATTTTGCGTAATAAAGGTCTTGTATTTTGAATTCAATGGAAAATTAATAAATCATCATAAAGATCAATAAAGGGAACCAAGAAATCATGAATTGATGAAACAAGTGATCAATAGGAAATCGTCATTAAATTTCAATGAGAAATTGTGACACGTAAAATTCCTGGATCATTGGAGAAATCAGTATGGAAATTCGTTAAACCAATAATTCAGTAAGAAATCACTACAATGATATAATAAATAAATCATGAATACAAAATCAACAAAACGTCACTAAAATCCATAGGAAGAGTAGAGTTCACTGAACCCGAAAAACCAACAAGATCTCCAAAAATTCAATAAGGAAATTAGAAATATGAAATTCCTAAATCATTATAAGAATCGACAAAGGAATCCAAAATTCACGAAACTAGAAATCATAAATTCAATAAGGAGACAAGAAATGGGAAATCTTCGAACCATCATAAAAACTCATTAGGAATTCAAGGACTCATTAAAACAAGAAACTAATAAGAAATCATCACGAAAATTTAATGGGGAAAAGCTCAATATCTAGAATTCACAAACCATCATAAGAGACCAATAGGGAAATTCAAAATTCATGAAATAGAAATTCAATTAAAAGTTATCATGAAAATTCGACAAGATAAACACGAGTGTGAAATCTATAAATCATCATAAAAAGCAATATGGAAATTCAAAATTCATAAAATTCAAACTGAAATTTGCATCAATAGAAATAGTGAAACTCAAAATTCATGAAATCAAGAACTTATCCAAAGTCTCGTCGGGATCTTATTTGACAAATTAAATATTCAAAGCTCCATTCAATATAAAGCCATAGATATATCTAATAATAGCATATTTAGTAGATTTCAAATAAAGGATAACTGAGAGGATCTAACCTTAATTCTAAGGTTATTCGCTGGAAAGTTTCTTATTAATAAATATATTGCTCCTAAAGTGCTTATTAGTTAGTAGTATATGTATATGTGTATATACAGGTATAATAGAATCTTCTATCCAATCGTTCATGTTATCTCATAGGATTCAAGAATGGCTTTCTTAACATGATCTTGGAGTGAAGTATTTTATCTCTGTGACTAAAATTTATTATCTATTCCATTCCTTTGCATTTCATATCAGTCATTGTTTCCATGTTATGGATTCCTTCTTCCATTATCTAGTCTCATGCTTCTTCATTTCATGGTATGAAACTTTCTTGATCCTTTGATGTAGGAATCACTTTCCTATGATTGGAGTTCTGTAATTCATTAGCATATCCCTTTCCTCTATGGTATCCTCTTCTTGGATTTCGACTTTGTCTTAGATGATGGACAGGTTTTTTAATCTTTAATCCTTAATTCTCTTGGGCTATGACTTTATTCTTAAGTTGTAGACATCTTTGTCTTTATTCTTTTATTTGGCTCCCCTACTCGGCTTGTACATCTCAGTCTACTCTTTGATGAGCCACTCTCTAGGCTCGGATATCCTAATCTATCAAAAGGCTTTCTTTAGGCTAGACATCTTAGTCCCTTGTTTGATAAGCCCCTCTTTGGGCTAGACAACTTAGTCCATTGTTTGATGATCCTCTCTTTGGGCTTACCTTATCTTAAAGGGATATATAAACACACACACACACACACACACACATAGCTAACCTTTCTCCAGAAGGCCGCTAATAAGCACTTTATCGGATCCTCCCATAAGAGGTAATTTGAACGTTAGGGGCTTTTAATTTTGCGGGTGCTTATCCTGACCCTCCCCTAAGAGGTGCTATGGACATCAGAGGCTTTTGATTTTGTGGGTGCTTACCCTGACCCTCCCTAAGGAGGTGATATGGATGTTATGGGTTTTATTCCTCCCCCTAGAAGGTGGCTTTAGTAAGCGCTTGAGAGGATTCTGTCCTTTTCTCCCGAAGGTGCCTTTGGTAAGGGATTGAGAGGATTTTGTCCTTTCCCCCCGATGATGCCTTTGGTAAGTGCTTAAAATAGTTTTTTCTCGTAGTGGAAATACGAAAATCAAATAAAAGACTAGGAGATCATGATTCATGAAGCTATAGTCTTTTAGGCGAGCGTAGGATTTCCTAGTCTGAGCTTTTATGTAACAACCCGGGGGTTTCGCTGTTATTTATAATCATCATTAAACGATTAATGTTGATAGCTAATTTCTATTTGGAATTTTTATCGGTTGGTATTCTTTTCATAAATTTGCTTAAGAATTTTAACGGGCTTTAAAATTTGTTTTGGCCCATTTCATTTGTTGCCGTGATGGGTATTGTTGTCATTCTTTAACCCGTGCCCCATTTTTTTTCTCATTCAAAAACCTAAAATGAAACGAAGCAAAAGGAAAAAAATGGTGGCGGCCTCGTTCGTCCCCCTTTCCATTAGGGTTTTCAAGAAAATCGAAGATGCCGACTTTAAGATGATTGTCGCCGCTTGCTCTGACGATCGGCGTCTCCTTGCTTGGCTCTCGGCTGCTTCGATTGTGGAAAAGGTGAGTGATTTCTGTGTCACTCACATCTAATTCAACTATGCTCGGCAGTGATTTTTATTTCACTCACATCCAATTTTACTTAGTACCGTGCTTCGGTTGTTTGATTTTGTTTCAATGGTGATGTTTTCTTTGATTTAATCAAGTTTATATATATTGATACTTATGTTAGATTGGTTCAATTATACGTTTTGATGATTGTTGAACTGTTGACTTCGGTCTTGTTTTTGTGTATGGGATTCCATGACTTCGGCCATCACCATTGCTTTGATATCGAGTTGTACTCTGTGGGTTTTGGCCTTACTGTCCATTGTTCGACCTTGTTCGATTTTACTTGCTGTTTCATGACTCTAGCCATTTCGTAATTGACTGATGCATCACTTTGGTGAGGCTTGAGACTGTGCGACTTTGGCCATTGGTGTTTATTGCCTCTGGTTATGGGCAACCTGTAATTCTGCTAGCAAATTGTTTATCACGGCACTGTTTTCGTATGGATTTTGATGTTGTTTAACAGTTTAATTTCTGTCATTGTTGATTTCGATCACTTTAATTGGTTGCTTCATCATGTATGCACTGTTGTATTATTGACATGAGCTTGGTCCATATTTCTTTCTTTGTAGTTGAACTCTGGTTCATTTTGATTGGATTTGTGTCGATTGTTGCTTCTTGTTACTGCAGCTACATTATAGCTGTCTGGACCATTTTGGAACAATTGGGATATCTGTTTCTTTTCCTTTTGATATTTGTCTCCGAGCCTGTTTCATGTAGTCTGGGTTCTTCACTGACCTGTACATGTTGGTTTAGTTGTGCACTTGCTTGAGTTTCACTGAGCTTTGGCATTTGTTTGTTCATTTGGTTTTATGTAGTATTGCGCACATGTAAGACAGTTTGCATTTTGGATTAGTCATATCTTTGATTGCATCATGTTGCAATAGTTTTGACCTTTTGAAGTTTGCAGTCCACCTGAGTTCATATGTATAATTTCTTGCATACATTTACATAAGTGTGCATGTTTTTACTGCATTGTTTATTTTCATATAAACTGGGATACTCTGTTCATCCACTTGCATTCTGGTTTTGGTTTCTTCATTGTTGAGGCTGTGTTGTCACTGTAGTTGCACCTGTTGCTTGTGCAGTCCCACAAGAGCCCATGTTGTCTGGTCATCATGTAACATGCATTGTTTATATCATTTCTCTGATGCTGTTTATTTCGCATTTTCATTTGTACTCCAGTTATTCTATTGCATTGAGAAATGAGTCGCATTCATTTGTATTAAGTCATTTTGCTTGACTGTTGCATTACTTTAATGATGATGTTTCTCGGTTGACATGTGTTTTACTTTTGATTCGACCACGATACTGTCATGGTTCAAACTGCTGCTGTTGGTCCATTGTTGTTTCACTGTTCACTAGCAAGTTGTACAGTTACATACATGTTATATTCATTGGTGATTGCAGTTTCATTTGCATGCAGTTTGCCCTTGTTGTTTTGCGTTGCATTGATGCAAATGGATTGTTTTTCTGACTTCACTTGAGTTGAATCCAGCTTAAACGCTTGGGTTTGACCTTGTGTTCATTCGTGAATTTTCATTGTGTACATCATCACTGTAGTGGCAAGGCAGTGCCCGCAAGCGTGAACTGCAGCCACACGGTATTGAGCTTTTTGGTACATCATCACCGTAGTGGCAAGGCAGTGCACGCAAGCGTGAACTGCAGCCACACGGTATGGCTTTTATGGATATTCTATTTTGTTTTGATTTATTGATCTTTTGCATATTTCCATATGCTGTAGTGGCGAGGCAGTACATGCGTGCGTGTACTGCAGCCCTACCCGTGTTGACCTTTTAATTGTTGTTTCAATTGTTTGAATTGATTCGTGTTTCCAATTCAATAATTTGTCTTTGTTGATTTGTTGTTTAACACCGTTATGTGTTATATTTACCGTTATCCGATTTTCTTAATTAAGAATCAGATAGGTAAATTTATTGTGACTGTCGTCTAATTTTTATTTAATTATTATTGCTTCTGTGCACTAATAACTGAGTTTGAATTAGACTGACCCGTGTATTATTTTCTTTTGAATTTAATACTCGGGTCAGACCGAGTATTTACAGGTTGTTGATATCTTACTTTGGGTTGCTGGTAGAGCTATGAAGTCTTTTCTTACTTTTTGGAGTAGTCGTTGTCTTAGTATAGGATGTTGTATATTCATGTATATTATTTACGATAATGTATTTGTATATGTAACTTCCAGAGTCGACAGTTGTAGTTGTATCATATGTATTGTATCGCATGTATTGTAACTGACTTCAGTTATTATATATATGAGACTTTCTGTTTTATCTGTGTTTCGCATTTATATTTTCCGTGTTATTATTACATTTATTGTCCTAAACTATTATGAACCATCGTAGTTCGTTTTATATTGGAATTGGGTATGTCGATGGGAGTAAATAAATAAGAGATGAAAAATTAAAAATATATACACTCCTATCGCAAGAACCAATACTAATGTAAGGCCTAACTACGGATGGCCGCTCCTATCCAGCCTTATTCTTCGTAATAACAGACGGTATTTCTTTTAATACCCTTTGTTATTGCGAGCATAGGGGTGGGGCGTCACATTTTATCAATAAGCTTTTGATAACTCTTTAAAACTTTTTCTTGTAAAAGTGTGGATAGGCTTCTGATTGTCGATAGTTGTAGAAAACTTTAAAATATTGAGATTTCTTGGTTATAAATCCTTTGTGTGCATTTACTAATGCTATATAGTATCTTTGAAAAAGATGCTTAAGTTAATCCTTGGAATAGACAAGTACTTATTTTCCCAAATTGCGGGATAATTGAAAGTAGTTTTTCTTTGAAGATATGTTTGGGAAATTTCTTTTGGTAAAATAATTTATCAACAAAAAATGTAATTGGAGTATACTACTTTCTCCTTCAGATATATTACCAAACCTTTGTAAGTATTGCCCTGCAAGAGAATGGTCTATTTATAAGTTTTTCCTCCGAAATTGGTGAAGGACAGATAGTAGTCCAAAGTTTCAAAAGAGCATATCTTTGTATTATGTTGGCTCTAATGTTTGTAATCACTTTGTATCAGGCTTTTGAGTTGTCTGTCCAAGTAGCTGAAAGTTTTTCGTGCTTTAAGAGTGCGTTAGGTACTTTGAACTAATTTTTTTTATCTATAATTGCACTTGAATTTCAATTAGTACACGGTCAATGCATAACACAAATCTAAGCATGAATGAAAGGACAAATTGAGTTAAAAAGATATGAAAAGAGAGAAAAAGTTCATTATTGAACTAAAGTTGTGAGACTTTATGACATTATAGGAATCAATATCGATCTCCTTAAGGGGTCTTTCAAGTCTTTTTGATGAACTCTTTTAATGCTCCGGACATGATCATGTTCTGAATCATTCCAGCCAACTCGTGACACTCGTAAATATGTCATGGCATCATAAGTTCTGGTCTATCTGACCTCCTAGATGCAATTCTACTTATACAAGAGCCAATTCAATTTACATTCTCAACTAGGTCAACTTAGCTGGTTATTCTCTCCATTTTTCCCCAAAATAAAGTTCGAGGTCCATTACACAGTGAATATATATTTAGAAGAAGCAAACATAATAACATACCAATTCTAACAATTATGGTTTAATATCCTTGGAATCATTTTCCACATGAAACATGGTTAATCCCTAAACTCGTTATTTTATTTGGAAAGCTTCTTCGAAAACTCCAAATTTAAAAGCAATTTAAAAGCTCTTTTGCAGTGCCATGGAGTTTACCTTTAAAAATGAGAATGGGTTCTTTTTTTTGAAAATTAAGGCTTTAGAAATCTTAAAACTTTACTTTCGAAACCATTAGGAAACCTCTTTCGAAAGCATTCAGATCTTCTTTTCAAAACTCCAAGAAATGCCTCTCGAAACACTTTAAAACATCTCTTTTGAAACTATCAAAACATAACTTTCGAAAGTATTAAAGCACAACTTATGAACTCATAGAAGTATAGCTTCGAAACCATTTGAAAGAGCCTCTTTCGAAACCATTGTGTTTTTCCTTAAAATAACTCTTGGGTCAAAGTGAATATAAATGAAAATACCCCTTTCGAAACCATTAACCTTTTAGTAAAAGTGATTGGGGAAAACTGATGGCTTTGAAACCATCCTTCCGAAAGCATTAATCATTTAAGTAAAACGTTTGGAAGTATAGCTTCGAAACCCCTTTTGAAGCCATTGCCTTCGAAACCTTTAGTATAAGTGAGTACTAGAGCCCCTTCGAAAGCAATGGAAGTGGCTCATTACATTTATAAAATAAAAGCCACCTTTTGAACTGTCGATGACTTCAATCCATTCCATAGGCATAAAGGCGGTAGCATGGTTCGACTGGGTTCAAACTACCTTTTCAAAAGCATTGATTTAAAAATAAGGCAACTCATTCGAAAACTGCTCTTTAAACAAAAAGGCGGTAACTTCTTCGAAAGCAATATTAAACACTTTCAAAAGCATTCTTTTGAAAACAAGGCAAGTGCTATTTGTTTTGATAGTAAAACAAAAGAACTTCGAAAGCTATATAAAGTGGTCTCGGCCCCTTCGAAAGAATCGTTTCGACTCTATACCTTTCACCTTTCTCCAATCCACTACGTATCAAAGCATTGATACCAGTTGTATTGATTTTGACTTATATGGGGGCACAGGTACCTGGTCAAAAGGTTATTAATGGAAGTGGCTAAACCATGCTTTTGAATGAAAACTATTTTATTGCCTTTTAGGTAAATTATTTTCAACTAACTTGCTTATTTGTAAAACTTTAATTGGTTGCCATAAACTTTATAAAAAATCTTTTCCTAAAATACTACCAAATTCATTTCATATTTAATTAAAAACAATTGACAAAGAAGCCCTCCCCTTAAGCAAAATAATTAAAAAATTTAAGTCCTCCAACAAAATTAATTTAATTTCCATAGTAAATTTCTTAGAAAATGTGCCCAAAAAAGAAGTTAAACTTTTTAATAT
This sequence comes from Allium cepa, assembly GCA_030765085.1. Classification (NCBI taxonomy): domain Eukaryota; kingdom Viridiplantae; phylum Streptophyta; class Magnoliopsida; order Asparagales; family Amaryllidaceae; genus Allium; species Allium cepa. Next base: position 389,967,274 of record CM060932.1, on the reverse strand, counting down.
GTTAACTAACATATATAAATTTCTTACACAAATTCCTTTATATAATTATCGAAATTATTTTCTAAACCCAATTATTCATATTTTACTTTAAAAATTCATTATAAATTATCCATAGCGTAGATAACTACGAAAAATTAAACCCATCTCCAAAATAATGTTATACATAACATTTTAAACCCTTATGGCATTTGAGACCAAATATGAAAGATTTAGCCTTAAAATCGAAACATAACATTTATCAAACAAACTTGTTTGAATATAACATATTATGAAATCCAAGCATATCATCATCAAAAATCATCATAATGGATTTAAACTTAAATGCAAAATAAAATATCCTTTTAAAATGAAAATAGAGATGCTTTTGATTATTATTCACCTTGATTAGGATAAGAAACTTGAGATTTGATCTTTGATTAATTCCCCTTGCTTGATGCTTAACTTTAATTGATTTTCCCCTTTTCTTTCCCTAGGTTATGGCCAGGTTGGATCCTTTAGTTTACGTTTTTTATTAATGAATTATGAATGTGTAAAGAATGGGAACAAAGGTTTAAGGATTATGGTGGCGGCAAATCCCAATAATGCCCTTATGTTATTTTTCTTACTAATTACCATAAGAAACCATTCATAAACCCACTCTTTTAAGATTTTATTTTATTAAACGTGGCCTTTATTTATATTTTCAAATCTCAATCCCCTTATTACTCTAATATTTACATTATTCCTTTCAATTTATCTAATTAAATCTCCTGAACAATTTTATTTAAAATTAGAGGTCTTACATGTTATTATTATTTATAAAATTCTATTATAATGATCAAAGTATTTTCATAATATTTTTACACTTTAAAATATAATTCAAATGCTACTGAAACATTGTTTATTACAAACCCAAAACCAATTTTATACTTATCGTTAACATTAGGACATTCATTTTTAAATATCAAAGCATATCCATACTTGTTAATTAAGGTAATACACTTTTATTTGGACTTCTCAAAATAATTTATTTTAACTTAAATGTTAAAGTCAAAACTTTCTTTACTACATTTATAATACTTAGCTTACGTTATAAAACTTTCATATATTTACTAAACGTCTTTTAAAAATGATGTATATATTTATATGTATACTAATTTCTTTATAAGCTAATATAATTAATAAAATTATAAAACCAGACTTTTGTTTCTCATACATATTTCTTGAGTTTCTCACATTGGACTTCTGTCTGACCCATAGTTTTATTTTTTCCATATTTCCATGAGTGCTCTTTCGAGCAGTCTGAGAAAGGTAGGTTTTCGTATATGTTCATTGTGCTCTTGGAGAGGATCTAGATGTTTACCTAGTATTCTTATTTCCACTGTATTACATCATGTACATATATTAGCAATTGTAAGGACAATCTATTATAACCGTCCAGGCTGATGATAATACCCTGATTAGTAACGTTGAAATGCTATGTATATTAAAGTAGCACCATGTACTATCTTTTGATATTATATGTTATCATTCCATTATGAGACTGATGTTTTTGTTCTCATCTTCCCTGTTTGTTTTCCTTTCTTCTTTTTCTTTACCCTAACGTTCTACTTTTCGACACTTGGGTATTTAGCATGTAAATACCATGGTTGTATTAGTGTCGACGTTTGGGGTCAAAAAGGCCGGTCATCACAAATTGGTATCAGAGTTGAAGAGTAGGCGAGAACCTCGGCTTTGGTGAGGTATGACTAATTAAGAGATTGGGCAATAGGATGCCCTATTATGAGTTGAGTGTAGTATAAATATAAGAGCGTATATGTATTTGATATGTATTTGTAATATACATAGGTACAGGTTGATAGTGTAGTAGAGTATTGTAGGGATTAAAGATGGTCATTATTATCCCTTATTGATTAACATAGTTATGCTCTGCCAGTTTATGAGCATTCACTATTATTTGTTAATTTATAAGTAGGTTACCTTGTTACAACCTGGGTTGGGTAGATTGTAATTTATGGGAACATTGAAACTAATGCGTTGTGAATAACATTTTATAGTTTGACTATAAGGAATTAGGTAAGAATGTTGGGTTAAGAAGTTAACTTTGATAAAAGATGTTTATTATAATCAAAAAGAAAGTTAAGATATTTTTGAGAATAAACATTTACAGAAGGATTTTATATAAGAAAGTAAACTTATATTTAAATGGTTTATAGAATGTGGTTCATAAATAAAAAGGATTTAAACTGAGAACTTGAGAAATTAAATCTTAGAGGTTTGAAAATTAATTTGCAATGTTTATGAAGAAGAAATAATAGTATTGTTTGAAGTATTTATGAACAGAAATATTTTAAAAAAGTGTTTAGAAGAAGATAGAAAGTACCGAGCCCACTTCTGATGCTGGAAAATAATTTTGATGATGGTTGCAGCATCATCAGCGTTCATTTTCGAGTTTTAATGTAGGGCCACTACTATAGTAGTTTGCTATAGAGTTGTTTTGGATAAACAGGTTTCGGTTTAACTCCTAGAAATATGATTTATATACAATAGTTATAAATATATATTATTATTTCAAATGATTTGAAATGAAAACTGGTGTTTAGTTCTAAAGTTTTCTTGGAAAGAAATTTAATATTGGAATAAAAATTGAAATTTTATAACTCTTAATTTGAAAAGATAGTAAGTCAAATCAAGTTTAGAATTTATTATGCATCGTTGAAAAGTAAAGTAAAGATGAATGTTTTGTGTATACTTATAGGATGTAATGGATTATTATATGAGTATGGACTTAAGTCCTTAAATATTTTAAAATGAAATTTTGTTTTATTGAAGTGTTTTATAAATGAAGATAAATCTTATAAAATGTTTATAAACTCAATCGGTATTTTATGAATTACTTAATAATTGACTTAGACATTAAATAAAAAAATACTATATAAGAAAATGAATGTGATTTAAAATGTAAAGTGTAACACCCCATATTTTTATATAATTAAATAAAATTAATTGAATTAACATAATTGAAAAACAGAATATTAATGTCAAATATATGCATTTTAAAATTAAGAGGTTACATAGATTTATGCAAGCAAAGAGTGTGTGATTAATTGACGCATCAATCAATTAAAAGGGGAATTAATTAAGAGACATAGAGGCATCAATTAGTCAAAGAATATGTAACAGCCCGATATTTTCAACCATTCGCATCCGTACATGTCGGACTTGAATTGCTCAAAATACCGCGTTGTAAATAAAATTTGGCAAATCTCAGAATATACAGTAAATAAATAATCACAGATCACAGACACAGAGTAAATAAAAATGCAGCGGAATTAAAAGAGATAGTAGTTCATGAAGCTACTATATAAAAAAATAACATACATCAGAGTTAAACAAGATACAACAGAAGAGTAACAAGATACATCAAGTACAAATCAGAATACATCACTGAAACACTGGATACAGAAAGCAAAATAGATGGCTGGATCTTCAAGCATAGCTCCAACTTCGAAGGTGAATCTTGAATGCAGAATCACTTAATCTGACTCGAGCGTAAAACAAAACACAAAACACTCGAGTCAGGACATAAATACTTATGAACTGTAAATCAACTCAAGTGAACAGTAACAAAATGTATCAGTAACTTAAAGGATGCTTGGGATCGTCCATCCTCTAAGGATCCGTCAAACTATTTACTATGTAGTAATATTGCGCTTTTATAATAATATCTACAGTAAAATAAACCTACTTCAAAATAGCGTTCCGGGCTTACCCATATAACCCTTCACACATAATAGTCCCAGTAGTCCATCCAATATCATGATATCTCCAGATCGGGAAACTATCAAAGGATACCAAACGGGCTACGGAAGAAAAACAAACTCGTAGTAAAGGCTCGGTATGGTAGATGACGGCACACAAGGCAATGCCAGGGTAGATATACCAATTACACACACGGGCTGGTGGTAACGCAGCAGCCACATACGCCCACCTCGGAACACACTCCCATATCAAAATCGGAGGATGGCCATCTAGTCAATCACGAGTAAGAGTATAGTATCGAAGGAATGTGTCCGACCAGAGGAGCTACCCCTTTTGGCCCGAGATCGCTCTTGTTTTAGCCACCTTATGCCAACTCACGGGAGTTGGGTCCACGTAATATACCTCAAGGACGATGCCACCATCCTACTTCATTCTGGAATCTCCACCGCGTATACGGTTGTTAAAGTAGTTTTCGGAGTTGGCAGAGAGTATGACAACTTGCGATCCCGTTCTCTTTAACAAGCAAACATTATTATAACGCCGTGGTCATTTCAAAATAGTTTATACTTCAAAAAGATCAAATCATTTCATTTCGAAACTATATTCCTTTCAAAATAGTTTACACTTCGAAACCGAAACCATTTTTATTTCAAAACTATTTATTCAATCAAAATAGTTTATACTTCGAAACCAAAATCATTTTTATTTCAAAACCATTTATTCAATCAAAATAATTTATACTTCGAAACCAAAATCATTTTTATTTCAAAACTATTTATTCAATCAAAATAGTTTATACTTCGAAACCAAAAACATTTCAAACATATATTCATTTCAAAATCATAATACTTTCAAAGTATAACTCTTTCGAACCCATAAATACTTGAAACAATTACACTTTGAAAATCATAACATATCAAAATCATCCATTTGAAATCATGAAACATTCCTTTAATTCTTTACATTTTCAAAACTAACTTTTATAATTTTATATATCTCAAATCTAGTTTCATTATTACTTAGTTTTGAAATATTCATTTTATAAATCCAATATTATTTAAATGAACTCAATTTACAATTAAACTAAATATCATTTCATACCAACATATAATTCAAATATTCATTTATCAAAAATCAAATATCATTCCAAATTCATATTCTTCCTCAAAATAAAGATCAAATCATTTCCAAACCATTTAAATCATCAAAATATCATTTCCTTTCAAAACCTCATTATCAAATCATTCTTTGAATTCAATTTCAAATATTCAAATTTAAATATCATTTAAAATCAAATGTGTCATTCATTTATTATTTCAAATATCATAACAAAAATACATTTCAAAATTCCATTCAAAAATTCATTTATCTCATTACATTTCATTCCACTTAACACATAACCAAGCATACCTTATTTAAATTCCAATTCAATTTAAATTTATTCAAATTCAAATTTAAATATAAAATTATATTCAAAACTCCTTAAATTCACAAATAATCAATTTCCAAAAGTTACATCATTTAACACTTTAAAATATAACTCAAATAGTGTTAAAATCTATAATATTTCAAAACATGGTCAAATTATAGCAACGAAGGCATTTATAAAGTGCTATCATAGCTTATAGTCTCCAAAAATAGTTTAGTTCAAGAATAACGACATTTATAAAATGCCGTAATACATATTTAGTTATTTCAAACATAGTTAAATTCAAAGCAAAAGCATTTTAAAGTGCTGTCATAAAATGACAGCATTTTAGAAATGCTATTAATAAAATTCCAGATTTTATTATAACTTTAGAAACATTAATCTTCAAAAAAATTTCCATTTTAAATTTTTAAATCATATTTCTAGACATCAAAATTTCACATTTAAATCAACTTAACATATGATTTATCATAATAAAATTTTATAATTAAATATCCAATTAAAACTCACTTTCATTCGTTAAGTCAAAATTTCACTATTTCTTAACTTATAAATTTCAACTAAATTTAGCATTTTTCTTCAAATATCATTTCAAAATTTTAAACTTAATTTCCATTATTTAGTTACATTTTAAAAATAAAATTTAAATTCAAAAATCACATTTACCACAAATTTACATACTTAAATTCACAAATTCAAAACTCAATATTTAACTTTCTTAAAACCGTAAAATATATATCTTAAATCAAAATTCATACTTTTAAAAATACATATTTTAATAAAAATCATTTAAAAATATACCACGGGTCTGTATATAATTTTCTAACCTAGGTCAAGTGATAAAGATATATATCATTTCAATCCACAATTTAAAAAGAAAACTGGGTTCTATCATTTCAAACCCGCAATCCTAAGTAAATAAAAACAAATAAAAATCGCTCAGGCCTATTATTTCAGCCCATAACGATTTTTCCCTATTCTAAAGTTCGTTCAGGTATGTATCGTTTTAACCCATAGTGATTCTATTCTAACAGGGAACTTGTAGTGTGAACAATATGCATAAATAATATAAACAATACACTAACATGTGAGTGTCACAATATACTGTCATATATCATATATCAGGTGAAAATTTACAAAGTTAACATGGTAATAACATGGAATAACATAACATATTATTAGTATTAACTTGCATAACATTTTAATTACTAGACACTTGTCATCAATTCACTTTTTCATAAGTATAAATGTCAGAGTGAGACAGACTCACCTTTATCAAAGCTAGAGACAAACAACACACACAAGAGCGATTCCAAAGGCACGACAAGCATGATTTGATTTGAATGGATGGAGACCCTTGTAAAAAACACAAAATATAACATACATAAGCACAAATATAGATATCGACATATAAATATAATCAATAACTTTAGTTTGCAAAACAGTTGCAAAACAAGAGAGATGACCAAACCTTAAAAGCAAAAGACTTGCACACGACAACATAAGCTTATCACATGATCAAATGGGCTTGATCTCACCACACTATAGCCTAGGTATCAAAATGGCTCGGCCATGGCCTAGAGACAAGGCTTAGGGCATGAAAGTGGAAGGTAAAGGCAAAACAAGTGGAAGGTAAAGGAGGCAAGGGGTTTGGGTCAAGGAATGGAAGGTTTTGGTATACATAGGCTCGGCCTGTGCTCCTTTGGGCTCGGCCTGGTGTGTCTTCAGGTCATGTGAGAGGTGATGATGATGGCTATAGGTCATGGAAGCAAGTGGTGGTGGTGTTAGAGTTGGTGGCCAAGGCTAAACATGAAGGAAATGGGAATACAAGGCTCGGCTAGGCAATATTTGGAGTTTTAAGCAAAGTTTTGTAGGGATGGCTTCAATTGGATGGCACGGCTTGTCATGGTCAGAGGAGGAGGATGAGATGTTTTCTGCAGCTAGTGATGGTGGAGAGGATGATGGTGGGTGGAAGAGGCCAAGCAAAGTTGAAGAGAGATCTAGGCAAAACAATGAAAATAGGAAGGAAAAGTAGAAAGAAGAAGACATTAACTTGCAAATTTTTTTCTCAATTTGTAATGGCCGTGAGAAATAAAAGGAGGAAGATGTTTTTCACGTGAACGAGGAAGAAAAATTCACAACTAGAGGTAAGAAATGTACGGCTATAGCAAGGAATTGAAAAGGCAAAATAAAATGAAGAGACAAGGAGATGAAAAGACAAGAAGATGAAAAGGTTTTGTCCTTTAGAATTTCTTATTTCTTTTAATCAATATTAAACAAATAAAATTCAGAAAATAAAAGTAAAAGGCTGAACAAATACAGTGAAAGAGAATATAAATAATTATTTTAAGGAATAATAGAAAATAAATAGGAAAATAGCTTAATAATTTAAAACTAGGCTTTAAAAATATAAACCATATATAATTAACATTTTGAAAATTATAACAACACTTTAAAAATGTCTTAAAAATAAAATTATATATAACATGTCATATTACACATATTAGAACATGAATATGACAAACAAAATATTATTTATATAAATTAAAATAAACAATTTTGTTAAATAAATCAATTTACGTACAATATTGTAAAAAGCATAATTTTCACAATATAAATCAGATTTCACCGAACGAAAACCAATATTCTTGAAATTAAATTTATTTTCATAATAAAAGATAAAATTAAAAAACTCAAAAAATTAAATTTTAAATTTAAAAGTCAAACTTTGACCAGATTGACCAAAATTCACTTTTTTGGAAAATATTTAATTTATACATGTTTGAAATTATAATTCACATCAAAATCAAAGTTTATATTTAAAATAAAAAAAATTATTCATTTTAATAAATAAAATAAAGTTTTTAAATCAGGAATTTAAATTAAAATAATTAAAATATACAATTAAAATAATCAGAAAATACAGGGTTATTACACTCTCCCCCACTCAAAACTTTTCGTCCCCGAAAAGGAATGAGGTACGGGAAAGCACAGAAAAGATAGAATGAAATAGGATTAGGACAGGATGACAAGAAGATTGAAATTATACCTGATAACTTTTGTTATAGGTAGGCATAACAAGGTGGAGATGATCTTCTCAAAATCCTCAAGAATCAAGAACACAAGCCCTAAAAAGATCTTTTAGAATCTGATTCACCCTTACCACTTGACCGACGGTCTGTGGATGGCAAGTAGTGCCCAGATTCAAAAAAATGAGTACCAAAGATTATAGAAAGGTTTCCAAACAGACTGGTATAAGCAATAGCCTTCCCATTCTGTTGCAAGATAAGGGAAATAAGGATAACCAAAAGATAATTTGAAAATAAAATATGATAATAAATTTGAAACCATGAAAATTTAAACTAAAATTGATGATTAATCTTGCATAAGTTAAATAAATCTTAATCATCTCTAATTTCATTATCTTATCATCCAATTATCTTAAATAAACAATCTTTAAAATCATGGATTTGAAAGAAAAATCGTTTAATATACTCAAAATGTACTCAATAAAATAATTCTTCTTTATTCCTAATTATAATTAAATTTATTCCTCTCAATATATTTTATCACCTATGTTAAATATACTTACACTTATTATAACTGCTTTAAATTATTCTTAGTTCCTTTAACATTATTTATATTGTAAATTATTCCATTGCCCTTTTTCTTTATTTACCACTGTTAATCTTTTTATAACTAAAATTTAAGTGTATAACATTTATTATAACCACTCAAATTTAATTTATGAACTCTTTTTATATTGTATATTATCCAATTACATATTCAACTTTTAAAAATTAAGGCAAGTTATATTGGAATGAAATTGTGTATTATGCAAATAAAACTTTCTAATTTAATCATTTCAAGCTTGAATATTTATCCAAAACTTGAAATTATACTTGAAATTGTCTTTCAAGAAAAAAATTTAGGAATTAAATTTCCGATCAATTCCAAACTATTTAGAGATAAATAAATACACATATACTATATATATATATATATATTAAATTTCCGATCAATTCCAAACTATTTAGAGATAAATAAATACACATATACTATATATATATATCCATTCAAATTTAAATCATATATCAGCATATGTTATAAATCCAGTCTTATTTTAGAAATTCAAATCAATTAAATTCCCTAAAAAAATATAAATCAGTCCTATTTTAGAAATTCAAATCAATTAAATTCCCTAAAACAAAACTGTAGCAAGACTACAGAACGATCTCTTCACTTCGAAACTCAAAAATGAATATCGATGATGCTGCAATCATCACCGAAGTTATTTTCCAGCGACAAAGAGAAGAACGGTAATTTTAAACTTTAAAATTCTTTGGAAACAAATCTCCATTCGAAAATACTTAAATAATATATCCTTTTAAAACTTTAAATACAAGGTTTGAAATCCATCGGAAATTAAATTCTCAAATTCTTGTTTTAAATTGACTTTAAATATCCAAATAAATTTATAACCATGTTTATAGTTCCATTATTTATATATGAAACAGGAGAAATGATATATAAATCAATATTATTCCTTAACAACCAATTCAACAAAATTCAGAAAAATATTTATAATATAGTTACAAAATTTATTTCATTACTAAATTTGAAAAAACATATTGTTTAGTTTGCTCTGTTCAAGTGTTTTGGAAATCCTATCGATAATGTTGATCAGACGAATCGATCGGAAACCCAAATCAACATCAACAACTAAACAACACAATATATAAAACATTTAAATATTTGTTTACAAATACACTTCAATAATGATTTGAAGTTAAGTTGGATAGAAAGATGAGATGATTAAAGAACAGAGGAGGAAGATGGATAAGCTTATATAAATCGCGGGCAACCTTAACCGGGTCAACCGTGACTTAAATAATAAGATCGATGTGGATTTCTAGGGTAAATCAACATTCGATCTCAAGAGATAGAATTTGGGATAATAAGAGATACTATCATATAAACCGAGGATATAAAATCCTTGGTGAATCGATGCTATTGTAAAGGAGTTTCACCCTTTGACAAATAATTTTGGGATTGGCGAGACTGTCGACTCAATATAAAGATCATTCGAAGTGGAGTGATGGGATACTCCAGAATCAAAAGAAGATGAATAGTGAGGGACACAAATGGATTTTGGAACTGTAGGGAACGTTCCAAAATTCAAAGGAATCGAGTCAAAAAGAAAGAGATTCAAACCCGAATGTAAGTGATTCTTTATGCTGAGTTTGCCTAGAGCTACCAAAGCACTGATACCAACTGTAACGGGCCACGCCAGTAGGGTAACGCCTACTGTAGCATACATTGGTACCTGTGTTCTGCCTTTATGGCCAACCTCTCGACTGCACCACCAACCCCCACGAGGACATGTAGGAGTAAGAGTCAACCGTTCGCTACCAAACCAGGAAGCAAGAACCTCCTATCATGCTGCACCCTCCAAGTCCAATGGTAGACACACATGTCGGACTTGAATTGATCAAAATACCGCATTGTAAATAAAATTTGGCAAATCTTAGAATATATAATAAATAAATAATCACAGATCACAGACACAGAGTAAATAAAAATGCAGCGGAATTAAAAGAGATTGTAATTCATGAAGCTACTATATAAAAAAATAAGATACATCAGAGTTAAACAAGATACAACAGAAGAGTAACATGATACATCAAGTACAAATCAGAATACAACACTGAAACACTGGATACAGAAGGCAAAATAGATGGCTGGATCTTCAAGCAAAGCTCCAACTCCGAAGGTGAATCTTGAAGGCAGAATCACTCAATCTGACTCGAGCGTAAAGCAAAACACAAAACACTCGAGTCGGGACATAAGTACTTATAAACTATAAATCAACTCAAGTGAACAGTAATAAAATGTATCAGTAACTTAAAGGATGCTTGGGATCACCTATCCTCTAAGGATCCGTCAAAAGTATTTACTATGTAGTAATATTATGCTATTATAATAATGTCTATAGTAAAATAAAATTACTTTAAAATAGCGTTACGGGCTTACCAATACCACCCTTCACACATAATAGTCCCAGTAGTCCATCCAATATCATGATATCTCCAGATCGGGAAACTATCAGAGGATACCATACGGGCTACGGAAGAAAAACAAACTCGTAGTAAATGCTCGGTATGGTAGGTGACACGGCACACAAGGCAATGCCAGGGTAGATATACCAATTACGCACACGGGCTGGTGGTAACGCAGCAGCCACATACACCCACCTCGGAACACACACCCATATCAAAATCGAAGGATGGCCATCTAATCAATCACAAGTAAGAGTATAGTATCGAAGGAATGTGTCCGACTAGAGGAGCTACCCCTTTTGGCCCGAGATCGCTCCTGTTTTAGCCAACTTATGCCAACTCACGAGAGTTGGATCCACGTAATATACCTCAAGGACGACGCCACCATCCTACTTCATTCTGGAATCTCCACCGCGTACACGGTTGTTAAAGTGGTTTTCGGAGTTGGCAGAGAGTATGACAACTTCAGATCCCAGTCTCTTTAACAACCAAATGTTATTATAACGCCGTGGTCATTTCAAAATAGTTTATACTTCAAAAGGAACAAATCATTTCATTTCAAAACTATATTCCTTTCAAAATAGTTTACACTTCGAAACCGAAACCATTTTTATTTCAAAACTATTTATTCGATCAAAATAGTTTATACTTCGAAACCAAAATCATTTTTATTTCAAAACTATTTATTCAATCAAAATAATTTATACTTCGAAACCAAAATCATTTTTATTTCAAAACTATTTATTCAATCAAAATAGTTTATACTTCGAAACCAAAAACATTTCAAACATATATTTATTTCAAAATCATAATACTTTCAAAGTATAACTCTTTCAAAACCAAAAATACTTGAAACAATTACACTTTGAAAATCATAACATTTCAAAATCATCCATTTGAAATCATGAAACATTCCTTTAGTTCTTTACATTTTCAAAACTAAATTTTATAATTTCATATATCTCAAATCTAGTTTCATTATTACTTAGTTTCGAAATATTCATTTCATAAATCCAATATTATTTAAATAAACTCAATTTACAATTAAACTAAATATCATTTCATACCAATATAAACTTCAAATATTCATTTATCAAAAATCAAATACATTCCAAATTCATATTCTTTCTCAAAATAAAGATCGAATCATTTTCAAATCATTTAAATCATCAAAATATCATATCCTTTCAAAACCTCATTATCAAATCATTGTTTGAATTCAATTCAAATATTCAAATTTAAATTTCATTTAAAATCAAATATGTCATTCATTTATTATTTCAAATATCATTACAAAAATACATTTCAAAATTCCATTCAAAAATTCATTTATCTCATTACATTTCGTTCCATTTAACACATAACGAAGCATACCTTATTTAAATTCAAATTCAATTTAAATTTATTAAAATTCAAATTTAAATGTAAAATTATATTCAAAACTCCTTAAATTCACAAATAATCAATTTCCAAAAGTTACATCATTTAACACTTTAAAATATAACTCAAATAATGTTAAAATCTATAATATTTCAAAACATGGTCAAATTATAGCAACGAAGGCATTTATAAAGTGCTATCATAGCTTATAGTCTCCAAAAATAGTTTAGTTCAAGAATAACGACATTTACAAAATGCCGTAATAGATATTTAGTTATTTCAAACATAGTTAAATTCAAAACAACAGCATTTTAAAGTGCTGTCATAAAATGACAGTATTTTAGAAATGATATTAATAAAATTCCAGATTTTATTATAACTTCAAAAAATTTCTATTTTGAAATTTTTAAATCATATTTCTAGACCTCAAAATTTCACATTTCAATCAACTTAACATATGATTTATCACCACAAAATTTTATAATTAAATATCCAATTAAAACTCACTTTCATTCGTTAAGTCAAAATTTCACTGTTTCTTAACTTATAAATTTCAACTAAACTTAGCATTTTTCTTCAAATATCATTTCAAAATTTTAAATTTAATTTCCATTATTTACTTACATTTTTAAAATAAAATTTAAAGTCAAAAATCACATTTACTTGAAATTTACATACTTAAATTCACAAATTCAAAACTTAATATTTAACTTTCCTAAAACCGTAAAATATATATTTTTAAATCAAAATTCATATTTTTAAAAATAGATATTTTGATAGAAAATCATTTAAAAATATACCACGGGGTCTGTATATAATTTTCCAACCTAGATCAAGTGATACGGATATATATCATTTCAATCTGCAATTTAAAAAGAAAATCGGGTTCTATCATTTCAAACCCGCAATCCCAAGTAAATAAAAATAAATAAAAATCGCTCAGGCCTATCATTTCAGCCCATAATAATTTTTTCCTATTCTAAAGTCCGTTCAGGTACGTATCATTTCAACCCATAGTGATTCTATTCTAATAGGGAACTTGCAGTGTGAACATATGCATAAATAATATAAACAATACACTAACATGTCAGTGTCACAATATACTGTCATATATCATATATCAGGTGAAAATTTACAAAGTTAACATGGTAATAACATGGAATAACATAACATATAATCGGTATTAACTTGCATAACATTTTAATTAATAGACACTTATCATCAATTCACTATTTCATAAGTATAAATGTCAGAGTGAGACGGACTCACCTTTATCAAAGCTTGAGACAAACAACACACACAAGAGCGATTCCAAAGGCACGACAAGCATGATTTGATTTGAATGGATGGAGACCCTTGTAAAAAACAAAAATATAACATACATAAGCCCAAATATAGATATCGACATACAAATATAATCAACAATTTTAGTTTGCAAAATAGTTGCAAAACAAGAGAGATGACCAAACCTTAGAAACAAAAAACTTGCACACGATAACATAAGCTTGTCACATGATCAAATGGGCTTGATCTCACCACACTAGGCTCAGATTAGGTGTCAACATGGCTCGGCCATGGCCTAGAGACAAGGCTTAGGGCATGAAAGTGGAAGGTAAAGGCAAAACAAGTGGAAGGTAAAGGAGGCAAGGGGTTTGGGTCAAGGAATGGAAGGTTTTGGTGTACTTAAGCTCGGCCTATGGTCCTATGAGCTCGGCCTGGTGCATCTTCAGGTCAGGTCAGAGGTGATGATGATGGCTATAGGTCATGGCAGCAAGTGGTGGTGGTGTTAGAGGTGGTGGCGAAGGCTAAACATGAAGGAAATGGGAATACAAGGCTTGGCTAGGCAATATTTGGAGTTTTAAGCAAAGTTTTGTGGAGATGGCTTCAATTGGATGGCACGGCTTGTCATGGTCAGAGGAGGAGGAGATGTTTGCTACAGCTGGTGATGGTAGAGAGGATGATGGTGATGGTGGGTGGAAGAGGCCAAGCAAAGTTGAAGAGAGATCTAGACAAAACAATGAAAATAGGAAGGAAAAGTAGAAAGAAGAAGACATTAACTTGCAATTTTTTTTCTCAATTTGGTAATGGCCATGAGAAATAAAAGGAGAAAGAAGTTTTTCACGTGAATGAGAAGAAATATTCATGGCTAGAGGTAAGAAATGTACGGCTACAGCAAGGAATTGAAAAGGCAAAAGAAAATGAAGAGACAAGGAGATGAAAAGACAAGAAAATGAAAAGGTTTTGTCCTTTAGAATTTCTTATTTCTTTTAATCAATATTAAACAAATAAAATTCAGAAAATAAAAGTAAATGGCTGAAAAAATAAAGTGAAAAAGAATATAAATAATTATTTTACGGAAAAACAGAAAATAAATAGGAAAATAGCTTAATAATTTAAAACTAGGCTTTAAAAATATAAACCATATATAATTAACATTTTGAAAATTATAACAACACTTTAAAAATGTTTTAAAAATAAAAATATATAACATGTCATATTACACATATTAGAACATGAATATGATAAACAAAATATTATTTATATAAATTAAAATAAACAATTTTGTTAAATAAATCAATTTACGTACAATATTGTAAAAAGCATAACTTTCAAAATATAAATCGGATTTCAACGAAACGAAAAGCAGTGTTCTTGAAATTAAATTTATTTTAATAATAAAAGTTAAAATTCAAAAATTCAAAAATTTAAATTTTAAATTTAAAAGTCAAAGTTTGACCAGATTGACCAAAATTCACTTTTTTGAAAAATATTCAATTTATACGTGTTTGAAATTATAATTTACATCAAAATCAAAATTTATATTTAAAATAATAAAAATTACTCATTTTAATAAATAAAATAAAGTTTTTAAATCAAGAATTTAAATTAAAATAATTAAAATATACAATTAAAATAATCAGAAAATACAGGGTTGTTACAGATTGTGACACTTTTATAACATTAATTAATCAAGGAATCTTATAATAAAGAGAAATGTATGTGGGAAATAAATTAAATGATAACATTCAAATTTTAATTTATAATTGATGCAATCAATTAATTAAGAAATCAATTAAAGACATTAAGTAAGCCTCAATCAATAAAAAGAGGGAAACTTATATGTCAATTAATTGAGTAATAAATTAGCGGTTTAAATATATACAACTAGTAAATGTGTGACTGAGTGACGCATAGGAATTAATTTGGATAACGATTAAAATGGGAAAATGTGTAAATTAATTGGCAACCAATTGAGCATTTTAAAAAGGGTGTCAATTAATCGAAGAATGTGCCCTTGTTACAATAGCTAACTATTAATTGACGTGTTCAAATAGGTAAGAAATTATAAGGTATAAGAATCAATTAATATTGGATATATACATATATATAAGTATATATGTATGTATGATCTAATTAATTGGGTAATAAACAGGAGAATCTTATTTAGAAGGAAACATGAATTAATAAGGTGGTATAACAAAGGAAAAATTGAATAACATTGGAGAATTATATGTTATAAGCTAATGTAAACAAATCAATAAATGATGGTGAGGATTGTTTTTAGGGTTAATCAGTACACCTATAAATTGAAAGTAACTTAACCCTAGTCCACACTATTTTCTCCGATTCAGCTGCTGCCATTTACAGCAAACTCCTCTTCTCTTCTCCCTCTTCCTTTCTCTTCTAACAATAAAATTTCCCCAAACAAAAAATAAAATAAAGCAAGGATATACATACAAGAAAATTAGGGAATTGTGCAAAAAAATCAGGGAATTTATAGCGAATCAAAAAAATAGGAAAAGCGGGGAAAAGCGTAGATAATTAAAAGGGATAGAGATTGAAGCTAAGAACGACATGTGAGTGGATTTATATTATCAAAGAAAAAGAGAACTAGTGTAAAATAGCGGGACCAATGTATTTTACACTAGCCCAAAATAATAAAAGAAATATTTTAAAGTTACGAATTATTGTTATAGTATTATTTAGTATACAATTATGAAAATAGATTTTAGTATAGCTTTCACAACCAACCAAATAAAATAGAATTACTTCCTAGAATAAAAGAAAATAAAGCAGAGTATGTAAGAGTCAAATAAATTATTAGATATGAAATTAAGGCTGAGAACAATAAACGAACCTAGGTTTGCATTTACCGCCCATACTGTATAAAAAGGCAGTTATTATGATAAGTTAATTATACAATAAAAGAGAATTAAAAAAATTTATATCATAATAAAAGAAGACAGACTAGAACAAAAAATAAACACTTGTAATTCTATACCGATTTTAAAAGAAATAATAGTAACAATTACAAGTATAATTTTAACATAAGTTACGATTAAGTAAAAGAATAGAAAAGCTTATTTTGGAACTTAGAATAAATAAGCAATGATAGCAAAGATAAATATTAAAAGCTTATTTTCGATTTCTATAAAATTAATTAGCAAATAGGACAAAAGATAATTTTTTTAATAAACTTAAGACTTAAATTAAGTTAATAAGCAAGAAGTGGCAATACCAATAGCATTTCCTATTAGATCAATGGTGGTCTCATAATAGCCAGAAGCGAGATGGGGACAAGAATATGCTAATAATGGTAAATAAGTAGCCAACAGAATAAGAGAAGTAAACTAAACGCAAATTAAAAGATTAGACTTAGGGTCTAATAAAAGAATCGAGATGTGTTTGGTGCAGCCCAAAGGATGAAGCGCCTAACGAAGTAGTTCATTACGGATTTTAGAAATGGAGATGCACGTCCAACTTAGTATTTTTGGGCTTCAAGGAAGTACGAGACTTGACGTGAGGATACTCTAGGATGGCCCTCAAGGTAGGCCTAATGAAGCTGCACCCTCGGAGGCAGGTCTGTAGCTGTTCCTCAAGAGAGTATGCCATGACTGCATTTGCATTATAGGCCTAACGAAGCAGACCTTTGTAGGCAGTCAGAAGGGCTTGGCGTTCAAAGTAGGGTATTTGTATGTCCAGTACTTGCAAGTAAGTTTAAGGATAGTTGCATGCGGATATCGACCAGCATCAAGACCAAGAGCGATTTTGGGGAAGACTAGAGTTAAACCAACATGCCAATGATTCTTTCACTATCGAGACATTAGATGGGGGCACCGCCAATTGAATGTTAGATTGTTTGCTATGCTTTCAAAAAGGTTGTTATAGAGTTTCACATGCTTGCTTTGATTTATTCATCTTCCTTGAAAGGTAAGAACTCCCTGAACGGAACCTTTCGACTACTTTAGAAGGTTTGAAGCTATTAAATCTTGATGGCTGCATCCTCTCGACTCCTTCAAAAGGTTTGGTTTGAGCTCCTTCTCGTTTGTCTTTGTTCAAAGACCTCTTGCTCTAGACGAAAGTTGGATTCATAGAGCATCATCCTGCCTATGGACTTTGAAAGATAGCCCTAGACTTCGCCGGAAGCCCTTGTCGGAAGGTATGATTATCCAGAACATCTTAGTGCTTTCTGATCTTTCCTCATGCACTCGTGACCCTTCTTTCATGCCTTCATTCTTCTGAACATTTTACGGTTAACACCTAGACCCTCCTCTTGTATGAACGAAGATTTTGTTCTTTAGGACAAAACTCCAATGAACTTCCTTCTTTGTTTTCTGCCAAATAGATTATAGCTTCTATTAAGATCATGACTTTATTATGAAATCTTAACGAGCAATCACAAATTTATGCAGCTAATATTCAAGATGTCATTCGTGTAATATTTCTAGATAAGTTGCTTTGTAATGACCATAATTAAACTTCCTTAAGAATGTGGAATAATATCACCTGATTTGCAGAAATTGGTTCAAATAAATGAACCTTTGGGGAATATCTATTGTAGACCCTTGATATTTCTTTCTCGAGTTAAACCTTTTCAACCCATGGAAATCAATTTCATGCTATCGGGGGCCTTTCCTTGTCCCTCTAAGTTTTCTTCATTTTCAATCTTAAACCATTGATTAGTAATTCTCATTTAGTGAAAAAGTAGAAAGTAGTATAGTAATGTTTTCATTTCGTGTCATAAAGGTCTTGTATTTTGAATTCAATGGATAATTAATAAATCGTCATAAAGTTCAATAAAGGGAACCAAGAAATCATGAATTTATGAAACAAGTGATCAATAGGAAATCGTCATGAAAGTTCAATGAGAAATTGTGACACGTAAAATTCATGGATCATCAGAGAAATCAGTAGGGAATTTCGTTAAACTAATAATTCAGCAAGAAATCACTACAATGATTTAATAAAGAAATCGCGAATACAAAATCAACAAATCGTCACTAAAATCCATATGAAGAGTAGAGTTCACTAAACCCAAAAACCAACAAGATCACTAAAAATTCAATAAGGAAATCAAAAATATGAAATTCCTAAATCACTATAAAAATCGACAAAGGAATCTAAAATTCACGAAACTAGAAATCATAAATTCAATAAGGAGACTAGAAATGGGAAATCTTCAAACCATCATAAAAACTCATAAGGGAATTCAAGAACTCATTAAAACAAGCAAATAATAAGTAATCATCACGAAAATTTAATGGGGAGAAGCTCAATATCTAAAATTCACAAACCATCATAAGAGACCAATATGGAAATTCAAAATTCATGAAATCAGGAATTCAATTAAAAGTTATCATGAAAATTTGACAAGGTAAACACGAGTGTGGAATCTATAAATCATCATTAAAAGCAATATGGAAATTCAAAATTCATAAAATCCAGTCTGAAATTTGCATCAATAGAAATGGTGAAACTCAAAATTCATGAGATCAAGAACTTATCCAAAGTCTCGTCGGGATTTTATTTGACAAATTAAATATTCAAAGCTCCATTCAATATAAAGCCATAGATATATCTAATAATATCATATTTAGTAGATTTCAAATAAAGGATAACTAAGTTGATCTAACCTTAATTCTAAGGTTATTCGCAAGAAAGTTTCTTGTTAATAAATATATTGCTCCTAAAGTGCTTATCAGTTAGTAGTATATGTATATATGTATATACATGTATAATTGAATCTTCTATCCAATCGTTCATGTTATCTCATAGGATTCAGGAGTGGCTTTCTTAACATGATCTTGGAGTGAAGTATTTTATCTTTGTGACTAAAATTTATTATCTATTCCATTCCTTTGCATTTCATATCAGTCATTGTTTCCATGTTATGGATTCCTTCTTCCATTATCTAGTCTCATGCTTCTTCTTCTTATGGTATGAAACTTTCTTAATCCTTTGATGTAGGAATCACTTTCCTGTGATTGGAAGTTCTGTAATTCATTAGCATATCCTTTTCCTCTGTGGTATCCTCTTCTAGGATTCCGACTTTGTCTTAGATGATGGACAAGTGTTTTAATCTTTAACCCTTAATTCTCTTGGGCTCTAACTTTCTTCTTAAGTTGTAGACATATTTGTCTTTATTCTTTTATTTGGAGCCCCTACTCGGCTTGTACATCTTAGTCTACTCTTTGATGAGCCACTCTCTGGGCTCGGATATCTTATTCTATCAAAAGGCTCTCTTTAGGCTAGACATCTTAGTCCCTTGTTTGATGAGCCCCTCTTTGGGCTAGACATATTAGTCCATTGTTTGATGATCCACTCTTTGGGCTTACCTTATCTCAAAGGGATATATATATACATAGCTGACCTTTCTCCACAAGGCTGCTAATAAGAACTTTATAGGATCCTCCCCTACGAGGTAATTTGAACGTTAGGGGCTCTTAATTTTGCGGGTGCTTATCCTAACCCTCCCCTAAGAGGTGATATGGACATCAGAGGCTTTTGATTGTGGGTGCTTACCCTGACCCTCCCCAAAGAGGTGATATGGATGTTATGGGTTTTATTCCTCCCCCTAGAAGGTGCCTTTAGTAAGCGCTTGAGAGGATTCTGTCCTTTTCTCCCGAAGGTGCCTTTGGTAAGGGCTTGAGAGGATTTTGTCCTTTTCCCCCGATGATGCCTTTGGTAAGGGCTTAAAATAGTTTTTCTCGTAGGGGAAATACGAAACTCAAATAAAAGACTAGGAGATCATGATTCATGAACCTATAGTCTTTTAGGCGAGCGTAGGATTTCCTAGTCTGAGCTTTTATCAATAAGCTTTTGATAACTCTTTAAAACTTTTTCTTGAAATAGTGTGGATAGACTTCTCATTGTCGATAGTTGTAGAAAACTTTAAAATATTGAGATTTCTTGGTTAGAAATCCTATATAGTATCTTTGAAAAGGATGCTTAAGTCAATCCTTGGAATAGACAAGTACTTATTTTCCCAAATTGCAGGATAATTGAAAGTAGTTTTTCTTTGAAGATATGTTTGGGAAATTTTTTTTGTTAAAATAATTTATCAACAAAAAATGTAATTGGAGTATACTGCTTTCTCCTTCAGATAGATTACCATACCTTGGTAAGTATTGCCCTGCAAGAGAATGGTCTATTTATAAGTTTTTCCTCTGAAATTGGTAAAGGACTCATAGTAGTCCGAAGTTTCAAGAGAGCATATCTTTGTATTACGTTGGCTCCAATGTTTGTAATCACTTTGTATCAGGCATTTGAGTTGTCTTTCCAAGTAGCTGAAAGTTTTTCGTGCATTAAGAGTGCGTTGGGTACATTGAACTAATTTTTTTTATCTATAATTGCACTTGAAATTCAATTAGTACACGGTCAGTGCATAACACGAATCTAAGCATGAATGAAAGTACAAATTGAGTTAAAAAGATATGAAAAGAGAGAAAGGGTTCATTACTAAACTACAGTTGTGAGACTTTATGACATGATAGGAATCAATATCGATCTCCTTAAGGGGTCTTTCAAGTTTTTTTTGATGAACTCTTTTAAAGCTCCGGACATGATCATGTTCTGAATCATTCCATCCAACTCGTGACACTCGTAAATATGTCCTGGCATCATAAGTTCTGGCCTATCTGACCTCCTAGATGCAATTCTTCTCATACAAGAGTCAATTCAAGTTACATTCTCAACTAGGTCAACTTAGCTGGTTATTCTCTCCATTTTTCCCCAAAATAAAGTTCGAGGTCCATTACACAGTGAATATATATTTAGAACAACCAAACATAATAACATATCAATTCTAACTTTTATGGTTTAATATCCTTGGAATCATTTTCCACATGAAACATGGTTAATCCCTAAACTCATTATTTTATCTAAGAAAGCTTCTTCAAAAACTCCAAATTTAAAAGCAATTTAAAAGCTCTTTTGCAGTGCCATGGAGTTTACCTTTAAAAATGAGATTGGGTTCTTTTTTTTTGAAAACTAAGGCTTTCGAAACCTTAAACCTTTACTTTCGAAACCATTAGAAACCTCTTTCGAAAGCATTCGAATCTTCTTTTCAAAACACCAAGCGTATGCCTCTCGAAACACTTTAAAACATCTCTTTTGAAACTATCAACACATAACTTTCGAAAGTATTAAAGCACAACTTATTAATGCATAGAAGTATAGCTTCGAAACCATTTGAAAGTACCTCTTTCGAAACCATTGTGTTTTCCTTAAAATAACTCTTGGGTCAAAGTGAATATAATTGAAAGTACCCCTTTCGAAACCATTAACCTTTTAGTAAAAGTGATTGGGGAAAACTGATTTCTTCGAAACCATCCTTCTGAAAGCATTAATCATTTAAGTAAAAAGTTTGGAAGTATAGCTTCGAAACCCCTTTTGAAGCCATTGTCTTCGAAACCTTTAGTATAAGTGAGTACCAGAGCCCTTTCGAAAGCAATGGAAGTGGCTCATTACATTTATAAAATAAAAGCAACCTTTTAAACTCGTCGATGACTTCAATCCATTCGAAAGGCATATAGGCGGTAGCATGGTTCGTTGGGTTCAAACTACCTTTTCAAAATCATTGATTTAAAAACAAGACAACTCATTCGAAAACTACTCTTTAATCAAAAAGGCGGTAACTTCTTCGAAAGCAATATTAAACACTTTCAAAAGCATTCTTTTGAAAACAAGGCAAGTGCTACTTGTTTTGACAGTAAAACAAAAGAACTTCGAAAACTATATAAAGTGGTCTCGGCCCCTTCGAAAGAATCGTTTCGACTCTATTCCTTTCACCTTTCTCCAATCCACTACGTATCAAAGCACTGATACCAGTTGTATTTGTTTTGACTTAGATGGGGGCACGAGTACCTGGTCGAAAGGTTACTAATGGAAGTGGCAAAACCATGTTTTTGAACGAAAACTATTTTATTGCCTTTTAGGTAAATTATTTTCAACTAACTTTCTTATTTGTAAAACTTTAGTTGGTTGCCACAAACTTTATAAAAAATCTTTTCCTAAAATTCTACCAAATTCATTTCAGACTTAATTAAAAACAATTGACAAAGAAGCTCTATCCTTTAGCAAACCAATTAAAACATTTAAGTCCTCCAACAAAATTAATTTAATTTCCATAGTAAATTTCTTAGAAAAAAGACCCAAAAAAGAAATTCACTTTTTAATATGTTAACTAACATATATAAATTTCTTAGTCAAATTCCTTTATATAATTACCGAAATTATTTTCTAAACCCAAATATTCGTATTTTACTAAAAAATCATAATAAATTATACATTGCTTAGATAACTACAAAAATTTAAACCCATCTCCAAAATAATGTTATACATAACATTTTAAACCCTTATGGCATTTAAGACCAAATATGAAAGATTTAGCCTTAAAATCGAAACATAACATTTATCAAACAAACTTATTTGAATATAACATATTATGAAATCCAAGCATATCATCATCAAAAATCATCATAATGGATTTAAACTTAAATCCAAAATCAAATATCCTTTTAAAATGAAAATAGAGATGGTTTTGGTTATTGTTCACCTTGCTTAGGATAAGAAACTTGAGATTTGATCTTTGATTAATTCCCCCTACTTGATGCTTAGCTTTATGTTTGCGTTAAAATTGGGCACAACACTCTTCGGGAGTCGTTGAAGAGATAATAGTCAAGAATGTAAATTCAAAACAGATATTATCTAACAAAAACTCCAATCAACAGTAAAGAAAATTCGTAGACAATCGATTTATAGTGGTTCGGCGTGTTGCCTACGTCCACTGTGAAGTGTTTTGATGTTTTATTGCTTTTTCTTTCAATGATTACAAGTTGCTACAGCGATTAACAGCAAGTTACAACTGTAAATTCGAAATCAATAGTAAAATTATGAGTTAGGATGATGGAGATCTCGATCCGGTAGAGTCTGGGCGCTTGAGTGTCGAAAGATCCCTTTTTCGTTGGCCCTGGGGCTCTATTTATAGGCGTAGGCTGCTGATATTTCGCTGAAAACTCGGGAGACCACTTCTGGCACGTGAGGGGGCCCACACGCACGGTCTCAGGAAGTTTGGGCCCACTTTGGCATCGGTTCGAACTCCATTCGAACCGATCAAGAATTCATCCAATCGAGGTGAAATCTGGCGTGGACATTCTTCAACATGTATGCAAGCTTCTGTGAAAATTTCATGGCATTTGGATCAGTAGATTGGGAGATATGATGGATTCGAAATGGGGTTCATTGCATGGCTGTTTGGTTCGAAACCATGCTTTCGAACCGATCCATCATGGCACGCGTCTTCGTGGTGATGTGGAGCGCAAACTTCGAATCAATCCGGTCTTCACTCCGAGTTGACCGCTTCGACTCCATATTTCTCGGCGAATTCGAACCGATGGAAGACACGTCATCATGGTTGGTTGACCCAGTGGATTCGAATGAGGCTACACAGGATGGGTTCGAACTTGGCATCATGGATGGGTTCGAACATGACTTCATGGATGGGTTTGAACGAGGTTCTATGTTTGGGTTCGAGCAATGTCCAATGATGGACTCGAACAAGGATTCTTGTTTGGAGTCGAACAAGGCTTTGTGGTGGGTTCGAAGCAGCTACTCTCCGATGGATTCGAGGTCCATTGTTATGAACTTGGTAGGTTCGAACTTGATGGGTTCGAACCCGAGGCACCCCGATGGGTTCGAAGGTGATGGGTTCGAACCTGATGGGTTCGAAGGTGATGGTTTCGAACCTGATCGGTTCGAATCTCGGGCCTTTTCTTTCAAATTGAATCGATCATAACTTGAGCGTATGAACTCCGATTGACTTGAAATTCGAGATGATAACTTTTATGATCTTTCCTCTCATGTCCCATCAATTGTAGCTCAATCCGGACTCGGACAAAATTCAGTGATATCCATAGCGAGACGAAGTATGACCGGTCTCTGAGACGATCTGTCCTCCGTTTCTGATCGATCTTTTGGTATCGCGACTTTGCCAAAAAGCGGGAAAACATTTTGCCCCCCAAAGTACGTCTTGTGGGAACATGACGTGCTTTGAACAGCTGCAATTTCTCTGAACAATCATTGCTCTCTTTTTTGTTGAAACTCGTATGCTGTATTGTTGTAACCTTGTGTTGACATGATTGATTGCTGTATAATAGTGCTTAGCCATTGGCTGTTGCATTTGTAACAGAATGAGTGTTTGATCCCTGTAAATGTTTAAAATTGATTGTTAGTTCGACATATATGCATATATGTTAGTTTGACCCTTGCAAACGTCGTGCGTCCATGAGTCGTGTTATTTTTGTTTGCTATTGAACTTCGTATCGATTCTCTCCTGAACTGATTTTGAAATTTGAATTGAAGCAATGCTCGATGGTTGTTTTGGAAGGTTCCTTCGTATCGATCCTCTCCTGAACCGATGAAGAAGGTTGAAGGAAACGACTCTGCATTGCGTGAATGTGACATTTCGAACCGATGGGTGCGAGCTCCGATGGATTCGAGGTCAACATTCATATGGGTGGAGTACGCTTATGCAATGGTGGGTTCGAAACCGATCTTCGAATCGATGACTTGGATGGGTACGAAACTTTCGTTTGTACCGATGAGAAAAAATGGGTACGAAATTGTAGTTCGTGACAGTGGGCCGTGGGTGGAGTTGTAATTTTGTTGACGTGAACCGGGTTTCGAACTGATGCGCCCACCGTTGGTTTCGCAACGATGCGTACCGATGCCTTGCCGTGTGTTTCACACCGATGGAGCCTCAAACGTATGGGTTCGAAGGTATATTTCGAACCGATTCTGCATTTTGACTCGTTGTAATCGGTTGAGTTTACCGGAATGCGAATCGACTCGGTCATCTCCAACCCCCATATAAATAGCAAGGACCTCGGCATTTTTCACTTTTTACCTTTTTACTATTTTCTGCATCGTCTCGAAGCTTCAGAGAGGAAGGCACTGTGCTTTGTATTCGAACCATTTGAGATCCAAATCTTCAATTCTTAAGACCTATCATCCAAACTAGGTAACTAACCTTGAATCCACACGGCAAAGCAACCTCGAACCCATCACTCCTTCATCGATCGGCCTTTCTTGGGATTTGGTAAATCCAGATCTGGCTTTTGGAAGAATTTCGAACCAACGCAGGGACTCGTGATCGAATCGATGACGTTGCATCCCTGGGATGACCTTATAGGGGTGGCGCGGTTCGCACCGATTGGATCCCTTCGAGGGGTCTATTCGAATCGATGGATTCGAACCCGTTTGCTGTCGTTTCGAAGTTCTTAATTTTACATCGATACAGAGGCTATCGATTCGAACGTGATCGATGTCAAATTGAGGGCTTCCTTATCGGTTCGAACCAGCTGACCGAGGATCGATTCGAAGTCGTCCTTCACTAATCGATTCGAACTTGGCACTTGACCGTCGATTCGAGGCTCGCTCCTTTGCGTCGGTTCGAAAGGGTATGATGATGGGTTCGAGCAAGTTCCTTGTGAGCGGTTTGAAACTCCATATAATGGATACCAAAGTTTGAAATTTTCTGAGTATAATTCCGACGAGCTTCACTCCTGCATATTTGGACATGTTAAACTGCATACTTGACCACCTTTCGAAGCTCGTCGATGGAACAATAACGACTTCTATTAAAATCAAATTTCCATCATACAAACGGTTCAACGATGACGGTCAGCGATGACGGTTATTGTAACTGGACTTTGTAGCTTTGTCGTTTGCATATTTTCTTTAACTCTGTGATATTTATTCAAGTAGCGCATGGCACTGTATCACACACATTCATACACTTCACACCGGGGAATGCACGGGTCCTTTGTCGTCTAACGATGGTTTCTCATGAGTTAGCTAGTTATGGATCCATCGAGTTCACAGCAGCAGGAGATTTAAGGTACAGCCTCTCCGAGACTAGAGGTTCCGGACATTGATCCTGAGATCGTCGGTCCAGCCCCGGACGAATTTCCCGATGCGTCTTTTATTGCCAATCCGTCGGATTCCGTTCAGTCGAATATCTCTGAAGATATGTTGGGTAGAATATGCTTGAGGCACGGCCTGTCACTGGATGATGTGTTACTACTGGGGCCGAATGATAGACCGCACAATCCACCGGAAGGGTATACTGCATTCAACCGCCACGCGTGTGCGGCCGGGACACTTCCTCCGTTCAACGAGTATATAAGGGAAGTATTGTCATTTTTGAGGATCGTCCCCTCTCAGCTGCACCCGAACGGATATGCGTTGATCAATAGCTTGTTCATTGCATTTATGGAATATCTCCATCAACCACCACTCCCGATTGAGATCAGATACTTGTTCAATTTCAAAACTCGGGGTGATTATCCTTCCTTCACATTTCTGGAAGCGGTGAGGAACTGCCAAGTGGTTACTGGGTCCTGGACCAGGTTGAGCTACTATAGGACGGAATGGTTCTATGTCAGGTGTCCTCCGGGGTTTGCCCGGCGATGGTTAGTCAGACGTGAGTGTAGCTGAGTTATTAAGTAATTTCTAAGGCAAATTGCTGTCAAAGTGAAACTTATGTTTTTTCTCTTTTTTTACAGCGACGATTCAGCGACCTGAGGGCGAGCACTTTAGGGAGATGGTGCGGGTGCTTCGAGAAGTCCCGAGTGGAGATAGGGATATTGAGCTGCTCTTGACGGATAGGAATCTCCGAACTTGCGGATTGATTGAACGTGGGCAGAGCATACTGTTTGAGGGGGCATTAAAGGCCGTTTTGAAGAAACGAGCCAAGCACAAGAAGCCCAAAGTTATTATAGCCGAGGAGGCTGATTCTGAAAGAACTCACACTGACGACGAGCCGTTGTTGTAGCCTACAGACGTGGCTCAGGATGTTGAAGAGCAAAGAAAAGGCAAGGTAGCCGTCGTCACGTCAACTAAGAAGGGGAGATGGAAGTCGGTTGTCACGGCTCGATCCTCCCCCGGAGTTAGAATTTCCGAGATGTCTCCTCCGCGAACCGAAAGTCTTTGCGAAGGGCTTACCGACCTTCCAATCCCGGATGATGTGTCTTTTCAGCATGACGCCGGGTTGGAGGAGTTTCATCGTACTCTTGAATTGAGCGAGCCTTTTATTACTAGCTCAGTCGACACTTCTGGTTGGTCGGGGGAAATGCATATTCATACACATTTCACGACACTACATAGTCCCGAGTCTTAGGTCATCGGTTTCGAGAAACCACTAACTCTATTCTCATTTTGCTTTGCAGATATTATGACTGGACGTGGTTCGATGCTAGGGAGCCTACGACATGCTCGCAGATCTTCCTCATATTACGATTCACAACGGAAAGAAGGAGATAGGAGTTACGATCGCAGGTACTCCGGGTACTCTAGCCAAGAATGGAGAGATAGGGATTACAGACATCGGTCTCGATTGCGCACCCCTCCTCCAAGAGCTCCTATACAGCCTCCTGTCCATGTTCCTCGTCCTTCTAATTCCTCGCACTATCAGTCGACCTCTCAATCTTCTAGGCATGAACCTCGCCATCCCAGATCTGAGGCAATGCCTCCAATAGTCACGGAGCAACCTCCTACTGAGATTTCAGGAGAGGGAGCAATCAGGCTTGCTCAACTGAAGAAGGACTTTCCAAATATTTGCTTTGACAACTACATTTTCCCTCTTCACTTGAAAAGAATCCCGCCGGAAGCTGAACAGACGGCGCACGATTATGTGCACGATTTTTATGCCTAGTACAGGGCGTGGTACAAGGCGGCCGAAAAAGCGTCGTCACTGGCCTTTGAGCGTGGGGCTACCATTGAGAAAATGCAGGCTGAGTTGGCCCAAAAGAGCCGTATTATCGATGTGTTAAACACTGAGGCTGAGTCTTCTCGGAAATCCGAAATGGAGGCTATCAAAAAAGCCGATGAAGCCCAAGCAACAATGGACAGGATGAAACGTGAGCACTATGCCACGGTAGAGGACATGGGCCATCGAAATACCATGGTTACTGCCGAGAGGGACGCAGCCCTAAAGGAGTTGAACGAGCTTAAGTCAAAGTTCGCCGAAATCGCCAAGGATAGGGATGATGCGAACAATGCAGCCCAGGAGGCGTGTGAACAAGCCGTGATTCTCCGGACTGAACGGGATGTGGCAGTAGCCAAGGTCCAGGCGGTTGAAATGGAGGTTGAAGGGAAAGTTCGTCAAGCGGAGGCCAGGCTGGAGGCCGATACTAAAGATTTGCTTATCACTTACAATGCCAACGTGTTGAGACATCGAAATTTGGCCTAACTCCAAGATTACCCGGTGCACCTCCACAATGCTTGGGATCGATTGGTCGAGGAATAAGAGGAAGCACACCCGGATGAATCGGTCGACCGATTTGAACTTGAAAATCGGTTGTTGACTGGTGATGAGAAGAAGGTTCTCCACGACGCTATTATTGCTCAAGAAAAGGAGATGATCGGTGGTCGATCTCTGGAGGTTGGAGAAGGGTCAGGTGTTGAGCATTACTCTACTATTACTGAAGTCACCGCTCCACCTTCGTCAGTGTTTTGTATCTATGGTCGGTTCTCAATCTGTTCCTGCTTATGACCCGGAATAGTCGCGGTTATCTCCCATTCGGGAGCATGCTTCTGAGGCCGCTCAGTCGTTCGCAAGTCAAACCGGGGAAGGTATTCCGAACTTACCTCAAGTGTTTTCCGAATAAAGAGTTTGTTCTGAAGCAGTTACTGATAACTTCTTCTTATCTTTGTTTAGTGACTGGAGCTACTTCGACTGCCGCGACCCAGGAATCAAGCAAAGGGGATAAGGCCATTACCACCGAGACTACTGTTGTGACTACAGTATCAACCGAGGCGGCGCAGGGGAGGTCCCTATCTCTTGACGAACAAATGGTGAGTGAGCTGCTTGGCCAACAGGGTGGCTCTTTCGCTGACTTGCCATTTATCATTAGTGACCTTCCGTCGACCTCTAGCTCTTCAATGCAGACTGCGGATGCCCCCAGCCAGGCCCAGACGATTCGCGATGAAGAGATCCCGGCCGAGATTCAAGCTGAATTAGAAGCTGCGGGGCAAAGTGGTAGTGTTGGCGGTGGCACGGCGGCGTAGAGCCCAGCAACTGCGAGGATAGTATCGTCGGGTGGCACTATCCCATCTTCCGTTGCGGGTCCAGTCCCTCCTACTCCTCCGGCGGGGATCCTTCATTTAGATTCAAGTTCCGAGGAGGATGTAGATATTATGCCCCCGGCCGAAGAGCAACCACCAGTGAGGAGGTCGTCCAAACGAAGGATTTCCGTTCCTAGCGATTCTGATGACGAACCGCTGATAAGGAAGCCAAGAAAGAAGGAGTAATTCGGCCTCCCAAGCAGATATTTTGGTAGATAGGGACTTGTTTTCGTTTTTTGTTAGTAGGCCGTGTATAGATGCAGGTTCGGCCCCTACTAGTGGGCACTCTTTTTTGGAAGAACTTATTTGCGTGTAAGTCCTTGTCTTCAGTTAGTTGAAATGAAATTTAGTTTCTTTGTTCCAACTCTCATTTCTTTTGTGCTTAAGTGTTTATAGCGTTATGTTTTCAGTCCGGTGCACTTATGGTGTTTTTACCGTCAAGTAGAGTTTGTTTTATTTGCCAAGTCTGAAAATCTTGGTCACAAGTTGTAATTGATGAATAATCGAACTTCGGACATTGTATCACTTTGATTAGCGATTAACACTTAGCTTTTTTGCCCCCTAGTCTCGGGGAATAGCATTTGTGTTCTGGTGGTTGACTGCGTTTATTGCAAACCTTAAGCACTGTCCACATTCTGGGGACTTAGAATAATTTATAATCGATAACTTGGTTCGCACTATGGGAATTTGAGAGTTATCGACGTTTGTAGTACGGTTCGCGCTCCGGGAATCTGGAATTGATGTTTACACTCCACTTCACGCTCTGGAAATCTGGAGTTAGCGTGGATGCTTCGGTTCGCGCTCCGGGAACCTGTAATTTACGTTTATACTCCAGTTCACACTCTGGGAAGTTGGAGTCCGTTCACGCTCTGGGAACGAATTTTTGAATGTTTATACTCCAATTCACGCTCTGGGAAGTTGGAGTCCGTCCGCGCTCTGGGAACGAATTATTGAATGTTTATACTCCAATTCGCGCTGTGGGAAGTTGGAGTCCGTTCGCACTCTGGGAACGAATTATTGAAGGTTTATACTGTAATTCACGCTCTAGGAAGTTGGAGTCCGTTCGCGCTCTGGGAACGAATTATTGAATGTTTATACACCAATTCGCACTGTGGGAAGTTGGAGTCCGTTTGCACTCTGGGAACGAATTATTGAAGGTTTATACTCCAATTCACGCTCTGGGAAGTTGGAGTCCGTTCGCGCTCTGGGAACGAATTATTGAAGGTTTATACTCCAATTCACACTCTGGGAAGTTGGAGTCCGTTCGCGCTCTGGGAACGAATTATTGAATGTTTATACTCCAATTCGCACTATGGGAAGTTGGAGTCCGTTCGCACTCTGGGAACGAATTATTGAAGGTATACTCCAATTCACGCTCTGGGAAGTTGGAGTCCGTTCGCGCTCTGGGAACGAATTATTGAATGTTTATACTCCAATTCGCGCTATGGGAAGTTGGAGTCCGTTCATGCTCTGGGAACGAATTGTTGGATGTTTATACTCCAATTCATGCTGTGGAAGTTGGAGTCCGTTCGCACTCTGGGAACGAATTATTAAATGTTTATACTCCAATTCGCGCTGTGGGAAGTTGGTGTCCGTTCCCACTCTGGGAACGAATTATTGAATGTTTATACTCCAATTCGCGCTGTGGGAAGTTGGAGTCCGTTCGCACTCTGGGAACGAATTATTGAATGTTTATACACCAATTCACGCTGTGGGAAGTTGGAGTCCGTTCGCACTCTGAGAACGAATTATTGAAGGTTTATATTCCAATTCATGCTGTGGGAAGTTGAAGTCTGTTCACGCTCTGGGAACGAATTGTTGGATGGACTGTCGTGTGTTGGTCCAGTTCAGCCTTCGATGTGTTGGCTTGTCCCCGAGCTGGGGTTTCACTTAGTGAGTGGCCGGTTGCAACGCAGTCACTCGCTATTTGAATAAATTCCATTGTTTGATGGAACTTAGCTCTTCGTGTGTCGTGATTGTTAAACGTTGTGCTCGGTGAATCACAGCTTTAGCTTGAAGAGATAGCATTTTATTTGCTGAAATAAGAAAATGTGGCAAAGTCAGTGCCTTATTACAAAAGTCATGTGTGACAGTGATGAGGTTCTTCGTCGTTCCAGGCTCCTGAGTAAGTAGGCCCGCCACTGATGGCGTTTATCACCAATCTTCCACGGGGACAAGTCGAGTCCTCCTGCCTCGGTCGATTGGGTTCATTGATTGGATTGGATGGGCCCGCTTCTCTGGGCTGCGGTGTCCGCACAAACTGTTCCAGCTTCCTTTCTCTGACCAGTTTTTCAACAAGATCTTGTAAGTGACGACACTCGTTCGTATTGTGCCCGTAGCCTTCATGGAACCTGCAGAATTTTCCCATCTGGATTTGTCTCTCCGACGACGGTCTTGGAGCAGGTTTTTCATATTGAATTGTATTACGGGTTTGCAAATACAAGTCCTCCAGTGAAGTATTCAAAGGAGTATAACTGTCGAACATCGGATTTTTGCGTTGCGGGCCACGATTTTGATCTTGTTTTTTAAGTTGATTCACGCTCTCTCTTCGTCGAGCTTGTTTATTTTTAATGTTCAACTGAACTTTTCCTGAGCTCTCACCGGACTGTTTTATTGCAACATTGCTTTGGGTCCCTTCCGCATTTGGCCCTGCGTCAGTTTGCTTCCTAGACTGTTTCGCGTCTTCCCATCTCAAGAATTGAGCTGCTTTGGCATGGAAACGGTCCAATGACGCAGGTGGTTTCCCAGCTAGCCAATTGCCGAATTCGGAATCGGGGTCGATCCCCTTACTCAGCGCTATAAGGATGGAGTTATCGTTTGGATTACTAATCTCCGCGCATGCAGTATGGAATCTTTCTAAGTAGTGTCTGAGTGTCTCTCCGGGGGCTTGTGTGACACTAGATAGAGTGTTGACATCTTTCGGCCTTGCGATGTGCATGCGGAATTGCTCAACGAATTTTGTAGCTAACTGATCGAAGGAAGAGATGGATCGAGGTGGTAGTCGGGTGAACCACATGGTAGCGATGCCCCCCAAGGATATGGGGAAACTACGACACTTCACTGCATCGTCAGCTCTGGCAGCAGTCATCGACCATTCATATTTCAGAATATGTTGGTTGGGGTCGGAGTTTCCCTCGTACATGGGTAGAGAGGGCATTCGGAATCGCCGTGGGGGTTCAGCATTAAGAATATCGTCCGTAAAGGGAGTGCGACTTCGGGAAACTCCCCAATCGTCGTTTGTGAATCTCTGACTCTCATGGATCATCTGACGTATCATAGTTGAAAGATTCGGCATTTGTGCCGGAGTATGATCACGTTCCATACTTCGGGCTTGAACCGGATATCGTCGACGGTCCAAGACTTGCCTTCTTGGCTCATAGTCCTCTAGGACATATGGTTCAGGAGTACGTCCGCTATGACGACGGTCCAGGTCCGACTGATCTTGGGCGTCGACCCTTGGTTCAGCCGCAACGCTAGTGGTGCGGTATTCTGCGGCGTGGTGGGGAACGACACCTCCTCGGGAGGAGGGTCCGGTTTGGAAACTGGCCGACGGACCAACTCTTATTTGTCCAACGGTCAATGTCGGTTGGTTTCCAACGGGTGGCATACGACTCCCATCTAACCGGGGTCGTGGAGGCTGGTTATGATAATTAGAAGATGAAGAGCTTTCACTGGAGGAGCGAGAAGCATAATCTCTCGTGGATCTCTTTCGTTTCTGGCGATCCAACTTGTTGATTAGCTCAGCGTTAGCGCGTAGCTGTTCTTCTAGTTGTCGCCGACTCTGGGTCATCTCTTGGAGTAACAACTGCAATTCTTGTCGGGTAACCGGAACCGACGATTCTGGTTGCCCAGCGGCATCTTGATTAGATGAAGGTAGGGGGGCAGGGTTCTGTCTATCCTGTTCTTCTTAATTGACAGCGTTCAAGGTGGTTCTTGTGCTAACCATCTTGACAGTCGAACTCCTTTCCTAGACTTTATGCAAATCTGAATAGAAGGGAAGGAAGTCGGATTCAATGATCTGGATCTCTCTCTTAGATTTATTCAATCCGGTATCGATGACAGATCCAACGAGCAGGAGAAAAGCTGGGTTTTCTCAGTGAAAGCACCAAAGTGTTTGCATCAAAATTGGGCACAACACTCTTCGGGAGTCGTTGAAGAGATAATAGTCAAGAATGTAAATTCAAAACAGATATTATCTAATAAAAACTCCAATCAACAGTAAAGAAAATGCGTAGACAATCGATTTATAGTGGTTCGGCGTGTTGCCTACGTCCACTGTGAAGTGTTTTGATGTTTTATTGCTTTTTCTTTCAATGATTACAAGTTGCTGCAGCGATTAACAGCAAGTTACAACTGTAAATTCAAAATCAACAGTAAAATTATGATGTAGGATGATGGAGATCTCGATCCGGCAGAGTCTGGGCTCTTGAGTGTCGAAAGATCCCTTTTTCGTTGGCCCTGGGGCTCTATTTATAGGCGTAGGCTGCTGATATTTCGCTGAAAACTCGGGAGACCACTTCTGGCACGTGAGGGGGCCCACACGCACGGTCTCAGGAAGTTTGGGCCCACTTTGGCATCGGTTCGAACTCCATTCGAACCGATCAAGAATTCATCCAATCGAGGTGAAATCTGGCGTGGACATTCTTCAACATATATGCAGGCTTCTGTGAAAATTTCATGGCATTTGGATTAGTAGATTGGGAGATATGATGGATTCGAAATGGGGTTCATTGCATGGCTGTTTGGTTCGAAACCATGCTTTCGAACCGATGATTTCGAATCCATCATGGCACGCGTCTTCGTGGTGACGTGGAGTGCAAACTTCGAATCAATCCGGTCTTCACTCCGAGTTGACCGCTTCGACTCCATATATCTCGGCGAATTCGAACCGATGGAAGACACGTCATCATGGTTGGTTGACCCAGTGGATTCGAATAAGGCTACACAGGATGGGTTCGAACTTGGCATCATGGATGGGTTCGAACATGACTTCATGGACGGGTTCGAACGAGGTTCCATGTTTGGGTTCGAGCAATGTCCAATGATGGACTCGAACAAGGATTCTTGTTTGGAGTCGAACAAGGCTTTGTGGTGGGTTCGAAGCAGCTACTCTCCGATGGAACTTGGTAGGTTCGAACTTGATGGGTTCGAACCCGAGGCACCCCGATGGGTTCGAAGGTGATGGGTTCGAACCTGATGGGTTCGAAGGTGATGGTTTCGAACCTGATGGGTTCGAATCTCGGGCCTTTTCTTTCAAATTGAATCGATCATAACTTGAGCGTATGAACTCCGATTGACTTGAAATTCGAGATGATAACTTTTATGTTCTTTCCTCGCATGTCCCATTAATTGTAGCTCAATCTGGACTCGGAAAAAATTCAGTGA
This sequence comes from Allium cepa, assembly GCA_030765085.1. Lineage (NCBI taxonomy): Eukaryota > Viridiplantae > Streptophyta > Magnoliopsida > Asparagales > Amaryllidaceae > Allium > Allium cepa. Next base: position 389,931,874 of record CM060932.1, on the reverse strand, counting down.
TATCCATAGCGAGACGAAGTATGACCGGTCTCTGAGACGATCTATCCTCCGTTTCTGATCGATCTTTTGGTATCGCGGCTTTGCCAAAAAGCGGGATAACATTTTAATTGATTTTTCCCCTTTTCTTTCCCTAGGTTATGGCCGGGTTGGATCCTTTAGTTTACGTTTTTTTAGTAATGAATTATGAATGTGTAAAGAATGGGAACAAAGGTTTAGGGGTTATGGTGGCGGCAAATCCCAATAATGCCCTTACGTTATTTTTCTTATTAATTACCATAAGAAACCATTCATAAACCCACTCTTTTAAGATTTTATTTTATTAAGCACGACCTTTATTTAGATTTTCAAATCTCAATCCCCTTTTCACTCTAATATTTACATTATTCTTTTCAACTTATCTAATTAAATCTCCTGAACAATTTTATTTAAAATTAGGGGTCTTACATGTTATTATTATTTATAAAATTCTATTATTAATGATCAAAGTATTTTCATAATATTTTTACACTTTAAAATATAATTCAAATGTTACTGAAACATTCATTATTACAAACCCAAAACCGATTTTATACTTATCGTTAAAATTAGGACATTCATTTTAAAATATCAAAGCATATCCATACTTGTTAATTAAGGTAATACACTTTTTTTTGGACTTCTCAAAATAATTTATTTTAACTTAAATGTTAAAGTCAAAACTTTCTTTACTACATTTATAAATACTTAGCTTACCTTATAAAACTTACATATATTTACTAAAAGTCTTTTTAAAATGATTTATATATTTATATGTATACTAATTTATTTATAAGCTAATATAATTAATAAAATTATAAAACCAGACTTTTGTTTCTCATATATATTTCTTGTGTTTCTCACATTGGACTTTTGTTTGACGCATAGTTTTATTTTTTCCTTATTTCCATGAGTGCTCTTTCGAGCAGTCTGAGAAAGGTAGGTTTTCGTATATGTTCATTGTGCTCTTGGAGTGGAGCTAGATGTTTACCTAGTATTCTTATTTCCACTGTATTACATTATGTACATATATTAGCAATTGTAAGGACAATCTATTATAACCGTCCAGGCTGATGATAATACTCTGATTAGTAACGTTGAAATGCTCTGTATATTAGAGTAGCACCGTGTACTATCTTTTGATATTATATGCTATCATTCCATTGTGAGACTCTGATGTTGTTGTTCTCCTGTTCCTTGTTTATTTTCCTTTCTTCTTTTTCTTTACCCTAACGTTCTATCTTTTCGACACTTGGGTATTCAACATGCGAATACCATGGTTGTATTAGTGTCGACGTTCGGGGTCAAAAAGGCTGCTCATCACAAATTGGTATCAGAGTTGAAGGTAGGCGAGAACCTTGGCTTTGGAGAAGTATAACTAATTAAGAGATTAGGTAATAGGATGCCCTATTATGAGTTGAGTGTGGTATAAATATAAGAGCGTATATGTATTTGATATGTATTTGTAATATGTATAAGTACAGGTTGATAGTGTAGTAGGTTAGTGTAGGGATTAAAGATGGTCATTATTATCCCTTATTGATTAACATAATTATGCTCTGCCAGTTTATGAGCATTCACTATTATTTGTTAATTTATAAGTAGGTTACCTTGTTATAACCTAGGTTGGGTAGATTATAATTTATGGGAACATTGAAACGAATGCATTGTGAATAAAATTTCATAGTTTGACTATAAGGAATTAGGTAAGAATGTTGGGTTAAGAAGTTAACTTTAATAAAAGATGTTTATTATAATAAAAAAAAGTTAAGATATTTTTGAGAATAAATATTTACAGAAGGATTTTATATAAGAAAGTAAACTTATATATAAATGGTTTATAGAATGTGGTTCATAAACAAAAAGGATTTAAACTAAGAACTTGAGAAATTAAATCTCGAAGGTTTGAAAATTAATTTCCAAGGATTATGAAGAATAAATAATAGTATTGTTTGAAGTATTTATGAACAGAAATATTTTTGAAAAGGGTTTAGTAGAAGATAGAAAGTACTGAGCCCACTTCTGATGTTGGAAAATAATTTAAATGATGGTTGCAGCATCATCAGCGTTCATTTTCAAATTTTAATGAAGGGCCACTACTATAGTAGTTTGCTATAGAGTTGTTTTAGATAAACAGGTTTTGGTTTAACTCCTGGAAATAAGATTTATATACAAAAGTTATAAATATATATTATTATTTCAAATGATTGGAAATGAAAACTGGTGTTTAGTTCTAAAGTTTTCTTGGAAAGAAATTTAATACTGGAATAAAAATTGAAATTTTATAACTCTTAATTTGAAAAGATAGCCAGCCAAGTCAAGTTAGAATTTATTATGCATCGTTGAAAAGTAAAATAAAGACGAATGTTTTGTGTATACTTATAGGATGTAGTGGAGTATTACATGAGTATGGACTTAAGTCCTTAAATATTTTAAAATGAAATTTTGTTTTATTGACGTGTTTTATAAATGAAGATAAATCTTATAAAATGTTTATAAACTCAATCGATATTTTATGAATTACTTAATAATTTATTTAGACATTAAATAATAAATACTATATAAGAAAATGAATGTGATTTAAAATGTAAAGTGTAACACCCCGTATTTTTATATAATTAAATAAAATCAATTGAATTAATATAATTGAAAAATAGAATATAAATGTCAAATATATGCATTTTAAAATTAAGAGGTTACATAGATTTCTGCAAGCAGAGTGTGTGATTAATTGACGCATCAATCAATTAAAAGGGGAATTAATTAAGAGACATAGAGACGTCAATTAGTCAAAGAATATGTTACATTTATAACATTAATTAATTAAGGAATCTTATAATAAAGAGAAATATATGTGAGGGATAAATTAAATGATAACATACATATATTAATTTATAATTGACGCAATCAATTAATTCAGAAATAAATTAAAGACATTTAGTAAGCCTCAATTAATAGAAAAAGGGAAACTTATATGTCAATTAATTGAGTAATAAATTGGCGGTTTAAATATATACAACTAATAACTGTGCGGCTGAGTGACGCATATGAATTAATTTGGATAGCGATTAAAATGGGAAAACGTGTAAATTAATTAATTAGCAATTAGTTGAGCATTTTAAAAAGGATGTCAATTAATCAAAGAATGTGCCCATGTTACAATAGCTAACAGTTAATTGACGTGTTCAAATAGGTAAGAAATTATAAGGTATAGGAATCAATAAATATTGGATATATACATATACATAAATATATATATGTATTTATGATCTAATTAATTAGGTAATTAACAGGAGAATCTTATTTAGAAGGAACATGAATTAATAAGGTGGTATAACAAAGGAATAAATGAATAACATTGGAGAATTATATGTTATAAGCTAACGTAAACAAATCAATAAATGATGGTAAGGAATGTTTTTAGGGTTAATCGGATGGTTCATAGTTGTTTACTACACCTATAAATTGAAAGTCACTTAACCCTAGTCCACACTATTTTCTCCGATTCAGCTGCTGCCATTTACAGCAAACTCCTCTTCTCTTCTCCCTCTTCCTTTCTCTTCTACCAATAAAATTTCCCCAAATAAAGCAAGGGTATACATACAATAAAATTAGAGAATTGTGCAAAAAAACCAGGGAATTTATAGCGACAATAAAAAATAGGAAAAGAGGGGAAAAACGTAGATACTTAAAAGGGATAGAGATTGAAGCTAAGAACAACATGTGATTGGATTTATATTATCAAAGAAAAAGGGAACTAGTGTAAAATAGTGGGACCAATGTATTTTACACTAGCCCAAAATAATAAAAGAAATATCTTAAAGTTAAAAATTATTGTTTATAATATTATTTAGTATTCAATTATGAAAATAGATTTTAGTATAGCTTTCACAACCAGCCAAATAAAATAGAATTACTTCCTAGAATAAAAGAAAATAAAGTAGAGTATGTAATGAGTCGAATAAATTATTAGATACGAAACTAAGGCTGTGAACAATAAACGAACCTAGGTCTGCATTTACCGCCCAGACTGTATAAAAAGGCAGTTATTATGATAAGTTAATTATACAATAAAAGAGAATTAAAAAAATTTATATCATAATAAAAGAAGACAGACTAGAACAAAAAAGAAACACTTGTAATTCTATACAGATTTTAAAAGAAATAATAAGTTATGATTAAGTAAAAGAATAGAAAGGCTTATTATGGAACTTAGAATAAATAAGCAAAGATAGCAAAGATAAATATTAAAAGCTTATTTTCGATTTCTATAAAATTAATTAGAAAATAGGACAAGAGATTTTTTTTAATAAACTTAGACTTAAATTAAGTTAATAAGCAAGAAGTGGCAATACCAATAGCATTTCCTATTAAATCAATAGTGGTCTCACAATAGCCAGAAGCGAGATGAGGACAAGAGTATGCTAATAATGGTAAGTAAGTAGCCAACAGAATAAGAAAAGTAAACTAAACGTAAATTAAAAGATTAGACTTAGGGTCTAATAAAAGAATCGAGATGTGTTTGGTGCAGCCCAAAGGATGAAGCGCCTAACGAAGTAGTTCATCATGAATTTCAGAAATGGAGAAGCACGTCCAACTTAGTATTTTTGGGCTTCAAGGAAGTACGAGACTTGACGTGAGGATACTCTAGGATGACTCTCTAGGAAGGCCTAATGAAGCTGCACCCTCGGAGGCAGGTCTGTAGGTGTTCCTTGAAGAGAGTATGCCATGACTGCATTTTCATTATAGGCCTAATGAAGCATACCTTTGTAGGCAGTCAGAAGGGCTTGGCGTTCAGAGTAGGGTATTTGAATGTCCAGTACTTGCAAGTAAGTTTAAGGATAGTTGCATGCGGATATCGGCCAGGATCAATACCAAGAGCGATTTTGGGAAAGACTAGAGTTAAACCAATAGGCCAATGATTCTTTCACTATCAAGACATTGGATGGGGGGCACCGCTAATTGGATGTTAGATTGTTTGCACTAAGGCATGAGCACTTACCCCTTTGAGGTCTTTCGATTTAGTTATGGGATGGCTGCGTGGGGCCATAGCCGCGATGAGAAAAGAGACAGACCAACTAAAATATCTGTATTGTAGACCTAACAAAGAAATCCTTTATAGGTATAGAAAATCCCCGACTGAATTCCGTACATGGTAGACCTTGTTGGCGGGATTTAGATAGTAGACAGAACGATTACGTAGTCCTCAACGTACGCACTAGGTGGTACAATATGGATGTCCAAGTACAGACTAATGCAGATGCGATTTACATTTTCATAGTAAGTAGTGGAGCATCTGTATTGTAGGCCTTCCAAAGCATTCTGTAACAACCCGCATATTTAACGATTTTATATTTAAATGTTTTATTTAAATATAGCGTCGTTAGTCGGATTTAGGTCCGAAATGTTACTTTCTGCAAATGGCCGAATTGGAACTTGAAACTACCTCCATTGGTTCCAAAATGGCGTTTGCGATCTTTTTGAGTATAATATTTGATATGTTTGGAGTAAGTGAAATTATGGCTACTTTTTCTACTTGGGCTTGAGTTTGGGTTCAGCCCAATCTCCACTTAACCCTCTAGCTTAGCCCCTTCTCTTCATTCATCTCCATTTCATTTCATTTCTCAAGCAAAAACTGAAATGGTGGAAGGAAAGAGGAAATAAAAATTGCAAGCCCTAATTTCATTTGCAAACTCCAAATTCTTGCTCCAAAATCAAAGAGAAGCCATTGGTAAGCTCTTCTTCATCTTCTCCAACTCTTCTCCTCTTCAATTTCAGAAAATTTCCTAAACCTAAATTGGGAAATATGTGTTTTATTCTTAGATTGAAGCTTGTTGAGTTGAAGTAGTGTTTGGTTGATCTTCTCCTTGATATTGAGCTTCATCTTCTTTGTTTCTGGGTAAAAGGTGAGTTTTGAACTCACATCTACTTCTTTTGATACATTGATGTTAGGAATGAATTCCTATTACTTGTTCATGTGCATTTTCTTTCGATTTGGATTGCTTTGGTGAAATTACCAAATATTGAATTTTGAAGCCAAATCTATGAAAAACCTTATATGGTTGATGTTTTGTTGTTCGGAGTGTTTGGAGGTGTTGTCAAGGTTGGGTTGTCATTTGACGCAAGCCCATAATCAACACGCATCCAATTGCTTTCGATTTGCTTGGCCATAGTTGGCCTAGGTTTAGGAATTGCCTGACCATCTGGTTTCAGACGTATGAAACCCTATTTTCAGACGTCTGAATATTGTTCAAGGGAAATTTCAATCCCCAGATTCAGACGTTTGAATTTATATTCTAGACGTCTGAATTGGCTAAATTTCGACCAGAAAGGAAATAGGCAAAATATTGCCCATTTCAGACGTCTGGATGTTAGGATTCAGACGTATGAATTCTGTTTTGGAAAACAAATTGATTTCCAGATTCAGACGTCTGAATCCCTTCTTTCAGACGTCTGAATATGCTGTTTTTGGCCAATTTGCCTTGTTCGTTTAATTTTCCAAATTTGATCGATGCAAATTGATTCCAATTAGTTGTTTATGCATATTTGACCTTGATAATTTCTTTTTGAATTCATTCACGGGTTTTATAAATTATTTCTTCAAATTGTATTAAAAGTTCGCTTCTCCGATTTATAAATGCTATTTAAACCACACGTACAATTTTGCACTTCGAGCGAAGTGGAAGGGTGATTAAATGGTTGGGCAAAACACGGACCATGAATCTGTGCGTTTATCCTTCCGATTAATTCCCGACCTATTCAATTGATCGTTTTAACCTTCGGGTTTGGTTTACCGATGATATGAGGTGAACTTTGTACTTCTTTGAGTGTGAAAGTGGCTGACGGATAGTAAACCGTTTAGTGCGAACGAGTGGTTATGGGACATACGTTAACACTTTTCGGATTCCTTTTCGAGAGTTGTGACACATTCCGCCAGTTAGTGGTGTCCAGTACTGGGTCTCTGACCTTCACCACTACGGTTTGTTGCCTTCGGGTATGTGCCTTCGGGTTTGTGCCTTCGAGTTTGTTGCCCTTTAGTATCGCTTCCGATGTTGGTCGTTATGAGCCGCATGGGTGATATTGGGTTTCCCTTTAGTATCGCTTCCGATGTTGGTCGTTATGAGCCGCATGGGTGATATTGGGTTTGGAGTCTTCGGGCTCATGAATCCTTGTTTAAACAGTACTGAGCTCGAGCAATATTCTAATGTTTCATTCATATGTATATTCCCTGGGTATCGCTCTTCGGTGTTGGTCATTATGAGCCGCATGATGCGTAGCGTTTACCTTGTGGAACTTGTATACCTTATTGGTATTTGTTATTTCCTTTTGGCTTGTTTTGGGATATTCGTATCCTTTGTTTCTATATGTTGCCGATGAGATGAGGCTTGTTATCATATGATTCATCTTTTGTTAGATGATTATGTTATCTCTTTTAGAGATATTTGCTATACCTTGTAACCTTGCAGGTTTATTGTTGTTCAGTTTATCTAACTGATTTGTTTAGCTAGACTGACCCGTGTATCTTATACTCGGGTCAGACCGAGATGTTTCAGGTTAGGTGCTTTTGGACTTAGCCTATTTTGCTTTCGCATGGACTATTCAGCTTGTTCTTTTTGTCATAGCTTTTTGTGTAGTCCTAGTAACTCTGATATGTATTCTTTTGACTCGTCTGTATATGGTGGTTTGCTATACCACTTGATATGTATTATTTTATAACTCTGTTATGTATCTATATTTGTGTATATGATGATTTACTGTTCTGTGATGTATATTACATTGGAGTTATTATATTCTGTTCTGATAGATCCAACCACCTATGGTTTAGTTTTAAGTATTCATTGGGTATGTCGACCTGGTTGGTATGTTTATTGTCGATGTATTCAATAGATAATTAGAGCAAGGCTATAGATGGTCGCTCCCAACCAGCCTTATTCTCCATGTTAGTTGACAGCATTACCTTGTAGTGTCCTTGGCTAGCGTGGGTATAGAGGTGGGGCGTCACAGCGTGGTATCAGAGCTGAGTTCAGAACAAAATATGATAAACACAGAATAGATGCACATATTATGGTACACCAAAGTGTACAAGTTATGCAAATCTTTGAATAATTGTGTCTCTTTATTCCATCAAGGTTAGATAGAGTTTGGGAATACGTCTAGGAATGCATTTTATTCCGTAGTATTCCATATTGCAATATCTACCTTGTGAATAATCTTGTTCTTATCTTACCTTCAGCGTATGGATGGAAGAGGCAGGGGACGACGTTCGGATGCTGGGCAATCCAGTGGCTCACATCCGGATGGTGTTTATATGTCTGCTGATCAGTTTTTGGAGTTGTTTAGGAGCACTCAGCCTCCAGTTCCTCCTCGAGTGTCTCCACCTCGCAAGTCTGCCTTTGCACGCCAGTGTAATGATTTTTCTCATCTTGGAGGGAAGCCGTTTAAGGGCTCCGAGTTCGTTCTTGAAGTCCAAGCTTGGCTTCGCACGTGCGAGCGTTTCTTCTCTCGCATGGATCTTTCTGACCATGATAGAGTTCTTGTGACTTCTAGTTTATTACAAGAGCGTGCTCTTAATTGGTATGAGCTTCTTGTAGCCGAGATTGATGAGTCTACTCTTTCTTGGACTCAGTTTCGGGAGTGATTTGAACTCAAGTTCGCTCCTGAATCTTAAAAAGTTTTATTGACCCGTCGCTTCCTCGAGTTGAAGCAAGGGAAATCTTCTGTTTCTGAGTATGTCGCATCGTTCGAGGCTTTATCTCAGTATGGTCTTGAATTTATCAGTACTTCTTATAAGAAGAATTTGAAGTTTGTTTCTGGTCTTAACAAATATCTTAAGAAGTCTTTGTTTCTCTAGCTTAAACTTTCTTTTGAGGAGTTGGTTGATTCGGCACTTCATCTCGAGACCGTCGAGAAGGAGTGTGATAGTGATGTTGATGTTGAGGTTTCCAAGAACCTCAACAAGAGGCCGTTTTCAATTCAGAAGAAGCCTTTTCCTTCTAAGAAAAAGAATACCGGTGGTCTTAGCTCTCAGCCTCAGTCTTCCGGAACACCTTTCGTTCGAAAGTGTTTCAATTGTGGTTCTCCTGATCATATTATTCGAGCTTGTCCTAAGCCTCTCTTCTGCCGTTATTGCAAGAAGGAAGGTCATCATGTTTCAGCTTGCCCTACTGTTCTGGCTAGTGCCAAGTCTAGCAGGCTTTATGCTGCTAAGGCTTCTGAAGGTCCTTCTCAGTCCAAAGGTATATCTTCATCTATTTTGGAAGGTTCTATTTTATTTCATGACCATAACATTCGAGTTCTTTTCGATACGGGTGCATCACATTCTTTCGTATCGAAAAAGCTCGTTGATGATTTATCTTTGGATGTTTCTTGTTTGATTACTTCTTTAAGGATTGCGAATCCAATTGGGGGATCCGCGACCCTTAGTTTGCTTTGTGATGATGTTGAGATTGTTTTATGTGACTTTTCTTTCCGTGCGAATCTGCACGTTATTTCTTGTCTGGGATTCGATATGATTTTGGGTATGGACTGGCTAGTGAGATATGATGCCAGGATTATTTGTTCGGAGAGAACTATATATCTTCGACATCCGGATTCGCCTACTCAGCTATCTCTTGTTCTTCGGAATGTGGATAATTCCAAGATGGCTTTATATTCTCTTGACTCGCGAGATGATGATGATATATCTTGTATTCCGGTTGCTTGTGACTTTTCTGATGTTTTTGAGCCTGTATCGGGTTTGCCACCCAAACGGGCAATTGAGTTCCGCATTGATCTCATTCCAGGCGCGCAGCCAGTTAGTCGTCCTCCCACGAGGATGTCTACAAAGGAAAATGAGGAACTCAAGAAGCAGCTTTTGGAGCTTGAGTCCAAGCAGTTGATTCAGTCCAGTTTATCTCCGTGGGGATCCGCGGTCGTCTTCGTGAAGAAGTCTGATGGAACTCTTAGGCTTTGCATTGATTATCGCAAGCTTAACGAGTTAACCATCAGAAATAGGTATCCATTGCCTAGGATTGATGATATGTTCGATCTATTGAGTGGTGCTAAAGTCTTTTCTCAGCTCGACCTTGCCACGGGTTTTCATCAGTTACGAGTCGCGGAGGATAGCATACCTCTTACAGCTTTCCGCACTCGATATGGTTCTTTTGAGTGGCTCGTTATGCCATTCAGTTTGACAAACGCTCCTACTTTCTTTGTCGATCTCATGAATCGAGTATTCCGGGAATATCTCGATAAGTTCGTCCTTGTGTTCATTGATGATATCCTTATTTATTCTAAGTCTGAAGCTGAGCATGCTAATCACTTGAGAATTGTCTTGAGTACCCTCCGTCGTCATCAGCTTAGAGCCAAATTCTCTAAATGCCACTTTTGGGAGAATAATGTTAAGTTCTTAGGCCATGTTGTATCTTCCGTTGGCATTTCTGTCGATCCCTCAAAGATCGAAGCCATCCAGAATTGGAAGAGGCCTGAAAATGTTCATGAGATTCGTAGTTTCCTTGGATTGGCGGGTTATTACCGTCGGTTCATTGAGAACTTTTCCCGTGTTGTGCTTCCTCTCACCTGCCTTACTCGTAATGGCATTCATTTTATTTGGTCCGACAAGTGTGAAGCTTCCTTTTTGACATTAAAGGAACTTCTCACTAATGCTCCTATTCTTGTGGTTCCTGAAGGGAATCATGATCTTGTTGTCTACACCGATGCTTGTGGTAGTGGTCTCGGTGCTGTTCTTATGCAGAAGGATCGGGTAGTTGCTTATGCTTCTAGGCAACTGCGTCCGAATGAAGTTCGCTATGCCACTCATGATCTTGAGCTTGCCGCCATTGTCTTTGCCTTGAAGATTTGGCGACATTATTTATTGGGCGAGTGCTTCATTCTCTATACCGATCATAAATCTTTGACGTATTTGTTCACTCAGAAGGAACTCAATATGAGACAACAGCGTTGGCTCGAGTTTCTTGCTTCTTATGACTTTGATATCCAGTATACCCCTGGTAAGGGTAATCGTGTTGCAGATGCGCTTAGTCGCAAACATTCGGCTGTTGTTTCTATGATGTTTGCCGAATGAGATGTTCTTGAGACTCTATCTTTTTGTGAAATTCGTGATCGAGGTTCATCTTCTGATTCTCCTATTCTATTATTTAGTTTGGGAGCTCGACCTATTTTATTGGATCGTATTGTCGATGCCCAGCGGTGTGATCCTGAGTTGTTGCATCTTGTTCAGCTTTGTGAGTCTGGATCTTGTGATGAGGCGTTGCAATATTTCAGCATTGATTCTTATGGGTGTCTTCGTAAGAAGAACCATCTTTTTGTGCCTTCTGATCTTGCACTTAGGCATGACATTCTTGATGACTGTCACCGTTGTAAGTATACCATTCATCCCGGTAGTAGCAAGATGTATGTCGATATGCGTCGTCTTTATTATTGGGAAGGCATGAAGCGCGATGTGGCGAGTTATGTGAGCAATTGCATAACTTGTTAGCGTTTTAAAGCCGAGCATCAGCATCCTTCGGGTCTTCTTCAGCCTCTTGAGATTCCATTGTGGAAATGGGATCAGATTTCTATGGATATCATTGACGGCCTACCTCGTTCGAGATCTGGCCATTCTAGCATTTGGGTTATTGTTGATCGCCTCACCAAGTCTGCTCATTTTGTCCCTATTAAGTCTAATAGGACTGCTTCGCTTTTGGCTAAGTTATATGTCAAGGAAATCGTGAGACTTCACGGTGTTCCTAGTTCTATTGTGAGTGACCGTGATCCTTTATTCACGAGTCATTTTTGGAAGAGTCTTCAGCAAGCTTTGGGAACAAAGCTTAATTTTTCTACAGCTTATCATCTGCAGTCTAACGGACAGACTGAACGGGTGAATCATATCTTGGAAGATCTTCTCCGTATTTGTATTTTTGATTTTGGTGGAAGTTGGGAGGATCACCTACCTCTAGTAGAGTTCTCCTACAACAATAGTTTTCAGTCTAGTATCGGTATGGCTCCTTTCGAAGCCTTATACAGAAGGCCATGTCGATCACCTTCATGTTGGTTGGAATCTGGGGAGAAGCTTATTCTTGGCCCGGACTTTGTTCATCATTCTTCTGAGAAGATTGATCTTATTCGATTGAGAATGAAAGAGGCACAGAGTCGTCAGAAATCCTACGTGGACAACCGTAGGAAGCCTCTCGAGTTCTCGATCGGCGATCTTGTTTTTATTCGTGTTTCTCCTTTGAAGGGGGTTATGCATTTCAGTGCGATTGGGAAATTGGCTCCTCGCTTTATAGGACCATTTTCTATTATTGAACGTATTGGCCCTATGGCTTATAGAGTTTCACTTCCAGCTCATTTATCTGGCATTCATGACGTGTTTCACGTCTTGCAACTTCGGAAGTGTCTTCGGGAGTCGGATTCTGTTATTACTTCTCCTGATTTGCAAGAGCTTGATATCTCACCGGACTTATCTATTGTACAGCAACCTATTCGCTGCTTGACACGGAGGTGCGACACCTTCGGAACAAGGACGTGCCGCTCGTTAAAGTTCAATGGTCCGCTAATCCCAATGACTGTACTTAGGAAACCAGAGAGTATATCGAGCGATCTTATCCGGGTTTTCTATCTTTACTTGTCGATGGTGAGATTATCTTTTCGTTTCTAACTTGTTTCCTTCTCTTTTGAATGTTGTATGTATGTAGTTGTTACAAATACCGTCTCTAGGAATTGCGGGGACGCAATTTTGTAAGGAGGGGAGATCTGTAACAACCCGCATATTTAAACGATTTTATATTTAAATGTTTTATTTAAATATAGCGTCGTTAGTCGGATTCAGGTCCGAAATGTTACTTTCTGCAAATGGCCGAATTGGAACTCGAAACTACCTCCATTGGTTCCAAAATGGCGGTTGCGATCTTTTTGGGTATAATATTTGATATGTTTGGAGTAAGTGAAATTTTGGCTACGTTTTCTACTTGGGCTTGAGTTTGGGTTCAGCCCAATCCCCACTTAACCCTATAGCTTAGCCCCTTCTCTTCATTCATCTCCATTTCATTTCATTTCTCAAGCAAAAACTGAAATGGTGGAAGGAAAGAGGAAATAGAAATTGCAAGCCCTAATTCCATTTGCAAACTCCAAATTCTTGCTCCAAAATCAAAGAGAAGCCATTGGTAAGCTCTTCTTCATCTTCTCCAACTCTTCTCCTCTTCAATTTCAGAAAATTTCCTAAACCTAAATTGAAAAATATGTGTTTTATTCTTAGATTGAAGCTTGTTGAGTTGAAGTAGTGTTTGGTTGGTCTTCTCCTTGATATTGAGCTTCATCTTCTTTATTTCTGGGTAAAAGGTGAGTTTTGAACTCACATCTACTTCTTTTGATATCATTGATGTTAGGAATGAATTCCTAATACTTGTTCATGTGCATTTGCTTTCGATTTGGATTGCTTTGGTGAAATTACCAAATATTGAATTTTGAAGCCAAATCTATGAAAAACCTTATATGGTTGATGTTTTGTTGTTCGGAGTGTTTGGAGGTGTTGTCAAGGTTGGGTTGTCATTTGACGCAAGCCCATAATCAACACGCATCCAATTGCTTTCGATTTGCTTGGCCATAGTTGGCCTAGGTTCAGGAATTGCCTGACCATCTGGTTTCAGACGTCCGGAACCCTATTTTCAGACGTTTGAATATTGTTCAAGGGAAATTTCAATCCCTAGATTCAGACGTCTGAATTTATATTCTAGACGTCTGAATTGGCTAAATTTCGACCAGAAATGAAATAGGCAAAATATTTCCCATTTCAGACATCTGGATGTTAGGATTCAGACGTCTGAATTCTGTTTTGGAAAACAAATTGATTTCCAGATTCAGACGTCTGAATCCCTTCTTTCAGACGTCTGAATATGCTGTTTTTGGCCAATTTGCCTTGTTCGTTTAATTTTCCAAATTTGATCGATGCAAATTGATTCCAGTTAGTTGTTTATGCATATTTGACCTTGATAATTTCTTTTTGAATTCATTCACGGGTTTTTATAGTTTATTTCTTCAAATTGTATTAAAAGTTCGCTTCTTCGATTTATAAATTCTATTTAAACCACACGTACAATTTCGCTCTTCGAGGGAAGTGGAAGGGTGATTAAATGGTTGGGCAAAACACGGACCATGAATCTGTGCGTTTATCCTTCCGATTAATTCCCGACCTATTCAATTGATCGTTTTAACCTTCGGGTTTGGTTTACCGATGATATGAGGTGAACTTTGTACTGCTTTGAGTGTGAAAGTGGCTGACGGATAGTAAACCGTTTAGTGCGAACGAGTGGTTATGGGACATACGTTAACACTTTTCGGATTCCTTTTCGAGAGTTGTGACACATTCCGCCAGTTAGTGGTGTCCAGTACTGGGTCTCTGACCTTCACCACTACGGTTTGTTGCCTTCGGGTATGTGCCTTCGGGTTTGTGCCTTCGGGTTTGTTGCCCTTTAGTATCGCTTCCGATGTTGGTCGTTATGAGCCGCATGGGTGATATTGGGTTACCCTTTAGTATCGCTTCTGATGTTGGTCGTTATGAGCCACATGGGTGATATTGGGTTTGGAGTCTTCGGGCTCATGGATCCTTGTTTATACAGTACAGAGCTCGAGCAATATTATGATGTTTCATTCATATGTATATTCCCTGGGTATCGCTCTTCGGTGTTGGTCATTATGAGCCGCATGATGCGTAGCGTTTACCTTGTGGAACTTGTATACCTTATTGGTATTTGTTATTGCCTTTTGGCTTGTTTTGGGATATTCGTATCCTTTGTTTCTATATGTTGCCGATGAGATGAGGCTTGTTATCATATGATTCATCTTTTGTTAGATGATTGTGTTATCTCTTTTAGAGATATTTGCTATACCTTGTAACCTTGCAGGTTTATTGTTGTTCAGTTTATCTAACTGATTTGTTTAGCTAGACTGACCCGTGTATCTTATACTCGGGTCAGACCGAGATGTTTCAGGTTAGGTGCTTTTGGACTTAGCCTATTTTGCTTCCGCATGGACTATTCAGCTTGTTCTTTTTGTCATAGCTTTTTGTGTAGTCCTATTTTGTAGTAACTCTGATATGTATTCTTTTGACTCGTCTGTATATGGTGGTTTGCTATACCACTTGATATGTATTATTTTATAACTCTGTTATGTATCTATATATGTGTATATGATGATTTACTGTTCTATGGTGTATATTACATTGGAGTTATTATATTCTGTTCTGATAGATCCAACCACCTATGGTTTTGTTTTAAGTATTCATTGGGTCTGTCGACCTGGTTGGTATGTTTATTGTCGATGTATTCAATAGATAATTAGAGCAAGGCTATAGATGGTCGCTCCCAACCAGCCTTATTCTCCGTGTTAGTTGACGGCATTACCTTGTAGTGTCCTTGACTAGCGTGGGTATAGAGGTGGGGCGTCACACGTTCCTTTACAGATATGGCTACGAAACGCTCATGGAGTAAGACAATGGAGTATCTGTATTGTAGGCCTTACAAAGCAGTCCTTTACTAATATAGCATTGGAGCAAGACGATGGAGCCCTTTTTGAGGAGGATATGGAAGGTACCATGGATGGTACCTAGGACCAATATGGTCATTGGGCATATAGCTACACATATATATACATTAGTTATTAGGTTTTAATCTACTATAGAGTAGATGGGCGAGGTTCACGAACAGAGGCAAAGAGTATTGTAAACTTAATAAATCTAATATAATAGTAAATTGAAATAAAATGGTATATGTAGAATTAAGCTTAGAAGTGTATGATTTATCCATTCACCAGAACTTTAGTTCTGACCCCCTCCTCATAACACCCTACAGATTAAGTATATGGCAGAGACTTTCCAACTATAAGACACTTGTTTAGAGAGTGTTATTATATTAGTGAGTATTTACTTACTATTATATTTTAGTCAATCCCGCTATGAGATAAATTATTGAGCTCTGATATATTTGTCTTTTCCTGTGTAACGACCCATAACTTCCGATGTTTAAATTTGTTAATTTAATAAGATTTTGGTAATTAAATCTGAAAGAAAAAATTTATGAATTAATAATGGGGATGAAAGGTAATAATGTTAATGCAAGTTAATAAATAACTAATTTAGTGCAACCCCAATTAATTGAAACAATTTTAAGGTTATAATTAATTGTAAATAGTAAATTAGGAAATAAATTCAAAGTTATATTAATTGATGAAATAATACGTAATAAACTATAATTTGATAAAATCAATGATAGGTAAGTAATTATAATATTTGTTGGTATAATAAAGTACGAATGTGATTGTTGATGTTGATTGAATGAAATTGACAATTGTTAATGTTATTTCAATCAATTGTAATGGTAAAGCTAATTAGGAATGTAATTGTAGAGCTTAAATTGGAAATAATTGTAAGTTTAATAAGGAAGAAAATAAATGACCATATGAATGTAAATTCCAATTGATTGGAATAATAAATGTCAAAAAAAAAGAATAATATATGTTTCTTTACTAAATAAAAATATCATATGTTATTGAAAAATTTATTACAGAAATAATAAATTAATAACATTTTGTTTGTATGCAATATTTCCGTAAATACGTTAAATTACTATAAAAAGGAATTGAATTGTCTCATTCAGTTTTACCGTAGAAATCAATAACAATTAATGTGATTGGAATCTTTTAATTAAAATATGGGAAGACATTAATTGTAAACATATATTGAAATACAATTGGGTGATTTATTTCCAATTAATTCAGTTCGTGTTTCAAAATTTAATGCTAGTTTACTACATATATGTTTATACCTAAATTTAAACTTATGTTTTAGATCCAATTAGATCACTAAAAAAAGACTATCTAGGTTTGAAATCTCATACGTTATTAAATTAAATGTTAGTAGGAGATGATAAAGGGGATTAAATAGATTTACACTTGACTATTTCCTTTTCAATTAGAATTTATTAGATCTTAATTGCAACATAACTTACCTTTCCATCTTCACTTTTCTAATTTACTCTTACATTCACTGCCTCCTTATGCGGATTATTTTCATACCTTTTATTTATGAATGTAAACTATAAGTGGCGATAAAGATGTGTGTGTGTGTGTGTGTATTATACATCTGTTTATATTACCTTGTTTATGCTATCATATTTTTGAATGTATGTTAATGCATTCCTTGTAAAACATTCAATCGAAATGTTAACATGTTTTTTTAATTCCCAATCTAATCACCAAGTGGGAGAAATGAAAATTTCTTAATGCTGTATATTCTTTTAATTTACGACACAAATTTGTGTAGAGAATTTATTTTCATTTATTGTGTGTTAATTAAATCTTTAAAGGATGTTTATTTTTGTATGTTTAGGGTTAACAAAATTAATTAAGTGAACGATTGCTTTTGAAATTTGAATTCTAAAAGTTTGTTTACAGCATAGAGTTGGTCCATATATTCCCTTTCTAATTAATAAGTGCCGCATTCTTTTCATTATTTCTCCATTTGTTCCATTACTCCATTCCGTTTACATTGTCCGAAGCTTTTCTATTTTGCAAACATGAACTACTTTTCATATTTTTAATTCTTTCTTTTACCAATTTTTAATACCTTTGCTACTTTTGAAAAGGCTGTTCATATTTACTATATTTCAATACCAAGTTTGTTCATATTTACTTTATTTTTTTGTTCATTTTCCAACTTCTTTTTCTGAAACATCATTTCATTTATTTCTAATTAATAGAGGCCTCTCTTTTCAAATCTCTTTGGCCCTAAACCTAAGTCTAACCATGTAAATAAGACATGATGCAAATGAAACCCCAGCCTCCATTCTAATCTTCTTTTTTTCTTCTTTTTTCCTTCAAATCTCCTTATTATCTCTCATTTTAAGTTTTCCTTCCTCTTCAAATATCCTTCTTCTCAAATTTTCTTCTATTTCAAACTTTCTTCTTTCTTTTCAAATCTTGATCTTCTCTTCCATTTTCAGTTCTTTTTATTTTAATCCTTTTCTTCTTCAAATCTTCTTTTCAACTCTTCTTTTTCAAATCTTTTTTTTTCAAATCTTTTAAAAATACATACATACATGCTTATATACATTAATATAATAAGGAGGAAAACTAAAGTAAATCAAAATTAAAAAAAAATTACGGAACAAAACTAGCAATCAAGAAGGAGAGTAAGGAAACATAGAGCGGAGCTATTGATTAGAAGTCTATTATTTTCAGATTCATATAAAGGTGAATGTTTTAACCCACTCACAAATTTTAAAATTCTTATGTTTGTTAAATTGATTTATGATGTGATTATAAATTTATTTATGACTGTTTGGCATATTTTGAATCATCATCTCAGTATATTTGAATTTATTTGGATAAAATAGTAATAAAATTTATTATTGAATATAAACTACCAGTAAATACCCGTTATTTATTTTTTTGTTCTACATTGATGTTATTGATTGAATTGGGTGATGATTGTGGTAAATGTTTGATGATTAATATTAGATGAATGGATGTTGTATTTTACATTGTTATAAAGTGCAAGTTGTTGGATTTTTATTTCATTCGGTATTGCGGTTCGAAATGATATATAACTGTATTTATATTTTAAATTACGGATTGAAATGATAAATATCCGTATCACTTGACCATAGGATAGAAAATTATATACAGACACCGTGGTCTATATATAAAAATATTTAGGAATGATTTTTATGGTTTTGTAAAGAAATATATGATTTTATATAAATATTGATTTTTGATATTATATAAATGTTATTTTATTCTTGATTTTTGGGTATGTATAATTTGTGTTAATATAGAATAAGCTTAATAATAAGTTTGATTTTTATTGAAGATAATATGGTTAAGTATTTAAATTATATTTTAATATAGAGTTAAAATGATTTAAATAAAATATTAAGGTTGGAAGATAAATTTGAGATTTATTTAAAATTGAATTTATTTAAGAATTAAACTCAAATAAGTTTGATGTGAAATTTATAAAATTGGAAGTTTTAGAGGGTATGATTTTTATAACTTTATTTTCATTTAAGGTGAATTAAATGAATATTTCAAGTATAAATAAATTGAAGGAAATATTTAGTTATTTGTAATTTGAGTTTTATTTTAATGATAATGGATTTAGCACCGTAAAGTATTTCAAAACTAAATAATAGAAAATTTAATTGTTGAACCGTAATATCCAAACTTAGTTTTGAAATTATTGAATACATAAAGTGTAACAACCTGCATATTTATCGATTTTTATATTTAAATATTTTATTTAAATATTTTATCGTTAATCGGATTTTGGTCCGAAGCTACTTTTTGCAAACGGTCAAAATAGGACTCGAGACCACTTCCATTGAGTTCGAAACGTCGTTTGCAATCTTCTAAGTATAAACATTGATATGTTTGGGGTTAGTGGAATTTCACCACTTTTTCACTCGAGCCTTTGGTTTGGACTTTTAGCCCATTAGGCCCAAGTTCCACCCCCCTTCTTCTTCATTGCTTCATTTCATTTCCTAACACTAAAGCTTCAACAAAAATGGTGAATGGAATGAGAAATTAAAACTCCAAAGTTTTTGTTTTATTGCAACTCCAACATTCAACTCCAAATTCAAGAAGAAGACATCATATTCAAGCTTGTGGTTGCTTCTCCATTTGCCTTCAAGCTTTGTTCTTCATTTTCATTGGGTTTTGGAGCAAAGGTGAGATTTTTATCTCACAATTCTAGTCTATAACTATATTGGACTGTTAGGAATGATTCCCCATCACTTTAGCATGTACATTTGCATTTGATTTGGATTGGATTGGCGAAAAACTCCATTTTTTAGTTGTTTGGTGAATTTCCTGAGCTTAGGTCGCTCTGCCTAGGTTAGGTCGCTCGGAATCATTAGCTCGCGTGCGTGGAAAAGTCACGGCCTGCATATTTTGTTCGCCTCGGATTTAGGTCGTAGGTCGTTGGACTTTAGGTCGTTCGCGTATAGGTCGCTCGCGACCTAACCCTTAGGTCGCTCGCGACCTAACCCTTAGGTCGCTCGCGTGTTATCGCGCTAGGTCGCACTGCCTTGAATCTTCACTTCGGAGTTAGGTCGTTTCACTTTAGGTCGTAGGTCGCGCATCACTTTAGGTCGCTCGCGTGTTAAACCCTTAGGTCGCTCGGCCGATGCACGCGCTAGGTCGCGAGTATTTAAGTCCTCAGGTCGCTTGGCATTGTGACCACTTAGGTCGCACGACCTTGTTAGGTCGCTCACCCTTAGCTCGCGTACCTTCTTAGGTCGCGCATCCCACTAGGTCGCTCGACCCTGTTGTATTTTTAGTTCGCAACCATTAAGTCGGTCGACCTTGCCTAGGTCGTTAGGTCGGTCGGTCCTATCCCTTAAGTCGCGTGACCGTGATAGGTCGCTTACCTTTAGGTCGCATGACCTATGGCCACTTGCTCCAGTTAGGTCGCTCGGCCACTTTGTTAAGTCGCCCACCTTTTTTAAACTTAGGTCGCATGACCCATTAGGTCGCATGGCCCCTTAGGTCGCTTGGCTTCACTAGGTTGCTTGTCTTCACCAGGTCGTACCGTTTTGGTCGGGGCGCTGCCCCGCACCCCGCCGGGGGCGCTGCCCCCTGGACCCCCGCGACCTGACCGGGCAGGTCGAACCCCGTAAGCGGTGGCGTTGCCCCTACACCCCCACCTTGGGGGGTTGCCACCCCCCCTGGACCCCCCCTCCGTAGGGGATCTTATCTGAAAAACATTGAGCTGATTTCCTTAGATTTTATTCGCATCTCCGTATGCGATCTTTGTGACTGATTGTTTCTACAATTGCTTCTGTGTTTTGTCACTTTATAATATAAAGGTTTCAATACTAGTAGTAAATATCAAAACTCTTTTAACAAACAATTTCAACTCTATTTTTAATAACAAAGCTCTTTTCTTAAACCGTTTTCCAATCTATTAGTATATACAAGCCTTTACCTCACTCGGATGAGAAATCTAATTAAACGACTTAGTAAAACAAGTGGTATGAAACGCTTGCGTTCACTTCGTCGGTTAATTCTTGGACTTGTTCGATTGAACCTCTTGTGACAATTTTATTAGTGAAGATTTACAGTTTGTTCGTAAATATTTAAGTTAAGCAAGTGGTTATGGGACATGAAGCTAAACTTCTATATTTACTAGCTTAGTGTAATTGACACTTCTCGTTGATCTTGATGATCGCTTTATGAATTAGACTAGCAATTGCGCGATGTCTCTTTCATTGCAAGGTTAGACTAGACACCACTTGTGTGATTCCATTCACACATACCTTTCTGCTTTTTGGTTAGTCTTGACCTCAATCTGTGTGATTCCACTCACACATGTGGGGTAGCTCCCCATGGTCTTCGGACCGTCATGTGATAGGCCTCTTTCCCTTTTTATGATTTCTGGATTTCTTGTGTTGATTTCTGGAATTTATCTCTTTGACTTGTCATGAGTACAAGTTTAGGGTATGATGCCCTCTTTGGATCTTTGAGAAGATTCTTGTGATATTGATTTATCTCTTATCGGTTGATCTCCTGTTGATCATTAATTGCATACTTATAGTAGTATGTCAGTATGGATATTTTATGTTTATGCCATATCTTTTATTTTATATCATGTCATCTGATATTTATAGCTAGACTGATCCGTTTATTATTTTCTTATAAATAATACTCGGGTCAGGCCGAGATGTTACAGGTGCTACTGCTTGACTCCTCCCCCAGTGATTCACTACTCAGACTTTTGGCTACTTGTTTAGATTAGCAGCTTTTGTTGTTTACACTTGAGATATAGACTCATAGTTGTATTCTTTTGTATAGCACGCGTTGCTATTCTTTTGTATTATCGTGGATCTTTTTAGACCACTACTCTGATGTACACTTTTATGTGATATATATTCATATCTCTTTCCGCCTTTGTGATATGGATATCTGTGATTGATTCGCATGTTATGCTTACTTCTATATTTGTTTCCGAAGATCATTTTATATCCACCGTGTGATAAGAAATTACACGGATGGTCGCTCCTCAACAGCCTTATTCTCCGCGCTAGTTGACAGCACTACACCGTAGTGTTCTTGGCTAGCGTGGGTATAGAGGTGGGGCGTCACATAAAGTATGAAATATATTGAATTTGAAATGGTTTTGAAATCGACATAATTTGGAAAAGTTTATTTGGAAACCGAATTGAAATTGTGATTTGGTTAAATTAAAATCTAGAAATTCGAGTCGTTTTGGAATTGATTTATGAAATTTAAGAAACTATTTTATTATATATAGTATTCTAATATTTTAAACCATTTAAGTGGTGGAAGTGATGTTTCAAAGTTATGAGTTTCAAAGTATTATGATTTAGAAGTGTTATACTTTAAGTGTTTTGATTTCGAAGTGTTATAACTTTGGAAGTGCTATGATTTTGGAAAAAGGATATATTTGAACTAAAAATGATATTATATTGATTTGGGTTTTATAAAAAATGATATCATATTGATTGGTTTCTAAAATGGAAATGATATCGTATTTATATGGTTTTGAAATGAATATTTTATTCTAGTTTTGAAGTATATAGTATTTTGAAATGACCGTGGTGTTATAATAATGTTTGGTTGTTAAAGAGACCAGGATCGGAAGTTGTCATACTCTCTGCCAACTCCGAAAACCACTTTAACAACCATGTACGCGGTGGAGATTCCAGAATGAAGTAGAATGGCGGCGGCGTTTTCTTTGAGGTATATATGTGGACCCGACTCCCATGAGTTGGCATAAGGTGGCTAAAACTGGAGCGATTGACAGGCTAAGAAGGTAGAACCTTTTAGCGGACACACTCCTTCGATACCATTCTATTACTTTGTGATTGATTGGGGCATTTATGATTTTGAGGGTATGCTTGAAGTGGGCGGTAGTAGCTGCTACGCGTTACCACCGGTTCGGAAGCGTAGTTGGTATATCTACCCTGGCATTGCTTAGTTGTGCCGTGTAACCCACCCTAGCGAGCCTTGTACGAGTTTGATTTGTGTCGTATCTATGGAGCATCTTCTCATAGCCTCCCGATCAGGAGGTACGCAGGTGTTGTACAGACTATTGGCACTATTTATATGTTAAGGTGGAAAATGTAAAGCCTTAATGCTACTTTAAAGTAAGTTTATTTTACTATTAGACAATATTATAATAGCATATATTACTACATAGTAAATAGTTTAATGAATCCTGAGATGTAAATCCCAAACATCTCTTAAGTTACTGCAGTCACGTTTGACAGTGGATAGGTGATGCCAAATTTCGTAAACATCTCTGGCGCCGTTCCACTCATATTGTTTACCATTGATTTAACTTACATAAGATATTATAGTTTCGACTCGAGTGTTTTGTCTTTTCAATTCGCTCGGGTCAGTTTGAGCATTTTAGGATTCGAAGACCTTATTTCTAGAGGACGAGGACGAAGATTGTATTATTACTATTATTTACTATTGTTCCGCTGCATCACATTGTTCCACTACATTGTCATTTATTATTTTTGGTATGTGTAACTCTGATATGTATTGTATTAGTATAATCAAATGTTTTATAAAACAACTTCATGAACAATTTATTTGATTATTATATTTTGTCGTTCCGCTACAAGATTCTATTTTTTCTCTACCTTTTCTTATTCACACAAATAACAATTAGCCGCTGTGACGCCCCACCTCTATACCTACGCTAGCCAAGGACACTACGAGGTATTGCCGTCAACTAACGTGGAGAATAAGGCTGGTTAGGAGCGACCATCTATAGCCTTGCTCTAACTATTTATTGAATACATCGACAATAGACATACCAAGCAGATCGACATATCCAATGAATACTTAAAACAAAACCATAGGTGGTTGGAGGATCTATCAGAACAGAATATAACAACTCAAATGTAATATACATCACAGAACAGTAGATCATCGTATACACATATATAGATACATAACAGAGTATACAAACTGATATATGTCAAGTGGTATAGCAAAGCACAATATACAGACGAGTCAAAAGAATACATATCAGAGTTACAACAAAAAGAACTACATAAAAAGCTTTAACAAAAAGGAGCAAGCAGGATAGACCATGTGGAAGAAAAATAGGCTAAGTCCAAATGCACCTAACCTGAAACATCTCGGTCTGACCCGAGTATAAATACACGGGTCAGTCTAGCTAAATAAACCAGTTAGATAAATTGAACAATAATAAACCTGCAAGGTCATAAAGCATAACATATATCTCTAAAAGAGATACAACAATCATCTAACAAAAGATGAATCATAACAAGACAAGCCTCATATCATCGGCAACACAAATAAACAAAGGATATGAATATCCCAAAACAAGCCAAAAAGGCAATAACAAATACCAATGAAGGTAACACAAGTTCCACAAGGTAATCGCTATATTGTGTGGCGTGAAAAGACCAACACCAAATGG
Organism: Allium cepa; assembly: GCA_030765085.1. Lineage (NCBI taxonomy): Eukaryota > Viridiplantae > Streptophyta > Magnoliopsida > Asparagales > Amaryllidaceae > Allium > Allium cepa. Next base: position 389,907,408 of record CM060932.1, on the reverse strand, counting down.
CGATACCTAGGGAATATACATATCAATGAAACATCAGAAAATTGCATGTGCTTAGTACTGTATAAACAAGGATCCATGAGCCCGAAGACTCCAAACCCAATATCACTCGAGCAGTGACGAATGACCAACTCCAAAAGCGATACAATAGGGCAGCAAACCCGAAGGCACAAACCCGAAGGTACAAACCCGAAGGCAACATACCCAAAGGCAACAAACCTGAAGGAGACAGTCCGAAGACACTATCCCAAAGGCAACAAACCGTAGTGGTGAAGGTCCGGAGGCCCAGTACCGGACACCACTAATTGGCAGAATGTGTCACAACTCTCGAAAAGGAACCCGAAAAGTATTAACGTGAGTCCCATAACCACCCATTCGCACTAAATGGTTTACTATCCGATAGTCAATTTCACACTCAAAGCAGTACAAAGTTTACCTCATCTCATCGGTAAACCAGACCAAAGGTCAAAACAATCAATCGAATAGGTTGGGGATTAATCGGAAAGAAAAATGCATGGATTCATAGTCTGTGTTTTACATAGCCATTTAATGTCCCTTCCACTTCGCTCGAAGTGTCAATTTGTGTGTGCGTTTTAAATAGAAATTATAAATTAGAGAACGAGCTTTAACAACATTTGAAGAGATCATTTTATAAAAACCCGTGTATGAAATCAAAAAGGAATCATCAAAGTCAAATATTCATAAATAGCTAATTGGAGTCAACACGCGTCGATTAAATTTGGAAAACCAAGCAAAATACGCAAATTGGAAAAAGACATCAGATTCAAACATCTGAAATTGGTGGTTCAGACGTCTGAATCTGGAAAATTAGAAGTTTTCCAGAACGTAATTCAGACGTCTGAACCAAATGTTTCAGACGTCTGAAATAGGCGTTTTTAGCCTATTTCCTTTTGAAATTGAGCCAATTCAGACGTCTGGAATTTTGATTCAGACGTCTGAATACTGGGGAATAAAACTTCCCAGTATGATATTCAGACGTCTGAAAATAAGGTTCAGACGACTGAATCCTATTGTTCAGGAATTTCTTGAACCTAGGCCAAAGATGGCCAAAACAAATCGAAAGCGATCGGATGAGCGATGATTACGGGCTTACGTTAAACGACTATCCAACCTTAACGACTCACCCAAACACTCCGAACAACAAAAATATCAAACATAAAAGGATTTCATAGATTTGGCTTCAAAAATCATAAATTGGCATATACGCCGTATCAAACCAAATCGAAAGAAAATGAACATGCAAATATGTTGGGAATTCATTCCTAAAAATCAAACATAGTTGAATACATAGAATGTGAGATAAAAATCTCACTTTTTAACTCAAAAACAAGGATGAGAAGCCCAATTGCAAAGAAAAGACCAACCACTCTCCACTTCAACTCTACAAGCTTCAATCTAAGATCAAAACAAGTATTTCCTAAGTTAGGTTTAGGAAACTTTATGAAATTGAAGAGGAAAAGAGTTGGAGAAGATGAAGAGAAGGCTTACCAATAGCTTCTCTTTGATTTTAGAGCAAGAATTTGAGTTTGCAAAGAAGAAACTATGGCTTGGAATTTCTATTTCCCATTCTCTTCCCTCATTTTCAGTTGAGCTAGAGTTAAATAATTGAAAATGAGTGAATGGAGAAGAGAGGGGACTGAGTTAGGGTATTAAGCTAAGCTAATGGGCTGAACCCAAACCCAAACCCAATAGAAAAAGTAACAAAATTCGACTTATTCCAAACACATCAAAGATTATACTTAAAAAGATCGCAAATTCCATTTTAGACTCAATGGAGGTGGTTTCGAGTCCTAATTCGGCCATTTGCAAAAAGTAACATTTCGGAGCTAAATCCGACTAACGACGCTATACTTAAATAAAATATTTAAATATATAATCATTAAATATGCGGGTTGTTAGAGCCGTTTTGCATGGTTTGAGTCAGCATGTGTGTCTGCTTAAGCGTACAAAAAGGCGGGATGTTACAGTCTGGTATCAGAGCTTTGGTTTAGTGGTAAACCTTAGCTTTGTGGGGTCTGACTCTTTATTAATAGGGTAGTAATACCCTAGGATGAGTCACTTAGAGTGTGTGTGTGTGTGTGTGTATAAGAGCGTATTTGTTATTGTTATAAAAATCTTTTGATATTGTGTTAATTTGTTCCGTTTTGTATTTATAAATTCTAATTGGTGCATAGGAGGCTATGGCATCAATAGGGATTTTTAAACACTTAATAGGGCAGACCGACACATTTGTTTGAATATAGGTGAATGAAATAATTTTGCCTATTATATTTTCTATGTATAAAATAAATTTTTATAAAGGTTATATTTGGTTGTAATATATTGGTTGTTATGTAGTGTAATTTATAAATATAAGTTTAAGGTAGGATTTGAAAATAAAATAAATGAAAATTGGAAATTTAGAACCTAAGTCTCGGGGTTTTCGAAAATTTCTTTCAAATGATTTTGGAATATTATAATAATATTGGTTAGAAGTATTTTATGATATAAATATTTCAATATGATTTGAAAAAAATTACTTTAAAGAAACTTTGGAAGAAATAAGTTATGTACTCCCCTTTCTATCGCTGGAAAATAATTTCGGTGATGAGTGCACGCATCATCGACATTCATTTTCGAGTTTCTAAGTGGGAAGGCCACTGTACTCGTTTTAATACAGATTTTTTTAATAAACAAATATAAATTTCAAATTGTTTTAAATATAATCGGATATATAAATTGTAAGTATATACATTTATCTATTATTTTTAAAATGACTTGAAATTTAACCCGGTATTTAGTTCTAAAGTTCTGTTAATTAATATTTTCAATTATTGTAGTGAAATGGAATGTAACTAATTAATAATTGGAACCTCTAATTAAAATAAGAGATTAAATGCTAGGGTATAAATGAAATAACAAGAAAGTTGAAATTTATAATCTATAAAAAAAGAAAGCAAAGGATATGATTATTGAACATTAGATTAACTAAAAGAAATAAGATAAACTTGTGTAATTTTCAATTGCATTCTTAAAAAGCATATATATAACTTACCAAAAGAATTAAAAGTTGTAGTGTTAATAAGAAAATATAATGGAAATTGTACAAGTAAACTTATGAATGAAAGTATTCAACGAAATTCTTTAATAAATAAGAATTTGATGTTATAGTTGTTATAAACTTAAGTTATAATTTAAATGTTACTAGTTAAATGTAATAGAAAGTGAGCATTATAAATAAATGATTCTAAACTTAAGTTAACGTTTGAAGCAAATTATAATTAAAGTAATTAATAAAACATTATACTAAATTAAGTAGGTTTTGTAAGAAAGTAATTATAAACTTAAGTTAATGAATTGATATGCTAAGTAATTGAATTGAACATGAATACTATAAACAAATGAATGTAAACAAATGAAATTAAGTAATAAATGAATGAATGAATGGGTATAAAATTTTGTAAGAGATAAATGTAAGTTAAAGAAATAATACTTGTATGAATGAAAAGAAAAATATATTAAAAAACTGTAAATGTTGTGAAAGATATTTTATAAGAATAATAAAAGTACAGTGTAAATTTATTTGTTAATAAATTCAATATTTTTGAATAAGATATATTGATTCGTTCTTTTCCTCCTTTTTCCTTTTCGGGGACGAAAAGTTTTGAGTGGGGGAGAGTGTAACGACCCGTAATTTCGATGTTTAAATTTGTTCATATAATAAGATTTTGGCAACTAAATCCGTAAGAAAAAATTATGAATTAATAACGAAGATGAAAGGTGATAATGTTAATGCAAGTTAATAAATAACTAATTTAGTGCAATCCCAATTAATTGAAACAATTTTAAGGTTACAATTCATTGTAAATAGTATATTAGGAAATAAATTCAAACTTATATTAATTTATGAAATAATACGATCAATGATAGGTAAGTAATTAAAATATTTGTTGGTTGATAATAAATTATGAATGTGATTGTCGATGTTGATTGAATGAAATTGACAATTGCTAATGTTATTTCAATCAATTGTAATGGTAAAGCTAATTAGGAATGTAATTGTAGAGCTTAAATTGGAAATAATTGTATAGTTTAATAAGGAAGAAAATAAATGACCATATGAATGTAAATTCCAATTGATTGGAATAATAAATGTCAAAAAAAGAATAATATATGTTTCTTCACTAAATAAAAAAATCATATGTTTATTTATTTGAAATGTTGGTAGCTGAAAAATTTATTACAGAAATAAGAAATTAATAACATTTGGTTTGTATACAATATTTCTGTAAATACGTTAAATTACTTGTAACAACCCGTAAAATTCGATGATTAAAATGAGTTAAATTAGTAAGATTTTTAATTAAATTTAGAAGAAATAAAATTCTTATAATTTATATTGTAATGAATGATAGAAATTAGATGTAAAAACTGAAATTAAAATTAACAATTTAAAATTTATATTGCAATTAATTGGAAATAATGTAAATTGAATAGAAACGTAAGTTTATTTATAGGGCAGTAATTGATGAATAAAAAGTTGAAACCAAGTAAATAAATTTATGGAGAACATTTAATAGTAATTAATGTATATATTAGGCAATTGACAATTTATGGATTTGTTAAGATTACAAAGTTATTATTGAGTGTAAATAGGAATATTTGGTAATTAATTAAAATAATAAAAGTAAATGTAAATGTTATAACTTGGTTATAAAATTTATATACGGAAGTGGATGTAAATATGAATTAATTAATGTGCGCATTAATTTATAATGGGATAAAACGTAAATTAATGTAATAAGGATGATGTAGGTTGATAAGTATTCATAATGTTTGTGTTGATGATAAACGTTACTTTAATGATTGTAATATAAAATAACGGAAGTAAATGGAAATTAATAGAAACGTAAACTTATTTTAAGGTAGTAATTGGATGTAGATTTATGGAATGGAGTAAATGCAAATCAATGGAATTAATGAAGACGTACACGTAGCTTCAAATTTAATATATGAAAAGAAAATGTAAGCATTGGGTTAAATTAAGGAAATTAGATATTAATAAATAGTCATTTAATAAAACCAATGTTCTGGAATAATTATAATAGTTGTTTGAAATACGTATAAACTTTGATTTGGTAATCGATGGGATTTAAAATGAAATTTGGTATTACATTGATGAGTTTAAATGTTATTTTATTTTGTAAAGTAATAAATGGTGTAATAAAAGAATGAAATCAAGATAAATAAATTTAATTGATATTTTAATTATAAATAATTGGTGAAATAATAGGACGGATGGTAATTGTTTGTGGAGAATAACCATACAAGTATTATAAAGAGTATATTGGCGATAAACGGTTATTTCGAAGTAAGGTAATTAAATATTACTTTAATGGATATAAATGTGGTAACGGATAGAGTGAATGAATGTAGCGACCCACCTTTTTATCACCAGAATGACGCACCATTACTTAAGAAAGAAAGGGATAGAAGAAGAAAAGAAAGAGAAGAAAGAACAACAACACATAAGAATCTCACAGCGGAAAAAATGAAATATAATATATAACATATATATAGCATCATATACATCAGAGTACACAACTATAAATCTCAATTTAGACAGTTATAACATTTCTGTCTAATGTACAATACAAGAACATCCATACAGAATAACATCACAACGGAAACACTATATATATATATATATCTACACACTGAAGCCTCCTGCTCCAAAGCTCCTCCAGAATTTGTCAAGAATAACCTGAATCACTTGATTACTCATACATAATATGAGTACCCAAGAGTTTAATAAAACAGAAAATAAACACTTGGGTCAGACAGGGGTCTGGTGTGAGTAAACAGTTTAAAATTGCTTAACTTTAGAAAATCCTTTGAAAAGAAAGGTATCACGTAAGACATCCCACACATAAACATGGAAAAGTATTTACCTTACGCTAACCAAAACATTTGATAGGAAATCCAGTGATATTATAATAGTGTCTAGGGTTTTCAAGTAAATAAGAAATAGCCAAAATTGTTACATCTATTAAATTCCAGCTACTAGCCACAAAAGTGGGTAATACAAACAAAACCGTAGGGGCACGTAGGAAGAATGGGTTTCCAACAATGGCAGGGCTACTAGGGTACCGTCCGTTACAGTACGTGGCCTAGATCATCGTACTGGGGAGCCACCCTAACTCCCCTGCAACACACCCGGTGAAACGACCCGACTTTCTCATCACAGAAAATCGCATCATTTTTAAGAAAGAAATGGATAGAAAAGAGAAAAGACAGAGAAGAAGAAAGGAACAACATCAGAATCTAAACAGCAGAACAAATAAATTATATTAATCACATAAAAGATTACATAGTATCATATATATCAGAGACACACAAAACAACACATACTAGACAATTATAAACACCTGTCTAGTTATACAACTCAATACAACTCAAAGACAACAACTCAAAGAACAACAACGGAATACTATATAGCTATACGCAGAAGCCTCCTGCTCCATTGCTCCTCCAGAATTCGTCAAGCCAACTTGAATTCCCTTGGCTACTCGTAAAAAATTTGAGTACCCAAGAGTTTAAGAAAAACAGAATAAACTCCGGGTCAGACATGGGTCTGGTGTGAGTAAACGGTTAAAGTTGCTTAACTTTAAAAACCTTTTTGAAAGAAAGGGTATCACGTAAGACTTCCCACACATAAACATGGAAAAGTTTTTACCTTACGCTAACCAAAACATTTGCTAGGAAATTCAGTGATATAATAATAGTGTCTAGGGTTTTCAAGTAAAATACAGAAATAACTGGAATGCTTACATCTCACGTTCCAACATAGTTGGGCACAACTAATACGTACGACACTTATTGGATTTTGGATTCCATACAATGGCAGGGTTACTGGGGTACCTCCCGTCATAGTACGTGGCCTAGATCACCGTACCGACGAGTACGCCCGCTCCTCTGCAACACAAAGCCGGAACCATTCCTTACTGAACAGTTCCGAATAAGACAACCCCGGTGGATGTAGCTATTCAACCGCCCACACAGCCGAAATAAAGGAACCTCTAGACAGGGGTAAATCTTAATCTCAAGTGGGGGCTACCCACGAAGCCTTGCTGCACTTCCCCTGTTTTAGCCATTCCCAGCTGATGAGGCTTGAGGCTACGATTACCTTTAGTGAACACATCACTTAGAATGCTCATCGTCCACCTGACGATGTTCTGAAAGCATTCAATCCATACATGTTCGTTCCAGGTTCGAACGAAACCGAAGGCATTATCTCGTTACACTCATTTTGGAACCACCCTCAGAGTTAACGACAATAACCCTTGCACTCTGAACCTTAATCTTCACTTGAGATTCACGACCTATCGTCAATTCGGATCGATGTGGTTTTCGGATATCCAAATATGGAAACCCGATCCCGGTCTCATTGAATTCCATAATGTATCTTTTAGGTCCAAGTTGTTTTAAGGTTAAACAATTGAATTCAACTATCTATATACACGCAGAATAGATAATTCACAAGTCACAATTGATAATCACATTATCAAATAAACATATGATCCACAACAAAACAGGTAATCCATATCATTATCACAATAGATAATATATATTATCATCACATTGCAACCAAGTATTCATACCGCACAACATCACTTATCTCATTTCTCAGATTACATCCATTCAAGACAATCAATGTCACCCATTCATACATAAGCAATGATTTACTTAATCACAACATAATTGATTTAAAGTGAATTAAATTAACTATTTCTATCTTTATTAATTTAAGGGGAATTACATTAATTACTTCATCTCTTAAATTAATTTAAAATTAATTAATTAATTACCTTCATCACAATAAATCTTGCTTACTTACCCATTAACTAAACCAATTAATTAATCACCATCCTAATTAATCAACCTTAATTAATTAACTCTTAATCAAGTAATTAATCCTTAATTATTCTCATTAATCATATTAATTAATGAATCTTAATTAATTACTTCCATTAATTAATTAACTATAATTAATCACATTATTTCTTAACTAATTACATAAATTAATCAAGCTTAAATTAATTGCTTTCAATTAATCAACTTTAATAAATAAAAACAGTAATTAATTATTCTTAATTACTCTTAATTACTTTTAATTACTTTATAAATTCTTTGATTTATTACACCAAGTAATAAACCCTTAATTACTTTACGAAGTAATTTATCTATTTAAAAATTACTTCCCAATAAGTAATTTAACTTATCTCAATTACCTCCTGTAATTTATCAATTACTTACCTTAAGTAATTACTCTTGTCAAAACTTATTAAGTAAACATACTTAATCATTTATCAAGTGACTATATTTAACAAATTAATTATCTTACTTGATCACACTCATCTCATAAATCATAATCGAGTAATTCATTTCTTAATTACTCTTTAACCAAATTAATCTTCAATTTACAGATTAATTATCTCAACTATTAATTAATAAATCTCAATTATTAATCAATCCTTTAATACAAAGTAATTAATCACTAATTACTTTTATAATTAATTAATTAACCTTAATTAACCAATTAATTATCACTTAATCATTAATTAATAAACTTAATTATTAATTAACAACCTTAATTACAAATTAATTAAAATTAATCAATCCTTAATTATAATTAATTAACCTTTAATAATAGTTAATTAATTCTTAATTAACTTGTATTATAGATTAATAATTATTTTAATTATTAATTAAGAAAACCAAATTAAAACTTAATTACTCAATAAAACCTTTATTAAGTATTAATTAAATACCATTTTAATTAACCCTTAATTACTTAATTAATAAGTAATTATAACTTAATTAATCATTAGTCATTAATTTAATCATCATAATTATTAGTTAATTAAATTAATAATCATACTTAATTAATTACTTAATTAACCCTTTTAAATAATTAATTAAACTTAAAATTCTTAATCAACTTAATTAATTACAAATCATTAACACTTAATTATTCTTCAAGTTAAAACATTATCTCTAAATAACCTTGAAATAACTTTACTTAACTTAATTCATTAATTAGTTTAAAATATAAAGAAATCATTAATTTACTATCTTAAATTATTAATCAACAATCATTAGTTCCAAGTTCAAAAATTACTTAAACCTTTAATTGTTAATTATAAATCATTTTTCATTAACCAATAAAAACATTCCCTTATAAATTTCCTTTTTATATTTCCAAAATAAGTTGGAAAATAACATTAAGGTTTTTATCATAAAACAACTTAAACATTTCATCCAAATTCATTTGTATAAGCAAATCAATTTAAAGAAATGAATTACAAGAATTTAACTCAGCTTAAATTATTTAAAGTTTAAAACTTTATTTATTTTAAATTAAAAACTGGTTAAACATTCCATTTGGGTTCAACCCATGTTTACATGAATCCAAGAACAAGGTACATCTTCTTTTTTTTTTAAAAACAAGTTTAACTTAAATTTAAGAAACTGTTTTAATTAAAAATTTAAAACTGTTAAACACAACAGTTTAACCCTGCATACAAATGACCCCAGAACTACTCGAGCCACAACAAAAAATACACGAGTTTCCCCTCGAGTCATCTACCTTATTTCCCGTGCTAATACCCATCAACACAACAACCACAACCCACTGACACCATCAACTCGTGCACTTGCACCAGTGCCAGAACCACCTCCGGTCAACGACGAACTCATTGCCAAGTCCCTCTTCCATCCTTCAAGCTCCTATGATCAACAGAACCCCATTCCTTGCCTCGATTCAAAATCAAGCTCTTCAGGGTGAAACTGTAACCAAAACATCATCAGGAAATTTCCCTGAACCCACGCCACCGATCAAAGATAAACCCTACAACTCCGGCCATGGGTTGCTGACCCACCGCGCCTCCTTCACCTAGAATTTCTTCAAGCTCGAATCACTATAAGAAGAACAATGGTTCAATTTACAGCAAGAACCAAAACTAGGTTTAAAAACAAATCTCGAGCAAAATCAAATTCCATAATGGATTACAAACTCTTCCACAAATTTTGCCGCACTCCCCAATGCTACCCCTAACTCCATCATGAATCCCGAGTAACCCAGATGCACAAATCATTAGAATTTTGCAAAAACCCAATTTCCAGTTGAACCCCAAATACTTACTTAATACAATTTTAAAAATTGTGATTTTCTTTCCAAAATTCATAATTCCTAGTGATACTTTAGTTTATATAATTATTTTAACCAAATTAAATACTTGGTTTCAAACATTGATGTAAATTTGTTACATCATTATTTGTTTCCAGATAACTTCAAATACCAGAACTTGGTTTTATTCCTGGTTCTAAGTTTATAATTAAACTAACTTATTTTGCTTGAATCAAAACCCTAACTGTTGTTTAAATAGAAAAAAAACTTGTAGTTCTAACTATTCCCTAAATTTTGCAGTAAGGAAAAAAAATAAACAGATAAGATCAAGCATGCACAAATTCAAAGCCATACATCACATTTCATGTTTATATACACAGATAACAGAGGCAACTTATAAAAATAAAGATCATCACAAACTTATATGCAACATAAAATATACTACTTAATTTTTTGTAAATTGTTTACTCACCTTTTTTAAGGGGATACAGAGGTTTGATATTGAACTGGAATGCGTAAAAAAATTTAAAGCTGAAGCCTCTAAAAGAAACATAAATGCTTTATCCTTTTGCTTCAGATTGCCTCTTTAAAAAAAAACTTGCATGCATTTTGGCAACTTGCAAAATAAACTTGAACTTGAAGCTTTTAAAACTGGAGTTCTTGCATGCATTTGAAAATTGATGCAGACATGGGATTTTGCAGAACTAGATTGAAATTTGCATCAAACTTTTGAAAACATATTGCAGACTTTGATCACAGAAATGGTTTGAGAAGATTTCAGGTTGTATTTGATCTATATCTTGTTACAGGTTTGCTTTGAAAGTTTGTTGACAGTCTTTGATAAAGGAAGTTATTTTGGTTTGAGAATATTGGAAATAGAGGTGAGTTTTTGAATTTGAGTTGTTTCTGGTTTACAGGTTTTTCTCTCTCTTAGATTTGAAGATGTATGCGGTGTATAAGTTTGAACTGAGAAAGGGTTTAGGCTTGAGAAAGTTTTCAGATTTTGAAATGAGATTAGAAAAAGAAAATGAAGAGGAAGAAAGTGGTTTATATAAGTAAATTTCAGACTTTATTAAAATTAAAAGAAAATTGAAATAAAGGTGACACTTGTCTTAAATTTTCATAAATGTGTTAACACTTGTTGACAAAATTATTTCTAACTTAACACTTGTCAAATTGTATTTATTTTAATTCTAAAAGAAACTTAAAAGCTTTTTAAATTAATTTCCTAATTTATGTAATATGTTTTTCTTAATTTAAAAAATACTTTTCTAATTAAATTCCTAATTAACAAATATATTTATACATTTATAAATGTTTGCTAAATTTATATAAAATACAATCTTTAAAAGAAATGCAACCAAATATAATTTAAATAAAATTATATACAATATTGCAAACTCATTTTAAAAATGCTATTTCAAAAAGCCTTGTATTTATTCTTATTAAATAAATACAATTCCAAATTTCTATAGATAAATTTCTATAATAAGAATAATACAAAACGAATCTTATTTTTAATTAAAACATTATCTATGTAATTTAAATTCAAACTATATTATCATTCTATTTTAAGATGTATGTATATTCCTTGAATTCAAATTTATATTCAATGTCAAAGTTAATTTAAAAATCCAAATCTAAAATCAATTTAAATAAATATAAATATCTATTTTTAAATAAGTTCATTATTAATTATAAATAATTTATCCTATTTTAAAATCAATTTTAAATACACAGATATAAATATATTTTAAACACACTTATCAATTTTGAAAACAATTAGCCAAATTAGAATTTATTTATACAATAAAATAATTAATCTTATTATAAAACCAATTTATAACCATAATTAAAATATTATATTATTATCACTTGGTTATTTATTTTTGAAAATAACAATTTTATCACTTTCAAATAATTTAGATTAAGAGATTATCACTTTTTAAATTCCTGGAAATTCCGGGATATTACATTCCTCCCCCTTAAAAGAATTTCGTCCTCGAAATTTAAAACAAAGATAATCCAAAGTTTTATTTTATTTCAACCAATTCAAACATTCATATCAGCCATACACTATCAATTAAACAAACAATTTCATCCAAATAACCAATTCAATCAAATAATTAACACTAGCCATCCAGACACAGATCCGGATAAACTTCCTAAAATTATCTCGAGTTTCCCAAGTACAAACACAGGGACACTCGCTCTACTAAATCCAACTAGCAATACTGCTAAGTTACTGAGCTCCTACTCATCTGGATCTATAATCTGCACAAGATACCAGATCACAGACAAGACTGATCAACCACTAAATCCTTCACAGAACTTCTAGTCTCTAAACCAGTGATGGACCAAACACATACTCTCTCAGAGACACGTGAAATATTTTGAATTCCAGTCTTCCAAACTGGCAATTCAACTCTTCAAACCAAAGCACTGATCTCTACAAGAACTCAAAAGAATCCAATATACCTCGGAGCTCACCTCTAAATCTCATTGCTCCCTTTACCAGAGAAAATCTCAACAATATCGAAGCCTCCAACTTCGAATTCCAAATTCTTCCATTACTTAACCTCAAAACTTTCCGGATGATCCGGGCTGCCTACAAGTCCTTCCTGATCAGCTCAACCTTCGCTGATGCTTCTACACAAACTGGATCAACTCATAAACTGATCCTTACAAGATCAATCCAAAATCAAAACCAAACTTTACTATCAACAGTAGAAAACAACTTCTCCTATCCGGAAAAGACAGAACAGAATCACTCGCCAACTTGCCTCGGATCCTGAAAAATAAATTCAGTAGAAATTCTCTAATTCAAAACACTGCAAGTTCCAGTTGCTTCTACTCAAGAACAACAGCCACCTTGCTTCCGCTGCACAACTCTGATATGGAGCAGATGAAAATGCCGTTGAATGGACACAGGCACCGACTAAACATCACATCTCGGAATAAGGTTCAACAGAAGTTCCAAGAAATACAGAGCTGCTTCACCAAACAATCAACCTAGAAAACAACCTTCTACCCTGCTGAATCACCGGTATCACTACTGCATCAAGTCGATTCTGAACTCAATCTCCAATGTGGGCAAATCTTTAACTTTCCTGAAGATATATATCCAGAAAATCTTCAGCAACTCCATAACTTCTACATCTTCTAGAAATGCCACAAATCCAAGCAAAAGACTATCTAACATAATCACCAAACCATCGCAAGTCACTTTTGCGATCAGCCAATCCAATATCCCAGATACTATTCTCTCTCCACTAATCAGAACAGTTTATCCTCGACTAACTAATCCATCGAATAAACAGATCCTCCTTGCTGAATTCCACCTCCAGGAAATGCTAAGCCAAAAAGATCTTCTAGCTGAAACACAGAACACTCCCGAGCTGCACCGCTAACACAGATGCCAAAGACTTCTTATCCAAAATTCTTTGAGAAACTCGGACCTCCAACTAAACACATACATCCTGATGAACTCAGCTATAACATCGAAGCAGACACACTTCCTTAGACTTGCTCCGAAAGAAAACATCTTCGGAGACATCCATAGTCACTGCATCTCATCACGCAGCTACTATTTTCTGAGGTTGCTATGATACCATCACTTACTTCTGCCTAACCGATAGATCCAAATCCTCAAAAATCCGCTCACATGAGCGCAATCAAAGTTACACTTCAAAGAAGAACTCCGAACCTTAGTAGGTTTCCTCCAGAGATCGATGAAATCCTTACACCAAACTGCAAAGATTACTCGAGACGGTATTAGGTCTACAGTCTCGACAAATACACTTCCAATCTCAAACATTCAAACTCCAACCATTGGTAGTTGTGTTACACACACCACTACCTCATCTACTTTTATAACTTATAATGGAAAACACGAACAGGTAACCCAATGGATAGGTAAATATATATATATATATATATATATATAGTTATATATAAAAATTACAAGTACGCTCTCTCAAGAAAGACACCACTAAAGAGCTTAGGTATTCACTCAACCTAATGTTTTGATACCAACTGAAATGACCCGACTTTCTCATCACATAAAATCGCATCATTTTTAAGAAAGAAAGGGATAGAAAAGAGAAAAGACAGAGAAGAAGAAAGGAACAACATCAGAATCTAAACAGCGGAACGAATAAATTATATTAATCGCATAATAGATCACATAGTATCATATATATCAAAGACACACAGCTAAAACAACACATACTAGACAGTTATAAATACCTGTCTAGTTATACAACTCAATACAACTCAAAGACAACAACTCAGAGAACACACAGCTGAATACTATATAGCTATACGCAGAAGCCCCCTGCTCCATTGCTCCTCCAGAATTCGTCAAGCCAACCTGAATTCCCTTGGCTACTCGTAAAAATTTGAGTACCCATGAGTTTAAGAAAAACATAATAAACTCTGGGTCAGACATGGGTTCGGTGTGAGTAAACGGTTAAAGTTGCTTAATTTTAAAAACCTTTTTGAAAGAAAGGGTATCACGTAAGACTTCCCACACATAAACATGGAAAAGCTTTTACCTTACGCTAACCAAAACATTTGCTAGGAAATTCAGTGATATTATAATAGTGTCTAGGGTTTTCAAGTAAAATACAGAAATAGTTGGAATGCATACATCTCACGTTCCAACATAGTTGGGCACAACTAATACGTACGACACTTATTGGATTTTGGATTCCATACAATGGTAGGGCTACTGGGGTACCGCCCGTCACAGTACGTGGCCTAAATCACCGTACCGAGGAGTACGCCCGCTCCCCTGCAACACAAAGCCAAAACCATTCCTTACTGAACAGTTCCGAATAAAACAACCCCGATGGATGTAGCTATTCAACCGCGCACACAGCCGAAATAAAGGAACCTCTAGACAGGGGTAAATCTTACTCTCAAGTGGGGCTACCCACGAAGCCTTGCTGCACCTCCCCTGTTTTAGCCATTCCCGGTTGATGAGGCTTGAAGCTACGATTACCTTTAGTGAACACATCACTTAGAATGCTCATCGTCCACGTGACGATGTTCTGAAAGCATTCAATCCATAAAAGTTCGTTTCGGGTTCGAACGAAACAGAAGGCATTATCTCGTTACGCTCATTTTGGAATCACCCTCAGAGTTAACGACAATAACCCTTGCACTCTGAACCTTAATCTTCACTTGAGATTCACGACCTATCGTCAATTTGGATCGATGTGGTTTACGGATATCCAAATATGGAAACCCGATCCCGGTCTCATCGAAATCCAAAACGTATCTTTCAGGTCCAAGTTGTTTTAAGGTTAAACAATTCAATTCAACTATCTATATACACACAAAATAGATAATTCACAAGTCACAATTGATAATCACATTATCAAATAAACAGATGATCCAAAACAAAATAGGTAATCCATATGATTATCACTATAGATAATCTATATTATCATCACATTGCAACCAAGCATTCATACTACATAATATTACTTATCTCATTTCTGAAATTACATCCATTCAAGACAATCAATGTCACTCATTCATACATAAGCAATGATTTACTTAATCACAACATAATTGATTTAAAATGAATTAAATTAACTATCTCTATCTTTAACTAATTTAAAGGGAATTAAATTAATTACTTCATCTCTTAAATTAATTTGAAATTAATTAAATTAATTACCTTCATCACAATAAATCTTGCTTACTTATCCATTAATTAAACCAATTAATTAATCAACATCCTAATTAATTAACCTTGATTAATTAACTCTTAATCAAGTAATTAATCCTTAATTATTCTCATTAATCATATTAATTAATGAACCTTGATTAATTACTTCCATTAATTAATTAACTATAATTAATCACATTTTTTCATAATTAATTACATAAATTAATCAAGCTTAAATTAATTGCTTTCAATTAATCAACTTTAATAAATAAAAATAGTAATTAATTATTCTTAATTACTCTTAATTACTTTTAATTACTTTATAAATTCTTTGATTTATTACACCAGTAATAAACCCTTAATTACTTTACCAAGTAATTTATTCATTTAAAAATTACTTCCCTATAAGTAATTTCACTTATCTCAATTACCTCCTGTAATTTATCAATTACTTACCTTAAGTAATTACTCTTGTCAAAACTTATTAAGTAAACATACTTAATCATTTATCAAGTGACTATACTTAAAAAATTAATTATCTTACTTGATCATACTCATTCGAGTAATTCATTTCTTAATTACTCTTTAACCAAATTAATCTTCAATTTACAAATTAATTATCTCAACTATTAATTAATAAATCTGAACTATTAATCAATCCTTTAATACAAAGTAATTAATCACTAATTACTTTTATAATTAATTAATTAACCTTAATTAACCAATTAATTATCTCTTAATCATTAATTAATAAACTTAATTATTAATTAACAACCTTAATTACAAATTAATTAAAATTAATCAATCCTTAATTATAATTAATTAACCTTTAATAATAGTTAATTAATTCTTAATTAACTTGTATTATAGATTAATAATTCTTTTAATTATTAATTAAGAAAACCAAATTAAAATTAATTACTCAATAAAACCTTTATTAAGTATTAATTAATAACCATTTTAATTAACCCTTAATTACTTAGTTAATAAGTAATTATAATTTAATTAATCATTAGTCATTAATTAAATCATCATAATATTAGTTAATTAAATTAATAAATATACTTAATTAATTACTTAATTAACCCTTTTAAATAATTAATTAAATTAATTAATTAAACTTAAAATTCTTAATCTACTTAATTAATTACAAATCATTAACACTTAATTATTCTTCAAGATAAAACATTATCTCTAAATAACCTTGAAATAACTTTACTTAACTTAATTCATTAATTAGTTTAAAATATAAAGAAATCATTAATTTACTATCTTTAATTATTAATTAACAATCATTAGTTTCAAGTTCAAAAATTACTTAAACCTTTAATTATTAATTATAAATCATTTTTCATTAACCAATAAAAACATTTCCTTATAAATTTCCTTTTTATATTTCCAAAATAAGTTGGAAAATAACATTAAGGTTTTTATCATAAAACAATTTAAACCTTTCATCCAAATTCATTTGTATTATTTATTTTAAATTAAAAACTGGTTAAACATTCCATTTGGGTTCAACCCATGTTTACACGAATCCAAGAACAAGGTACATCTTCTTTCTTTAAAAAAAAAACAAGTTTAACTTAAATTTAAGAAACTGTTTTAATTAAAATTTTAAAAACTGTTAAACACAACAGTTTAACCCTACATACAAATGACCCCAGAACTACTCGAGCCACAATAAAAAATACACGAGTTTCCCCCCGAGTCATCTACCTTATTTCCCGAGCTAATACCCAGCAAAACAACAACCACAACCCACTGACACCATCAACTCGTGCACTTGCACCAGTGCCGGAACCACCTCCGGTCAACGATGAACCCACCGCCAAGTCCCTCTTCCATCCTATAAGCTCCTATGATCGACAGAACCGCATTCCTTGCCTCGATTCAAAATCGAGCTCTTCAGGGTGAAACTGTAACCAACCATCATCAGGAAATTTCTCTGAACCCACGCCACCGATCAAAGATAAACCCTGCAACTCCGGCCATGGGTTGCTGACCCACCACGCCTCCTTCACCCAGAATTTCTTCAAGCTCGAATCACCATAAGAAGAACAGTGGTTCAATTTACAGCAAGAACCAAAACTAGGTTTAAAAACAAATCTCGAGCAAAATAAAATTCCACAATGGATTACAAACTCTTCCATAAATTTTGCCGCACTCCCCAATGCTACCCCTAACTCCATCATGAATCCCGAGTAACCTAGATGCACAAATCATTAGAATTTTGCAAAAACCCAATTTCCAGTTGAACCCCAAATACTTACTTAATACAATTTTAAAAATTGTGATTTTCTTTCCAAAATTCATAATTCCTAGTGATACTTTAGTTTGTATAATTATTTTAACCAAATTAAACACTTGGTTTCAAATATTGATGTAAATTTGTTACAGCATTATTTGTTTCCAGATAACTTCAAATACCAGAACTTGGTTTTATTCCTGGTTCTAAGTTTATAATTAAACTAACTTATTTTGCTTGAATCAAAACCCTAACTGTTGTTTAAACAGGAAAAAAAACTTGTAGTTCTAACTGTTCCCTAAATTTTGCAGTAAGGAAAAAAAAAATAAACAGATAATATCAAGCATGCACAGATTCAAAGCCATACACCACATTTCATGTTTATATACATTGATAACAGAGGCAACTTATAAAAATAAAGATCATCACAAACTTATATGCAACATAAAATATACTACTTAATTTTTTGTAAATTGTTTACTCACCTTTTTTAAGGGGATGCAGAGGTTTGATATTGAACTAGAACTTGCAAAAACATTTAAAGCCGAAGCCTCTAAAAGAAACAGAAATGCTTTATCCTTTTGCTTCAGAACTTGAAGCTTTTAAAACTGGAGTTCTTGCATGCATTTGAAAATTGATGCAGACATGGGATTTTGCAGAACTGGATTGAAATTTGCATCAAACTTTTGAAAACATATTGTAGACTTTGATCACAAAAATGGTTTGAGAAGATTTATGGTTGTATTTGATCTATATCTTGCTACAGGTTTGCTTTGAAAGTTTGTTGATAGTCTTTGATAAAAGAAGTTATTTTGGTTGAGAATATTGGAAACGGAGGTGAGTTTTTGAATTTGAGTTGTTTCTGGTTTACAGTTTTTTTCTTAGATTTGAAGATGTATGCGGTGTATAAGTTTGAACTGAGAAAGGGTTTAGGCTTGAGAAAGTTTTCAGATTTTGAACTGAGATTAGAAAAAGAAAATGAAGAGGAAGAAAGTGGTTTATATAAGTAAATTTCAGATTTTATTAAAATTAAAAGAAAATTGAAATAAAGGTGACACTTGTCTTAAATTTTCATAAGCGTGTTAACACTTGTTGACAAAATGATTTCTAACTTAACACTTGTCAAATTGTATTTATTTTAATTCTAAAAGAAACTTAAAACCTTTTTAAATTAATTTCCTAATTTATCTAATATGTTTTTTAATTTAAAAATACTTTTCTAATTAAATTCCAAATTAACAAATATATTTATACATTTATAAATGTTTGCTAAATTTATATAAAATACAATCTTTAAAAGAAATGCAACCAAATATAATTTAAATAAAATTATATACAATATTGCAAACTCATTTTAAAAATGCTATTTCAAAAAGCCTTGTATTTATTCTTATTAAATAAATACAATTCCAAATTTCTATAGATAAATTCCTATAAAAAGAATAATACAAAACAAATCTTATTTTTAATTAAAACATTATCTATGTAATTTAAATTCAAACTATATTATCATTCTATTTTAAGATGTATGTATATTCCTTGAATTCAAATTTATGTTCAATGTCAAAGTCAATTTAAAAATCCAAATCTAAAATCAATTTAAATAAATATAAATATCTATTTTTAAATAAGTTCATTATTAATTATAAATAATTTATCCTATTTAAAAATCAATTTTAAATACACAAATATAAATATATTTTAAACACACTTATCAATTTTGAAAACAATAAGCCAATTTAGAATTTATTTATACAATAAAATAATTAATCTTATTATAAAACCAATTTATAACCATAATTAAAATATTATATTATTATTACTTGGTTATCTATTTTTGAAAATAAATTTTTTATCACTTTCAAATAATTTAGATTAAGAGATTATCACTTTTTAAATTCCTGGAAATTCCGGGATATTACAGCCGGGACCATTCCTTACTGAATAGTCCCGAACAAGACAACCCCATAGTTGGCTACAGATCCAACTGCCCACATAGCCGAAATAAAAAGGGACATCTAGACAGGGGTAAATCTCGTCCTACTTGGGCATGACCCACTTAACCTTGCCGCACCTCTCCTGTTTTAGCCATTTCCGGTTGATGAGGCTTGAAGCTACGATTACCTTTGTAGGACACATCTATCTTAGAATGCTCATTGTCCACCTGACGATGTTCTGAAAGCATTCAATCCATACAAGTCCATTCTGGGTTCGAACGGAACCGAAGGCACTATCCCGTTACACTCATTTTGGAATCACCCTCAGAGTTAACGACAATAGCCCTTGCACTCTGAATTTTCATCTCGAAACTAAAAGTACTACCTTCGTTAAACTCATTCTGGAATCACCCTCGGAGTTATAACGATACATAGTTCTTACACTTCGAGTCTTCACTTTACTTCACTTGGATTTACGACCTAACGTTAATTTGGATCGATGTGGTTTTCGGATGTAAAACCCGATCCCAGTCTCACCGAATCCAAAACGCAATTTTAATGTCCAAGTTGTACTTAAGGGTTTAAACAGTAGATATTAAGAATATCACTTACATAAATGAATGATTCATAACACACAGATAGATAATCCACTATTATCAAATTCATCCACACATATCACAAAGCAGCATATATATCACATCTCGGATATATCACATTCATATAATTACATATCAATTAATGACATACAATATCATCCAATATCATTAACTCATCCAATGATATTTATCATCCAATCATTAATCATCCATAAACAAGTTTGGACCACTCTTAATTAATTTAATTAATTCTTAATTAAATTAATCCCTTACTTAATCACTTGGATTATCATAAATCCAACTTAAATATTCATTAATCAATTACAAATTAATTAACTAAACATCACTTAATTATCCACTTTAATTAATCCCCCTTGATTAATTATCTCTTAATTACTTTAAGTAATTATCTCTTAATTACAATTTTAATTAGTCATCTTGATTAATTACTTCTTAATTATACCATGAAATTATCTCTTAATTACCCTTTTAAATTAATCATCCTTGATTAATTATTATTATTTAATTACCCTAAGTAATTATCTCTTAGTTACCCTTTTTAATTAATCACACCTGATTAATCACTTTTTAATTAATCACCCTTGATTAATTACTTTTAATTAATCACATTTGATTAATTACTTTTTAATTACATTTGGTAATCAAAACTTAATTATAGATTAATTATCCTTCAATTACTAATTTACAATTAATTATTTAATTATAAATCACTTCCATTAACCAAATCCTTTTTAATTAATTATCTAACAAGTAATTAGTCACTTTATTAATTACTATAAATCCTTTCATTAAATTAATTAGTCTTCAATTAATTTAAACCTTTAATTAATTATATTAATTAATTCTTTTAATCAATTACTAAGTGATTAACCCTTAATCACTTCTACCCAATTACTTTCATAAAGTAATTAACCTCTAATTACTTTGTTAAATAATTACTCTTACTTAATTACATCCATTAATTAATCACTACATCCATTAATTAATCACTTAATTGCTTCACCAAGTAATTACACTAAATTAATCCATAAGTGATTATCTTTAATTAATCACTAATTTATTACTTAATTAATTATTTAACTAATCATTTAAATTTAATTAAATGATTCCTTAACTTCTTATATTTAAAAAGATCCTTAATTAAGAATTCATTTATCTTAATTGATTATTAATTACTTCTAAATCATCTACAATAGTTAAATTGCCCTTGTTAATTTCACATGTTAAAATCTTTGATAAATCAAAATCTCTTAATTACTTAAAGATAACTCCTTATTATAATTGATTTTACTAAATTCTTATCATTAAACTTTATTTAAAATAAAACACTTTAGAAATCAATTATAATTAAAACCATATAAACATCTACATTAACTTTTATATCTTTAAAAGTTTTCCAAAGTTATTAAATAAATTTTAATACAAACATCATTTCGAAAATCCACTTATTTACCCTTTCAAAACTTATATATTTAAATAATTAAAACACGTTTAAAATAATTATTCTTGAAAACAATTTAGTTTAATAAGTAAAAACTTGTTTTACCTTTGTTTTTAAAACTTGAATTATTTACAAAATCAAAATTTCTTTGTTTCAAACTTTTAAATCTTTATAAACATTCCAAAAATCAAATTTCTTTGTTAAAATTTTCTTTTAAACATTTGCTGTTAAATTTTAAAAGACTGAACATCAAAAAAACTGCACAACACAGCCAACTTCGAGCAAAACATCCAAATACTCAAATGAAAACCCGAATTTACCCACTCCTTTACCTTGCTTCGAGTAAAACTCGAATTTTCCTGAACATAAACCCGAGCACAACAGCTACCCTCCCAAACTCTTCTTCTCCTGATACACTTTTGCACGCATGCATCATGCACCATCACTCTGTCCACCATCGATCATCGCCGTGGCTTCGACAAGTCACTCTCGACCACGACAACCATTCGCGAAACCCAGAAATCATGTTTTGATCGAAAATCAAAAATCGACCCAAAGACCCAAATTGTCTGAACCACATATAATCAAAAAATTTGATCGCCGCCGACGATCCAACATTCGAGACACCATGCCATCCTCTCTGAAGCTACGTCATGACCTCCAACACCTCCAGAATGTCATGCGATCAACTCCGGTTGCTTCTGGACGCCACGAAACCTAATTGAACTTCGACGTCAAACTCAGGTTGTTAAACCCTACTCAATCGAATTTCGACCATCGCAATCATGAATAAATTCTCAATGCATTTTTTTGATGATCCTTGTCTTCTCCTTGACCTTCAAGCTCAACATCGTCATCAAGTTCGCCGTTGTTCGCCGTAAATTGGTCAATTTTCCCAAAATAGATAAACCGAGAATTCACTCCCATTACCAAACTAAAAATCATGATACATACCTCAAAAATCATGATTTCCTATTTGTAATACAATCATGATTTTGAGCCAATTATTCATTTTAAAAACCTATAATTATTTTTAGATGAAATGTTACATGATTTCAAACAGCTTTTATTTACAAATCATAAGCCAATTCGAATTCAACATTGAGCTATTGAATTTATTATGAAAATTGAACCTATTATTATCACACAAGGTATATGTTTAAACTACACAGGCATTCAAATAAAAGAAAATAAACATGCATCAATTTGAATCCAAGAATCCAGGCAAACATCATAATTTCATACACATAACAACATGAAATCCATCAATAAACTGTTTTTAAAATATGTTTACTCACCTAGA
Organism: Allium cepa; assembly: GCA_030765085.1. Classification (NCBI taxonomy): domain Eukaryota; kingdom Viridiplantae; phylum Streptophyta; class Magnoliopsida; order Asparagales; family Amaryllidaceae; genus Allium; species Allium cepa. The sequence continues at coordinate 389,883,996 of CM060932.1, read as the reverse complement.
TAAGCAGAGGACAGAGAGCTATTTTGTTTTGCAGGCTCTTGAATTCCTTTTGCATGTTAAATTTAATCTTGCTGCAGTTGATTTCTGAATTGTTTGTTGAATAATCTCCTTGCCTTTGATTTGAAAATCTTTCCTTGATGTTGAACTTGCTTTTTAACTTCTTGTTTCAGATTTTAGATTTCCAGGTTTAATTTTTCTGATCTTTGATTTCTGATTTTATTTCTTATTTCAGATTGAATTTCCAGATTTTCTTCTTCTTTTAATCTTTGATTTGTATTATGTTTTTGTTCAAAAGAAGAAAGAATTTTTAGTTGAAGATTAAAAGTAAATTTCTTCTTATTATTTTTTTTTAGATTTTAAATTATCCAAGAGAATTGACACTTGTCCCCCTTATGTTTTAATTATCTTACACCTAAGCCTATATGTTTACAAATGTCTCTAACATATATTAAAATGTTTACAAGTGTTTTAATGCTTTATTAATGATTTACAAGTGTTACTTTTCTTATTTATAATTTATTTAAGTTATGTATGTAATTATGTAATATTTACATGATTATAATGTGTACTTATCTTTTTATAATTTAAGCTTTAGATTTAGTAAATATACAAAAGTGAATTCATGTAAACATTTATTTGTAAATAACTTATGCTTTGATCAAATTAAATGAATCATATATTTATAAGCTTGAGGATTTTATTTTAACTTTATATATAAAATTCCTAAACCAAATTTATCTTATGTTAAAATTTTAAAATGAAAGAATGTTAAAAACAATGAACTTTTAAATCTAAAACTAAAATTTAAAATATGTATATCTATATTAAATAAGAAATTATCTTTATTATAAAAATTTAAATCTCAAATATCACTTTTAAAAGTATTAAGTCAAATTAAAATTTTCAAATTACAAATTATATATAATAAAGTTTGCGAACACTTAATTAAGTTTGGGACAATAATTTTTTTCCATTTCTAATATATATATATAAATATATATACACATTTCAAATGGAAAACATTTTTAATCATTAGTTTTGATAATTACTATATTAATTTTTGAAAAACAAATCCAAACCACAATATATGTATTCATATATATTACAATTTGAATACATAGTTTTTATTACATTAAAGACTTCCTATATATAATATATATATATACACACATTATAAATGGAAGATATTTTGATTAGCTTTTGAAAAATAAATCTTACCAATTTTAAATTGCTAGAATAAATATTTCCAAATTAATATATTATTAGTTTTCAAAAGAATTAAACTTGCCAATTTTATGTTGTTAGGAAAAATGCTAATAGATATTATCAAATTAAATATTATTTGCTTTTAAAAGAATTTTAACTTGTCAATTTATAATATAAAATTATCAAATCAATTTAATTATTAACAAAGATTATTAAATTGATATTGCTCAAAATTCCGGGTCGGCACAATGAAATTAGCATTATGAAAATAAATGTTAACATTGTTTTGTAAGCAATAAAAGCCTATTGATGTGGCTGAAGGTTAGCGGTAACGATTATTGTATGTTACCTATGTATGTAGCTTATAAATTTAAACTTCAAAATTAGTTACAATAATTATAATTTAATATTACATTAATGTCAATTAAGGTAATATTTGTAAGTAATGGAGGTTATCCATATTGGATAATTTGTTGAGTTATAAGGATCGGGAATAAAGCTTTATTAATTTATTGGAATTTAAATTAAATAAAAGGATTAATTTCAATTAAATGAATTAAATATTCAAAATGGGAATTTAGATGAAATGTGGGAATATTAATGTAATGAATTTTGAATCCGATGTTAATCTTATCCGTTTGATAATAATGAATCGAATAGTAAAATGAAAAGTAATTTTAATAGAATTTTTTGGAAATTAAATTTATAATTTTCGAATTTAATGAAATTGAGGTTAGTACCGAAATTTAAAATTTTATCAACTTTAATTTGACAGTTAAATTGGTTTAAATCATTGTAAATGATTGGGAAATTTAAAGTGATAAGAATTGGCAATTATCGAATTGAAATTGAAAATTTGATTAAATTGATTAAATTTTATTTATTTATAAATAGCCATTTCTTCCACTAACTCGGATTTCGATGAAACCAGTTTCATCGGATCCGTAAAAGTGAATTATTGTAGGATTTCTAGTTTCGTAGCGATCGGACTTGTAGTTTGATCGTACGGAGTCGAAACGCCTTGAAATAAATGAAATTAAAATCAATTGAAATCAATTTGAAAAATATTGATTTGAGCATAACTTCTTCATACGATGGAATTTGGACTTGAAACATTTTCCATTACGTTTAAAATATTTTAAAACATCTATTTTGATATACGGGCTGAACCAATTTCGTTCCGGAGTCAGAACGGGCTTTTCGTGTCATATATCGTTCAGCACGTTCATCAACCCGATCCATCTAGTCTTTTTCAACATTGTCTATAAATATCCCGTTATAAACCCTTGCAGCCTCTATTCCTCATTTCTATACGTATAGAAACTTCTATGCTCCTCTTCCTTAATGGCAGTAAACCCTAATCTATCCAATTTCAAATTTCAATCTAAAGCTAAAATTTCAAACTCCTTAAAAAAAATTTTAGAAAAAATTATATATCGAAGCTCTCGATGTACGCATCTCAAAATTGCAATTCATTTTTCGATTCGACTCACCATTGGTCCATAAATTTGAGGTGAATTCTCGGCCATCCATCGCGTCTAAATCAACGTCGGCTGATCGACAAATTGAAGTCACAGTTTTGTGGAGAATCACGAGGGGATCGCAACGACATAGGTGATTTGTCGTCTTGACGGTTGGATCGTGGTGGTTATTTGGATTAGGGTTTCGAAGGCATGGATCGCTGGCTGCGGCGCTGACCTTGGGGAGGGGTGCGATGGCACTGGAAGAGGGCGGCGTCGATGGTGATTGCACGGAGGAGGCTCTCTCGACCGATGGTGGTCTCTGGCATAGGCCGGTGTCAGTCAACGGCGATGCGTGCGTAGCCCTACCGGTAGTTTCGTGTTCATCTGAGTTTGAACGAGGGTTAGATGTGGTGACATGGGAGATTTCCATTGGTCCGTATTTAGTTTTATTTAATTTTAATTTGTGATTCTCAAATCGGCTCTAGTACCCACAACTTTGACATACGAACTCCGTTTCACGCGCGATTTGTTGTGAGGGTCGTAATAAAATTCCGAATATTTTGGCGCTGGTGTTGACGAATTTGGAGACTGTTCAATTTTTGGATTTAAATTGGATTTGAATTCAATTTAGATTCAAAAGGTGAGTGTTTTAACCCACTCACAACTTCTAAAATTTCTTATGTTTGTTAAATATAATTTTTTTGTTATTATGCATTTATCTATGACTATTTCGGATATTTTTCATCATCATCTCAGTTAATTGCATTTATTTAATTAAATTGTTATTTAATTTATTATTGAATATAACTGCCAGTTAATTTCCTGTTATATATTACCAATCATATATTGATATTGATTGATTGGTTTGGATGATGATTGTGGTGGATGTACGATTTTATGATGGATGAATGGATGTTGTATTATATTATTATAAACTGCAAGTTATTATGCATTTTTATTTCATTCGGAATTGTGGTTTGAAATGATATATAACCGTAATTTTTATTTTAAATTGTGGATTGAAATGATAAATATCCGTATCACTTGACCATAGGGTAGAAAATTATATACAGACACCGTGGTCTATATATATATAAATATTTTGAAATATTTTCTATGGTTTTGTAAAGAAATATGCGGGTTATATAAATATTGATTTTGATGTTATATAAACATCAAATTTATTATTGATTCTAGATATACATAAATATGCTTTGAAATATAAAATAAGCCCCATAATTAAGTTTCATTATTTTATATAATATGGTTTAATGAATATTGATTTTTTGAGATTTTATAAATATTATTTTATATAAAGTCGAATGCTTGAATTTAAGTTATATATAAGTTGTCAAATAAAAATTAAGTTTAATAATAAAGTTTGATTTTTATCAAAATAAATGCGAGTAAGTATTTACATTCTATTTTAATATAGAGTGTATAATGATTTAAATAAATTTAAGGTTGGGAAATAAATTGAATATTTATTTGAAATTGAAATTATTTAAGGATTCAACTCTAAAGGGTTGATGTGAAATTTATTAAATTAAGAAATTTAAAGGTATAAATTATTATGACTTGATTTTGGGTCTAGATGAATTAACTGATTATTTCAAGTATAAATAAATTGAAGAAATATTTAGTTATTTGAAATTTGAGTTTTGTAAAATGAAAATGGATTTATTATGTAAAATATTTAAAAAATAAATAATAGAAGATTTGATTTTTGAATCTAAATTTTCAAATTTAGTTTTGGAATTTTGGAATATTAAAGCCTTGAAATATATCGAAATTGAAATGTTTTATCGAAATTAAAACGTTTCTAAGTTATGAATTTTAAAGTATGATGTTTTAAAAGTGTATAATTTCGAATGTTGGTTCCAAGGTATATACATTTGAAGTGATATGATTTCTTGAAAAATATATTTGAAATCAAATTGATATCATATAAATTTGGGTCTTAAAATAGAAATGATATCATATTTATGTGGTTTTGAAATGGATATTATATTCTGGTTTTAAAGTATAAACTGTTTTGAAAAAACCGCGGTGTTATAATAACGATTGGTTGTTTAAGAGACCGGGATCGGAATTTGTCATACTCTCTGCCAACTCCGAAAACCACTTTAACAACCGTGTACGCAGTGAAGATTCCAGAATGAAGTAGGATGGTGGTGGCGTTTCCTTTGAGGTAATACGTGGACCCGACTCCTGTGAGTTGGCATAAGGTGGCTAAAACAGGAGTGATTGACGGGTTAATGAGGTAGCACCTTTGATCGGACACATCCCTTCGATATCATACTTGACTTTTGGATTTATTCGGTGGCCACTTTTGATTTTTTTTATTTGTGGGTGTGGCTCGAGGTGGGTGGTAGATACGCGCTACGCGTTACCACTGACCCGAAATCGTAATTGGTATATCTACCCTAGCATTGCCTAGTTGTGATGTGTCACCTACCCTAACGCGCCTTGTACGAGTTTTTTTTTCTCCCATAGCCCGTGGAGTATTTAGGGAAGTCTTCCGATCTGGGGATGCGCTGATACTGGATGGACTACTGGGACTATTACTGTGTTAAGGGGAATATCGGGTCACTCCTTAATGCTATTTAAAAGTAAGTTTATTTTAGTATAGACATTATTATAATAGCGAAATATTACTACATAGTAAATAGTTTATCGGATCCTTAGGAGATGTGAATCCCGAGCAATCTCTTAAGTTACTGCACTCACGTTAGACACTGGATAGGAGATGTCAAACCACGTAAACATCTCCGACTCCGTTACACTCATATTTATTTATTGTTGATTTAACTTACATAAGATCTTTTAGTTCTGACTCGAGTGTTTTTCTTTTCAATTTGCTCGGGTCAGCCTGAGCATTTCAGGATTCGAAGACTTTAGCTCTGGAGGACGAGGACGAAGATTTATATTTCTATTATCTACTATAGTATTCCACTACACCATTTTATTCCACTGCATTGTTATTATCCTTTGGTATGTGAACTCTGATATTTATTGTATAAAGAAAAATAAAATGTTTTGTGAACAGTTTTATGAACCGTATATTGATTATTATATTTTACCGTTCCGCTGCAAGATTCTGTTTTTTTCTCTGCTTTTCTTATTTACCCCATAACAATCTGCCCTTTTTATGTTTTAAGTCTGACGTGTGTGGTTTATCGTCGATTTAAAGCACGCGAAAAGGCGGGATGTTACATTACTATGAAAAGGAATTGAAATGTATCATTCGGTTTTACCTTAGAAATCAATGATAATTAATGTGATTAGAATCTTTTAACTAAATAGTGGGAAGACGTTATTTGTAAACATATATTGAAATATATTAGGTGATTTATTTCCAATTAATTCAGTTCGTGTTTCAAAATTTAATGCTAGTTTACTACATATATGTTTATACCTAAATTTAAACTTATGTTTTAGATCCAATTAGATCACTAAAAAAGGCTATTTAGGTTTGAAATCTCATACGTTATTAAATTAAATGTTAATAGGAGATGATAAAGAGGGTAAAATAGATTTACACTTGACTATTTCCTTTTCAATTAGAATTTATTAGATCTTAATTGCAACATAACTTACCTTTCCATCTTCACTTTTCTAATTTACTCTTACATTCACTGCCTCCTTATATGGATTATTTTCATACATTTTATTTATGAATGTAAACTATAAGTGGCGATAAAGATGTACATATATATATTATACACCTGTTTATATTACCTTGCTTATGCTATCATATTTTTGAATGTATGTTAATGCATTCCTTGTAAAACATTCAATCGAAATGTTAACATGTTTGTTTATTTCCCAATCTAATCACCAAGAGGGAGAAATGAAAATTTCTTAATGATGTATATTTTTAATTTATGGAACAAATTTGTGTAGAGAATTTATTTTCATTTATTGTGTGTTAATTAAATCTTTAAAGGATGTTAATTTTGGTACGTTTAGGGTTAACAAAATTAATTAAGTGAACGATTGTTTTTGACATTTGAATTGTAAAAGTTTGTTTACAGTATAGAGTTGGTCCATTCATTCCCTTTCAAATTAATAATTGCCGCATTCTTTTCATTATTTCTCCATTTGTTCCATTACTCCATTCCGTTTACGTTGTCTGAAGCTTTTCTATTTGCCAAACATGAACTACATTTCATATTTTTAATTCTTTCTTTTACCAATTTTTAATACCTCCTACTTCTAAAAAGGCTGTTCATATTTACTATATTTCAATACCAAGTTTGTTCATATTTACTTTATTTTTTCATTCATTTTCCAACTTCATTATCTGAAACATCATCTCATTTATTTCTAATTAATAGCGGCCTCTCTTTTCAAATCTCTTTGGCTCTAAACCTAACTCAAACCTTATAAATAAGATATGATGCAAATGAAACCCCAGCCTCCATTCTAATCTTCTTCTTCTTTTTTTTTCTTCAAATCTCATTATTATCTCTCATTTTAATTTTTCCTTCCTCTTCAAATATTCTTCTTCTCAAATTTTCTTTTATTTCAAACTTTCTTCTTTCTTTCCAAATCTTGATCTTCTCTTCCATTTTCAGTTCTTCTTATTTTAATCCTTTTCTTTTTTAACTCTTTTTTTCAACTCTTCTATTTCAAATCTTTTTTTTTCAAACCTTTTAAAAAATACATACATACATATATATGTTAGTCCTTGAGATGATGGATTTGATGATGACAACCTTGGAATAAGATTATAACATATAAAAACTAACATTATAGTTTAGATATATACGTATATGCAGGATTTAACCATGCAGATACCAAGAATGAAGACTATACAATATAGAGATTCAAGATATCAAGATTGAAGACTCATGAGTATCAAGAATATCAAGAGTTCAAGATTTCAAGTAATTTAATTAGGAATTTTGTTAAAACTCCTAGAAAAGCACCGACATCTTAAAATCCTATTTATTCGTGGAATGGAATCCACTTCGAGCCTGTTAAAGGGATGGATCCCTAAGTAGGGTGGAACCTACGAAAAATACAGCGGAACATTGTTTTGTATCTGCTAACTTTTATTCAAAAAGATTTTACAAAATTATCTTATTTTCAAAATGATTTCAAAACCTTCCTTTTAAAAATAAAAAACATCTATCCTGATTTTAAATACTTTTAGCCTCGAAATAATCTTTAATTTTAAAATCAAATTATCCTTGGTATTAAACTATCTTTTAAATAATAATATATTTAATTTTTAATATTTATACATAGATTTAAATGTAAAATTATAGTAAAATTTTATATATACCAAAATATTATTCTCTATATTTAAATATGTATTTTAACTATAGTTAAGTATATTTATAAAAGTTTAAAATTGTTTTAATATAAGATAAAAGTTATTTTCAAAGAAAAACAAAACACAAAAATTTCCTTTAGCATGCCGACATACTCAAGATACGCATGTCGACATAATGGCAGTTGGTTTCAAAACTTAAATTTCAAAAGAAGTGTCTATTCGTCACATCATTTCATGAATGGACATGGCTGTTGTTCTTCTATAAATAGGGGCTGTCTTTAACGAATTTCATATCATATTTTTCTGGTTTTCACTCCTCTTCTTCTTCTTCCACATTTCTTTATACACATTCTTACCATTACTCTGCCGAAATCACCGTTGAATCTAACTAGATCATTTCTGCTTTGATTCTCTATCGCTATCTCAACAAGATCGTCAGTGCTATTTAGAGTTACAGACTTCTTTGTAATCAATTAAGCGAGAAAAGGTGTAATTGCAGCCTTGGAAATCAATCAAGCGAGAAAAGGTGTGATTGTAGCCTAGGAAATCAATTTGGTGAACTTGTTGCCCTTGAAATCAAGTATCTCTACCCAGAGGATTGTGAATCTCGAGAGGTGTACCTCATGGCCTTGAAATCGAGGGTGTAATTGTAAAAATTGCTATAGAAAGGAAATCCTTACTTGTGTGCGGGACTGGATGTAGGGTAACTCTGAACCAGTATAAAATCCAGTGTGTTCTTTCCTTCACTGCTTTTACTTTATTTCCGCATCTGTGTTTGTTTCTATGATCATATCCGTGTCTGGATATTGCATACATTTGTGTTCTAATTAATATAAACTCAAAAAGACTTAGTAATTCCTTAAACCACTATTCACCCCCTCTGGTGTTTATCTTAGCCTTAAGATCTGTAATCTGCATTTCTTACATTTGGTATCAGAGCAAGGTTTTCAAAGTTTCATAATCTGATTTTTGATAAAGTTTTTAAAATGGCTATGTTTGTTAATACTAGTTTAGAAATATTCAGATCCTCATTGTCTCATGAGTCTGCATATAATCAATATTCAAATACAAGTTGTCTACTAAGATTGTTTGATGTGCAGGAAACATGCTTTATGGGGGTTGAGGATTCAATCCACAACGGACAAATTGTGCAGATCAAAAAGAACAAATGGATACTTGATAGTGGATGCTCTAGACACATGAGTGGCCATCCAAATATGCTGAATGATATGATATACAAAGACGGAGGACTGGTTTACTTTGGTGACAATTCAAAAGGATATGTGATTGGCATCGACAAAGTCGGTAACTCTGAAACTCCAATTATTACTAATGTTTTGCTTGTTAAGAATCTAAAACATAATCTGCTAAGTATAAGTCAACTTTGCGATAAAGGATATAAAATTAAATTTAAAAAGATAAGTGCCACATTGAAGATAATAATTCAACCATAATATTTGAGGGAATTAGGAAAAAGAATATTTATATTCTTAGTATGAAAGTTTCAAATGATAACCAGTGTCTTTTGGCAAATACAAGTGACCCTTGGATTTGGCGTAAGAGATCTGGGCATTTGAATTTCAAACTCTTATCTAGACTGTCAAAACATGATTTAGTAAGAGATCTCCCTAAAATGAATTTTAAAGTAGATAGTCTGTGTGATGCATGTCAATTAGAAAAACTTAGAAAAAGTTCCTTTAAATTAAAAGGTATGATTTCAACATCAAAACCTCTTGAACTACTTCACCTTGATTTATTTGGTCCATCTCAAATTCTGTCAATAAATCATAGTAAATATATTTTTTGTAATTGTAGATAATTATTCTAGATTTACGTGGACTATATTTTTGAAACATAAAAGTGATATTTTTGAATGTTTTAAGAACTTTACAAAAAGGATTCAAAATCAACTTTCTCTAAAAATTATAACCATCCATAGTGATCACGGTGGTGAATTTGAAAATGAAAAGTTTGAGGAATTCTGCAATAAAAATGGAATAACCCACAATTTTTCATTTTCAAGAAATCTATAACACAACGAAGTAGTAGAATGTAAAAATAGGATGATTCAAGAGTGTGCAAGAACTATGCTTTCAAATAGTAAATTAACAAAGTATTTTTGGGCAGAAGCAGTTGCTACCGCCTGTTATATTTTAAATAGAATTTTAATTAGACCTTTAGCTGATAAGACATCTTATGAACTTCATCACTCAAAGAAACCTAAGGTATCTTATTTTAGAATTTTTGGAAGTAGATGTTTTATTTCAAATACAAAAGATAACTTAGATAAATTGATCCTAAATCCGACAAAGGTATCTTTATCAGATATTCTAATATAAGTAAAGCATATAGAGTGTTTAATTTAAAAATTAACACCATCGAAGAAACAATGCATGTTTCATTCGATGAAAATCTCAAAATTTTTGAAGATTCAAATGATGAAGAGGATTTAATCACTCAAAATCAAGAGCAACCTGAAACTAATAATAAAATTAATCATCCTAATAAAAGAATTAAACTTTTAAAAGATTACCCCGTTGAAAATATACTCGGAGATATGCAATCTGTTGTTAAAACTAGAAATCAACTAAGTCAAGTGAGCAATGTAGCTTTTATATCAACTATTAAACCAAAAAAATCCAAAAGAAGCATCAACTGATGATTCATGGATTTTGGCTATGCAAGAAGAATTAAATCAATTCACTAGAAATGATGTTTGGGAACTTATTCCTAGACTTGAAAATAAAACCATAATTGGAACTAAATGGGTTTATAAAAAAATTAAAGAACAAGGAGAGGTTGTTAGAAATAAAGCCCGGTTAGTCGCTCAAGGTTATTGTCAAGAAGAAGGAATAGATTTTGATGAAACCTTTTCTCCCGTAGTAAGATTAGAAGCCATTAGGATTCTACTTGTTTTCACAAATCATAATAATTTCAAATTATTTCAAATGGATATTAAAAGTGCCGTTTTAAATTGATTTGTAAAACAGAAAGTATATGTTGAACAACCACCACTTTTTAAAAATGAAAATTTACCAAATGATGTTTACAAACTTAAGAAAACTCTATATGGTCTAAAAGAAGCTCCTAGAGCCTGGTATGATAGACTAAGTGTAACGACCCGAAATTTGCGATCTCGAAAATTCCAGATAGTTCAAAAAAAGAAGAAAGAGATAGAAGAAGAAGAAGAATATACGAAAAATCAACATCTCACATTCGCAGCGGGTAAAATATAATAATAAATAATAACAGTTTACAAAAGAATTCTGTATCTGTCAAAGTACATTCATAATACATCAGAGTTACACATATATACAGACACTAGATATACACAATCATCATGTCTCAGATTTACAATAATATAATACAGCGGAAATACTCTATACGTTCTTGCCATCCACCCCGTCTCCCAAGCTCCAGAACGTTCCGACCTGAAAATCTATCATACTCGGTCTGACCCGAGCATTACACCAAAGTAACATCCGGGTCAGACTGGAAACCAGCGTGAGTAACTCATCCAACATAGAATTACCAAGCATACAACTATATAGAACCCGGAGTAACTCGAATCAATTTACAAAGTCACAATTTGGTTATAAACATCACTTATTTCACACATCAATTTCTAATTACCGAATTTAGATTAAATAGTCCAATTCACTTAAATCATTTCATTCCATCCAATAGATTTTAGATATCAATCTATACACATTCGAAGTGGTTTCGAGTATTTCCTAATACCCGACCCCGGTCTCTTCGATTCTCATGTCATTCTAATCCAAGTTATCCCAATGAAACACACAACATTTCATATCAGAGATATCAACTCATTCAAAGCGTCCAATACCATTTAATCACCCATAAGCAAAGCTTAATTACGTAAAAATTTAATTTAATTAATCCTGATTGAATTACTAACCTCAATGACTTAGTTTTCTTCATTTAACATTAATTAATTTCAAATCAATTCATCAATCATCCCTTCTTTATTAACCTTAATTAATCACCCTGGGTTAATTATCCTTCAATTACATTCAAGTAATCAACTTTAATTCATTTCACAATGTTAACTATTCTTGACTAAAATCAATAAGTAATCTTAATTACTTCATAAATAAATTAACTATATTAATTACATAATCCTTAATTACTTATATTAATTAACTTCTCATATGTCACTTATTATTGAATAATTAATCTTAATTAATCATTCTTTAATTACATCATTAATTATATAAATTAATGATTTCTAATTGTATTTTAATTTATCCTAATCTAATTTAATTACATTAATTAAACACAATATTAATCATTCTCGATTAATCTCAAACTGTAATTAACTATCTTTTTATTTACTTCATTAAATAATCAATTACTCTTAATTATTCATCTTAATTAATCTCTTGATTAATTTCACAAAGTAATTATATTTTATTAATTACATTAAGTAATTACTTATCAAACCATCCAAAGATTATTCGGAATTACTTACACTTAATTAATTAACTTAAAACTTAATTAACTAATTCAAACCCTTAATTACTAAATTAGTTAACCCAAATCATTGATTAATTGAATTAATTCATTATCTATTTTATTTACCCTTACTAGTTTGATGAATCAAAAATCATTAAGCCATTATTAACTTTAAAATGAAAACATTTTCTTGTTTATGATTTAAGTTTAAAACAATTTAAACCTCGAATACTTCGAGTCAAGCAATAATTAACCCGAGAACCAACCAAAACCTATGTCACCAGATCATCAGTGCACATCCAATCAATTCAATCATTCAACCAATTATTTAAATTTAACCATTTAAATTTAAATAAAAATCCAACAGAGTGAGATTTACTCACATTTGCTTTTATTTGCAACCACTCTAGACCAGCTTGTTTCTTTTCAGATTTAAACCTTGAATAAACATTATGTGATTTTATTAATATTTGACTAACTGAACAATTAATTTCCATTTAGTAGATTGAATTAACTAATTATTAAATCTAAAACTAAATTTCCTTTAATACATTATTTTAAAATAGTAAGTTTAAACATGTATCTTTATTATTTATCTTTACTTTCGAAACCACATATATTTTTATAAAATAATCTATATAGGCTTTAAAAAATCAAATTTTATACAATCTACTCAAACCCTTTAGAAATTCATATTATATATTTATATTTCCTTACCGTAAAATATATATATTTCAAAATGTATAGATACATATAATTAAGACTAGAATAGGTTTTACACCTTACTGTAAAAATGATGTGTTGTATATCATATTTTCTTTTTTCTGCAAATATATAAACATTGTTTATTCAATTTAATTTAATAAAAAGGGATCATTACCTTACTTCAAAATGATGAACTCGGTCTTCAACATCGAAGACCCCGACCCAACATCTCGAAAACCCGAGCCATCATGAAGCGCCTCCCACCGAGCTTGGCCAGTCACTGCCCATCGTCTCGCCAGGCCCCAAAACGAAATCGAGCCTTAACCTTCTGCGACGCACAGAACCCCACGAGGGCAAGCATAGCCACATCACTGCTTCACCGAGTTTGCCATCATCGCGAAACCCACCGATCCCCGTTGCCAATCTATGCCACCGCGCTCGTCCTTCTCCGTCGCCGCCATCGCAAGGGTCGCGAACCTCTCAGAAATCGCATGCCCTTGCGCGACTCACCCTAGATCGCCGCCTCCTTGTCGCGACTCAATTCGAACAATGCTTCGGCCTTCTCCCTTTTTTTTACTGAAACTGATTTCGTGAAAAAAATGAATGAGAGAGAGAGCGCGACTTTGAATCCCCCTTATTATCTTCTTTCGATCGCCATTTTTTTCTATCGAGAACTGGAAATCAAGCCTCGTCTCTTTCTTTCGAGTACTAGAAACTGCGATTTAAAATTGAAGAAGGAGGCTCGTATCAGGGTATAGGGCAGCTGAGGTGAAAGGTTAGGTCGGCTGATGGGATGAAATAGGGTTTGACTTATAATTTTTTTTATACAAAATATCTCGTATTATATAGGGAAATCTCGAATTCCGAATCGGACATGTCACCAGGTGTTTATAAGATTTTACCCGCATTCCAAACATAATGGAATGTGTTTTGGAGGCTAATTCGATCGTATGCACGAGTTACGGAAATAAACGATCAATTTTAAATTAAATCGATTAAAAATATTTTCCATACGTTTTGAGCTGCCAGGGTCAAATGACAACTCCGATTGCCACGGAAATTGAAATCCGACAATAACTAACTATTATGGATCCAATGGAACTGGTTTCGTCAAATTCCGAGACTGTGCCTCGGAAGGCTATTTTTAAATTCAATTTAAACGATATATTTTTAAAACTGAACAAATCACCTTTAAATTCAATTTCAACCATTCTATTTTCTTCAGTATCATCATTATAAATTTTATAAACCTTTAAGTTATTTTTAAGAGGCTTAAAACTCCATATTCAACATTTTAATCAATTTCAAATTATAAAATTCAATAATTTAATTATCAAGTAAATAGTGATATTTGTGATTCAAGTTAAAAATAACCTTTCAAATATTTAAAATCAATTAAATATCCCAATTTAAATTGTTAGTAGTTCTAGGTCGTCACATTCCTCCCCCTTTAAAAGAATTTCGTCCCCGAAATTACTAGTTAGGAAGAATGGTCCAATACCCGTTTACTTTTCCCCCAAAACCAACAGCTCAACATCCTACCAACTATCTTATATCATTCTTACTAACTTCCCAAATTCTCCCATAGTTTTTAAACAATACCCTTTTGCTCAATCATTCAGATTTCAATTTAAAACCAAGTTTTGAATTATCAAAATTTTCTCAAAATTTTTCTAACTCTCTAAATTTCCGAAATTTTTTGCTAGCGTCTCCTTTGCGCGGCTAGCTCAGTACAACTACAAAATGCCTCCACGGGCTCCTAAATTCTAAAAAGAAAACAGAAAGCTAAGTGGCTAGATCAAAAACCTAATCAAATTTCATACAGAAATTTAAACATGTACCTTTTAGTCGGGCAATTCAAATTATCTCCTAAAATCAAAACCAATTTCCCTTTATAATACCTTCATATCCAACTTAGCAATAATATCCAATCGTAACTTTTCAAATCATTTTATACCTTTTCTTATATAGGTTTCATATCTACTTCTATTCAAATTAGTTTTTCCCATTTCCATATGAATTAAATTTATCTTCAACTCTAAATATTGAATTTTATCTTTCATTACAACCGATTCATATCATTATCTTAAATTAGTTTCATTCACTAATTTATTTCAATTTCCAATTTGAAATCGTTTTGTCACTAACAAAATTTTTCAATTTTTTCACTACAAGAAAAAGGCAGAATACCGACAGCCAAGACCGACGGCTTCCGACGGCCATTTTCCGACGGCTTTCGACGGGCCGTCGGCGGCCGTCGGAAGCCGTCGCAAATTTGCGATTATACCAGCCAGCCGAGCCCTTTCTTCCTCCTCCATTTCATACGAAAAAAACCCAAAAAACCCCCCAAATTCAACCCCTAAGCTTCCAATCCCTAATTTTTAGCTTCCGGATCTTCCAACGCACTCTAATCAAGCTTCAGTACTCTTAATCTCAGGTATAATCTCTTATTTTTATGAAAAATTCATTTTTTACCCTAATTATAGATTTGCATAAATTGATAAATTAGGGCGAATTAATGATTGCAATTGTTTCCACTAGCGTAATAACGGTTTATAGCATCACATGGTATACCGATTTCATCTTTTATCGTGAAATTGTGATAAACACGTATAATTTGTGCATGTTCATGTATATGTATTTTGTTGTGTATGCCTTGATTCGACGATTGTATACGTTATTTGGAATAAGATAAAATGATTGAATGAACTAGGAGTATTATATTGTGCAAGTTTTTACTTATGACACAAAAAAAATGCATTACTCTAAATTATAATTGTGTGTATTGAAAAATGACAAAATGTTAAACCAGCCCTAAGTTGATGCGTAATACGTCGAACAAATGTGTGAAATTAATATATAAATGTGAACAGTGAGTAAAACTGTATTTTTAAGTAAAATGCGCGCATGTTAACCGACAAATGTCCCTTAGAGAGTTTTTGGCCCCGTCTGACGAGTGTTGTACATGATCGTTGTATAAATAGTCGTTTTTTTCGAAAAACGACCATTTATATTCATCTGGTACAATGTTTGTCGGATTTGTCCCTGTATTGGACAAGTTATGAACACAGTAAGAATTTACATTTTGTATACTACTTCGTCTCAAACGGTTCATAAAATTTCGCCCTAACTTTTCTTTTTTGTTTCCTGCGTACACGCATTTGTGTACAATGCAGGGAACAAAAGGGAAATGCTGCCGAAATTTTATTGAATCGTTTGGGACGAAGTAATATACGAAATGTAAATGCTTACTGTGTTTGTAATGGGAAGTAGGATGTCTGACCAATGAAAAAAAATTATATATTTTTAATCGTTACGTACGTTAAAAAATGAAATGTGCCCTATTTGAAAATATTTTTAAATTTGTGAAGTTGTTCTTTAAATTCAAAATATTATACGAACATGAAAATAATCTTTTTCGAATGTGTATTCTTCAAAATAAATATTAAATTTTGAACTTCTCATTTTGTCAAATAGGAAAAATGATTGATTATTTTGTTGATCGAAGGAGATGGATGTACCAAAGAAAAGGAATGAGGGGCTCAATAAAAGAAGATTTTTATAACGGTATAAACGTGTTTGTTGAATTCGCCTTAAGTAATAACGGAAACGATCCAGAAATTCGTTGTCCGTGTAGTAGGTGTAGACATTTGAAGTTTTTGTTACCAGATATTGTGAAAGTTCATTTGTGCCAACACGGTTTCACACCCGAATATTATGTTTGGGATCGGCATGGAGAAGTTGTAGCAAATACTTCTGTAGAGTCTGAAAGTGTCGTGTATAACCTAATGTAATAATTTGTTTATATAAACAGTGTTTATGAACGGGAACATCCGAACGGAGATCTCAGTAAAGAATTTTCCCGTTGGTTTTCAAATTACGTTTATGAGCCGAAAAATTGTGTTGTTGACGAAGGGTTGAAACATCTTGCAATGGGATCAAAAAGAGTGGTCAAGACATATCCAATATATTTCGTCAATGGATACAAATTTAACACTAAAGAATACGGTGCAGAAAAATTAACAAATAATACTGGTGTATTTGTTAAAGGTAGTGACGATCCAGAAAACCATTTAAATGATTTTTATGGCATTCTAACACAAATTTTGCAACTGACATATTTCTCAAGACCCGCGGAGGAGGTGTTTCTATTTAGATGCAATTGGTTTAGCAATGTTCCAGGTTCTGGAATTAATGTGCATAAGGATTATAATCTTATCGAAATAAAGCATACATCGCACTATCACAAGTATGATCCTTTTGTACTAGCCAAACAAGCATTGCAAGTTTATTACGCTCCTTATCCGTCTCTAAAAAGAGATAAAGCAGATTGGTCTGCAGTTTTTAAAACAAAGGCCAGATTCACATTCGATGGGAAGAATATTCCGGACGAACAAGCTTATCAGGCAGATCTTGAGCAAAATAACGAAATAATAATTACAGACGATCATACAGATTTTGGTCCTTTGATCGATGAATCAAATGTTTTGGTAGAAGCGTTTGACAGTGCAGAGGAAAATATCGTCGAAAACGAGACCGAATCTGAATCAGAAGACGATGATGACTGATATAAATTTGAATCTGTTTTTTTGCAATTGATGTAACTATGTTGAATTCTTGATGTATTATGAAATTGATGTAACTATGAAACTAAATCCGTTTACTATTGTTTTATGTTATTTCAATTTGTCATTTATTTAGCAATTTTTATTAAAAATGCAATGAACTCTGCTTATCGTAGGAAGAGTACACCCATCATGAATCAGGTATAACAAACTTACATGTCTATTTACATTTCAGTCATTATAATTAAGCAATTTATACCATTGATGTCATGTTCATATGAAATATATTTCATTATCATGTTTTTATTCTCTTATATAATGATGTGTAAACGTCACAGGTTTATCATTATGTCACATAGAGGGAGGAGCTCTTCCCGTTCTTCAGGAGGCGATGGCAGTGGCCCATCGCAAGCGCCACACCGTCCAGTTGTTACGTTAGTCCCCAAAGCAGATGGGTAAAAATTAAATCTTATTCATCATCTTATTTTTTCTATACTATACGTATGTACTTATCTGTATCGTACTTAAAAACAGGGGGTTCGAGCTATTACCCACTAAGGTAGTGTTGGACGTCTCCAGAGCAGCATATCGTAGTAGGATGAGTGCGTGCTGGCCGAAGTGGGATACCATCCCTCCGCACATCATAGAGTGCATATGGCAGGATGTCCTAGTATGTGTAATTTTTATGTTTTCCATTTTTAATTCGTTTTTGTCGTTTTTCTACCGTTTATCGTTTAAAGTGTAATCTTTTTTTAACACAGGCTGAGATAGACATCCAGACAGATGATATGCAGCTGGCACGAGCATACTGGATGAGGAAGATGCGAAAGAACTACAGAGACACGATATCTGAGGTTAAGAAATCCGGGAAGAGACCACGGTGGATGGGGGAGAGCGTGTGGCAAGCTTGGTTGAGCTACTGGGAGACGGACGAGGCGAAGGCAAGTATACTAATTTTTTTTCAATTATTAATTTAACGTGATTGAAAAATAATGTATCAAATTTTGAATGTACAGGCAGAGTCAGATAGAAACTCTGCAAATAGAAATAAGAATCCCGTTACTCATCGCGGAGGATCGAAGTCGTTTCAGCAGTATCGGCAGGAGTTGGTAAATTTAATTACTGAATAATAAATGTAAATAGTTTATGCTATATGATTTTAAATGTATAATAATTGTATGTAACAATCAACTTCAGGAAGCCGAGGCACATGGTCCTGTCAGCTATATGGACGTGTTCACCCGTACGCATGCTGTTGAGCATGTTAATCCAGACGGGACTGTTTCGTACACATGGCAGGATGATAAATCCAGTAAAAGCCATGTAAGCATATTTCATTTTATTCAGTATTAGTAATTGTTTTAGTTGTCAAATTATTATGAAATAAGATATGATATTATTAATTTGTCAATGCAGGAGATGTTTATGGAGCAGCGACAGAAACTCCTTTCTGATACGGGTCGAGAGCAGCTGACGACCGATGAAGAGGACGTTATTTTTGAGTCCGTTATGAGTCCACCAGAGCATGGTCGACGATACGGATTTGGCAATTTAGCGGTAAATAATTTAATTTTTCTTAAAATACTTAAAATATGATATTCTTACCTTTTCAAAACAATAAACTTTGATTTTATTTATTTTTCAATTATTGCAGTCCAGTAGTCAGAGTAGGAGACGGCGGAGTAGACCTCAGAGCGAGCTAGCAAGTATAGAAGAATTGCAGACTAGAGTTCAGCAGTTGGAGGAGCAGAACCGCCAACAGGCCATGCAGACGGCACAGTTATTTGAGTACATGCAGCAGTTTGGTGGCCG
Organism: Allium cepa; assembly: GCA_030765085.1. NCBI lineage: Eukaryota > Viridiplantae > Streptophyta > Magnoliopsida > Asparagales > Amaryllidaceae > Allium > Allium cepa. The sequence goes on along the minus strand of CM060932.1, from coordinate 389,864,485 downwards.
CTTCCCTTCATCGGCTGGCTCTGGATCTGGGGCAGATTGATTCATTGCTTTCTAATTCGTTCGTGCAGGTATGTTTAGTTTTAGTTTACAATGATTTGGTAGAAGGAACAATTAATTGTTGATATGTATAATTATGTATAATACACTTGGTTCTGTAGCTGTATCAGGATATGCATGATTAGAACAGTTATTGTTAGTATTATTGTTAATGTTGGAATGTTATGTATATTTTGTATTTTATTTTTATTCTAATTTTGTTTATTTCTGTGTCTATTGAATATTTTGGAGTATTGGTTTGCATGTTTGGTTGGATTATTGTGTATTTGATTGTGCAGTATTGATATTGTAGTGTTTGGAAGAGAAATGTGGTTGGAAGGCTCTATTTGCAGCAGATTTTAAAAAAAAACAGCAGGTTTCCGACGGCTTCCGACGGCTCCCGACGGTTTATTGGTCGAAATTTTCCGGCGGTTTCCGGCGGTTTCCGACGGCTTATTGGCCTGATTTCCGGCGGTTTCCGACGGTTTCCGACGGCTGTCGGAAGCCGTCGGAAACCGCCAGAAACCGCCGAAAGCCGTCGATAATGTATACGGCATCACCCGTCGGTAACCGTCGGAAATACTGCTCCCCGACGCCTTCATTTCCGACGGCTTTTTCCGACGGCCGCCGACGGCTTCCGACGGCCGCCGACGGTTTTCAGCCGTCGGAAATCCCCCCTCCCCTTGTAGTGTTTCTTTCAACATTTTTCTAACTCCCAAAATTTCTGAAATTTTTTGGCAGAGTCTTCTTTGTACGGAGGAGCTTTTGCAATTTGACAAGATATATATATATATATATATATATATATATATATATATATATATATATATACATACATATACACACACACACACATCGACCCACTCGTTCGGAAAAGCAAAAACAGTTCATATTTCTTATTTTTATTGCGTAGGCGCACCTTTATTGTAACGACCCGATATTTTCAACCATTCGCATCCGCACATATCGGACTTGAATTGCTCAAAATACCGCGTTGTAAATAAAATTTGGCAAATCTCAGAATATACAGTAAATACATAATCACAGATCACAGACACAGAGTATTTAATAATGCAGCGGAGTTTAAAAGAAATAGTAGTTCATGAAGCTACTATATAAAAATAAGATACATCAGAGTTAAACATGATACAACAAAAAGTAACAAGATACATCAGGTACAAATCAGAATAGATCACTGAAATCACTGGATACAGAAAGCAAAATAGACGGCTGGATCTTCAAGGAAAGCTCCAACTCCGAAGGTGAATCTTGAATGCTAACTCACTCAATCTGACTCGAGCGTAAAGCAAAATACAAAACACTCGAGTCAGGACATAAATAATTATGAACTGTAAATAAACTCAAGTGAACAGTAACGAAAATGCATCAGTAACTTAAATGATGCTTGGGATCGCCCATCCTTTAAGGATCCGTTAAACTATTTACTATGTAGTAATATTGCGCTACTATAATAATGTCTACAGTAAAATAAACATACTTTTAAATAGCGTTCCGGGCTACCCATATCACCCTTCACACATAATAGTCCCAGTAGTCCATCCAATATCATGCCATCTCCACTCTGGGTGACTGTCAGAGGATACCACACGGGCTACGGGAGAAAAACAAACTCGTAGTAAAGGCTCGGTATGGTAGGTGACACGGCACACAAGGCAATGCCAGGGTAGATATACCAATTACGCACACGGGCTGGTGGTAACGCAGCAGCCACATACGCCCACCTCGGAACACACTCCCAATCAAAATCGGAGGATGGCCATCTAATCAATCACCAGTAAGAGTATAGTATCGAAGGAATGTGTCCGACCAGAGGTGCTACCTCCTTTGGCCCGAGATCGCTCCTGTTTTAGCCACCTTATGCCAACTCATGGGAGTTGGGTCCATGTAATATACCTCAAGAACGTCGCTACCATCCTACTTCATTCTGGAATCTCCACCGCGTACACGGTTGCTAAAGTGGTTTTCGGAGTTGGCAGAGAGTATGACAACTTTCGATCCCGGTCTCTTTAACAACCAAACGTTATTATAACGCCGTGGTCATTCCAAAATAGTTTATATTTCAAAAGGATCAAATCATTTCATTTCAAAACTATATTCCTTTCAAAATAGTTTACGCCTCGAAACCAAAACCATTTTTATTTCAAAACTATTTATTCAATCAAAATAGTTTATACTTCGAAACCAAAATCATTTTTATTTCAAAACTATATTCAAATCAAAATAGTTTATACTTTATCATTTCCATCTCAAACCTGTATTCACTTCCAAAAATCATAATACTTTGAAAGTTATAACTCTTTCGAAACCAAAATACTTGAAATCATTACACTTTGAAAATCATAACATTCTGAAACCATACATTTGAAATCATGAAACATTCATTTAATTCTTTACATTTTACAAATTTATTTCCAATTTAATTCAAAATTTCAAATTTCCAATTTAATTCAAATCAAACCATCAATTTCAATTCAATTCAGTTTTCTAACAAAACATTTCAAATCTTATAAATTTCAAATATCGATTTGATCTACAAAATAAGCTATCCAATTTTAATATGTTTCCAAACTTTAATATCCCACATTTCAAAACTAAACTTTATAATTCCATATATTCATATCTCAAATCTAATTTCATTATTATGTAGTTTTGAAATATTCATTTCATAAATCCAATATTATTAAACTAAACTTAAATTACAATTAAACCAAATATCTTTTCATACAAATATAAACTTCAAATATTCCTTTATCAAATAAAGAAAAATCAAATATCATTCAACATTCACATTCTTTATTAAAATAAAGATCAAATCATTTCCAAACCATTTCAAAATCATTAAAATATTACATCCTTTCAAAACTTCATAATCAAATCATTATTTGAATTCAAATCCAAATATTCAAAGTTAAATATCATTTAAAAATCAAATATGTCATTCATTTATTATTTCAAACATCATTACCAAAAATACATTCCAAAATTCCATTCAAAAATTCATTTATTATATTACATTTCATTCCGTTTAACACATAACCAAGTAAACTTTATTTAAATTCAAATTCAATTTAAATTCCTTAAAAATTCAAATTTAAATATTCAAAACTTCTAAAATTTCATAGATAATCCATTTCAAAAGTTAAATTATTTAACACTTTAAAATATAGCCCAAACAGTGTTAAAATCTATAACATTTCAAAACATTGTCAAATTATAGCAACGACAGCATTTATAAAGTGCTATCGTAGCTTATATTTTCCAAAATGGTTTATTTCAAGAATAGCGACATTTATAAAATGTCGTAATAGATATTTAGTTATTTCAAACATTGTTAGATTCAAAACAATAGCATTAAAATGCTGTCAAAAGACTAAAGCATTTTGAAAATGCTATAAAATTCCAGGTTTCATTTTAGCTTTTCAAAAATAATAATAAAACTCCAAATTTTTATTATTACAACTTAAAAATCATATTTCTAGACTTTAAAATTTCACATTTAAAATCATTTTAACATATGATTTAACACAATAAAATTTTAAGATCAAATATTCAATTTTGCAAACTCCATTCATTTATTAAGTCAAAATTCACTGTTTATTAATTTATAAATTTAATAAACTTAAAATTTTACTTCAAATATCATTTCAGAACTTTAAATTTAATTTCCATTATTTATTTACATCTTAAAATAAAATTTAAAGTCAAACGTCACATTTACTCCAAATTTACATACTTGAATTCACTTAAATTCACAATTTCAAGATTTTATATTTAACTTTCTTAAAACCATAATATATATATTTTAAATCAAAATTTCATACTTTTGAAAATACATATTTAAAAAAAATATTTAAAAATATACCACGGTGTCTGTATATAATTTTCTAACCTAGGTCAAGTGATACGGATATATATCATTTCAGTCCGTAATTTACAAAGAAAACCGGGTTTTATCATTTCAAACCCGCAATCCCAAGCCAAATAAAATACAATAAAAGTTGCTTACGCCTATCATTTCAGCCCATAACAATTTTTTCCTATTCTAAAGTCCGTTCGGGTATGTATCATTTCAACCCATAATGATTCTATTCTAACATGGAACTTGTAGTGTGAGTATATGCATAAACAATATAAACAATGTCAATGTCACAATATAATGTCATATATAAGATGTCAGGTTATAATTAACAGTTTTAACATGGTAACAACATGGCATAGCATATCATATAATCATCATTAGCTTGCATAAACATTTTATATTACTAAACACTTGTTATCAATTCACTATTTCATAAGTATAAATGTCAGAGTGAGAAAGACTCACCTTTTCGAAGCTAGAGACCAAAACAACAAACACAAGAGCGATTCCAAAAGCACGACAAACCCGATTTGAATTGAATGAAATGGAAAGCCTTGATAATGATCTTGTATACAACAAATAAACAAGACCGTATAAACATATGCATACAATACAAATATGAATTTAAACGAAATGGAAACTTTAAATCAACAAAGAACATTAACCAGCTTTAACACGAAAGTGCCTGACCACGACAACATGGCTTGTCACATGATCAATTGGGCTTGTTCTCATCACACTAGGCTTGACCTAGGTGTCAACATGACTTGGGTTTAGCATCAAAACACATGGCAACAAGTGGATGAAGATGGAGGAGTTACAACATGAAGCATACTAAGTCAAGGCAACAATAGGTAGGGTTTGGGTGCATTTTTGGCTCGACCAAAAGCAAGTGGGGCTCGGCCAAAGGCAAGTAAAGGTCTGGACAATAGAGAGGTGGAAGGTCAGAGGTGGTATCATGGTGGTGGTGGATAAATAGGAGGCGGCCAAGGCCATATGTGGTGGTTGTGAGGTGATAAGGCAAGCAACATGAAGGGATTTGGTGAATGGATGGTTTGTTCATGGTTCTACAAGTTTGGATGGTGGGGTTTTGGCCTAGGGCTCACGGCCTTGCTTCAGGTCAGATCTGGAGATGGTGTAGCAGCGGCCAAAGGTCAGGTAGTGGCTGGTGGTGGTGGTTCTAGGGGTGGCCAAAGTGTATAGGAAGAGGTAGGTGATGTTTTGTGGCTAGGCTAGCATAGTTTCAAGGAGTTTTTGTGTTGTTTTCATCTTTGGGATGCCACGGCCTAACATGGACAGAGGAGAGGCTGATGTTGCAGCTGGAGATGGAGGAGGTGATGGTCGGTGATGATGGTGGAGAGTGGGGCCAAGAAAAGCTTTGCAAAGGAGGAAGCAAAATCATTGAAATTGTGAAGAAGAGAAGAGATAAAGGAAGCCATTTGCAATTTTTTTTCTCTCTTATCAAGCCGTGAGTTTTTAGGAGGAGTTGAGAAACATTTTTCACGTGAATATGAGAGGGTGTCACGGCAATAGCAAAAAGATATGGTCGGCTAAGGCTAGAAATGAAAAGGTTGGAAAACAAAGAGGCGGGAAAACGAAGAGCCTTGAGCAACTAAAGAGACACAAACTCTTCAAATTTCCATTATTTTCCTTTTAAACCCTATATAAATGAAACATATATATAAAATCAGATAAAATATGAAAATTTAGTAGATAAACAAAAATAAATTAATTAATTATTAATTATATATAGTTTAATTAAATAAAACAGCAAAATTTGCAACTAGTCTTGAAAATATGAAAAATAAGTGCAATGAACTTGGGAAAATTTTTATGTACTGAAAAGTATTTATAAATAAAGATAAGAACACAAAATAAAAAGAAAATCACAAAAGTAAATAAATAAATTTTAATTTAAATATAGTTTAGATGAAGAAAATAGCAGAAAAAGGAAAGCAGCCTTTTAAAAATAGGAAATCATCATAGTAAATTTTAGAAAAATTCTATTATCATTTTAAAAATATTTAAAAGTCAAAATATAAATAATATAACATATTAAAACATACTAAAATAAAATATGACAGAGAAAAAAATAAAATTTATACAATTTAAAATAACAAAATTGCAAAATAAACAATTTATACTCAAAATTGAAATGTACATATCTTTTGCAGTTTAACTCCGTTTTCCACGAAACAAAAAGCAGCGTTCAAGTTATTAAATCTATTTTCATAATAAAAGATAAAATTTAAAATTTCAAACTTTTAAATTTTAAGTTAAAAGTCAAAGTTTGACTATTTGACCAAAAATTCACTTTTTTTGGAAATATTCAACTTACACAAGTTTTGGAATTATAATTCATATAAAAATCAAGATTTATAGTTAAATAATAAAATTTAATTATTTCAATAAGTAAAATAAGTTTTTTTAATCAAAATTTAAATTAAAATAATTAGAATATACAATTAAAATAATTACAAAATACAGGGTTGTTACACTCTCCCACACTCAAAACTTTTCGTCCCCGAAAAGGAACGAGGTACGGGAAAGCACAGAAAAAATATATAGAATGAGATAAGATTTAGATAAGATGACAAGCATATTCGAATCATACCTGATAACTATTGTTATAGGTAAGTTTAACAAGGTGGAGATGATCTTCCAAGATCCTCCAGAATAAAAAATACAAGCACAAAAAGATCCTCTAAAATCTGATTCACCCTTCCCGTTTGACTGATAGTCTGTGGATGGTAAGTAGTGTTCAGATCCAGATGAGTACCAAAGATTTTCAAAGATTATAGAAAGATTTCTAAACAGACTGGTATAAGCAATAACCTCCCCATTCTATAGAAAGATAAGGAAAATAAGGACAACTAAAAGATAGTTTGAAAAAAAAATAAGATAATAAATTTGAAATCATCATGCTTTGAAATCATAATACTTTGAAATCATAACACCTTTAAAATAATCTTCCTTTAAACCATTTAAATTCAATGTCAAATAATACTCATTTCAAAGTTGTAACATTTCTAAGTTCGTTTATTCAATTATAAAATTTCCAAAACATTTTATTTTAGAAACAGCAGCACTTATAATATGTTACAGTAGACATATTAGTATTTCAAATCAGTTCAATTTTAGAAATATTCATTTGGATATCATTTACTTATATTTATTAAAACAACTTTTATGAATGGAATATCCAAATTAAACTATACTTCATTTATTAAGTCAAAAGTTCATTATTTTACCTATTTCTTAATTTAACAAATAACCTAACACTTTATTTAAAATACTCATTTCATAAATAGGATATTCCTTCAATAAGTTACACTTTAAATTTCCATTTGAAAACAAAATTCTCAATAATCAAATTTTAGTGATATTAAAAATACATCTTAACTATTTAAAAAAAAATTATTCATTTTAGAAGACATATCTATTTTATAAATAAAATATTTTATTTATAAAATAGATATCATAGCAAATACAGCAATCAAATTTCTTTACACCTTTATTCATTTATACAACAATTAAACTATGATTTCAAGTTAAATAAACCTTATTACAAAATATCCCATTCAAATATATTTTATTTTTTATTCAAAGATACATTGTTTAGTATACAAACATATTCATTTCAGGAAATAACTTTTATTAAAATTTCTGGGTTAGACTTAAGGTTCCATATTAAATCAAATTTGATTATTAAGTTATTTAAATAAAATCTCTTTAAATTTTCTTTTTTTTATTTACCTCTGTTAATCTTTTATAACCAAAATTTAAGTGTATAACATTTATTATAACCACTCAAATTTTATTTATAAAATCCTTTTATATTGTTTATTATCTAATTACATTGTTAACTTTTAAAAAAAATTAAGGTAAGTTATATTGAAATGCAATTGTGTGTTATACAAATAAAACTTTCAAATTCAATTACTTCAAGTTTGAATCATTTATCCAAATTTTTAAATAATTTTTTTCTTTCATAATTGAAATTATTCTTTAAGATAGAATTTAAGAATTAAATTTCCGATTCCATTCAAACCATTTAGAGATAACTAATAATATATACATAATACGTCAAATCAAATTTCAATCATATATCTATATACATTAAAATCAAGTTATATTTTAGAAATTCAAATCAATTAAATTCTCAAAACAAAGCTGTAGTAAGACTACAGAACTGTCTCTTCACTTCGAAACTCGAAAATGAATGTCGATGATGCTGCAGTCATCACCGAAGTTATTTTTCAGCGACCAAGAGAAGAGCACTAATTTTAAACTTTAAAATTCTTTGGAAACAAATTTCTACTTGAAAATACTTTAAATAATATATCCTTTTAAAATTTTAAACATAAGGTTTGAAATCCATCGGAAATTAAATTCTCAAATTCTTAATTTAAATTAATGCCAGTTCCCAAATCAATTTATAAACAACTATTTATAAATTCATTTGTAGAACAATAAATGATAAATCAAGTATTATCATTTCAAATTATCAATTTAAATCAATTTATTAAGTTCCATAAATTTACTTATATATCAAAATTTATTTCATTTCCCAAATTTTTAAAATAATATTGTGTCAGTTTGTTCTGTCAAAGTGTTTTGGAAATATTATCGATAGCGTTGATCAGACGAATCGATCAGAAACCCAATCCAACATCAACAACTCAAACAACACAATATATAAAACAAAATATAGATTTACAGGTATAATTCAAAATGTTTGGAAGAATAGATTGGAAACAAAAGACAGGATGATAAAATACAGAGTAGGGAGGTGGATAAGCTGAAATAAATCGCGGGCAACCTTAACCGGGTCAACCGTGACTTAAAGAATAAGATCGATGTGGATTTTCTGGGTAAATCTACATTCGACCTCAAGAGATAAAGTTTGGGATAATAGGAGATACTAGCATCTAAACCGATGATAAATATAAATCTCTGGTGAATCGATGCTAATTGTAAAGGAGTTTCACCCCTTTTACAAGAAAATTAGAATACTGGTGAGACCGCCAATTCACTATAAAGATCATTCGAAGTGGAGTTATGAGATACTCCGAAATCAAATAAAGATGAATAGTGGGGAATAAGAATGGATTTTGGAACCGCGGGGAACGTTCCAAAATTCCAAGGAATCGAGTCAAAAGAAAGAGATTCAACTCGAATGAAAGTGATTCTATAAATACATCTACTCTATATGCTGAGTTTTGCCTAGAGCTACCAAAGCTCTGATACCAACTGTAACGACCCGATATTTTCAACCATTCGCATCCGCACATGTCGGACTTGAATTGCTCAAAATACCGCGTTGTAAATAAAATTGGGCAAATCTCAGAATATACAGTAAATACATAATCACATATCACAGACACAGAGTATTTAATAATGCAGCGGAATTTAAAAGAAATAGTAGTTCATGAAGCTACTATATAAAAATAAGATACATCAGAGTTAAAAATGATACAACAAAAGTAACAAGATACATCAGGTACAAATCAGAATACATCACTGAAATCACTGGACACAGAAAGCAAAATAGATGGCTGGATCTTCAAGGAAAGCTTCAACTCCGAAGGTGAATCTTGAATGCTAACTCACTCAATCTGACTCGAGCGTAAAGCAAAATACAAAACACTCGAGTCAGGACATAAATACTTGTGAACTGTAAATAAACTCAAGTGAACAGTAACAAAAATGCATCAGTAACTTAAAGGATGCTTGGGATCGCCCATCCTTTAAGGATCCGTTAAACTATTTACTATGTAGTAATATTACGCTACTATAATAATATCTACAGTAAAATAAACATACTTTTAAATAGCGTTCCGGGCTACCCATATCACCCTTCACACATAATAGTCCCAGTAGTCCATCCAATATCATGCCATCTCCACTCTGGGTGACTGTCAGAGGATACCACACGGGCTACGGGAGAAAAACAAACTCGTAGTAAAGGCTCGGTATGGTAGGTGACACGACACACAAGGCAATGCCAGGGTAGATATACCAATTACGCACACGGGCTGGTGGTAACGCAGCAGCCACATACGCCCACCTCGGAACACACTCCCAATCAAAATCGGAGGATGGCCATCTAATCAATCACCAGTAAGAGTATAGTATCGAAGGAATGTGTCCGACCAGAGGTGCTACCTCCTTTGGCCCGAGATCGCTCCTGTTTTAGCCACCTTATGCCAACTCACGGGAGTTGGGTCCATGTAATATACCTCAAGAACGTCGCTACCATCCTACTTCATTCTGGAATCTCCACCGCGTACACGGTTGTTAAAGTGGTTTTCGGAGTTGGCAGAGAGTATGACAACTTTCGATCCAGGTCTCTTTAACAACCAAACGTTATTATAACGCCGTGGTCATTCCAAAATAGTTTATATTTCAAAAGGATCAAATCATTTCATTTCAAAACTATATTCCTTTCAAAATAGTTTACGCCTCGAAACCAAAACCATTTTTATTTCAAAACTATTTATTCAATCAAAATAGTTTATACTTCGAAACCAAAATCATTTTTATTTCAAAACTATATTCAAATCAAAATAGTTTATACTTTATCATTTCCATCTCAAACCTGTATTCACTTCCAAAAATCATAATACTTTGAAAGTTATAACTCTTTCGAAACCAAAATACTTGAAATCATTACACTTTGAAAATCATAACATTCTGAAACCATACATTTGAAATCATGAAACATTCATTTAATTCTTTACATTTTACAAATTTATTTCCAATTTAATTCAAAATTTCAAATTTCCAATTTAATTCAAATCAAACCATCAATTTCAATTCAATTCAGTTTTCTAACAAAACATTTCAAATCTTATAAATTTCAAATATAGATTTGATCTACAAAATAAGCTATCCAATTTTAATATGTTTCCAAACTTTAATATCCCACATTTCAAAACTAAACTTTATAATTCCATATATTCATATCTCAAATCTAATTTCATTATTATGTAGTTTTGAAATATTCATTTCATAAATCCAATATTATTAAAATAAACTTAAATTACAATTAAACCAAATATCTTTTCATACAAATATAAACTTCAAATATTCCTTTATCAAATAAAGAAAAATCAAATATCATTCAACATTCACATTCTTTATTAAAATAAAGATCAAATCATTTCCAAATCATTTCAAAATCATTAAAATATTACATCCTTTCAAAACTTCATAATCAAATCATTATTTGAATTCAAATCCAAATATTCAAAGTTAAATATCATTTAAAAATCAAATATGTCATTCATTTATTATTTCAAACATCATTACCAAAAATACATTCCAAAATTCCATTTAAAAATTCATTTATTATATTACATTTCATTCCGTTTAACACATAACCAACTAAACTTTATTTAAATTCAAATTCAATTTAAATTCCTTAAAATTCATATTTAAATATTCAAAACTTCTAAAATTTCATAGATAATCCATTTCAAAAGTTAAATTATTTAACACTTTAAAATATAGCCCAAATAGTGTTAAAATCTATAACATTTCAAAACATTGTCAAATTATAGCAACGACAGCATTTATAAAGTGCTATCGTAGCTTATATTTTCCAAAATGGTTTATTTCAGGAATAGCGACATTTATAAAATGTCGTAATAGATATTTAGTTATTTCAAACATTGTTAGATTCAAAACAATAGCATTAAAATGCTGTCAAAAGACTAAAGCATTTTGAAAATGCTATAAAATTCCAGGTTTCATTTTAGCTTTTCAAAAATAATAATAAAACTCCAAATTTTTATTATTACAACTTAAAAATCATATTTCTAGACTTTAAAATTTCACATTTAAAATCATTTTAACATATGATTTAACACAATAAAAATTTAGGATCAAATATTCAATTTTGCAAACTCCATTCATTTATTAAGTCAAAATTCGCTATTTATTAATTTATAAATTTAATAAACTTAAAATTTTACTTCAAGTATCATTTCGAAACTTTAAATTTAATTTCCATTATTTATTTACATCTTAAAATAAAATTTAAAGTCAAACGTCACATTTACTCCAAATTTACATACTTGAATTCACTTAAATTCACAATTTCAAGATTTAATATTTAACTTTCTTAAAACCATAATATATATATTTTAAATCAAAATTTCATACTTTTGAAAATACATATTTAAAAAAAATCATTTAAAAATATACCACGGGGTCTGTATATAATTTTCTAACCTAGGTCAAGTGATACGGATATATATCATTTCAATCCGTAATTTACAAAGAAAACCGGGTTTTATCATTTCAAACCCGCAATCCCAAGCCAAAAAAATACAAAATAAATCGCTCACGCCTATCATTTCATCCTATAACGATTTTTTCCTATTCTAAAGTCCGTTCGGGTATGTATCATTTCAACCCATAATGATTCTATTCTAACAGGGAACTTGCAGTGTGAATATATGCATAAACAATATAAACAATGTCAATGTCACAATATAATGTCATATATCAGATGTCAGGTTATAATTAACAGTTTTAACATGGTAACAACATGGCATAGCATATCATATAATCATCATTAACTTGCATAAACATTTTATATTACTAAACACTTGTCATCAATTCACTATTTCATAAGTATAAATGTCAGAGTGAGAAAGACTCACCTTTTCGAAGCTAGAGACCAAAACAACAAACACAAGAGCGATTCCAAAAGCACGACAAACCCGATTTGAATTGAATGAAATGGAAAGCCTTGATAATGATCTTGTATACAACAAATAAACAAGACCATATAAACATATGCATACAATACAAATATGAATTTAAACGAAATGGAAATTTTAAATCAACAAAGAACATTACCCAGCTTTAACACGAAAGTGCCTGACCACGACAACATGGCTTGTCACATGATAAATTGGTCTTGTTCTCATCACACTAGGCTCGTCCTAGGTGTCAAAATGACTTGGGTTTAGCATCAAAACACATGGCAACAAGTGGATGAAGATGGAGGAGTTACAACATGAAGCATACTAAGTCAAGGCAACAATAGGTAGGGTTTGGGTGCATTTTTGGCTCAACCAAAAGCAAGTGGGGCTCGGCCAAAGGCAAGTACAGGTCTGGAAAGTGGAGAGGTGGAAGGTCAGAGGTGGTATCATGGTGGTGGTGGAGAAATAGGAGGCGGCCAAGGCCATATGTGGTGGTTGTGAGGTGATAAGGCAAGCAACATGAAGGGATTTGGTGAATGGATGGTTTGTTCATGGTTCTACAAGTTTGGATGGTGGGGTTTTGGCCTAGGGCTCATGGCCTTGCTTCAGGTCAGATCTGGAGATGGTGTAGCAGCGGCCAAAGGTTAGGTAGTGGCTGGTTGTGGTGGTTCTAGGGGTGGCCAAAGTGTATAGGAAGAGGTAGGTGATGTTTTGTGGCTAGGCTAGCATAGTTTCAAGGAGTTTTTGTGTTGTTTTCATCTTTGGGATGCCACGGCCTGACATGGACAGAGGAGAGGCTGATGTTGCAGCTGGAGATGGAGGAGGTGATGGTCGGTGATGATGGTGGAGAGTGGGGCCAAGAAAAGCTTTGCAAAGGAGGAAGCAAAATCATTGAAATTGTGAAGAAGAGAAGAGATAAAGGAAGCCATTTGCAATTTTTTTTCTCTCTTATCAAGCCGTGAGTTTTTAGGAGGAGTTGAGAAACATTTTTCACGTGAATATGAGAGGGTGTCACGGCAATAGTAAAAAGATATGGTCGGCTAAGGCTAGAAATGAAAAGGTTGGAAAACAAAGAGGCGGGAAAACGAAGAGCCTTGAGCAACTAAAGAGACACAAACTCTTCAAATTTCCATTATTTTCTTTTTAAACCTTATATAACTGAAATATATATATAAAATCAGATAAAATATGAAAATTTAGTAAATAAACAAAAATAAATAAATCAATTATTAATTATATATAGTTTAATTAAATAAAACAGCAAAATTTGCAACTAGTCTTGAAAATATGAAAAATAAGTGCAATGAACTTGGGAAAATTTTTATGTACTTAAAAGTATTTATAAATAAAGATAAGAACACAAAATAAAAAGGAAATCACAAAAGTAAATAAATAAATTTTAATTTAAATATAGTTTAGATGAAGAAAATAGCAGAAAAAGGAAAGCAGCCTTTTAAAAATAGGAAATCATCATAGTAAATTTTAGAAAAATTCTATTATCATTTTAAAAATATTTAAAAGTCAAAATATACATAATATAACATATTAAAACATATTAAAATAAAATATGACAGAGAAAAAAATAAAATTTATACAATTTAAAATAACAAAATTGCAAAATAAACAATTTATACTCAAAATTGAAATGTACATATCTTTTGCAGTTTAACTCCGTTTTCCACGAAACAAAAAGCAGTGTTCAAGTTATTAAATCTATTTTCATAATAAAAGATAAAATTTAAAATTTCAAACTTTTAAATTTTAAGTTAAAAGTCAAAGTTTGACTATTTGACCAAAAATTCACTTTTTCTGGAAATATTCAACTTACACAAGTTTTGGAATTATAATTCATATAAAAATCAAGATTTATATTTAAATAATAAAATTTAATCATTTCAATAAGTAAAATAAGTTTTTTTAATCAAAATTTAAATTAAAATAATTAAAATATACAATTAAAATAATTACAAAATACAGGGTTGTTACATTTATTTAGCATTTTTAATAAAGCCGCTTATTACTTATGCAATTAGCGCAATCCAAATCCAGCCAAACGGCTTTCCGGTACCTGTACTTACTCAATTCAAACATGTAAGCACTACATATATATGAAGTTTATAACATTTTTCTTACTTAAACAACTACATCACATCAACTCTAAAAGAAATGCATCCTAAATAACTTCCACGAGCAATTGATATGATTTCAACACTAATTCAATTTCTTTTAACCAATTCATATACCATTTCAATTTTATTGGTTTACAACTCAATTGCTTACATTCAATTTATTTGTAATCCAAACAAGCTCATATTCAATTCAGTTGATCCTAAAATCAATTTATTTAACCTCTATCAACTCATAGAATTTCAATTACTTTTGTTTACGTCAAACGACAACTATTATATAAATTCGGCGATATTTTCTTAATAGAGTATCCATTTTAGTTTATAACTACTTCAAATTAATTTCAACTCATTCTGTAATTAATTCCATTTCATTTCTAATTTATTCACCAACCATTCATTGCATTTCATTTTATCTCCGCACTGGATTCATTTAAAACTATTTCATTGAGCTTTACAACATTCGATGCTTATATTAGTATCCATTTCCCAAATAAATTTAACCCAAACTTTTATTTAATGGTCTTCCATTCTACTCGAAACCAAGCTTTTATTGACTTAAGTAATTTTACTTAAATCTAATATGCCTCATAACTTAAGTTCATTCTGATAACCTAATTCCAATTAAAACTTTGATTTAATTTCTATTCAATCAGACTTCATCCATTTATTATTTAATTCAATTAACCCATTTATTCATCCCATTTTGAAATTTTAATTCATCTACTTAATTCATTTTTCAAATTTATTTTATTAATACAAAGCCATTCTTAATAAATATTTACTCACCTGGGTTTTGTTTGCAACTCAAACCATTTCCATTATAAATCACTTTCATTTTATTCGACAACACTTCCCTTATATCTAATTTACTTGCAAATTTCGTTAAATATTATTCATATCACACTTGAATTTTATTTGTAATTCAAACCATCACTATTTCGATCCAACACTATTTTATATTTATTTTTTTACAACATCTCCACTTATTTAATTCATTATCAAATCCAAGTCGAATTCTATTTACAATTAGTAACTTACAATCCATTTTATTTAACCGAGTTAAATTTTATTAACATACTCTATCAAATAATTATTTAGCTAATTAGCTTACTTCCAATTTTTAAATCAATATTCGATTTTTATTACAAAAAATCACTTTATTAAATTTTCCTGAATTAAATTTTCTTTCATAATTCCAGTTTGAATTTTCTTTCATTTTCCCAAAATTCCATCACTTTTATTTTAAAATTTTAGAAATGCTTTTAAATTCACATCATACTATTAAAATGGCTTTTTACAAAAAAAAACTTTTTGTAACTCGATGTCTCAACCGGTCCATCCTTGTTCTCACAGAAATTCAGTCATACGTTGATCAAGCGTAGGACTAATCTATAAGTGCTTGATAGACTAATCTATAAGTGCTGGGTTACGTTGCCGTCACAGCAAAAGTCCATGTAACTGTAAGCACTCTACGCCCCTCGATTACGCCATGGAACCCACAACAGATCGCAGTTACATTTCAGGGTTACGTTGCCATCGCAGCAAAAGTCCATGTAACTGTAGGCATCAGCCCCCTCGATTTTCGCTGTCAAAAATGAAACTTCTCCACTCCTACATAGGTCGCAGTCTACCGATGTAAAATCAAATATAGACTGTTGGCTCTCAACAGCACACACGACTTTCGCTATGTTACCATAGGTCGCAGTCTACTGATATAAAATCAAACGTAGACCGTTGGCTCTCAGCGGCACACATGATTTTCGCTATGGTACATACTACTCATAATCCTTAGGAACTAGTTTTGTCCGGACTCCTCACAGGATCAACTTTAGAACACCCCTTGGGGTTCAAGGAAGCACCACCCGGTGGCACTCCTGAGAAGTTCACTTGAAGGAAGCGCCTTTTTCCCCAGAGCCATCATCAAAACACTTTATACTATACATACAGTATCTTTCAAATCATACACCTAGTATGATCTCATACAAAGCTCCTTTCCACAAAATTGATTATCCCAAAATAGATAATTCACAAACTAGGCTTTCCAAATTTCAATATTGATTCTACCCAAAAATCAAAAGCCTTTCCAAATCCAAAGGTTCCCAAAACCTTTCTCCAAAATCCTCATAAGATCCTCTTTATATATACACACACACACACATACAGATATATATAATTTTTTAAAACTTTGGATCATTTCAAACTTGTATAAAACTCCTTTTTATACTTCAAAACACCTTCAAAATCCTTTTCCTCCGTCAATAGATACGACAAGGGGAGATTTATCTTATATAACAAAGATATATAATTTTGTTTATTCAAAATCAAATATTCAAATTTGATTACTCTTTTCAATATCAATTTCATTCAAATCTGTACGATGTACACTTATCATCCATATGCTATACCAATCTGATCGCCCACTCGATCACACAATTTCACTTCCGAACTAGTATCGTCCACCCGACTTCCTAGTGCGGACTCAGATCTGCTTTCTTGATCAGAAATCGTCATTCTCCTTGCATAGCCATAACTATGATAGAGAATATCCAGAACCAATCAACAATCTATATCCGGGCTCGCCGTCGAAAATCGAGTGAAAAATCCCAACTCGAAACGATATAATTATCTCGAAATTTTGTGCTCGAATCTGGATCAAATCACTATGCGAATAGAATAATATACGTACATCCTACATATTTATTTTCATTGATTATTAGGCAAATAAATTTTCCTTTCTATTCATCCTCACATTGAACTTTATTATATTAATCACATTTGCCTTAATTCTCATTTAAATTATACCTTCAATGCTTATCTCAGTTGGGTATTTAATCAATAACAGTTTAAACTCCGACCAATTTATATTTAGAAAATAGCTTGAAAATTTAAAAATAGATAAGTAGTTGAAAAATAATTATTAGTTTGTAAAATAGCTGTGAAATAGTTGGAAAATAGTCAAATAATTATAAAATAATTAGATAATCACAAAAAAGTTTAAAAAGTAATTAGTTATAAAACAGTAATTAGTTTATAAAACAGTAACAAAATAGCTAAATAACTCCAAAAGTAGTTATAAAATAAGTATAAGATAGTTTTGGGTTTAATAAGAAAGGTTGTATATATAATAAATAACTTAGAAAAATAGATTTGTGCTAAAACAATTTATTTCAAAAAATAGTCTAGAGTCAAACTGTTCAATTCCCAATCTCCATTCTCATCAATTCAATTTAAATTCCCATTTCCTTTAAAATTGACTCAATTCCAATTTGAATAATCTTAAATTTCCATTGAAATTGATTTAACCCCAATTCAAGTTGAATCAACCCTGATTTCTTTCCCAATTTAAATCAAATTCCATTTGATTTTAATCCCGTTCAACTTTAATTATAATTTCAAATTATTCCAATCAATTTGGACTAATATCAATTGAACTCACTCAAATTTCAATATCTTGTCAATTTAATCCAATTCAAATTTTCCATTTAAAATTTTGAACTTATCCATCTTCAATCACAAATCCAATTAATTTAAATCAAATTCAATTTTGAACTAATTCAATTTCAATCTCAATTTTAAACCATCTCGAATTATATAAATTTGAGTAAAATTCTCAAAGGTTGGGTTAACTCTTTAAACCAAATTAACCTTTATTTAAAGTTTTTAAACAATTTAATCTCTGAGCTCAAATTCTAGAATTTCATTTTCAATCAATTTAATTTTAATTTGGTTGTATTATATTGGTGCTTAATTTAATTCCAATGATTTAACAACCAATCACCTTAATATTTATTAGAAGGAAATATTGCTTTATCATTTAAAATCTTTATATAAGAAAATAACAAGTACGCGCTCATATATATACTCAACTCATCCTAGAGTTCTACGGACTCTAATTAAGAAGTAATCCTCACCAGAGCCAAGGTTCTCGCTTAACCTTTCAGCTCTGATACCAACTGTAACGACCCGAAATTTTCGATCCCGAAAATTCCAGATAGTTAGGAAAAAGAAGAAAGAGATAGAAGAAGAATATCAGAAACATCAACATCTCACATTCGCAGCGGATAAAATATAATAATAAATAGTAACATTTTAGAAAAGAATTCTGTATCTGTCAAAGTACATTTATAATACATCAGATTCAAACATATATATACAGACACTGGATATACACAATCATCATGTCTCAGATTTACAATAATATAATACACAGAAATACTCTATACGTTCTTGCAATCCAGCCCGTCTCCCAAGCTCCAAAATGTTCCTACCTGAAAATCTGTAATACTCGGTCTGACCCGAGCATTACACCAAAGTAACACCCGGGTCAGGCTGGAAACCAGCGTGAGTAACTCATCCAACATAGAATTACCAAGCATACAACTATATAGAACCCGGGGTAACTCGAATCAATTTACAAAGTCACAATTTTGTTATAAACATCACTTATTTCACACATCAATTTCTAATTACCGAATTTAGATTAAATAGTCCAATTCACTTAAATCATTTCGTTCCAGCCAATAGATTTTACATATCAATCTATAAACATTCGAAGTGGTTTCGGGTATTTCCTAATACCCGACCCCGGTCTCTTCGAGTCTCATGTCATCCTATACCAAGTTATCCCAATGAAACACACAACATTTCATATCAGAGATATCAACTCATTCAAAGCATCCAATACCATTTAATCACCCATAAGCAAAGCTTAATCATATACAAATTTAATTTAATTAATCCTGATTGAATTACTAACCTCAATGACTTAGTTTTCTTCATTTAACATTAATTAATTTCAAATCAATTCATCAATCATCCCTTCTTTATTCACCTTAATTAATCACCCTGGGTTAATTATCCTTCAATTACATTCAAGTAATCAACTTTAATTCATTTCTTAATGTTAATTATTCTTAACCAAAATCAATAAGTAATCTTAATTACTTCATAAATTAATTAACTATATTAATTACATTATTCCTTAATTACTGATATTAATTAACTTCTCATATGTCACTTATTATTGAATAATTAATCTTAATTAATCAATCTTTAATTACATCATTAATTATATAAATTAATGATTTTTATTGTATTTTAATTTATCCTAATCTTATTTAATTATATTAATTAAACTACAATAATAATCATTCTCGATTAATCTTAAACTGTAATTAACTATCTTTTTATTTACTTCATTAAATAATCAATTACTCCTTAATTATTCATCTTAATTAATCTCTTGATTAATTTCACAAAGTAATTATATTTTATTAATTACATTAAGGAATTACTTATCAAACCATCCAAAGATTATTCTGAATTACATACACTTAATTAATTAACTTAAAACTTAATTAACTAATTCAAACCCTTAATTACTAAATTAATTAACCCAAATCATTAATTAATTGAATTAATTCATTATCTATTTTATTTACCCTTACTAGGTTGATGAATCACAAATCATTAAGCCCTTATTAACTTTAAAATGATAACATTTTCTTGTTTATGATTTAAATTTAAAACAATTAAAACCTCGAATACTTTGAGTCAAGTAGCAATTAACCCGAGAACCAACCAAAACCTAAATCACCAGATCATCAATGCACATCCAATCAATTCAATCATTCAACCAATTAATTAAATTTAACCATTTAAATTTAAATAAAAATCCAACAGAGTGAGAATTACTCACCTTTCTTTTATTTGCAATCCACTCTAGACCAGCTTGTTTCTTTTCAGATTTTAAACCTTGAATAAACATTATGTGATTTTATTAATATTTGACTAACTGAATAATTAATTTCCATTTAATAGATTGAACTAACTAATTATTAAATCTAAAACTAAATTTCCTTTAATACGTTATTTTAAAATAGTAAGTTTAAACATGTATCTTTATTTATTTATCTTTACTTTCGAAACCACATATATTTTTATAAAATAATCTATATAGGCTTTAAAAAGTCAAATTTTATATCATCTACTCAAACCCTTTAGAAAATCATATTATATATTTATATTTCCTTACCGTAAAATATATATTTCAAAATGTATAGATATATATAATTAAGACTAGAATGGGTTTTACACCTTACGGTAAATCAAATGATGTGTTGTATATCATATTTTCTTTTTTCAGCAAATATATAAACATTGTTTATTCAATTTAATTTAATAAAAAGGGATCATTAGCTTACTTCAAAATGATGAACTCGGTCTTCAACATCGAAGATCCCGACCCAACATCTCGAAAACCAGAGCTATCATGCAGCGCCTCCCACCGAGCTTCGCCAGTCACTGCCCATCGTCTCGCGAAGCCCCAAAACCAAATCGAGCCTTAACCTTTTGCGATGCGCAAAACCCCACGATAGCAAGCATCGCCACATCACTGCTTCACCGAGTTTGCCGTCATCGCGAAACCCACCAATCCCCCTTGCCAACCAATGCCACCGCGCTCATCCTTCTCCGTCGCGACCATCGCAAGGGTCGCGAACCTCTCAGAAATCGCATGCCCTATCGCGACTTGCCCTAGATTACCGCCCACGTCTCGCGACTCAATTCGAACACGGCTTCGGCCTTCTCCCTTTTTTTACTGAAACTGATTTCGTTAAAAAAATGAATGAGAGAGAGAAAGCGCGACTTTGAATCCCCCTTATTATCTTCTTTCGGTCACCATTTTATATTTTTTTTCACGACTAGAAAGCGCGACTAGAAATCGCGATTTAAAGTTGAAGAAGGCGGCTCGTATCAGGGTATAGGGTAGATGAGGTGAAAGGTTAGGTCGGCTGATGGGATGAAATAGGGTTTGAATTATAATTTATTTTTATTTATACAAAATATCTCGTATTATATATAGGGAAATCTCGAATTCCGAATCGGACATGCCGCTAGGCATTTATAAGGTTTTACCCACATTCCAAACACAATGAAACGTGTTTCGAAGGATAATTCGATCGTATGCGCGAGTGACGGAAATAAACGATCAATTTTAAATATAATGGATTAAAATAGTTTCTATAGGTTCTGAGCTGCCAGGGTCAAACAACATCTCCGATTGGTACGGAAATTGAAATCCGACAATAACTAACTATTGCGGATCCAATGGAACTGGTTTCGTCAAATTCTGAGACTGTGCCTCGGAAGGCTATTTTTAAATTCAATTTAAATGATATATTAGTAAAACTGAACAAATCACCTTTAAATTCAATTTCAACCATTCTATTTTCTTCAGTATCATCATTATAAATTTTATAAGCCTTTAAGTTATTTTTAACAGGCTTAAAACTCCATATTCAACATTTTACCCAATTTCAAATTATAAAATTCAATAATTTAATTATCAAGTAAATAGTGATATTTGGGATTCAAGTTAAAAATAACCTTTCAAATATTTAAAATCAATTAAATATCCCAATTTAAATTGTTAGAAGTTCTGGGTCGTCACACTAAGATCTTACTTATTGCAATCATATTTTGAAATTGGTAAAGTAGATAATACTCTTTTTATTAAAAGAAATAAAAATAATATTCAACTAGTACAAGTTTATGTAGATAATATCATTTTCGGATCAACTAATTTTAAAATGAATAAAGAATTTTCTGAAATAATGACAAAAGATTTTGAGATGAGTCATATGAGTGAATTAAATTTCTTTTTAGGATTATAAATAAAACAATTAGATAATGGTATTTTTATTAGTCAAGAAAAATATGCTAAAGACCTAATTAGTAAATTTGGTTTGACTACTGCGAGTGGAAAACCCACTCCCATGGTAACCAATGAGTACCTTAGTAAGATCTCTCGAAAGATGTAGATCAAAAATTATATAGAGGAATGATTGGATCACTACTCTATATCACTGCTAGTAGACCTAATATCATGCATAGTGTTTGTCTCTGTGCAAGATATCAATCCCAAACTAAAGAGACCCACTTAAAAGCCATAAAACGTATCATAAGATATGTTAAACACACTTCTGATTATGGCTTATTTTACTCTAAAAATGATTTTTTGACTTAATATCTTACTGTGATGATGATTATACTGGTTGTAAATCAAAACGAAAAAGTAAAAGTGGAACTTGTCACTTTTTGGGGCATTTTCTGATTTCCTAGTTTAGTAAAAAGCAAAACACAGTTTCTTTATCAACAACTGAAGTAGAATATATTTCTGCTGTTTTGGTTTGTTCTCAAGTAATATATATGCAATAAACTTTAAAAGATTATGGTTTAAGTATCTAAAAATCACTTATTTATTGTGATAATACTAGTGCGATAAATTTATCCAAAAATACTACTCAACATGCTCGAACTAAACATATTGATATAAGACATCATTTTCTCAGAGATAATATAAATAAGGAAGTAATTACTCTCGATTATATTAATTCCGAGAATCAAATTGCTGATATGTTAACAAAACCCTTAAATGAATCTATATTTACTAAATTAAGAAGAGAATTAGGTATTTGTTCAATAACTGAAATGTAAAAATATAAATAACAAAGTATAATTAAAAATTAAATTAAAATAAATCAAATAGTAAAAATTTGAAGGACCATGACGACATCCCCCTACCCATGTCGACATACAACGATTTTTTATTTTTTGAAATTTTTCCCACCAAAATTTAAATAATTGGTTATATATTCTTTTTATTTTCCAAATTTTGATCATTCTCTCTGTTCTCTCTCTGTTCTAACTTCTAAAATAAATAAAACCATGTCCTCCTCTTCCAAATCAAACAAAAATTCAATCTTTTCATTCCCTTCTCCTACTTCTAGATCGTTTCAACGAACAACGCTCGCACGAGTGACGAAAATGGAGGATTCTCTGAAGGATGCATTACAATTAATGACTAAAATTCAAGTGGTGCAACTTAGAATGGCCAAAGAACAAGAAAGGAAAGGAAAAATCCTTAGAAATTTGCAAAAATTTCTAATGGACAGTAATGCTAATCCAATCTTGCTTGACGAAGATTCTTCAGGAGATCAAGTGCAAGAGGACAGCAAGGAAGAAGAAGAAGAAGCCTTTATAGAAGAAGAGCATGCTGAAGAAGACGACAAAGTCGTTTGCGTTGGTGAAGTGTGTTTTGACAAGGATGGAAATCTTTTCGAATAATGTGGAAATTTCTGTTTCCACTATCCAAATTGTTCGGTTCATAGATCTCCTATTTTCAAAGGCACGCATTAGTTTCTTTCTCTCTTTCCTATTGTTGTATATTTTATTTACGTTCTTTACGCTCATGTAAATATAACAATATAATTAATAAATGATTGTGTTCTTATATTTTATCACTATTATAAATATTATCTTGTATGGATTCTTAGTTAGGGAAGTTATTAGTAGGACTAAGTTTTAGTTTTAGAATCAAGTGTTGATTATTTATGATAACACTATCATTATAATCACATAGTATTAGAATAAGGGGGAGTTATATAGTTTGGAGTTATATAGTTTAGAGTTAGTTTTTTTTTGTTGATGACAAAGGGGGAGAAGTATAAAATATGATAGATAGGCATAGATTAAGGGGGAGTTATTAGTTTGAGGGGGAGTTATTAGTATAGAAGTAATATTTTATAAACAAAGGTTGTCATCATCAAAAAGGGAGAGATTGTTAGTCCTTGAGATGACGGTTTTGATGACAACAACCTTAGAATAAGATTATAAAATATAAATACTAACATTATAGTTTAGATATATATGTATATACAGGATTTAACCATGCAGGTACCCAGAACGAAGACTGTACAGTATGGAGATTCAAGATATCAAGATTGAAGACTCATGAGTATCAAGAATATCAAGAGTTCAATATTTCAAGTAATTTAATTAGGAATTTTGTTAAAACTCCTATAAAAGCACTGGCATCATAAAATCCAATTTATTCGTGGAATGGAATCCACTTCGATCCTGTTAAAGGGATGGAACCCTAGGTAGGATGGAACCTATGAAAAATCTAGTGGAACATTGTTTTGTATCTGCTAACTTTTATTCAAAATGATTTTACAAAATGATTTTGTTTTCAAAATGATTTCAAAACCTTCCTTTTAAAAATCAAAAACATCTATCCTGATATTAAATACTTTTAGCCTCCAAATAATCTTTAATTTCAAAATCAAATTATCCTTGGTTTTAAACTATCTTTTAAATAATAATTTATTTAATTTTTAATATTTATACTGAGATTAAAATATAAAATTATAGTAAAATTTTGTATATACCAAAATATTATTCTCTATATTTATTTATGTATTTTAACTATAGTTAAGTATATTTATAAAAGTTTAAAATAGTTTTAATATAAAATAAAAGTTATTTTCAAAGAAAAACAAAATACCAAAATTTCCTTTGGCATGTCAACATACTCAAGATACCCATGTCGACATAGTGGCAGTTGGTTTCAAAATTTAAATTTCAAAAGAAGTGTCTATTCGTTATATCCTTTCACGAATGGACATGGCTGTTGTTCTTCTACAAATAGGGGCTTTCTTCAACGAATTTCATATCATAATTTTCTGGTTTTCACTCCTCTTCTTCTTCCACATTTCTTTATACACATTCTTACCATTACTCTGCCGAAATCACCATTGAATCTCACTAGATCATTTCTGGTTTGATTATCTATCCTTTTCTCAACAAGATCCTCAGTTCTATTTGGAGTTATAGACTTCTTTGTAATCAATTAAGCGAGAAAAGGTGTGATTGTAGCCTTGGAAATCAATCAAGCGAGAAAAGGTGTGATTGTAGCCTAGGAAATCAATTGGGTGAACTTGTTGCCCCTGAAATCAAGTATCTCTACCCAGAGTATTGTGAATCTGGAGAGGTGTACCTCGTGGCCTTGAAATCTAGGGTGTAATTGTAAAAATTGCTTTTGAAAGGAAATCCGTACTTGTGTGCGGTACTGGATATATGGTAACTCCGAACCAGTATAAAATCCGGTGTGTTCTTTCCTTTACTGCTTTTACTTTATTTCTGCATCTGTGTTTGTTTCTGTGATCATATCTGTGTCTGAATATTGCATACATTTGTGTTTTAATTAACATAAACTCAAAAAGATTTAGTAATTCATCAAAATACTATTCACCCTCCCTCTAGTGTTTATCCTAGTCTTAAAATCCGTAATCTGCATTTCTTACTATATACATTAATATACTAAGGAGGAAAATTGAAGTAAATCAAAATAAAAGAAAAATTATGGAACAAAACTAGCAATCAAGTAGGAGATTAAGGAAACATAGAGTGGGGCCATTGATTAGAAGTCTATTATTTTCAGATTCCTATAAAGGTTAGTGTTTTAACCCACTCACAACGTCTAGAATTTCTTATATTTGTTAAATTGATTTATGATGTGATTAGAATTTATTTATGACCGTTTGGCATATTTTGAATCATCGTGTCAGTTTATTTGAATTTATTTGGATAAAATAGTTATTTAATTTATTATTGAATATAAACTGCCAGTAAATATCTATTATTTATTTTCGGTTCTATATCGATGTTATTGATTGAATTGGGTGATGATTGTGATAAATATTTGATGATTGATATTGGATGATGGATGTTGTATTTCACATTGTTATGAACTGCAAGTTGTTGGATTTTTATTTCATTCGGGATTGCGGTTTGAAATGATATATAACCGTATCTATATTTTAAAATAGGGATTGAAATGATAAATATCCGTATCACTTGACCATAGGATAGAAAATTATATACAAACACCGTGGTCTATACATAAAAATATTTAGAAATGATATCTATGGTTTTGTAAAGAAAAATATGATTTTATATAAATAATGATTTTTGATATTATATAAATGTTATTTTATTCTTGATTTTTGGCTATGTATAATTTGTGTTAATATAGAATAAGTTTAATAATAAGTTTGATTTTTATTGAAGATAATATGGTTAAGTATTCAAATTATATTTTAATATAGAGCTAAAATGATTTAAATAAAATATTAAGGTTGGAAGATAAATTTGAGATTTATTTGAAATTGAATTTATCTAAGATTTAAACTCAAATAAGCTTGATGTGAAATTTATAAAATTGGAAGTTTTAGAGGGTATGATTTTTATAACTTGATTTTTGATTAAGATGAATTAAATGAATATTTCAAGTATAAATAGATTGAAGGAAATATTTAATTATTTGTAATTTGAGTTTTATTTAAATGATAATGGATTTACCGCTGTAAAATATTTCAAAACTAAATTGTAACGACTCTGAATTTCCGACCCAGTTTAAAATTTTAAAATCCATCGTTTTTAATATAAAATTTTAAAATTTATAAACGATCTCAATTAATGTCCAAACTTTATTTATAAGATGCGTCCAGTTAGATATGAACATAGAAAAATTTTCGTCGGAAAATATTGCAGTAAATTTCGTTCGCGTTTTACTGTATATCAGTTCATATAAAGCTGCGTAAAATTTATCCTTCAAATCCAAATATTTTTACACAACTATGTTGTAAAAATTATTCTGATCCAGATGATGTAATTTGTTTCGTCAAAAACTGTCATCGTCTGTTCCGTTTAAACTGTTTTGCAAATCGTACAATTTAAGCGGCGTAAATTCGAATTTTTATAAAACCATCGTATCGCAATAATCTGTGTACCGTTGGAAGCGCGTCATCGTACTGATCAAAACGGTATATTTATTCGTGCCAATCGGTGTCCGACGTAAAATAGTCGCATTGATTTAACCGTTCCGGACGGGCAGGTTAAACAAATTTCAGCCCAAAATTCTTTAGCCCGTATACATTCATAATTTTGAAATTAAAGTCAGCTGATGCATTTAAGAAAGTAGTTGGAAGATGAGGGTTGTCATTAGAATGGGGTATGACTTTTCGGTATTCGATATTGAAAATGTGAGATGCGAAGCAACAAAGTAAAAATTATATTTCTCTAGTATCATTCCACTGTTCAAACATTTCATCTCATCCTCTCTGCATTTCGAAACCACCTGGTAACACACTTTCCCTTCCTTTCTTCTTCCTTTCTTCTATTCTTTCTGAAATTTTGAAAATGAAAAAACAAACAAACAGAAGCATGGCTGAAAGCAGTGCTCAGATCCTCCCACTTCACCTCCCCTCCACCATGAGCCACCCATTTCCTTCGCCTCCACACGCCTCTACCTGAAACCGACCCAGTCACCGACCTACCCTACCCTTGAAACCATTCGCCAGCATATCCTCTACAAACTCCACTTTCTCCATACGCTACCACTTTCCTGTCTCTAGTGCGTTATCGTGTGCATGGGGGAAACATGTGTGTGTTAAGGGGGAGAAAAACTATTGTATTTGAGTCTCGGCCTATATATATATATATATATATATATATAAAGCGGGCAAAGGAAATATGCGTGAGCTGGAGTTTGCAGCAAGTAGAGGGGAGGAAGGTAGATGGAACATGTACATGAGGTGAGGGAGGTTTGCTGCATTTTTTTAGTCTCGGCCGATTAGAAAAAAAACAAATGAGAGGATGAATGAAAGGTGGAGGTGGGTTGTTTAGCTGAGTGGAAGGTTTCTGCATGTTTATTCATGCGTGCGTGGGGGGGAAAGCAAAGAAAAGGTCTCGGCATTGTTTATGGAAAATAAAAAATAAAAAGAAAATAAAATAAAAGAAGTTTGTTGTTGCAAACAGTTGTGAAGTGCAGGCTTTTGTAAACCCATTTCTTTTGCTGACACGTAATTATATACTAATGTATATGAGTTGATGTTGGTGATAGAGTTATAACCAATTTTCGTTTTCCCTGTTGTTGTGCATCAACTGTCTGATTTCTTTCGCAGCAGCATCAATCTCTCAGCCTTCTTTCTTTCCTTCGTTATCAGTAAGCGCACTATAATTTATAAACTATAAATGAACGTTCATTGTATTAATATCATCTCATTTGTCGATATTTACATTGTTCGTTGTTCGTGTTGTACCGACTTCTTTCGTGCTTCTTCTTGCTTTGGGTCAATTTCTTTATCCACGAAAGGTGAATTAATTTTCACGACTATATTCTTATACAAGTATGGTTGTTGAATGGTTGCTATGTGATGTTGAATTGGATGTTAATTTTTATTGTTAAGTGATAAATAATTTGCAAGTTGAAATTTATATAGGATAGTTAACAATTTAAAATGGATTATATATGTCAAATGCTGATTAGTTAAACTTGACCCCTTCATATGTTGAATATTGATTAGTTAAACTTGACCTTTTAATTGTTAATTAAATTAACACGTAGAATTTGATAAATAAACTTTGTACCTTTGAACGTATAATTGATTAATTATTGTAGTATTGAAATTGAATGATAAGTGCAAACCGTAATGTAATAATCTTTAATCTACATGAAATGATAGTGTAGATTCTAGAAATGATTATATTAATTTGCATAAATAACAAATGTTAATTAATACGATTATTTCAGGATTATTTAAATTGTTGAATTGTTATGTATGGATGCTAGTGCTTGTTTATTTACTTTGACACCATTCCAGTTATCACACTGCAAGTTCCCTTTGTATGCTTTGATTTTTGAATTAAAATGCAATCGGGTTGAAATGATAGATACCCAAATAACTTTGACTTAGGATAGAAAATTTGATTAAAACCGATTGGTCAATGTTTTGATTTAAAATAAAATAAAATTTGATTTTGACTAATAACAAGGTTTTGAATAAAAATTGGAATTTAAACCGGAATGATTGTAAATGTGAATATTTGAATTTGAAACAAATATTAATGTCGTAATTGACAAAAGAACATTGTTTAAAATTTAATTATTTAATAATTAAATTTAGAATTAATTGATAATTAATTTTGGAGATATAAATAATAAAGTTTGAAATCATTAATAACGAAGTTTTGAAATAATTAATAATTAAGTCTTGAAATCTATTAATAATAAAGCTTGAAATTATCAATAACGAAGTTTAAAATAATTAATGATTAGGTTTTAAATTTATTAATAATTAAGTGTAATTATTAATGAATGAGTTTGAAATGGTTAATAATTAAAATTTGAATTTATTGATAATTTGAGGAGATTGAATTATTTAATAATTAAATTGAGTTGAAATTTTTCTTATTAAGAGGAATTGAATTTTGGATAAGCAAAATTAAGTTTCTTTAATTGTGTTTGAAATTTGTAACTAAGTAAATAATAAACGAAATTGAATTTCTTTAATAAGAAATAGAATGAGTTTTATCGAACAAATGAAAGATTTGAAATTTAAAGAATTGGATTTGACAAATTTAATTTAAATTAAATTTGTAAACTTTGATAATGAAGTTATACTTAAGAAAGTAATGTGATGAATTGGAAATTTAATTGAAATTGTCTTAATGATAAATTAATTAAATGAATATCGAATGAAATCGATAAATGAGTTTAAATCGATTTGAACGTTAAAATTAAGTTAAATGATTATGGAATGAACTTATATACGAAATGAAATGAATATTTGAACTGTGTTAAATTGAAACTTTGAAATTGAATTATAGAAAATTTGAAATGAAATTGTGAAGTTATGAAACGTAAATTTGGAAATTGATTTAGAAAGACCAATGAAATGTTGATTTACGAATTCTAATTGAAATTGAAATTTGATTCCGTTTTGAAATATATTAAGCGACCAATCGATAAATTAACTACGAAGGTAATTAAAGGAACGGGAATCGGTTAGGGATATACTCACTATCTAAACCAAAAACCACTTTAATAACTATACGCAGAGTGTGATCCAGAATGAAGTGGTTGGATTGGCGAACGTTGATGATTGATGAAAGTGAACGATAATGGATAGCCTTGACACTTGTGCCAAATTGGAAATGACTATAACAGGAGCCATGTCGGGCCAAATGGGGTTAGCTACCTCGAGCGAACACACTTCTTCGTAAACTACTCATTTACTTTGTGATTGATTGGTGCGCACCCTTGAAGTGTTGTTTCGCGGTGTTGCGATCGTTGCGGTGATGCATTCTCACCAGTCCGGATGAGGCAAACGATAGTTTCACCACCTAGGGTATTGCCTCATGTGCCTTGTCATACTTTTATTCCCATATACGCGACCACTACGAATTTGTTTTGTATTATACCTATGGAGTACTCCCTGATATCCCACTAGTTTACGGTGGAATTTACAGTGCTTTATAGTCTATAATCCTATATGAAATGTGTTATGGGGGACAATAGTAACGCCTTAACACTATTTTGATATTTTACTTTACTATTAGACATTATATATGTACCGTACACTATTATGTATAAATAGTTTAACGGATCCTTAAAGATGTTATTCCATTCATCTTTGAGTTATTGTTATTTTGAATTTGAATCATATTATCTGTATAAGAATATATGTCCTAATTCGAGTGTTTGTTTATGCTTATGCTCGGATCAGACTGAGGATTGCTGTTGCTGTTCTATTTGGAGCCGAAGACCGAAGACTATCATTATCTTATCTTATCAGTATTGCTCTTTCTATTTGGACTATTGGACATCTATATTGTTCTATTTTATTTTATCTGAGATATTGTTGTATTTATGGGTAGCTTCATAAACTACTCTTATGACTATGTTGTATTTCCGCTGCACTATTCTGTGATGTTATATTTCTATGATTCTGCAATGATTCTCATTTTTATATATATATAAACACTCCATTAGTGATTCGTGTTTTGTATTATTTAAGTTGACAAGTTGGAATATCGTCAATTTAAATGGTACAAATATACGGGTTGTTACAGTTGGTATCAGAGCTTTGGTTCCTGATAACCTTAGCCTGTGGAGTTTAAAGCTCATTAGAGATGGGGTAAATATACCATAGAATGAGGAGAACCATTTCAGAATCCACATCCTTTGATTCAGCCTTCTTACTGAATTCGATTGAATAGAATTTCCTTAAGTTCTATAAATTCCTATCTTTATTCTGAGTCACTTTTGGTATTCCAGGATGGCTACCAGAAGAAATGTTAGAGGCGGGGGTAGAGGAAATGCTCCCGAACCACATGCCCCAGTTCCCGCAGTCAGATTTTCCACTCTTAGCAAGGAGTACACTCAGCTTGGTGAAGTCAAATTTACTGGCTCCGAGAGTATCATCGAAGCACAGCAATGGCTAAAGAGTTTGGAGAGGATCTTTACTGGCTTGGAGATCACAGACGCTCAGAAGCGTAAGTTGGCCGCTTGGCAGCTTCAGGATGCTGCACAGGATTGGTGGGAGTCAGTCATTTCTCGTACTGATGAGGAAACCATCACTTGGGCCCAGTTTAGGTAGTAATTTATCTAAAAATTTCATCTAAATAAAAGTTCCTTTTTTTTATCTCGTCAAATTTTGACTCGTTTTCATATCACTTGTAAATAGGGATTCCTTTACGGCTCAGTGGATAACAGCTGCTGGGAAGGCCCAACTCTATCGGTCTTTTGTGGATCTCAAGCAAGGTAATATGACCTTCACTGAGTATGAACGAAAGTTCAACGAACTATCTAAGTTCGGACCCGGTTTGATCGATACACCTCTGCTTAAGAATAAGAAGTTCATACATGGCGCACGCCCTG
The DNA here is from genome assembly GCA_030765085.1 of Allium cepa. Taxonomy (NCBI): domain Eukaryota; kingdom Viridiplantae; phylum Streptophyta; class Magnoliopsida; order Asparagales; family Amaryllidaceae; genus Allium; species Allium cepa. Next base: position 389,832,160 of record CM060932.1, on the reverse strand, counting down.
AGTATTACGAGCTCCTCACCGCTCATGTCCATGGAACTTTCACCGAGTTGATGGATTTTGCTCTTCGATATGAGGTAAAGCTAAAGGGAACATCAATCGCTGAGGCTCCAGCTACTCAGACATCCTCTAGTCAGACATCCTCTAGTCAGACTGGGAAGAGAAAGCCAAATTTTGGGCAACAGAAGAAGAACTGGCAGAAGAAATCCGGGCTTGGCTATTCTCAAAAGAAGCCCATTGACATATCATCTATTACTTGCTTCAGCTGCAACCAAAAAGGTCATTATGCCAGTAGCTGCCCTTCTCCAAAAGGTGCAGCTGTTCCGCCACCGGCACAGATGACTAGGAGGGATGTGTGTCATATCTCCTTACAACCTAGGCACTTCAAGAAAGACTGCCCAACACAGAAGAGAGGTACACCATCAGGAGTCTTTGCTCTTTCCACACCTGCCCTGGAAGTTCCCGCCCCGGAAGTTCCTGATAATCAAGGTACTTTGCAAAGTACTTTTATGTTGCATACCTTGCCTGTTGGAGTTCTATTTGACACTGGAGCAACACACAGCTTCATATCTATTGATTTATGTAATAAACTTAGTTTGGAACCCACTCTTGGATCTATTTCCTTATGTGTATCTAACCCTATTGGAGGGCCCGCTAACCTCAAAAGGGTTTGCAAATATGTCACTCTTATGCATGGCATTCACCGTTTTACTTGGGATTTCTATGTCCTTGGATTCAAGGCATTCGATATACTATTAGGCATTGATTGGCTGCGAAAGTTCGAAGCCGTTATCTCATGCAAAGCTCGAAACGTCTCTCTTATTGACGACAAGAGTATTCCTTTAGTCATTAAAGGCAAATTACCTCAAGAATATGCTGGGAGTTTTATATTCTCTCTTGACTCCCATCCAAATGAACTAAGCTCTACTCCAGTGGTCCAATTCTTTTCTGATGCATTTGGAGAAGTCAATTCTCTACCACCTCTACGGGAAATCGAATTCCGCATCGACCTTATTCCCGGTGCACGACCAGTAGTTCTTCCTCCAAGGACAATGGCTCCTAAAGAAAAGGCAGAGTTGAATGTTCAAATTGATGATTTATTTTCTAAAGGCTTGATTCGGCGCAGTCATTCAGAATGGGGTGCTGCAGTTGTATTTGTCACCAAATCTGATGGCTCACTCAGAATGTGTGTGGACTATAGAGAGCTAAACAAGCTCACACATAAGAACAGGTACCTGATGCCTCACATCAACGATCTATTCGACCAGCTTCATGGAGCTAAAATCTTTTCTCAACTTGATTTGGCTACCGGCTTTCACCAACTCAGAATCGCTGAGGATAGTATTCCTAAAACAGCATTCCACGCTCAAAATGGATTCAATGAATGGCTAGTTATGTCGTTCGGTCTCACTAATGCTCCATCTTATTTCATCGACTTGATGAATAGAGTTTTTCGGGATGTTCTTAACAAGTTCATTCTTGTTTTCATCGACGATATTCTCGTCTTCTCTAAAGATGAGAAAGAGCATAGGTCACATTTGGCTTTTGTTCTTGAAACTCTTCGCAAATACTAGCTTAAAGCCAAGTTTTTGAAATGCCACTTTTGGAGAGATGAAGTTTGTTTTCTTGGCCATATTGTTTCGGAGAATGGGATTTCGGTCGATCCAACTAAGATCGCCGTAATCAATGTAAGTTCTATTCTTACTTGTTAATTCTATCTAATCAATTTATAAATATCTAAATTCGAATCCTTGGAATTTGCAGGATTGGGAGACTCCTAAAACTCCTACAGATACCGCAGTTTCTTGGGATTGGCTGGCTATTATCATAGATTTATAGAAAACTTTGCTCGTATTGCCGCCCCACTTACCGCACTGACCAAGAAGAATGTGAAATTTATTTGGAGTGAAAAATGCAAAGCGGCTTTCAATGAGATGAAGTGAAAATTGACATTTGCCCCAGTTCTTACAGTTGTTGACGGTAGCGAAGGATTAACCGTCTATACTGATGCCTGCCATGATGAATTAGGAGCAGTTTTGATGCAAAAAGGAAAGGTTATTGCATATGCGGATCGTCAGTTAAAGACCCATGAGGCAAATTATGGAAATCACGATTTAGAGCTTCTTGCGGTCATATTTGCTCTTAAGCTATGGAGGCACTATCTTTTGGGAACCAAATTCGAGTTATTCACTGACCACGAGTCATTGAGATATATCTTCTCACAAAAGGATTTGAATCAGAGACAAGTCCAATGGCTCGAATTTTTAGCTGCATATGATCTTGATATTAATTATACTCCAGAGAAAGAAAATGCCGTAGCCGATGCTTTGAGCAGAAACCAAGCAATGACATGTTGTAATCTTGTTGAAGGAATGTTATTCCAGCTTTCCGTCTCCCCAACTCTTATGGATAGTACTATAGCCAAACAATACGAGGACACTTTGCTTTATCGCATCAATGAAATAGTTCTCGGTAGAGTTGGAAATGCTGATAATAAATTGGGTGCACATGTTGATAGTGAAGGAGTCTTGAGAATTGATAATCGAATTTGTGTTCCTAATGTTGATGGTCTAAAACAGGAAGTGTTGAGAGAAAACCATCAATCTTCGCTTTCATTTCATCCCGGTGTCACTAAAATGTACTAGAATATAAAGAAGTTATATTGGTGGAGTGGGATGAAGCGCGATATTTCTACCTATGTTAGCAGGTGCACAACTTGCCAACAAGTTAAAGCTGATCACAGAAAGACAACAGGCTTGCTTCAACCACTAGAGATTCCAGGTTGGAAGTGGGAGCAGATTTCTATGGACTTTATTGACGAACTGCTAAGGACTAGAAAGGGTAACGAAAGAATTTGGGTGATTGTCGATAGACTGATGAAGTCTGCTCATTTTATTCCAGTTAAGTCCACTCGTACTGCTTCGAGTTTGGCCGAGATATACCTGAGAGAAGTTGTAAAACTTTATGGTGTACCATCTAGTATCGTATGCGATCGAGATCCTATTTTCACCAGTAAATTCTGGAAAGCTTTTCAGGATTCTTTGGGCACCAAACTTAATCTAAGCACATCTTATCATCCTCAGACAGATGGCCAAACTGAGAGGGTGAATCAGATTTTAGAAGGCCTTCTCCGGGCCTGTATTATTGATTTTGGTGGATCTTGGGAAGACCATCTTCACTTGATTGAATTCACTTATAATAATAGCTACCAGGTAAAGAATTTGAATTTCAAATTTGAATAAGTATATTCGAATTTGAGTTAATCATCTTTAACAAACCAGGCAAGCATTGGTATGGCACCGTTCGAAGCCTTATATGGACGGCCGTGTAAATTGCCAGCTTGTTAGATTGAGTCTGGAGAAAGACTAGTGCTTGGCCCAGAAATAATTATGGAAGCTTCTGAAAAAATCAAAGAAATCAGGAAGAAGATAAAGACGGCACATGATAGACAGAAGAGCTATGCTGATAAAAGGAGAAGAGAGCTCGAATTCAGCGTAGGAGACAAAATATTTCTGAAAGTGTCGCCTTTGAAGAATATTGTTCGATTTGGAAGAAAAGGGAAGCTAGCTCCCAGATTTGTGGGTCCGTTTGAGATTACGGAAAGAGTCGAAACATTGGCCTATTGAGTTGCATTACCAGAGAAGTTCGCTGGTGTGCACAATGTGTTCCACGTCTCACATCTTCGTAAACTTGTATACGATCCATCTATGACCATCCCTACTGCTCAGTTGGAAGAGATAGTAATTGATCCTGACTTGACTATTGAGCGAAAGCCACTTCAGATAGTCGATCGTGAGACAAAGCAACTCATAAGGAAGTCGGTAAATCTCGTCAAAGTACTGTGGAGTGTAGATGAGCGAGATTGCACATAGGAAACTGAGGATAGTATTCGGGGTTCAAACCCCGAATTACTATTTCAGGTATAATTCAAATTTCTTAAAATCTATCTTGACTTTTCTGTTTACTTCATTCCTACTTCACTCGTCTCGTTCCTTTTTGAGGACGAATAGTTTTGAGTAGGGGAGATTGTAACGACCCTGAATTTCCAACCCAGTTTAAAATTTTAAAATCCATCGTTTTTAATATAAAATTTTGAAATTTATAAACGATCTCAATTAACGTCCAAACTTTATTTATAAGATGCGTCCAGTTAGATATGAACATAGAAAAATTTTCGTTGGAAAATATTACAGTAAATTTCGTTCGCGTTTTACTGTATATCAGTTCATATAAAGCTGCGTAAAATTTATCTTTCAAATCCAAATATTTTTACACAGCTATGTTGTAAAAATTATTCCGATCAAGATGATGTAATTCGTTTTGTCAAAATCTGTCATCGCCTGTTCCGTTTAAATTGTTTTGCAAATCGTACAATTTAAGCGGTGTAAATTCAAATTTTTATAAAACCATTGTATCGCAATAATCTGTGTACCGTTGGAAGCACGTCGTCGCACTGATCAAAACGGTATATTTATTCGTGCCAATCGGAGTCCGACGTAAAATAGTCGCATTGATTTAACCGTTCCGGACGGACCGGTTAAACAAATTTCAGCCCAAAATTCTTTAGCCCGTATACATTCAAAATTTTGAAATTAAAGTCAGCTGATGCATTTAAGAAAGTAGTTGGAAGCTGAGGGTTGGCATTGGAATGGGGTATTACTTTTCGGTATTCGATATTGAAAATGTGAGATACGAAGCAAAAAAGTAAAAATTATATTTCTCTAGTATCATTCCACTGTTCAAACATTTCATCTCATCCTCTCTTCATTTCAAAATCACCAGGTAACAAACTTTCCCTTCCTTTCTTTTTCCTTTCTTCTATTCTTTCTGAAATTTTGAAAATGAAAAAAAACAAACAGAAGCATGGCCAAAAGCAATGCTCAGATCCTCCCACTTCACCTCCCCTCCACCGTGAGCCGCCCATTTCCTTCGCCTCCACACGCCTCTACCTGAAACCGACCCAGTCACTGACCTACCCTACCCCTGAAACCATTCTCCACCGCATCCTCTACAAACTCCACTCACCGCTGAATCAAACTCCACTTTCTCCATACGCTACCGCTCTCCTGTCTCCAGTGTGTTATCGTGTGCATGAGGGAAACATGTGTGTGTTATGGGGGGAAAAACTGCTGTATTTGAGTCTCGGCCTATATATACATACATACATACGTATATATATACATATACATATATATATATATATATAAAAGTGGGCAAAGGAAATATGCGTGAATTGGAGTTTGCGGCAAGTAGAGGTGAGGAAGGTAGATGAAACATGTACAAACCTGTACATGCATGCGTGAATGAGGGGAGGAAGGTTGCTCCATTTTTTTAGTCTCGGCCGATTAGAAAAAAAAAACAAATGAGAGGATGCGTGAAAGGTGGAGGTGGGTTGTTTAGCTGAGTGGAAGGTTTCTGCATGTTTATTCATGCATGCGTAGGGGGGAAAGCAAAGAAAAGGTCTCGACATTGTTTATAAAAAAATAAAAAATAAAAAAAATAAAAAAATAAAAGAAGTTTGTTGTTGCAAACAGTTGTGAAGAGCAAGCTTTTGTAAACCCATTTCTTTTGCTGACACGTATTTATATACGGATGTATATTAGTTGATGTTTGTGATAGAGTTGTAACCAATTTTCGTTTTCCCTGTTGTTGTGCAACAACTGTCTGAGTTCTTTCGCAGCAGTATCAATCTCTCAGCCTTCGTTCTTTCCTTCCTTATCGGTAAGCGCATCTATAATTTATAAATTATAAATGAATGTTCATTGTATTAATATCATCTCATTTGTCGATATTTACAGTGTTCGTTGTTCGTGTTGTACCGACTTCTTTCGTGTTTCTTCTTGCTTTGGGTCATTTTCTTTATCCACGAAAGGTGAATTAATTTTCATGACTATATTCTTATACAAGTATGGTTGTTGAATGATTGCTATATGATGTTGAATTGAATGTTAATTGTTATTGCTAAATGATAAATAATTTGCAAGTTGAAATTTATATAGGATAGTTAACAATTTAAAATGGATTATATATGTCGAATGTTGATTAGTTAAACTTGACCCCTTCATATGTTAAATATTGATTTGTTAAACTTGAACTTTTAATTGTTAATTAAATTGAAACGTGGAATTTGATAAATAAACTTTGTACCTTTGAACGTATAATTGATTAATAGTTGTAGTATTGAAATTGAAATTGAATGATAATTGCAAACCGTAATTTAATAATCTTTAATCTTCATGAAATGATAGTGTAGATTCTAGAAATAATTATATTAATTTGCATAAATAACAAATGTGAATTAATACGATTATTTCGGAATTATTTAAATTGTTGAATTGTTATTGTATGGATGCTATTGCTTGTTTATTTACTTTGACACCATCCCAGTTATCACACTGCAAGTTCCCTTTGTATGCTTTGGTTTTTGAATTAAAATGGAATCGGGTTGAAATGATAGATACCCAAATAACTTTGACTTAGGATAGAAAATTTAATTAAAACCGATTGGTCAATGTTTTGATTTAAAATAAAATAAAGTTTGATTTGACTAATAACAAGGTTTTGAATAAAAATTGGAATTTAAATACGAGGAATGTAAATGTGAATATTTGAATTTGAAACAAATATTAACGTCGTAATTGACAAAAGAATATGGTTTAAAATTTAATTATTTAATAATTAAATTTAGAATTAATTGATAATTACTTTTGAAGTTATAAATAATAACGTTTGAAATTATTAATAACGAAGTCTTGAAATAATTAATAATTAAGTCTTGAAATTTATTAATAATAAAGTTTGAAATTATAAATAACGAAGTTTGAAATAATATATGATTAAGTTTTAAATTTATTCATAATTAAGTATAATTGTTAATGAATGAGTTTGAAATGGTTAATAATTAAGATTTGAATTTATTGATAATTTGATGAGATTGAATTATTTAATAATTAAATTGAATTGAAAATTTTCTTATTAAGATGAATTGAATTTTGGATAAGTAAAACTAAGTTTCTTTAATTGAGCTTGAAATTTGTAACTAAGTAAATAATAAACGAAATTGAATTTCTTTAATAAGAAATAGAATGAGTTTTATCGAACAAATGAAAGATTTGAAATTTAAAGAATTGGATTTGACAAATTTAATTTAAATTAAATTTGTAAACTTTGATAATGAAGTTATACTTAAGAAAGTAATGTGATGAATTGAAAATTTAATTGAAATTGTTTTAATGATATATTAATTAAATGAATATCGAATGAAATCGATAAATGAGTTTAAATCGATTTGAACGTTAAAATTAAGTTAAATGATTATGGAATGAACTTATATACGAAATGAAATGAATATTTGAATTGTGTTAAATTGAAACTTTGAAATTGAATTATAGAAATTTTGAAATGAAATTGTGAAGTTATGAAACGTAATTTTGGAAATTGATTTAGAAAGACCAACGAAATGTTGATTTACGAATTCTAATTGAAATTGTAATTTGATTCCGTTTTGAAATATATTAAGCGACCAATCGGTAAATTAATTACGAAGGTTATTGAAGGAACGGGAATCGGTTAGGGACATACTCACTGTCTAAACCGAAAACCACTTTAATAACTATACGCAGAGTGTGATCCAGAATGAAGTGGTTGGATTGGCGAACGTTGATGATTGAAGAAAGTGAACGATAGTGGATAGCCTTGACACTTGTGTCAAAACGGAAATGACTAAAACAGGAGCCGTGCCGGGCCAAATGGGGTTAGCAATCTCGAGCGAACACACTTCTTCGTAAACTACTCATTTACTTTGTGATTGATTGGTGCGCATCCTTGAATTTGGAGTGTTGTTTCGCGGTGTTGTGATCGTTGCGGCGATGCGTTCTCACCAGTCCGGATCAGGCAAACGGTAGTTTCACTACCTTGGGTATTGCCTCATGTGCCTTGTCATACTTGTATTCCCATATACGCGACCACTACGAATTTGTTTTGTATTATACCTATGGAGTTCTCCCTGACATCCCACTAGTTTACGGTGGAGTTTACAGTGCTGTATAGTCTATAATGCTATATGAAATGTGTTAAGGGGGACAATGGTAACGCCTTAACACTATTTTGATATTTTACTTTATTGTTAGACATTATATATGTACCGTACACTATTATGTATAAATAGTGTAACGGATCCTTAAAGATGTTATTCCATTCATCTTTGAGTTATTGTTATTTTGAATTTGAATCATATTATCTGTATAAGAATATATGTCCTGATTCGAGTGTTTGTTTATGCTTATGCTCGGATCAGACTAAGGATTGCTGTTGCTGTTCTATTTGGAGCTGAAGACCGAAGACTAACATTATCTTATCTTATCAGTATTGCTCTTTCTATTTGGACTATTGGACATCTATATTGTTCTATTTTATTTTATCTGAGACATTGTTGTATTTATGGGTAGCTTCATGAGCTACTCTTATGCCTATGTTGTATTTCCGCTGCACTATTCTGTGATGTTATATTTTTATGATTCTGCGATGATTCTCATATATATATATATATATATATATATATATATAAGCACTCCATTAATGATTCGTGTTTTGTATTATTTAAGTTGACAAGTTGGAATATCGTCAATTTAAATGGTACAAATATACGAGTTGTTACATAAATAATAGAAAATTTATTTGTTGAACCGTAATTACCAAACTTAGTGAAATTGTTGAATACTTAAGTTTGAAATATATTGAATTTGGAATGGTTTTGAAATCGACATAATTTGGAAAAGTTTATGTGGAAACCGAATTGAATTAAAATTATGATTTAGGATTTGGTTAAATTAAAATCTAGAAATTTGAGTTGTTTTGGAATTGATTTATGAAATTTAAGAAGCTATTTTATTATATATAATATTCTAATATTTAAACCGTTTAAGTGGTGGAAGTGATGTTATAGAGTTATGAGTTTCAAAGTATTATGATTTGAAAGTGTTACACTTTAAGTGTTTTGATTTCGAAGTGTTATAACTTTGGAAGTGCTATGATTCTGGAAAAAGGATATATTTGAAATAAAAATGATATTATATTGATTTGGATTTTATAAAAAAAAGATATCATATTGATTGGTTTCTAAAATGGAAATGATATCGTATTTATATGGTTTTGAAATAGATATTTTATTCTGGTTTTGAAGTATAAAGTATTTTGAAACGACCGCGGTGTTATAATAACGTTTGGTTGTTAAAGAGACCGGGATCAAAAGTTGTCATCTCTTTGTCAACTCTAAAAACCACTTTAACAACCATATGCGCGGCGGAGATTCCAGAATGAAGTAGGAAGGTAGCGGCATTTTCTTTGAGGTACATACGTGGACCCGACACCCGTGAGTTGGCATAAGGTGGCTAAAACAGGAACGATTGACGGGCTAAGAGGGTAGCACCTTTTATCGGACACACTTCTTCGATACCATTCTATTACTTTGTGATTGTTTGGGGCCCTTTTGATTTTGGGGGTGTAGCTCGAGATGGGCAGTAGTAGCTGCTATGCGTTTTGGTATATATATCCGAGCATTGCCTAGTTGTACCATGTCACCTACCCTAGCGAGCCTTGTACGAGTTTGATTTGTGTCGTACCTATGGAGCATCTTCTCGTAGCCTCCCGATCAGGAGGTACGCAGGTGTTATATAGACTATCGACACTATTTATGTGTTAAGGTGGAAAGTGTAAAGCCTTAACGCTACTTTAAAGTAAGTTTATTCCACTATTAGACATTATTATAATAGCGTGTATTACTACATAGTAAATAGTTTAATGGATCCTTAGGAGAAGTATATCCCGAACATCTCTTAAGTTACTGCACTCACGTTTGACACTGGGTAGGATATGTCAAATCCTGTAAACATATCTGACGCTGTTCCATTCACATTGTTTACCATTTATTTAACTTACAAAATATCTTTTAGCATTGATTTACCATTGATTTAGTCTTTTCATTTCGCTCAGGTTAGTCTGAGCATTTCAGGGTTTGAAGACCTTATTTCTAGAGGACGAAGACGAAGATTATATTATTACTATCATTTACTATTGTTTCGCTGCATTGCATTGTTCCTCTGCATTGTCATTTATTATTTTTGGTATGTGTAAATCTGATATGTTTGTATTAGTATAATCAAATGTTTTATAAAACAGCTTCATGAACCGTTTATTTGATTATTATATTTTATCGTTCCACTACAAGATTCTATTTTTTTCTCCACTTTTTCTTATTCACCCATAACAATTTGCCCTTTTGCATGGTTTGAGTCGGCATATGTGTCTACTTAAGCGTACAAAAAGGCGGGATGTTACAGCCTATTTGTAAGATACCAGATATCCAAATTAGGCTTCCGTGGGCTTAGTTTTTAGCCTTTTTGCAAAAAATCTGGACCATTGGAATTCGGATCGTTACATTTGGTCAGAGCATAGGGTTAGGGTTCTTAGGTAGATAGTGAGTGAACGTATTTGTGTTTTTGAATAAAATGTAAACATATTATTTACTAATGTCCAAATAGTCCCCAACCATAGATTTTAACATATAGAAAGTTTTTAGAAGTATATTTGTGCATAGTTTTCTAGTTGGGTTTGAGATGACGCAAATATGTTGAGCCATATGTTAATTACAGCTTTATAACATACAAATAAGCCATGTTTTGAGAGAAGATTGGTATCCATATGTTATAGGAAGTGGAGAAGTTCCATAGGGATAGTAGGGAGAGTGTTTTTATTTTGAAAGAAATAAGAGGTTTTAGTAAGAAGAAAATCCACTTTATGTCTAGCCCAATAAAATGAAACTTTTGGAATTGAAAAGTTGAAAAATATAATTGTTAATATATTTGAGGAAGTAAATATTGGGTTTTCGAAAAGCAAAAAAAGTGGTATGAAATTTAAATTAGTTTTTATATGATGTAAATTTGGTTAAAAGTGAAATTTTTTTAAAGAATTATAGAGAATGTATAGCTCGCCAGTTTCCTTGTAGGCACAAAGATTTTAATTATAAAAACCCAAAGTGTATTTAGTATCGAAAACATAGACTACAACATTTATTGTTGTAATATATGTTTTCGGTAAAAGTAAAGGAAGCATAGACTATGACACTGTTGTTATAGTAGGTGAATCCCAAAGGAAATGTTTATAACATAACATATAGGATTTATTAATATTTATTTTAATTGAATCCATAAACTAGTATTTTTGATTTTTAGTAACGGTATTTTACGCAACATCTATTTTGACCCAAATGAGTTTTGGAGATAATTTCTAAAGTGGTTTGTATGTACACTTATTATTTAACTAAGTATATGAAAATATTTTCTGGCTATAAAGCAGTTTTGAAAATGAGTTCTTTTATATAAATAATGGACGATAAATTAATGAATTTAGTAGGAAATATCTTATCTAAGTGAATATAGAATAAACATACTTTAATATATTAGAATGAAATAAATAATGATATAATTTTCTATGAATCATAAATAAAGATGTTTTGTGCAAGTTATAAGGAATACGTGAAAGACGTGTACAAGGTATGGAAAGCACCATACTTTGTATAGCCTATTTCGATAAAATATAAAATAAATTCATTATAATTTCACATAGACACGAATCCATTTCTAAAGGTTTCATAGAAGGTTTTAACGGAAAGGGTTTCTCATAAGAGAACGTAATTCCAATAAATTAAGGTATAAAACCATTAAAAGCAGTAAGTTAGAAACTCCTTCAAGGTTAAGCAATTGGAAGAGTAGGAAAGTTAAGAGATTTTTGATAAAATAACTGTTCTTATCAAATCCAGTTTTAGTACATTTGAAAATCTACGAAAAAAATAGGATATTTTAAAAACATGTGAGGACCTTTTTTTAAGTCAAGAAAAAAAGAGAAAGATGGTTTGGAGGAAAAGTAAATAAGTTTTTGAAAATATAAAATTTTAAGTAACCCAATACCTTTGAATTTAACAAAAAACTTCAAAATAACACTTTCAAAGGCAAGAATTTTATAATTTGACGTTTCAAAATTTTAGAATCTTTAATTTTTGAGGTAAAATGATAAATACCAAAACGAACCAGACTTTAAAATATAGAGTAGATAGGAATCATTTTCTAGGTGTAACGGGAAAAGTACAAGGCTCTAGCAGTAATTACTCTAAGTAGTAATAATAAAAGTTCCCGTAAGGTGTATAGGACACTAGTTAAAACCTAGAAATGCTGCTTAACGTGTGTTGACTAGAAAAATAGCGATGTGATTTTAGTAAGATAGAAAGACACGCATGGTGGGAAAATTAGACCTTAGTTAGGAAAAAATGAAGAGTAAAGAGAAAATTTCCCCAAGCTTAGTTGCCTTTTTAAATAGAGACTGCATAGATTGAAACCCTTATCCATTGCAGTAAATGAGAATTAGTTATTCCTTTTTGAACATGGAATAGAAGAGATGAATAGATCTTATTCTTCATGAGTAATACAACATATGTTGGTAACAAGTAATAGGCGGCAGGAGGGGCATATGAGTTACTCGGATTCCAAGAGTAGGACCCTTCTGTGTCAAAATGGACATGACCTCCTTGACCTAGATGATAGCCGTGTTTAGTTGCTGTATAAAAAAAGAGTAAAAGTAGAATAAGATAACCAAAAGGAAAATAACAAATTTAAAGAAAGTGATAGAAACATCAATAGGAAAATTTAAAAAGAGATATTTTCTTATGTCTGTGATTGGGGAAGTAAATAATTTTTTTTAAATAGTAGACTAAATTCCAAGTACGTAGGAAGATGTGCACAAAAGAAAATCTGAGAAATATGATGTTTTTCCGTTCTCCATGTTCTTTCTAATATAAGAGATCGAATTTAGAAAATTAGGTTTTCTAGAATTCTAATATTTAAGGTTGTATGGTAGGGTTTAGCTGCAAAATTCACTGAACTACACCCCTATTCAATAGGAATGTGGGAAAAATTGGATGAAAAGTGTTTCAAAATTTTCAAAGGATTGCATTCATATAGAAATTGCAAGTATATTTAGGATGTGTGCATCATGTTTTAAAAATAAATTTTTAAAGAAGCAAAGCATTCATATAAGAGGTACCGTTTAGAAATTCATGTACATGCATGTATTTTGTAATATGGAACACTTTTGCACAAGAGAACGGGAGGTCGAAAAATTAGATGTACATAAAATGGATGTGATTGATGCGAGGAATTGCATAATTTTACTCTTGTCGAATTTTGGGAACGAAATTTCCTAAAGGGTGGGAGAATATAACACCCCACATTTTTTATATAATTAAATAAAATCAATTGAATTAACATAATTGCAAAATAGAATATAAGTATCAAATATATGCATTTAAGAATTAAGAGGTTACATAGAATTATGCAAGCTATGAGTGTGTGATTAATTGACGCTTCAATCAATTAAAATGGGAATTAATTAAGAGACATAAAGGCATCAATTAATCAGAGTATGTCACTTTTATGACATTAATTAATTATGGGACATTCTAATAAAGGAAAATGTATGTGGGGAATAAATTAAATGATAACGTAAATATATTCATTTATAATTGACGCAATCAATTAATTAAGAAATTAAGTAAAGAAATTAAGTGAGCATCAATTAATAAAAGAGGGAAACTTTTATGTCAATTAATTGGGTAATAAATTGGCAGTTCAAATATATACAACTAATAAATATGTGATTAAGTGACGCATAGGAAATAATTTGGATATCGATTAAAATGGAAAAATATGTTAATTAATTATTTGGCAATCAGTTGAGCGTTTTAAAAAGGGTGTCAATTAATCAAAGAACATGCCCTTATTATAGTAGCTAATATAATTAGATAGAAGAAAACGTCCATTATAGGATTACTTGTATCCAAGTAAAAAGAGAAAAAATTGGAATGCACATAAAAATCAAACGGATTAATTAAGTTTATGATGAAGGTAAGTTAATAAGAATAAATTAAAAAGTATAACTTTTATATACAATCAATTAATAGAAGTATTAATTGATGTGTTCAAATAGGTAAGAAATTATAACGTATAAGTATCAATTAACATTGGATACACACACACACATATATATATATATCTGTGTGTGTGTGTGTGTGTGTGTGTGTGTGTGTGTGTGATCTAAGTAGTTGGGTAATTAATGGGAGAATCTTTTTTAGAAGGAAACGTGAATTATTAGGGTCGTATACAAAGGAATGAATGAATTACATCGGAGAATTATACTTATAAGCTAACGTAAACAAATCAATAAATGACGGTGAGGATTTTTTTAGGGTTAATCAGATGGTTCATAGTTGTTCACTACACCTATAAATTGAACGTAACTTAACCCTAGCCCACACTATTTTTTGTAAATCAACTACTGTCATTTACAACAAACTCCTCTTCTCTTCTTCCTCTTTCTTTCTCTTCTATCAATCAAATCTGTCCCTAAACAAAAATAAAATTAAGCAAGGATATACGTACAAGAAAATTAGGGAATTGCGCAAATAAATCTGGTAATTTACAGCGAATTAAAAAGGGGGAAAAGTGGAGAAAATCGTAGCAAATTAAAAGCGATAGAGATTAAAGCTAAGATCGACATGTGAGTGGATTTTATTATATTCTTTTACGTTTATAATACATATTATTATTGAATTTCTATTAGATAATTTATTCCAGTTAATTAATTCTATCAATTATGCAAACACTGTAATTTTATTTATATTTAGTTAAGCTTGACAATTTGAAAAAGTCGTAGAATAAAAAGTAAGAAATTTATAATTATTTACATCTATTTTAAAAGTCATAATTTTGCCTTAATATTCGCTCCTTTTATTCCATTTCTATGCGACTAATATAGTTAGAAAGAGAATTTGTGGTTATGGATTAAAATACTAGACTTTATAGAAGTAGATGTAAAATAAGAAAATTGGAATACAATTAGAAAAGTGGAATTCTACAATAAATTATGCTGAAAGGAAACGATAAATTTATCTGATAGTTTAATTTAGGGAGTAAGTAATAGATTAATTGGTTGGTTTAGAAACTAGAATACATTTCTATAATTTAGTAATTAAAGGTAACAATAAACGTAAAAAAAGAATAAAAAGAAAGAAAAAGAGAACTAATGTAAAATAGATGGACCACTACATTTTACACTAGCCCAAAATAATAAAAGAAATATCTTGTAGTTACGATTATTGTTTATAGTATTGTTTAGTATTAAATTATGGAAATAGATTTTAGTATAGATTTCACAACCAACCAAATAAATAGAATTACTTCCTAGAATAAAAGAAAATAAAGTAGAGTATGAAATGAATTAAATAAATTATTACATAAGAAATTAAGGCTGTGAACAATAAATGAACCTAGGTCTGCATTTACCGTCCAGACTGTACAAAAAGACAGTTATTATGATGAGTTAATTATACAATAAAAGAGAAATAAAAGAATTCTATATCAAAATAAAAGAACACAGACTAAAACAGAAAAGAAACACTTGTAATTATATACAGATTCTAAAAGAAATAATAGTAACAATTACAAGTATAATTATAACATAAGCTATGATTAAGTAAATGAATAGAAAGGCTTATTTGAGAACTTAGAATAAATAAGCAATGATGGCAAAGATAAATAGTAAAATATTATTTTAGATTTCTATTAAATTAATAAGAAAATAGAACAAAAGATGCTTATTTGATAAACTTAAGACTTAAATTAAAATAGTAAGCAAGAAGTGGCAATACCAATACCATTCGCTATTAGATCAGTGGTGGTCTCACAATAGCCAGAAGCGAGACAAGGCCAAGAATATGCTATTTAGGGTAAATAAGTAGCTAACAGAATAAGAAAAGTAAACTAAATGCAAATTAAAAGATTAGACTTACGGTCTAATAAAAGAATTGAGATGCTTTTGGAGCAGCCCAAAGGATGAAGCGCTGAACGAAATAATTCATCACGGATTTCAGAAATGGAGAAGTACGTCCAACTTAGTATTTTTGGGCTTCAAGGAAGTACGAGATTTCAATGGGACATGGGGATACTCTAGGATGGCCCTCTGGGTAGGCCTAACAAAGCTGCATCCCTGGAGGTAGGTCCGTTGGTGTTCCATCAAGAGAGTATGCCTTGATTGCATTGGCAATGTAGGCCTAACGAAGCAGATCTTCTTAGGCAGTTAGAAGGGCTCGGTGTTCGAATTAGGGTATCCGTATGTCCAGTACTTGTAAGTAAGTTTAAGGATAGTCGCATGTGGATATCGGCAACATCAAGACCAAGACCGATTTCGAGAAAGACTAGAGTTAAACCAACAGGCCATTGATTATTTCACCATCGAGACATTGGATGGGAGGGCAACCACCAATTGGATGTTAGAATGTCTACAGTATGGCATAGTCACTTAACTCTCTAGAGGTCATTCGATTTAGTTGAGTGGTGGCTGCGTGAGGCCATAGCCACGATGAGAAGACCAACTAGAATATTTGTATTGTAGGCCTAATGAAGCAGTCCTTTACAGATAGAGAAAATCCTCGATTGAATTTCGTACAAGGTAGACCTTGTTGGCTAGACTCAGATAGTCGACAGAACAATTACGTAGTCCTCAATGTACGCACTAGGTGGTACATTATGGATGTTCGAGCACTGGCATAAATTAGTGCGGACGCGAAATACGTTTTCATAGTAAGTAGTGAAGCACCTATATTGTAGACCTTACGAAGCAGTCCTTTATAGATGTAGGTACGGAATGCTCACGAAGCAAGACGATGGAGTATCTATATTGTAGGCCTTATGAAGTAGTCCTTTACAGATATAGTTCCGAAGCCTGACGATGGAGCCATTCTCAAGGAGGATACGTAAGGTACCATGTGTGGTGTCTAGGACCAATATGGTCATTGAGCATATAGCTACATATATGTATACATTAGTTATTAGATTTTAATCTACTATGTAGTCGATGGGCACGGTTCAGAAAAAGAGGCAAGAGTTTTGTAAAACTAATAAACCTAATATAACAATAAATGGAAATAAAACAGTGTATGTAGAATTAAGCTTAGAAGTGTATAATTTATCCATTCACCAGAAATTTAGTTCTGAGCCCCTCCTCATAACACCCTACAGGTTAAGTAGATGGTAGAGACTTCACAGCTGTAAGACACTTGTTTATAGAGTATTATTATAGAGTATTTACTTACTATTATATTTTAGTCAATCCCACTTTGAGATAAATTATTGAACTCTGATATATTTGTCTTTTCCTATTTGCAGGATACCAGATACCCAACCCAAGCTTCAGTGGGATTGACTTTTAGCATTTTTACGAAAAATCCAGACTACTGGAATTCAGGTTCTTATATAAAGCAACTAGTATAGTTAAGAAACAAATGGAATAAAGTACATAAGTTGTACGTGAATCATTTTTTTCTCATGACAGTTCTTGATCTAGGATTCGAGTATATGATTTCAAGGTGATTCACTCATGTCCAAACTAGGATTTTTTACTAGATTCTTGATGGCGACACTTGATACAGATCCTTAATATAATTCTGAGGTTTTATATCATAGTAAATGACTATGTAATTAGAATAAAGGTGTCTAATAAAGGAACCAGATCAGAGTCCACACTAGAGATGTCTAGTGATCTTTATAGTTTAAAAATGAAATCTATATGATCAAGCATGTGATTGGATTTGATATTTCATTGGATAGTCCATGTACATCGTATGGAATTTAGTATATTTGTATACTATGTTTGTTGGCTTATGGAGAGTTCGGGAAGGACTCTTAGAATTGTTTGAGGTAGTTTGAATAATCGGCTAAGTAACAATCTAAGATTATTAAGCATAAGGTACGCTTAGTAGGCTGTTTAGCATCCTTGTGCGATGAGAAAGTTTCTGAACCTAGACAAACCGTGAGCATTTTTTGCTAGTGATATGAAATTCGTTTTTGAAAAATGTTTATGAAAACAAACTGTTCAAAGAAATAGCGGGAATGTGACCACAAATTGTTTATTGATAAACGGCCTCAGAACGCATGAAATTTGCATTCCAAGGCACTCTCTTGAATTGTGACAAAATTAGTGTCATTAAGACAAAAAATGTAGTGATGCATGTTGTTGAGTTTTGTAGCGATCTGACGTCCCATGTGATCGTACGAGTTCGAAATGAATGGCAATTTACTTTAGAAATTAAATATAATATATATTTTGTTATATGTGCACACTCATCTTTCTCAGAAATCTATTCCTTCTCCTTTGTCTTATTTTCCTCTTCCTGCTTCTGTAAATAAAGAAAATAGAGCCGACGCCATCATTAAATTGTTTAGGGAGCTTCGGGAATCGACAGAGCTTGGTATTGGATTAGTTGGGCTCGTTTGGAAGAGGGCTTCATATCTATAGTGACAAACATGAGTGCGAGGATACTTGGACATGCTTGATTTTTTAGCCCGAAAAGACTAGGACTTGAGTTTATCAGTGATGGAGAAGGAGTTTGGCGAACAGAGAGTGCAAACGTGCTTCCTATGGCAAAAAGCATCTTTTAGCCATAAGCATTAAAGCTCCGACATAGGTTTGGGCTTTGTGACATTTCAAAGCCATTGGAAGAGGCATCATGTCGGACATTGTACGGGGAGGCTAGAGGTTGAATCAAAGTCACAGATAGACTCAGCTTGCGAAGAGGAGTGTTTTGTCATAAGTTGGAGGGGCTGTGATAGAGCATATCAAATCATGACCTGGACATGGATGATTTAGGGTAGGGTCTCACGATTTTGGGGAGATGGTTGGACATGTGGCAGTTGGCATCATCATGGAGAGCGTACAAAGAGAAGATTATTGGAAGTGACATCTCCGCATTTCATGGAGTATTGAGTGAGAAAAGAAGGAGAGAAGAACGCGGCTTTGTAGATTTGGACATGTACAAGTGCATAGCCTGGAAATTGAAATTGGGGTTGGAGGGATTTAAAGGTAATTAGTAAATTAATTAAGTTAATTAATTAATATTTCAGTCCAAATTGTCATAAAATCCATAACTCTTTCATACGAGGTCCAATCGAGACGTCGTCTTTGCCGTTGTAATTATAGTGAGATTATCTATGACTAGGTTTGTTTGTACTTTGGTGAGTTAACTCACCATTTAATTCATATATGTTGTGTGTATATCTGTTATTGTGAAAATATAAGTTAGAATAGATAATAATACGTGTTATTACTTTTGGTCCCCACCTTGTTTGGAAAGCAAGTGATAGCATATATATGTGGAATAATCTCTCTTATAACCCTCTAAAACTTGTATCGTGCCAAGACTTGTTTACATGTTTGATGTGCGTTGTGAATGTTTGAAGCGAAATGATCACTATAAATACACTTTGAAATCCATTGTCTTTAAACAGGTTAAATTGGCTAAAACGTGATTATATTGTGAAAATATATAATTGGATGGTTTGGGAGTTATAGAAATTGTGAAATAAAGTTGTGAAAGTTAGAAGCGTAAAGGTCGCTATGGATGGACTTTGAAAATGCATTATGTTCGGCGATTTTTAAAGCCAACATTGAAAGACATCCTAGAGGCTTATTTGTATTTTTAATAAGTACCATAAGTGTACGGATTACTCGAAAAATATTAAAGTTTAATTACATTTTTAAGAATTATTTATAAATTTTAAGGTAAATGGTTTAAATTATAAAACATGCTTTATATGATTTTAAATAAATTATAAAATAAGTATTTGTAAGTGATATTTAAAATAAATGTTTTAAACTATAGTATAAGTAATTTTAAAGTATTTTTAAACATATATAGATTTCATAAAATTAGTTCAGGATTTTATTAAGTATTAAAAAGCTTATGTAATATAATATCTTTTAAATTGTTTTAAAATTTGATTAAATTTATTAGCTTATAAATAAATATGTATACATATAAATATATACATCATTTTAAAAAGATTTTAGTAAACAAATAAATGTAATAAGTAAGTTAAATAATTTATAAATGTAGTAAAGGAACTTTGGACTTTAATACTTGAGTTAAAATATATTATTTTGAGAAGTTAAGTTAAAAGTGTATTACCTTAATTAATAAGTGTGGATATGCTTTGAACTTTAAATTGTATATCTAAAAGTTAACTATGGATATAAGTAAATGGTTTTGGGTTGTAGTAAACTATGTTTTAGTAACATTTGTTCTTAATCCTCATTAACTATACTTAGGAATATAATTAGATATTTAATAATGAGTATTTTAATGATAATTATAAACGAAATGTTATGGGTTTGTTATGACAATGTTTGAGTAACATTTGTCCTTAACCCTTGTAAGTATAATAAAATATTTAAAAGCAAGTTTTGAAGATTACGATTAAGTACGGAATGTTTGGAATTTCTAGTAAACAATGTTTTAGTAACATTTGTTTTTAAACCCTTGAACTATATTTTAAAGTAGAAAATATTATGAATATACTTCGATCTTTAATAATGGAATTTTAAAGATAATAACAAATATGGAATCTTTTGGAATAAAGATAGAAAAGTATGTGTTTAAAATATAAAAGAAAGAAGGGGTTTATCGTAAAAATGTTTAAGTGCTCCCACCTCGGAACATACTCCCATAATCAAAATCAAGGGGTGACCACCAAATCATCACAAAGTCATAATATGGTATCGAGGAAATATGTTCGATTGGAGGTACGACCTCACTTGTCCCGGCGTGGCTCCTATTTTAGTCACATCTAAGCTGACTCACGGGAGTCAGTGTCACGTAAATACCTCATATAGAATCATTCGCCAAACCATCTTACTTCATTTATGGAATCTTCACCACGTGCACAATTGTTAAAGTGGTTTTGGTATTGGCAAAGAGTATGATATATCTTATCTCGGTCTCTTTAACAACAAACACGTACTACACACCGGATGGTTCTTTAACAGTTCCAAAACCAATTCATAATTGATGCCAAAATATCATATTCTCAAAACCATATCACTTTCAAATCATGTTCACTTTCAAAATCACATTCACTTCAAAAATCATATTCACATCCAAAGTCATACTCACTTTTGAATTTATCGATAAGATAGGTCAATTAAATCCTCGTTCCAAAACCATCTTATTTACTCAAATATGCCATTTCACAAAAAGGTACAACTTAGGTTGTATCATCATCAACGATTTAAATAAAATTACTTCAACTTTACACAGTCTTAAATTTTAGAAATTAGTTTAGATAGTCATAAATAGTTTTAATAGTTAAACAGATTAAAATAGTTTAAATAGTAAAAAGAGTTTAAATAGAGTTAAATTTGATTTAATTAGATTTAAAATGATTTAGATAGATTAAATATAAATTAAATAGATTTAGATTATATTAATTTAAGTAGATTAAATAAATTTAATTAGTTTGAAATAGGTAAAATAGATTAAATGGGATTAAATAGGTTATAATAGATTAAAATACATTAAAATAGTTTAAATTGATTAGAATAGTTTAAATTAGTTTAAAATAGATTTCAAAGTTATATCCAAACATTTTCAATAACTCAATACGATGAATTCATTTATATTTGACACTTCAACTTTAAAATTCCAATTTAAATCCTTTGAACAATTCATTAAATCAATTCCAATTTCAACATTAACCCTTGGATTATCGAAAATAATTCATTTTATATAAATAAATTTCTATTTCAAAATGCCAGTTAACTTAGGGCCAATTCCTACCGACTTTGGCTCCATCAGTATTGGAAACATGAGCCTAAAGGGTCATGATTCTCCCATTCGCATTGATGATGATACCATTCCTACCAACATGGAAGAGATTACTCCCATGAGCAAATCTTTAGAACACGGTCCATTGGGATGACACTAGGACACTCCCAAACACATGCACTACACTGCACTAGATTCACGTCCTCTCTATTCGAAACTAATTCATTCTTGTCTCATTTGTAGGATCCATGGAGAGGAAGAAGTATATATTTCAATATCTTGAGGGAAACATATCCCAGCCACAGGGGCATCGTTCAAGTATATACCATCAGGGTAGTGATTGAGATTCTGAATCTAGCCATCGGTCTAGCCATGATAGAGGTAGTCAGGACATAGGTTTTTACAATGGAGATTATCTGTCTCGAAATTCTACTTCGAAAAATCATTCTAGGTCTAGATCATTCCACCAAGAAGCTCAAATAGTCACTTCGACTGCCGTGATGCTTATCACTAGGCGATGCTTCTCGTGCATCTCTTCAAGCTTTCATTCCTGCGCAGTATTAGGCACCATCCCATTCCAATTGATCTTTGAACTGCAAGCAGTTCTGAGACTTTTCACCACAAGGCTGGCAAGAAGGCGATTGAATCTCCGGTCATCACGGTGGAGCAACAACTTGTCACCGATGCACGAATGACTGAACTAAGGGAATAGTTTCTAGAAATACGCTTTAACAGTCTAATGTTTATGCCTAATCTAAAGAAAATTCTGCCTAAGTTCAGAGACATGATAATCACTTTTGTATTAGACACTTAATACCAATATAATGAATAAGCACGGGTTGCTGAGAAAGTGTCAAATGTTTCGAGGGAGGAAACTCGAGATTGAAAATTTGAGACTTCTGGAGGCACAAGATAAAAGGATCATTGCCCATCTCAAAGTTGAAGTTGAAAGCTTGAGAAAATCACAAGATGAAGCTAAGAAAAGGGTCGAAGATGCCACCAAGGGACTAGAAAGAGAGAGAACCAAGCTTCGCGATGAGATGGAGACTACACTCCATCAAAATTGTGACTAAGTGCTAGAAGAAGATGCGAATAACAAAAAAGTAAATGACCATTCATAAAGCTTGAGAGCGAGATAAAGGAAAAGAATGATGCTTTCCAAGAAGCTTAGGGGTATTGCGAAGAGCTGGTTGCTGCTCATGAAGAAAGGGACAAGGCAGTTGAATGTGCTAGATATATGGGTCCACTTGTCAAGAGGAAGGTTGAAGCCAAAGAAAGGCGAATGTTATCGAAGTTCGAACCAATTCTCAATTAGTACAATGCCAAAATACTCAAGTTCCACAACTTAGAGTGGTTCGATCGTGGTTAACCTAGAGTTCTTGCCCTTGCATGGGAACAAGTCATACATAAAGAACATGAATTCCTGAAAGGTGGTGAGGTGGATCTAGCATAGCTTGAGAAGAAGATCTTAATTTGAGATGAGCCCAGGGTGCTAAAAGTGCTAACTTATTCTCCATTCGGGGTTAGCTAATATAGTGCAGGAAGACTTAGGTGGAGCTCCAAATCATCGCCCCAAGATGCAAATGTTGAGGATGCCTTCGGACCTAAAACTGCTTATGATTTATCTTAAATCCTAGGATATAATCCAGATCAACGAAATGATAAAGTCTACCATCCTTTCTCCCATCTTGGAAGGGAATTCTGATGGCACTCCGGCCCATATTGAATCCCAAACTGAAGGAGGTATCTCGTTGTCTTCACTTGTATTTTAGAAAGTCCATATGTCATCGATATACATTGATGATCTCTCTTTCTATATCCCTCATGTTTCTGGTCATCTCGCTTCCCTACAAAGGTCTTCAGTTGAGACAACAAGCATCCATAATAGAATCAGTGATCGTGACTACTTCAATGACGGCTGAGTATCCCGATTGGTGAGACAAGTGGGCTTGGTGTGCAAATGATAGATGCTCTATATAATGAAGGGATTAGTGAGCCTTAGGGAGCTCATACTGACGATGATGTTGTTATTACTAGGTCCTCCAAGCTCCTGTGGGGTTCCATCGTAAGTACGCTTGAGAAGGAACTTGCCCTAGCCAAAGAGGTTAAGCAAGAGAAGATAGAGACCTTTCCTCCTCCTCTATCTACAGCTATGCTTAGTTTGACTATCTTTGCTCCCATCACCCTTCCTCTGCCTGAAAGCACCTAGAGCATGCCTAGTGGATCACCTTTGAAACTCCATCCAAGGGTAAAGGAAGTACGAGAAGGATAAGGAAGCTACCTGAAGGATCCGGTGCGCCATCTTCTCTAGAGAAGAAAGAAGTCAACGTCTATTTTCTTTTTGTTTTTCGGTTGTATAGAAGCACTTAACCTCATTTTAGTTATCCATTTTTTTTTTCGGCCGGTGTTGTGTGGGTTTGGCCTCCTCTTTTTCTTTCCAGCCCAGGTGCAAATAAACTTGTACCTTTTCTTCCAGGTCTTATTTAGACTGTGAATAATAAAGACTCTTGTTTCTCCAAATCTTTGTGCAAATTTGTCTAGTGCTTAAGAAATGCACTTTTTATTATATGTACTCGCTCTCCAACTCTTTTAATGATGGTTAAACTAGGTTATTAGCTCGTTTTGTCATTTTCCGGCCTTTTGTTGTTCTAGTGAACGCAAGGCAATCGTTGAACTGCCAGGCTTTGGGTATCGATTTTGATAAACCATTTAGTAAAACGATTTTGGTATCCTTTTCCAGGAAAAAGACATTCGGTCGCTCCAAGCTCTAGGCAGTAGTATGAGCTAACTACTTAAGATCATAGTTTGTACATTCTCATCCAGGATGTTTTACACTCAATCATGCCTAACTCTAGGCATTGATTAAAGTTTATAGGTAAGAGACCACCTTCCACCAGGTATGGATCTTTTATCTTGCCTACTCTAGGCAAGGTGTTAGTGATTGGATCGCCATGTCACATCCATTTAAATTATACCACTGCCTTACCTTAATGTTAAGAGTTAGCCAATGAATTGTCAAATCACATCCTATTTGGTTATACTCATGCCTCTACATAAAGCTCATGTGTTATTCGACGGACGATCAAATCATGTCCTATTTGGTTCGTACTCCTGGCTATACATTAAGGATAACCGTTATATGTCCTCCATCTCTGGGTGCTAAGAATGGTTGAACTACGACAATTAGATCAATGTCCATAGAAGTCTGGTTGGCACCTACTCCGGGTACTTGCATACCTGCATTATACGCATGTAGATTCATTCGGGCCAGCCACGTTTCACAATTCTTAAGCTATGTAAAGACAGAGACATAAATTCAAAAGGCCATTTTTTGAAGATGGGAAATGACAGGTTATGTTTATTACTTGAGTTTATTTAATTATGTGCGAATTTATTTCTTAGTGAAATAACATCATCAGTGCTCTCTATTCCATGCCTCGGGAGTAAGATATTGTCTATTATTGCTACGTGAAAGAATAATCCCTAAGTCTTTACTCAATTGTGTATGGACCATCCTAACCAGAGCCCATATTCCGAGGGCGTCGAAAGATTTGTTTGAGGACCAGGTCACCAATTTCAAGTGTCTGACTCATGACCTTGGCATTGTAATATTGGGCGACTAGGCTTTGATTCACAACTGCTCTCATGTCAGCTTCTTCGCTTTATCATTAAGTGTAGAAGATCCCTTTGGAGCTAGGCCATGGCACTTCTATTTCACAGGAATTCATTTGGAATTTATGTTCACTTCATGGCTCGCTATCTCTGATGAGATCCCACACATGCTGGAGTGCATCCAGGAAAACACATCCAGTTTGCCTAGAGAAAACCAACTAGCTCCATCATTCTCACACTGGGCTATAATCCGATGTTCAGGACCCATGTTAGGTCATCCTAACTAACTGGAATGTTGATCGTTAACCTAGTAAGAGTCGCTCTTCCACCTTCCATCTCTTTTCCTGGATCCACATCCATATAGAATCGACTATGCTGTCGGAGTTAGGGCAAGGCATTGGTTTCTATGCATCCAAGGCCTTGATGTAGAGAGTCCCCTCTATAACATTTCCCTTCTCTCTTCGCCTCACTTCGATTAGCTCGATGACATAACACTCGTGGCCAAGCCTTTGATCTTCGTGTATAATTCTTACACCATTCTCTATAGGAAACTTCATTGTCAAGCACCTATAAGAAATAGCTCATCTAAATTCAGCCAGGGCTAATCGACATAAAAAAATTGTAAGTAAAGTTAATATCTAACACCATAAAAGGCACGACCTACACTCGCTAATAGTTTCCCTCTACAAGTACTTCCGGTTTTTTCACATATCCAACTAGCTCCATAGCCGTCCCGTTAAACCCTTGGGTCTGAAATATACACATTTTAAATCCTTGCCTTCCAAAATCATCTTGTTGTAAGATTCTTTGAATAGAATATTAATTGAACTCCCATAATTATTCTGCACTTTTCATATAATAGTAGGGCATATTGTCGCCATTATAACCAACAAATCCATCATTTGGGTTTCCAACCATGAACATCTTTGTTCCAAAAAACTGTACCGTCAATCATGGTTCTGAACTGTTTTGCCAGAGCTCCATCCTCTTTAACAAAGCAGCATACATTTTATATTTGTTTCAAAGCACAAACGTATCGATCCATCTCATTCCAATTCTTGTCGGCCTAATGTGGTCCATCGATGATTGTACTTATCACCTAATGTTTTTCAAGCTGCCTAGGCTTTTCACCATTGGGCGTAGTTTACCCCCATTGAGAAGACGACCCAAGGTGGTTTGAATTTCCTTGCCCGCCATCCTACGGGGCTTTCACAAACTATTATAACATTTTTTTGCGGATCAACTCCTTGATCATATCACACAAGTGTTGACACTCATTAGTGTTATGACTGTGCGTCCCATGAAACCTACAGAACTTGCCAGATAATTTCTTCTACTCATTCGACTCCCTCGGAGTTGGCTTCTTGTACTGCTTGGTGCTTTGAGTTACCAGATAGACATTCTCGATTAAGTTATTTAAATCGGTATAATTATCATACTTAGGAATCCTGGGATGATTCTTATTATCAAGCTTTCGCTTTCTGGCCCTATATCATTCTGTTTCAACCACCGCACTTGTTGCCAACATTCACATTCACATTCCCGGAACTTCCTTTGGGATGTTTTACAACAATATTGGTTTGTATCACTTCACCTGAACTCCCAGCCTTACCTCTTTGGGGATGATTGTGTGCCTCCTCTAAACCCAGGAACTGATACCCTTCTTGTCGAAAATATCCATCATCAATGGGGCATCATTTCCAACCATCTCCCAAAGTTGATCTCGGGATAAACCACCTTGATTATGCCATCAATACTAGGTCATCATTGGGATCTATTACTTCCATCACAACAGTATGGAACCAGTGCAAGAAATCCTTTAACAAATCTCTGACTCCCTAGATGAGGTTTGATAATGATATCACATCTTTCGAATGTGAAGTGTTAAATAGAATTTCTCTAGAAATTTTCACGATAACTCAGCGAAAGATGATATGGATCTCGGTGGGAGCCGAAGGAACCACATAATCGCTACTCCCTTCAAGAAAATTGGAAAGCAATGACATCTCACAACATCAGATGCTCTGGTTGAGTACATATGCCACTTTTAATTCATCAAATACTACGTTGGATCTATCTTTCCACTACATATTGGCATCGTTGGCATTACAAACCTCCATGGATACTTCACACATAGAATGTTCTTAGTAAATGGATTCCGATTAAGAGAAGTACCTCATTCATCATTGCTTTTGAATCAGGTTTTACTTATAAGTCTCTTGGCCTTGTCTTCCCAGTACTTCAGGTTTACATGTTCAATTGAAATGGGGTAACCGGGGTCAGCCCTGAGTGTTTGGCCCAGCGAATGCTCTCAAGTAGGCCCACGATTCCTAGGCTCTCCAAATTCTGAGGGTCCCATCATCCAACAGTCCCCCTATTAGATTCACATTCATTGCATCATTAATAGTAGCTAATATTGCAGATTCAGATCATTAACAGCATATCTGGAGGTTGCATCCATGCAATCGTTCGAAGGAGGGGTCCAGCTCCACCATAAGTTGGATCGGCATCGATCAGTCCTCTTGGATCGGTATTGATCCATAAAATCGAGCAACAAGTTTACCTTGCTTCTTGATACAAAGTTCTAGCCATGTTTCGCATCTTCTTTAATTTTCTATGCCTTCATGTTTGCTCAAATGATGCAGAACTTTAGGATTTTGAACTTGAATGGCCTAAGTCTCTTATACTCTTCCTATGGCTGTTTTGAGTTAGTTTGTTCAGTAGCCTTAAATTTTGCTGCATCTGCTGGTTCATCTCATTGCGAGTCTCCTAGAATCTGTCCTCCATCTATTACATCATATAATCCATCTCCATTTTGGTCATGACTTTAGTTGGATTTTGGATCTTAGCTTGTTCTGGTTGGGTAAATTCATCCACATCGTGAGTATCTTGGTTCTTAGCATCATTAATAGCTCTGGGAGTTGTAACACATTTTCTCCTTGATGAGGCCATGGCGAATAAATTCTCTTAGATTGTCGAAAATATGAATTTAGAAAGGTAAGTTTTCCATACATAGACCAATTCTTAGATTGGAGAATAAATTCTCTTAGATCTCCACCTCGTTTTCCATGACATTGACCAATTTTTCAAGAAAATAAGCTAACACTACAACAAAATATATGGATCAATACCGATCCCTGGGCTTGGATCGGTATCGATCCATAAGGTGGCCAAAATGGTTATCGTAAACTCTTTGTCTAGACTCGATTCATGATTAGCTTTGTGATTCCAAAATTGCTTGTACCATTATTTTCTTATTTCTAAGTCCAAATGATAGATCTATGGAAGAATGTAGTTGCTAATTCAAATTCCCAGGGATATCAATAGAGGGTTGCATGGGATTGATGAATTAGTGCTTGAAATAGGCTTTTGGGATCATGTAGAGTGAGTCACATGAATAGGGACAATATAGGTAAAGGAACATGGATCGGGTATATCCAACATATAGTTGGATTTTTGTAGTTTATTTCTTTGAGTCTTTTTGTCTTCTCCCCTTTTGTAACAACCCACACTTCAGTGGGCCTAGATTTTTGCTATACCGAAAGCCCAAGTCCAATAAAATATAGATTCTTACATTTTGTATCGAAGCTTAGATTATTCCGTTCCTGAAAATTAGGAAACGTTAAGTGAATGTATTCGTATTTTGACTATAAATATAAATACCGTATATGCTCAAATCCTAAGAATTCCATCTATAGAGTAGTTGAATATGGAATATCCCTAGAACTAGGTGGTACTTGACTCCCTAATCGAGCTTTGATAGCCTAACGATTATTGATTTCCATTTTTAATTGTCGATTGATCACATATAATAAGACTAAATAATAGGGAAAATAAGAGTCCATATGACATAGAAAGTGGAAGATGAAGTGGTCCCTCAAAAAGGTGTGAAATGGTGGAAAGAAAGATGTTCCTAAGAGAGTAGTCAGAAGTGCACTTTGAGTCAACCTAACAATAAGAAATTTTTTGAGAATGAGGAAAGGTATAAATTGTTTACTTTAAAAGGACTTTTTATGAAAAGTTAGTAGATATTGAATTTGGAAATAAAAAGTAAGTGTTAAATTTTGAGTATATGTGCGTGCGTATGAAAGATTTTGTAAGAAATATATATATATATATATATATATATATATATATATATATATCAATAATGGAAATTTTATCAAAGGCCATTTTCTTTTAAAAAGAAATTATGTAGCAATTTAGCTCATGAATCTTTCTATGTAATGAAATTTTTTTAAGATACAAAAATATTTATGTAGGTGGATAATATAAGTGGTACGGATTTGCAATAGAGTAAATGGCTTAAAAAAGAAAATAAATTGAGATGTAAGTGACTACACTATAATAGTTTAAGTAAATGGATGGTAAACTTAAAAGAAAAATAGTTGGAGTTAGTGCAGTTTAGGTTGAAGAGTAGAATGACAGAAAACTTTGAAATATAAATAAAGGAGATGTTTAATTCATTTTAATGAGGTTGGGATTTGACATATTTTAACCCATTGGAATGAAAAGGGATAACAAAATAAATTTCTATGAATCAACCGAGTACAAATAAGGGTATTTTGTTTTAAATAATAAGGAACGTAGATGCAAAGGAAGAGATGTACAAAATATGAAAACCCGTATTATGGATTGTCTATTCCAATAAAGAAAATGAAATATAATTCCTTGTAATTTCACACAAAATACAAATTCTCTTTTAAGTGATTCATAGAGAATTATAGCATTACGATTCCACTTGAAGAAAAAGTAGCTCCAATGCATCAATTTAAATCCTTAAATATAATAAAAATGTAATAATTAGAAGTAGTATTTGTAAATTATATTAAACAATGTTAGTAATCTACTTAAGAAGCTATAAAAGGGAAACACGCATTTTCCACTATTATGCGCATTTAATTTATGCGTCTTTTAAAAGTTCCCCATCTATGATAGTTGAAACTCTTCCAAATATTGAATGCACGAAGAGTGTTAGATGTAAGGAAATAATAGAAAGATAATTGTCCTTATCTACTCTAGTTTTTTTATAATTAAAATGTTATGAAATATGTTTTGGAAACATGTAAAGTATATTTTTGAAAGGAATGGTTTGGTGGAAATAAATAAGTTTTCGGAAGAAAAACTAATAAATGACCGAATTAAAAATCCCAAATTTTTAATAAAAGTTGAAAAGGTCTTTAAAAAGAAAAGGCAGGTTTGATTTTAAATATAGAATTGTTAACGTTTGCTTTTAAGTTTAGTGAATAAGTTAAAATAAAAAATCTTTAAAATGTATGTTTTTGAAAAGAGTTAAAAACACTAAGTATTTTTGAATTTAATAAAAGTTTCTTAACAGCACTTTTAAAGACAAGAGTTTTGAGATTAGATATTTCAAAAATATTGAAAGTTTTCATTTTTGAAGAAAAATGATAAATACCAAACCGGGATTCTAAATATGAAGTAAATAGGAATTTGTGCCTAGTGGAGATATGAAAAAGAATAAGGCTATAAAGGATAGTGCTGACTACTTTTGTAAAAAAGTAAAAAGGAATCCCTGTAGAGTGAGTACACTAGGAACTCCTAGGAATATTATCCTGATATATGTGTAAACCATAGGGATGATATTTTAGTGCACTTCTATAAATATTAGAATATACTTGTAGTAGGCTTATGAATAAAAAAATAACAAGGTTTGAGAACACTATCAAAAGAATGGGATTAA
Organism: Allium cepa; assembly: GCA_030765085.1. Lineage (NCBI taxonomy): Eukaryota > Viridiplantae > Streptophyta > Magnoliopsida > Asparagales > Amaryllidaceae > Allium > Allium cepa. The sequence continues at coordinate 389,801,144 of CM060932.1, read as the reverse complement.
GATAAGATAGTAACAGTTGGTAGTAAGATGGTAAACACAATTGGAAGATATTGGTAAACATAAGTTGGAAAGCAAAAGAGGAAATGGGAAAGGTTATTTCCCCTAGCTTAGGTGCCATTTAGTATAAGGCTGCATAGATTGTATTTCTTATCCAATGTAATGAGAGAAGACATGGTTATTCTGTAATTGCATATGGAATGGAAGAGATGAATATACCTTATTCATCGAAAGTAATAACAGAAGGATTAGATTTGAAGATTTTTTCGAGGAATGACTGTTAGAAACGTCCACTCTAATTATGGTAGTAGTCAGTGGTGTTGTGTTTCCTTCCAGTATAGTTTTTCTTTTCGTGATTTGTAAGTAATAATGTTGCTATGAGCTGCATACGTTTTGGAAAATGTCCTTTTTAATGTGTTTTCTATGTAAACCGCAATGATTCGAGAAAACGGTAAAAAGGAGATCCCATGAAGTCACCTAACTAATGCAAGTGTAACGACCAGCAAATTTATCAATTTGATAAAATATATTTATTTTTGAAAATTCAATTTTTTTTAAAACTTGGATTATGATGTTTTGAACAATAAAAATGGTAATCTTATTTTGAATAAATATTGACAAAAATATATACTTTAGATAAATATCGATAAAATGACCAAAAATTGTTTTATCAATAAATAGCTCTATAATTGTTAGAAGTCACTCATGAAGCTGGATATATATACTTATTTATCCATTTAAGCAAGAATATGAAATAAATAATTTATTTTATTTTCGAGAAGTAAAATGTATTTATGACATCGTCAATAATGGCATCGTATTTAATAATTGATTTATGAATTTAAATTGAGATTTAACGATTTAATAACCATTATAATTATTCAAATAATTGTTTTTGAATGATAATAATTCATTTTAGTTTGTTATGAAGGGATAATAAATCATTTATAATTATTTTATAAAGATATATACTTGATTTGAAAATATAAGAAAATTCGTATCGCTTTATTGATAATATCACTTTTTATAAATAACTGTTTAATATTTATTTATATGGTTTTATAAGTCAAATGTGGTCATTTGAATTAGTTAAAAACGATAATAAATGAGTTTTCAAATTTTGCTTACATTTATATGTAAATTAATTTATAAGTGAAAATGTGACCGGGAATCAGTTTCGCTATTTTCAATAGTTTAACAAACGAAAGTTGTTCAAACGTCATTGCAGCCTTTTTTATACGTCATGTACACATATGTAACATACATATGTACACTTTAAAACATGCACATGAGCACATAAACATATATATATGTATACATTTACATCTATATATATATATATATAAGAAAAAAAACTAAAGATATTTTAGTTTTCTTAACCTTGAAGCTTTTAAAGTCAACATCTTAAATGCTAAGTATAAGCACATAGGTACACACACATGGGGAGAGGGAAGCATGGCTGAACATGGTGAGGTAGGTAGGGAGTGGTGTGATGAGCAAATGATGATGTATTTGGGTAGAAATATCATGATATTTTCGTCCTAACTTTTGCCTGTGAATAACACCCATCTCTCTTCATTTCATTCACTTCATTTCTTCATAAATTTCCTAAAGCTTCTTTACTTCTTATACTGTACTTTAATGCCTATTGCCTAAGAAAAATTATGGCCAAAATTAATCCAAAACGTAGTTGAATTGGTATATTGTATATATTAGCAAATCAACTTAAATCCACTTCAAATCAACTTCTTCCCTCCAGTATAACCCATGGCCACCACCTCTATTCACCAAAGCTGAGCCCATACCCCTCCTCTAACCTAGGCTGTGAGCACATACGCTAGGTCGAGCCACTTCAAGAGTCTAAAGCCTAATTCCATGGAGTTTATTTCGAGATAGTGGGGCTGTAGCCATTTTTAAATTAGTTGAGTGATAATGAAGATGAGAAACTCTATATTTATATATATGATGTGATATGATTGCTATGGTGTTTACTATGCTTTAAACATTAAGTCTAGATATTGATTATATGTTTATTTTGATAATGAAACAAGTCATGTTTAATACACGTCGAATATCACAAAGGAAATCACTTTCCTTTAATAAATGAAATGGTGTTATGAGATTGTTAAACCTCTTGAAAATGGTTTAAAATAGTTTATAAATGTTTTATAAGCACTAAAATCTGATTTGGTAAAGTTTGGACAAGTTATGAAGATTGAGTCAGAAATAGGCGCGTCATATAAAGGAGTCAGAATGTGTAACAACCCGGTAATTCGCATCAATTAATAATCTACATTTAAACGATAAATATTGGTGCAAATTGCCATTTGAAGTTTTTATATTGAATTAAGATTCATTTATAAAGTGTTAAAAGAATTATGGGCTTTGAAAATTAAAAGGGGTCCATGTTTCACGTTTGGGCCGTGATAATTTTCAATACAAAGACCCGTTTTCCCCCTTCGTTATTTTCATTTTCTCAACCCTAAACAAAAATCGAACGAAGAAAAATGAATGGCGACCCCCCCTTTCTTCGTTCTTCTGTAAAAGCTAGGGTTTCGATTCGTCTTTGGCTTCGCTCGTCTCGTGATTGCCTTTGCTCCTAACAAGGTGAGTGATTTATTTCACTCACTTCTAATACAAACTCGTATGATTTCTGATTTGTTCAAGCTTGTTATTTTTATGGTTGATTAAGTGACGCTCACGATTTTGATTGTTGGTAATTTGATTTCGTGAATTTTATGTTGACCTCGGCTTCAACTTGATTTACGACTTTGTCAATTGTTTCCAGCGTTGACTTGAAACCGTTGTTTCATGATTTTGAACTCGGCTTCAATTTGCTCATTTTTTTTTTCTTTTGACATGTTCATCATCGAACTGTTGTGATAATTGTGTTGATGCTGCACTTGTTTTACTTGAGGCTTTGTCTTTGTATGCTCTGCATATACTCTCTGATACGTGCATAATTGTTTAAACTGTAAACTGGGTTTGATTGTCGTGTTCACTGCCTTGGTGCTCGACCACTTCACTGTCGAGTTTTGCAATTGACATTGTCCATATATACATATGTTTGTGTGTATGCATATATGGGTGGATTGACTTGAATTGCAATCTGGCACATTTGTTTGTAGGCTTGTTTTTTTTGTTCACTGTCATCCTTGCTGCATTTTTGAACTTGAATCTGGCTACAGCCCTTTCGTGTCACTGTTGCATATATGTTAACTTCATTTAATTGTCATTGAGTAGTTGGGGTGCTTTAAGCTCTGGTCAACATGTATATATGTTGCACTGGGTTTTGCCTTCATTGAGGATGCTATGTGTTGATAAACCCTCACCTGGGTTATCACTGCATACTTTGTTCTCGTGCCATTTTGTTGTTCTAGCTGTATTTTGCGTAAGTTCCCTGAGTACATGTATGTAGTGATCATTTGATTTGCCATTTGAGTTAGTGATGTGTCTGCATTGCTGTCACATGAAGTAAACCTGTTCAATTCAGTTTGGTTATGTTGCAATACTGAACACTTGAGTTTCATTGGGTATATCACTTTCACCACATAAATTATTCAGTTTGAATTTGTATTTCATCAGTGCTTGCTGCCTTGACCATTTGAGACAGCTTGCCTACCTATTTCATGTAGTCTTTGACTTCACAGATCACTTTTGTACCATGCAGTCACGTGTAGTTGTGTTACTTGATGTTGTACTTACTTTACCCCCTGCATAGTATATTGGTTCATCTCCTTGAAGCCTCAGGCAATTGTATTCTCGGTCATTTTGTGGTTGCTGCTGTTGTTGGCTATACTTGATTATTTGAGCTTGCAATTTGTGTACATTTGCTTTTGGGTATTTTGTTGGCCAGTAGCACGATGCTGCCACTCATGTGACTGCTGCATACTTATGTTGCCTTTATTTCTTCTCACTTTCTATGACATTTCTATTTCACTTCGAGTTCCATTTGACTGCATCTGGAACCTCTAGATAGTTGCTGTTTTCATGTACATGTTGCAGTATTCATTTATGGTTATTCAAAACCATTTCATTGTTGAAGTTGTTGCACTTTCCATTTGGATCCATCACTGCTGCATTCCTGTTTATGCTCTGAGTCACTGTTGCATTGCTTCAGACCTTTTGACACAAACTTCATTTCATGTTGATCTTCACTATGATATAGTGTCGTATCCCCCATGTATTTGCAGTTTGCATTTGAGTTGTACTATGGCCTTGGTGCTTGAGTCTGATGTTTTGAAGCCTGAACTTGTTAGTCGAGTTTGCAGTCTGCATATTATGTTGACTATTGTTCTCTAGTATGATACTTGCATTTGTATCATACTGTCTCTTGTGCCATTTACTTGGTGCTGTTCCATGTTGCACCCCAGTTTCTTTTTATTCATGTGCAACCAGTAGTGTACGTCCATTGTGTACATTTGGGTTCGCATTTATGTCGTCCAAACTTGACGTCTGCAGTTTTTGATTGCTGTCGGTATTCAATGGGTACATCATCACTGTAGTGGCACGGCAGTGCACGCAAGCGTGAACTGCAGCCACACGGTGTAACGACCCAGAATTTTTATTAATTGAAATTTGAATATTTAGTTAATTTTAAATATTTATAAGTGAATTTTTAAGTCAAATAAATTTTTATTTGAATTACTGGATTTAATTGGATTATTAAATCGATAATTTAATATGTTAAATTATGGAAATAATTGAAAATATGGTTAAAAATGATTGAAAATGATTTGTAAAATTTTATTTTATCATGTTAGAGTTAGAATGATATTTTAGAACTTTTAAAATCGAATTAAAAGTTAATTTGTGAAAATTGAATATTTTAATATTAAAATCGACTATTGAAAATAGTCAATTTTTGAACAGTCTCAGAATTGAACGAAACCAGTTCCATTGGATCCGTAATAGTTAGTTATTACCGGATTTCAATTTTCGTGTCAATCGGAGTTATCGTTTGATCGTGGCAGCTCGAAACGCATCGATTTATTTTTAATTTTAATTTGGCGAGTTAAAATAGCCATTTTTCAAAAAGTCTCGGATTTCAACGAAACCAGTTTCATCGGATCCGTAATGTGATATTATTGCAAGGTTTCAAATTTCAAGTCGATTGGATTTACCGTTTGTCCTGTACAAATTAAAACGCCTAGAAAATCGCTTAAATCGGTTTAATTCAAATTGAGCGTTTTTAGCCATAACTCGCACATACTTCCGAATTAGCTTCCGAAACCTGTTCCATTGTGTCCGGAATGCGGGATAAACCCTAGGTACGTCAGTTTCGGCGCGTAAATCGGAGTTCGGAATTTCCGGGATGAATAGTGTTTCGTCGGTTTCCTATAAATACACCCTCACTCTAAAAAAATAAAATAAAAAAACACTAAACCCTAATTTCATAACCCTAGCCGCCACTTATACAACCAATGGCCAGAAATTAGTTTCATTCATCTCTCAATCTCTCTCAATCTACAAAGATTTAGCCAAAGTGTTCAACACGAAGGTTGGAGAGCACGACGAGAGCTTCGATTCCATACGGTGATGATCGGAAATGGTGCAACGGAGAGGGAGCTATGGGGGGCCGTTCTCTACAGGTCACGCACGCATTTCGAGGAGACATAGGTGGCCGAGCTTCAGGTGGGGGATGGTGGTGGTAGCTCTCGCGAAGAGCTTCGATTTGCAGGTGGTTTGATGTGATTTCGTCGAGAAATGAGCTCGCAATGTTAAACCCTAGTTGCTTGTTCATGGGTTGGTGGTTGCGGCCTCAACCTGGAGAAGAAGAACGTGAGAGGGAGAAGGGGATGGGCGGCCAGATCTGATGCAAGATGAAATGGAGGGTCCTGATGAGTTTGAGGTTAAAAATTGTAAATTAATGTTGTAATTTAGTTATAAAATCGTGTACAATCTTTAAAAATTCATAACTTTTTCATACGAGGTCGAAAACGCACGAAACCAGTTGCGTTGGAATCGTATGGACGAGCACTACGCGATGGAGTTGGTTTGGAGTCGTTTGGAGTTAGTGATAATTTTGGGTAAAATTAAACGTCCGTTTAATTTTATTCGAAATAAATCGCTAAAACGGAATTTAAATCAAGGTGAGAACTTCTCACTCAATCGAATAGGTTTCGATTTTATTTTAAATAGTTAGATTTAAAATATTTGAATGCATGTTTGAATGATGATTGTTATGTATTGATTGTTAGAATAGACATTATACGCCGTTAGTAAGCGGATGTTATTTATTAAAAACATATACCGCGAATATTTCATAAACAGTGAAATTGGTATTATATATAATAGCAATATATATATATTGGCATATGTATATATTGGAGTTGATTGATTTCCCGCAATTTTTTTTGTTTAGCGGATGAGACCCTATTACGCCGTTATTAAGCGGATAATATTTAATAAGAACATATACCGCGATAATTTCGTACTGGAGCGAAATTAGTATTGTGCTAATGGTTGTGGATGCAGGAAAACAGGTTGGAGGGATCCAACTGGATTCCTCAACAGTTTTTATTTGATTTCAGATATTTTGATATTTGATGGATTTTCATATTGATATATGATATCGTTGTAGTCGTGATTGACTATTTGGTGTGTAGCATCATTGGACCCAAATTTTGGGATTTTAAAAGGGTTTTTAAAGTGATTTTTGAAAAGATAAAATATTTTTGGAATTGATCCATTATAAATAAATGAACGTTATAATTTTTAAAGTTGTAAAAATTATAATTTTTGAGAAATACGGTTAAAAGCTGATTTTTGAGAAATATGAATTAATGACTTTATAAAATAGTTTAAACTGGATTTTTGAATTTATTATTAAAAGTTTAAATATAGGATTTATAAAATTTAATTATTTTATAAATCAAGAGAATGGTGAAATAATAAAGGAGATTAAAGACGTTTTAAAGAATAATATAAATTGATTTATATTAAGAAATTTATAAGTGGATATTTATAAATTGAAATATTGACATTATAAAACGAGTTTTTATAAGTGTTTGAATGAAGTGAAAATGAATTTCATAATTGAATGAAGTTTATAGAATTATAAACGGTGAGATTATAAATGGAATTTTATAAACAGTAGGTTTATAAAATTTATAAAGTCATTAAAGGAATATATTTGGATGAATAATTGAATCTTATAAGTTATAGGATTTATAATTATGAAGTTCAAAGGAACGATTTTTGTGAACGAATAAATTATAAGCATTTAACTTATAATATGAATCTTTGGTTTATAATTGAGTTATAAAGTGAATAGGTTGATAAAGGAATTTATAAAAGGAGATGTTATAAAATAAATAGAAATAGAATTCATAAACGTTGTTTTATAAATTCACAAACGACTTATTTTGATAAGTAAAATTGTTATAACTTATAAATGGAGTTATATTCACGTTTTAGACTGTGAATAATCCTTTAAAATAAAATGTATAGAATTGATGGAATCTGTTAACAAAATATATTCACATTTTTGAATAGTGAATAATCCTTTGAATTAAAACGAATAAAAGGATGAGATTTCTTAATGAAGTTTATTCACATTTTTGAATAGTGAATAACACGTTAAAGAAAATGGTTTGAATGTGAATGTTTTAAATAGAATTAAAACGATCTAACGATGTTTTAATTGTGTTGAGATTCGAAACCATAGATTTCAACATTTATTGTTGAAATAGATGTTTCGAGAAATAAAAGGGAATGGTGGACTATAACACTGTTGTTATAGTAAATAATTTCCGAAAGGAAATGTTTTGTATAGTATTGGGATTTATATATCTATTTTTAATTTCGAATCCCTATACTAGTGATTTTGGGTTGTCGTAACAATGTTTTACGCAACATTCGTTTTGGCCCAAATAAATATGTTTAAGAGAATGATTTCCTTAATAGAATGAAATATATACTAAATTTCGATTTAAGTATATTGAATATTTTCCAAGGTTGGAAATAAAAAGATTTATGAATTACTTATTTATAAATAAGTATGGAAACGTTTTCCAATATGAAGTGAATATTTAGAATTTATCCTTTTGAAGATAAATTGAAAATGGATAGTTGAAATCGTATATGCATGGATATTTTGAAATATAAATTCATTATGGAATTTATAAATGAAAAGTGGAATTTGTTTAAAAAATAAATATTGATTTATTTTTGAAGTGTTGAAATTATATATCTTGCAAAGATATTTTGGAAAATAAATAATTTGGAGAATTATTTGGAATCTGGTGATGTGTGCATATCCATTGATAGTTCAATAACTGACTATCAATATTTCCCTTTGAATGGGTATTTGATGTGATTTGATTGAATGTGAATGCACACTTATTTTTGAATAAGCGCTCACTATTCGGGTTAACCGGGAAAGGACCATGGGGTCGTATAACCCATTCCGAATATGTGATACGTCGTTGTGAATTGCATTTGAAGATCGGTGTTGAAGACCGGTATTTGCGAGAGCGATAGGATGACCTATCGATTGTCTCTGCACTGGGTCGCTCCTGGTATAGAGATTCCATAAGTGATGGGAAATCCGATCAGGATTGTGAATATCCGGATTGCAAGGACTTCTTTGTAAGTGCCTTCGGTTCTGTTCGAGCCCGGAACAGACTTGTATGGATTGTATGTCTGACATTACAAGTTGAGATATAAAGCCGATTTCTTTCAAATATATTTCTGTTGGTGGCGGAGAATTTATTCTTTTAGCTTAACACCCTTCTCTGAGACGTACGAGCTCAGAGGTTATATAGTTGAAGTTATCAGCGATATATTCCCAATTTGGTAATGTGACATGCTGAGTGATGCTGAAATGATCATTGTGTTGATTATTTGCGATAGGATCGTTTATTTAATCGTCTATCCTTGTGATCATTGTGTTGATCATTTGTTGACCCAAAGCATGGCTTTTGTATAAAGTATGTTTTTGTGGACGTGAATTCGTCGAGCCTCACATCCCGGAATGGTCAAAACAGGAAAGATGCGGCAAGGTTATGAGGGGTAGCTCCCTTTAGGGTATGTGCATTTCCTTCTGGAAAGGGTGGTATCATGGTATGGAGCCCAGATATTTACTCATGTTGAAACACTATATTTGATTACTGTGTGGTGTTGTTGGTGACGAGCGCTCGGTTAAAAGGTCCAATGGGACCGGGGGATGCCATATTCGTGTAGTAGTTACCTAGTGATAAAGGTAACCCGGCCTTGTGTTGGCAGAGAGCTGGTTAAGTTCTCGGGGACGTCCAGCCAGAGGCGTTTCCATGTGGCAATGGGAAGTTCCTTGGCCTGACCATTTGTTGGAAATCCAAAGAAACAATACGAAACTTGTACGGTATTAGTTGTATAACCTGCTATGGAATGTGGCGGTAACCTGCTATTGAACATAGTAGCTATAGTAGGCATAAGTGCGGAATGTCTATGCTGGCTAAGATTTATATCTTTATTTTCGAAATGATTTTCCTCTACACTATGCACTAATAATAATATCAAATGTTATTTTAAATGCGTATCAAACATCTTTGACTATCATAAGGAGAAATCTCCTCCGATTCTGCGTTTGCATGTGTGTGTGTGCGGGAGGCCTTATGGTAGTCTCATTTTTAAAAGCATTGCGAATTGAGTTTAAAAATATGCCTCTATTTTGATTTCTAAAATAAATAAACTGTTTTGAGTTCTCACACCAGTCACATGACTGACTCGGAGTTTATTGTTTTCCTTCCTAAACTCTGGGTGCCCACCAATTTTCCACACGGGCAGTCAAGAGTTAAGGTTTATCAGGATATTCTGGATATTCTGGAGTTGCTGGAGGCAAGCTGGATGGCATGGCGTATTACTAGCTATATAGTATTTCTTTTTCCGCTACACTGTTTGTTTGTTTGATGTTATATACTCTGATGATATGATGTAATGAAATGTGATGTATAAAATGTAATAACTGATATAGTTCTTTGTTTAAAGATTATTCATTTATTATTATATGTTGTTCCGCTGCGAATTGTGAGATTCTGTTGTTCTGTTGTTCCGTTCTGTTCTCTTTTTCTTCTATTTTAAAAATTTCTATCTTATGTTTTCTCTCCCCTCTATTATCTATTTTCTCTCTTCTTCTTCTCTTCTTTTCTTAAATTCTTCTTCTTAAAACCCATAACTATTCGGTTTTTCGGCAACGAAAATCCGCAAACGTTACATTTGGTATCAGAGCGTATGGTTAAGCGACAACCATGGTTCTGTTGGGTATTACTCATTTGAGATAGAGTCAGTAGTACTCTAGATTGAGTTTGAGAGTAATAATAGCTATGAGAGCGTATTTGTTAGTGAATATATAAAATTGTTTTATATTGTGATGATTGGTTTATTGAGTGGTATATGAACTTTCGTCAGCGTGGTCCGCAAGACTATGCCGAAGGGGTTTCTAAACACTTGAATAGAACAATTCGACATAATATTGTTTTTAAAATTGAGTAAATGAAATAATTTTACCTTGATTATATTTTATATATAAAGGAATAATTTTTCAGAATTATTAAATTGTATATAAGTTGATTGTTTAGTTGTTTGAATAATCTAAATAAAAGAATAGTTGTATAAGCAAAAGAATTATAAGAATTGAATTATAATTAAAGTGATTTACAATTGTGAAATAAACTTATATATATAAGAAGTGAAACTATATAAATATATTTATGAATATGAGTTGTAAATAAAAAATGAAATTAAAGTTAAATGAAAATTTACTTAGAATTGGAAGCTGAATTGATTTATAAATGGGAATTTAAGTTAAGTAAAACCAAATAATGTTAAATGGAATAATGAATGTAAGTGTTAATTCATTAAATTCTAATGTTATTGGAAGTTGAATAAATTGAATGAGAATGAATATAAGCAAAGGAATTTGGTTGTAATTAATATACTTTGGTTGTTATATGATTATTAGATTGATTGTATATAATTCATTAAGTATTAATGAAATTGGAAGCTATGAAATTGAATTCAAATTAGAAGTAAATAAATTTGAATAGAATTGAATGTGAATTGGATTTAAATTAGTAAATGTTAACTAATTGAAATATGAATGAAAGTTGATAAAATCCAATGTTGATAAATCAAATGTGATTTGAATTGAAAACCATTTCATTGAATATTAATGAGAATATAAATGAATATTTGTTGGTTATGGATGTTAGTTGGTTAATGGTTGAATATATATTGCATTTGTTGTTTAGTTGCATTTGCTATGTTGACATATATAGTTATTATGTTGTTATATGTTGTATATCGATACTATTTGTCTATATGCATGGTTCTCATGTTGTTTGTTGAGTGTTAGTAGGTGCGGATCGCGTTTGCTTCGCATTTGGAGCTCGCTTTCGCGCTATATTAGCCGTATATGCTTGCTAATAAAATATAAGGTACATATCTCGGATTACATACCGTACTTTTATACTTTTTTCCCTTCGGGATGCCTCATTACTTGATGAGATGTATATTTGTGATATATATACTGTCATTTTTTTTTCGGATCGAGCCGCGCAAAGGAGACTATGGCGAATTTTTCCGAAAATTTAAGGCGTTAGAAAAATTTGAGAAAAATTGGAAAATTTTTGAAAACTTTAACTTTGATTTTGGAATTGAAAGTTAAACGATAGTAGTTGTTTTTGAAAAGATAACTAAGTATTATTTGAAAACTTAGTAAGTTATTGTAAGAAGTTTAACTATGAATTTTGGAAAAAATTAATAAATTCTGTAACTTTTCTTACTTGTTAATTTCGAGGACGAAATTCTTTTAAGGGGGGAAGATTGTAACGACCCAGAATTTTTATTAATTGAAATTTGAATATTTAGTTAATTTTAAATATTTATAAGTGAATTTTTAAGTCAAATAAATTTTTATTTGAATTACTGGATTTAATTGGATTATTAAATCGATAATTTAATATGTTAAATTATGGAAATAATTGAAAATATGGTTAAATATGATTGAAAATGATTTGTAAAATTTTATTTTATCATGTTAGAGTTAGAATGATATTTTAGAACTTTTAAAATCGAATTAAAAGTTAATTTGTGAAAATTGAATATTTTAATATTAAAATCGACTATTGAAAATAGTCAATTTTTGAACAGTCTCAGAATTGAACGAAACCAGTTCCATTGGATCCGTAATAGTTAGTTATTACCGGATTTCAATTTTCGTGTCAATCGGAGTTATCGTTTGATCGTGGCAGCTCGAAACGCATCGATTTATTTTTAATTTTAATTTGGCGAGTTAAAATAGCCCTTTTTCAAAAAGTCTCGGATTTCAACGAAACCAGTTTCATCGGATCCGTAATGTGATATTATTGCAAGGTTTCAAATTTCAAGTCGATTGGATTTACCGTTTGTCCTGTACAAATTAAAACGCCTAGAAAATCGCTTAAATCGGTTTAATTCAAATTGAGCGTTTTTAGCCATAACTCGCACATACTTCCGAATTAGCTTCCGAAACCTGTTCCATTGTGTCCGTAACGCGGGATAAACCCTAGGTACGTCAGTTTCGGCGCGTAAATCGGAGTTCGGAATTTCCGGGATGAATAGTGTTTCGTCGGTTTCCTATAAATACACCCTCACTCTAAAAAAATAAAATAAAAAAACACTAAACCCTAATTTCATAACCCTAGCCGCCACTTATACAACCAATGGCCAGAAATTAGTTTCATTCATCTCTCAATCTCTCTCAATCTACAAAGATTTAGCCAAAGTGTTCAACACGAAGGTTGGAGAGCACGACGAGAGCTTCGATTCCATACGGTGATGATCGGAAATGGTGCAACGGAGAGGGAGCTATGGGGGGCCGTTCTCTACAGGTCACGCACGCATTTCGAGGAGACATAGGTGGCCGAGCTTCAGGTGGGGGATGGTGGTGGTAGCTCTCGCGAAGAGCTTCGATTTGCAGGTGGTTTGATGTGATTTCGTCGAGAAATGAGCTTGCAATGTTAAACCCTAGTTGCTTGTTCATGGGTTGGTGGTTGCGGCCTCAACCTAGAGAAGAAGAACGTGAGAGGGAGAAGGGGATGGGCGGCCAGATCTGATGCAAGATGAAATGGAGGGTCCTGATGAGTTTGAGGTTAAAAATTGTAAATTAATGTTGTAATTTAGTTATAAAATCGTGTACAATCTTTAAAAATTCATAACTTTTTCATACGAGGTCGAAAACGCACGAAACCAGTTGCATTGGAATCGTATGGACGAGCACTACGAGATGGAGTTGGTTTGGAGTCGTTTGGATTTAGTGATAATTTTGGGTAAAATTAAACGTCCGTTTAATTTTATTCGAAATAAATCGCTAAAACGGAATTTAAATCAAGGTGAGAACTTCTCACTCAATCGAATAGGTTTCGATTTTATTTTAAATAGTTAGATTTAAAATATTTGAATGCATGTTTGAATGATGATTGTTATGTATTGATTGTTAAAATAGACATTATACGCCGTTAGTAAGCGGATGTTATTTATTAAAAACATATACCGCGAATATTTCATAAACAGTGAAATTGGTATTATATATAATAGCAATATATATATATTGGCATATGTATATATTGGAGTTGATTGATTTCCCGCAATTTTTTTTGTTTAGAGGATGAGACCCTATTACGCCGTTATTAAGCGGATAATATTTAATAAGAACATATACCGCGATAATTTCGTACTGGAGCGAAATTGGTATTGTGCTAATGGTTGTGGATGCAGGAAAACAGGTTGGAGGGATCCAACTGGATTCCTCAACAGTTTTTATTTGATTTCAGATATTTTGATATTTGATGGATTTTCATATTGATATATGATATCGTTGTAGTCGTGATTGACTATTTGGTGTGTAGCATCATTGGACCCAAATTTTGGGATTTTAAAAGGGTTTTTAAAGTGATTTTTGAAAAGATAAAATATTTTTGGAATTGATCCATTATAAATAAATGAACGTTATAATTTTTAAAGTTGTAAAAATTATAATTTTTGAGAAATGCGGTTAAAAGCTGATTTTTGAGAAATATGAATTAATGACTTTATAAAATAGTTTAAACTGGATTTTTGAATTTATTATTAAAAGTTTAAATATAGGATTTATAAAATTTAATTATTTTATAAATCAAGAGAATGGTGAAATAATAAAGGGGATTAAAGACGTTTTAAAGAATAATATAAATTGATTTATATTAAGAGATTTATAAGTGGATATTTATAAATTGAAATATTGACATTATAAAACGAGTTTTTATAAGTGTTTGAATGAAGTGAAAATGAATTTCATAATTGAATGAAGTTTATAGAATTATAAACGGTGAGATTATAAATGGAATTTTATAAACAGTAGGTTTATAAAATTTATAAAGTCATTAAAGGAATATATTTGGATGAATAATTGAATCTTATAAGTTATAGGATTTATAATTATGAAGTTCAAAGGAACGATTTTTGTGAACGAATAAATTATAAGCATTTAACTTATAATATGAATCTTTGGTTTATAATTGAGTTATAAAGTGAATAGGTTGATAAAGGAATTTATAAAAGGAGATGTTATAAAATAAATAGAAATAGAATTCATAAACGTTGTTTTATAAATTCACAAACGACTTATTTTGATAAGTAAAATTGTTATAACTTATAAATGGAGTTATATTCACGTTTTAGACTGTGAATAATCCTTTAAAATAAAATGTATAGAATTGATGGAATCTGTTAACAAAATATATTCACATTTTTGAATAGTGAATAATCCTTTGAATTAAAACGAATAAAAGGATGAGATTTCTTAATGAAGTTTATTCACATTTTTGAATAGTGAATAACACGTTAAAGAAAATGGTTTGAATGTGAATGTTTTAAATAGAATTAAAACGATCTAACGATGTTTTAATTGTGTTGAGATTCGAAACCATAGATTTCAACATTTATTGTTGAAATAGATGTTTCGAGAAATAAAAGGGAATGGTGGACTATAACACTGTTGTTATAGTAAATAATTTCCGAAAGGAAATGTTTTGTATAGTATTGGGATTTATATATCTATTTTTAATTTCGAATCCCTATACTAGTGATTTTGGGTTGTCGTAACAATGTTTTACGCAACATTCGTTTTGGCCCAAATAAATATGTTTAAGAGAATGATTTCCTTAATAGAATGAAATATATACTAAATTTCGATTTAAGTATATTGAATATTTTCCAAGGTTGGAAATAAAAAGATTTATGAATTACTTATTTATAAATAAGTATGGAAACGTTTTCCAATATGAAGTGAATATTTAGAATTTATCTTTTTGAAGATAAATTGAAAATGGATAGTTGAAATCGTATATGCATGGTTATTTTGAAATATAAATTCATTATGGAATTTATAAATGAAAAGTGGAATTTGTTTAAAAAATAAATATTGATTTATTTTTGAAGTGTTGAAATTATATATCTTGTAAAGATATTTTGGAAAATAAATAATTTGGAGAATTATTTGGAATCTGGTGATGTGTGCATGTCCATTGATAGTTCAATAACTGACTATCAATATTTCCCTTTGAATGGGTATTTGATGTGATTTGATTGAATGTGAATGCACACTTATTTTTGAATAAGCGCTCACTATTCGGGTTAACCGGGAAAGGACCATGGGGTCGTATAACCCATTCCGAATATGTGATACGTCGTTGTGAATTGCATTTGAAGATCGGTGTTGAAGACCGGTATTTGCGAGAGCGATAGGATGACCTATCGATTGTCTCTGCACTGGGTCGCTCCTGGTATAGAGATTCCATAAGTGATGGGAAATCCGATCAGGATTGTGAATATCCGGATTGCAAGGACTTCTTTGTAAGTGCCTTCGGTTCTGTTCGAGCCCGGAACAGACTTGTATGGATTGTATGTCTGACATTACAAGTTGAGATATAAAGCCGATTTCTTTCAAATATATTTCTGTTGGTGGCGGAGAATTTATTCTTTTAGCTTAACACCCTTCTCTGAGACGTACGAGCTCAGAGGTTATATAGTTGAAGTTATCAGCGATATATTCCCAATTTGGTAATGTGACATGCTGAGTGATGCTGAAATGATCATTGTGTTGATTATTTGCGATAGGATCGTTTATTTAATCGTCTATCCTTGTGATCATTGTGTTGATCATTTGTTGACCCAAAGCATGGCTTTTGTATAAAGTATGTTTTTGTGGACGTGAATTCGTCGAGCCTCACATCCCGGAATGGTCAAAACAGGAAAGATGCAGCAAGGTTATGAGGGGTAGCTCCCTTTAGGGTATGTGCATTTCCTTCTGGAAAGGGTGGTATCATGGTATGGAGCCCAGATATTTACTCATGTTGAAACACTATATTTGATTACTGTGTGGTGTTGTTGGTGACGAGCGCTCGGTTAAAAGGTCCAATGGGACCGGGGGATGCCATGTTCGTGTAGTAGTTACCTAGTGATAAAGGTAACCCGGCCTTGTGTTGGCAGAGAGCTGGTTAAGTTCTCGGGGACGTCCAGCCAGAGGCGTTTCCATGTGGCAATGGGAAGTTCCTTGGCCTGACCATTTGTTGGAAATCCAAAGAAACAATACGAAACTTGTACGGTATTAGTTGTATAACCTGCTATGGAATGTGGCGGTAACCTGCTATTGAACATAGTAGCTATAGTAGGCATAAGTGCGGAATGTCTATGCTGGCTAAGATTTATATCTTTATTTTCGAAATGATTTTCCTCTACACTATGCACTAATAATAATATCAAATGTTATTTTAAATGCGTATCAAGCATCTTTGACTATCATAAGGAGAAATCTCCTCCGATTCTGCGTTTGCATGTGTGTGTGTGCGGGAGGCCTTATGGTAGTCTCATTTTTAAAAGCATTGCGAATTGAGTTTAAAAATATTCCTCTATTTTGATTTCTAAAATAAATAAACTGTTTTGAGTTCTCACACCAGTCACATGACTGACTCGGAGTTTATTGTTTTCCTTCCTAAACTCTGGGTGCCCACCAATTTTCCACACGGGCAGTCAAGAGTTAAGGTTTATCAGGATATTCTGGATATTCTGGAG
This sequence comes from Allium cepa, assembly GCA_030765085.1. Classification (NCBI taxonomy): domain Eukaryota; kingdom Viridiplantae; phylum Streptophyta; class Magnoliopsida; order Asparagales; family Amaryllidaceae; genus Allium; species Allium cepa. The sequence continues at coordinate 389,784,077 of CM060932.1, read as the reverse complement.
TTGCTGGAGGCAAGCTGGATGGCATGGCGTATTACTAGCTATATAGTATTTCTTTTTCCGCTACACTGTTTGTTTGTTTGATGTTGTATACTCTGATGATATGATGTAATGAAATGTGATGTATAAAATGTAATAACTGATATAGTTCTTTGTTTAAAGATTATTCATTTATTATTATATGTTGTTCCGCTGCGAATTGTGAGATTCTGTTGTTCTGTTGTTCCGTTCTATTCTCTTTTTCTTCTATTTTAAAAATTTCTATCTTATGTTTTCTCTCCCCTCTATTATCTATTTTCTCTCTTCTTCTTCTCTTCTTTTCTTAAATTCTTCTTCTTAAAACCCATAACTATTCGGTTTTTCGGCAACGAAAATCCGCAAACGTTACACACGGTATTCAATGGGTACATCATCACTGTAGTGGCACGGCAGTGCACGCAAGCGTGAACTGCAGCCACACGGTATTCAATGGGTACATCATCACTGTAGTGGCAAGGCAGTGCACGCAAGCGTGAACTGCAGCCACACGGTATGGTTTTATGATATCTATTTGTTTTGACTTATGGATCTTTTTGCGTATTCCATATTTCGTAGTGGCGAGGCAGTGCACGCGTGCGTGTACTGCAGCCCTACTTGAATTAATATTTTAATTGATATTTCAATGGTTTTGAACTGTTTTGTTTATTCAATTCAATATTCTGAATTGCATTTTGATTTGGCTTAATTACTGTCGTCTATTCATTATGTAATTATTATTGCTTCTGTGCACTAATAACTGAGTTTGAATTAGACTGACCCGAGTATTATTTTTTTCTTTTGAATCTAATACTCGGGTCAGATCGAGTATTTCAGGTTGTAAATATTCTGCTTTGGGTTGCTGCTAGAGCTATGAAGTTCTTTCATATCTTTTGAAGTAGTCGTCGTCATTTGTAGTAGTCTGTAAAATTGTATAGGAAGATATGTGTTCATGTATATTAAATACGTTAATGTACTTGTATATGTAATTTCCTTAGTCGACTGTTGTAGTTGCATCATATGTACCGTGTGAATGTATTGTAACTGACATCAGTTATTATATATATATATATATGAGACTTTCTGTTTCATCTGTGTTCCGCATCTATATTATCTGTGTTGATATTTTATATTTACTGTTCTAAACTATTACGAACCATCGTAGTTCGTTTTATTCTGGAATTGTGGCATGTCGATGGGAGAAAATAAATCAGAGATGGAAAATGAAAGAAAATATATTTATATACCACTCCCATTGAGATAACCAATACTAGTATAAGGCCTAACTATTGATGGTCGCTCCTCAACAGCCTTATTCTCCGTGCTAGTTGACAGCACTACACCGTAGTGTTCTTGGCTAGCGTGGGTATAGAGGTGGGGCCTCATAGCTTGGTATCAGAGCTTGGGGTTTAGAACAAATATAAAACATAACTGGATGGAACATATGTTACAACTATTTGTCGACGTTTAATCTCTCGTATTTGCATATGATTGTCTTTGATTGTTAGGTATGAATTCCTAACGCTTATTCATATGCATTTGATTTTGATTCTTGTGTTTTCGGCTTTGATTTGATTTAGCCGATGATTGATTTTGTTCGAATCTCAGCGATTCCGAACTTGATATTTTATGTTTTCCTCTGCTTGAATTCCATTCGACTTCGGTCACTTTGTTTTTGAGAAATTTCTAAATTCGTGATTTCCAAGACTCTGATTTGGTTTGCCGTTGAGTCCTTTTATGATGATGTTGAATCGTTTTGTACTCTATTAGGGCCATTAATTGTTGACTTCGACATTGACTCGATTTTTATTTTTGTTGAAGTCATTTATGCATTTATGCTCGTTCTGCTTTGTTTTTCCAATTGTTAATCGATTCTTCTTTTCCGATTAGTTGTTATCTTCTTTGTCGACTTTGATAACTTCTATTTCTGGAATTTTTGGATATTCCTACTTTGATGGATTTAAGAATCGAATTCTTTGGTTTTTATTAACGTCTTCGAATGTGAATTTTAGTGAATTGATTTGGTTTCCAAATTTAATCGATTCTTGTTAATTTCCCGATTTGTTGCTATCATTTAGTAGCAACTTTGATGACCATTTCTTCGGGAATTTTTGTGAACATACCTTTCGATGAATTCGGTATCGATTTCTTTGGATTCTATTCACGTCTTCGTATGTGAATTCTTGTGATTGATTGATTTTACAATCATTTTTGTGATTTGTCACTTTAAAAAATATATAAACGTTTTAATACTAGTAGTAAATATCAAAACTCTTTTATCAAAATGTTTTCAACTCTATTTTCAATATCAAAATCTTTTCCTAAACCGTTTTCCGATCTATTAGTGTATACAAACCTTTATTTTCACTCGTATGAGAAATCTAATTAAACGGCTTAGCAAAACAAGTGGTATGAAACGCTTGCGTTTACTTCGTCGGTTAATTTTTGGACTTGTTCGTTTGAACCACTTGTGACATTTTTCTAGTGAAGATCTACAATTTGTTCGTAAATATTTAAGTTAAGCTAGTGGTTATGGGACATGAAGCTAAACTTTTGTATTCACTAGCTTAGTGTAATTGACACTTCTCGTTGATCTTGATGATCGCTTTATGAATTAGACTAGCAATTGCGCGATGTCTCTTTCATTGCAAGGTTAGACTAGACACCACTTGTGTGATTCCACTCACGCATACCTTTTTGCTTTTTGGTTAGTCTTGACCTCAATCTGTGTGATTCCATTCACACATGCTTAGTGTAATTGACACTCCTCGTTGATCATGATGATCGTTCTGATGGTCAGACTAGACACCACTTGTGTGATTCCATTCACACATACCTTTCTGCTTTTTGTTTAGTCTTGACCTCAATCTGTGTGATTCCATTCACACATGTGGGGTAGCTCCCCTTGGTCTTCGGACCGTCATGTGATAGGCCTCTTTCCCTTTTTCTGTGATTTCTAGATTCCTTATGTTGATTTCTGGAAATTTTATGCTTCACCTATTTTTGTGCATTGGCGAATTCATATGTTATTGATTTGTCATGAGTACAAATTTAGGGTATGATACCTCTTTGGATCTTTGAGAAGATTCTTGTGATATTGATTATCTCTTATCGGTTGATCTCCTGTTGATCATTATTTGCATACTTATAGTTGTATGTCAGTATGGGTATTTCATATTTATGCCATACCTCTTATCGGTTGATCTCCTGTTGATCATTATTTACATACTTATAGTAGTATGTCATTATGGATATTTTATGTTATGCCATATCTTTTATTCTATGTCATATTCCCATTCGAGTTTTCATACTCCGTTCGAGTTCTCATACTCTTATCTTGTGATTTCTGGATTTCTTGTGTAGATTTCTAGAATTTGTGCTTCACCAATTTTTGTGATTTCTATTGATAAGTTTTGTCAATTCTTGTGCATTGGTGAATTCGTGTGTTATTGACTTGTTATGAATACAAGTTTAGGGTATGATATCCCTTTCTATCTTTGAGAAGATTCTTGTGACATTTTTGATGAACGAAAATTCATTGGTATTGTATTTTGATGCCAATTATTTCGATGAAATTTTGACGTATGTCGAAGTTGCTACTGACATTGCTATTTTAATCACGTGTTTTAGAAATTTGTTATTCTTCAAAATATTTCAAAATATAAATCAAAATTTGTTTTCAAAATTTTTACGATTTGCGCTTTCAAAAGAATGAGGAAGCGAATTAAACGTTTCAGAAAAATCGAGGACTATGACCCCTTTCTTTTACTGATTCGCTTAGTTCCGGACTTGTCCGTTTGAGAACGTGAAACGTTATTTATTTAAAATACACAATTTTGCACTTTCAAGGAAACGATGAAGTGAATTAAACAATTTAGTAAAACTCGTGGTTATGGGTCATGTGCGTTTGCTATTTCGGTTAATTTCGGACTCGTTAATTGAAAATTTGTGATTTTTGATTATCGTTTTTGATAATCAGATATTTGAGATTTAATTATCGTTTGTGATAATTAAATATTTGTGATTTGAAATTTGATTACCGTTGTGGTAATTTCTAATTATCGTTTTGATAATTGGATGTTTATGATTTCTGATTTATCGTTTTTGATAATCTGATATTTATTGTTTCTAATTATCGTTTGTGATAATTAGATATTTGTAGTTTGATTATCATTTGTGATAATTAAACATTTGCGATTTGAGATTTGATTATCAATTGTGATAATTAAATATTTGTGATTTGAAATTTGATTACCGTTGTGGTAATTTCTGATTATCGTTTTGATAATTGGATGTTTATGATTTCTGATTTATCGTTTTTGATAATCAGATATTTATTGTTTCTAATTATCGTTTGTGATAATTAGATATTTGTGGTTTGATTATCGTTTGTGATAATTAAACATTTGCGATTTGAGATTTAATTATCGTTTGTGATAATTAAATATTTGTGATTTAAGATTGATTTTTGATTTTGATAATCGAATACTTGTTGATTTGATTATCGTTTTTGAATAATCGAATATTTGTGATTGAGATTTCTGAATTATCTATTGATAATTAGATTTTGTTGATAATTTGTGAATTTCTTTTATGAAATTAAAAGATTTCTTTGGCGTTTATATTGTATTACGCCGGTGTACCGACTCAATTTTCTGCTATTTATGAGGTTTCCCACGTCTTCCAATTACGGAAATGCCTTTGGGATTTCCGATCCTTATTCTTATTCTCGAGCCACCTTCTATTCACATCATTGCTTCGGAGGTTCAGCATCCTCGAAATAAAGATGTTTTTCACGTGAAAGCTCAGTGGTTCTCAAATCCTATGAATTTCACTTTGGAATCCAGAGAATTCATCGAGCAAACACGTTCAAGCTTACTCTTTCATGCTCTATATGGTGAACTTTCTATTTCTAATTTCTTCATCTTGTGATGATGTTCTTTATGGTTGTTACCATTTGTCCATTTATTCCTTATGATTGCGAGGACGCAATTTCTTTAAGGAGGGAAGTCTGTAATAACCCGGTAATTCGCATCAATTAATAATCTACATTTAAACGATAAATATTGGTGCAAATTGCCATTTGAAGTTTTTATATTGAATTAAGATTCATTTATAAAGTGTTAAAAAGAATTATGGGCTTTGAAAATTAAAAGGGGTCCATGTTTCACGTTTGGGCCGTGATAATTTTCAATAAAAAGACCCGTTTTCCCCCTTCGTTATTTTCATTTTCTCAACCCTAAACAAAAATTGAACGAAGAAAAATGAATAACGACCCCCCTTTCTTCGTTCTTCTGTAAAAGCTAGGGTTTCGATTCGTCTTTGGCTTCGCTCGTCTCGTGATTGCCTTTGCTCCTAACAAGGTGAGTGATTTATTTCACTCACTTCTAATACAAACTCATATGATTTCTGATTTGTTCAAGCTTGTTATTTTTATGGTTGATTAAGTGACGCTCACGATTTTGATTGTTGGTAATTTGATTTCGTGAATTTTATGTTGACCTCGGCTTCAACTTGATTTACGACTTTGTCAATTGTTTCCAGCGTTGACTTGAAACCGTTGTTTCATGATTTTGAACTCGGCTTCAATTTGCTCATTTTTTTTTCTTTTGACATGTTCATCATCGAACTGTTGTGATAATTGTGTTGATGCTGCACTTGTTTTACTTAAGGCTTTGTCTTTGCATGCTCTGCATATACTCTCTGATACGTGCATAATTGTTTAAACTGTAAACTGGGTTTGATTGTCGTGTTCACTGCCTTGGTGCTCGACCACTTCACTGTCGAGTTTTGCAATTGACATTGTGCATATATACATATTTTTGTGTGTATGCATATATGGGTGGATTGACTTGAATTGCAATCTGGCACATTTGTTTGTAGGCTTGTTTTTTTTGTTCACTGTCATCCTTGCTGCATTTTTGAACTTGAATCTGGCTGCAGCCCTTTTGTGTCACTGTTGCATATATGTTAACTTCATTTAATTGTCATTGAGTAGTTGGGGTGCTTTAAGCTCTGGTCAACATGTATATATGTTGCACTGGGTTTTGTCTTCATTGAGGATGCTATGTGTTGATAAACCCTCACCTGGGTTATCACTGCATACTTTGTTCTCGTGCCATTTTGTTGTTCTAGCTGTATTTTGCGTAAGTTCCCTGAGTATATGTATGTAGTGATCATTTGATTTGCCATTTGAGTTAGTGATGTGTCTGCATTGCTGTCACATGAAGTAAACCTGTTCAATTCAGTTTGGTTATGTTGCAATACTGAACACTTGAGTTTCATTGGGCATATCACTTTCACCACATAAATTATTCAGTTTGAATTTGTATTTCATCAGTGCTTGCTGCCTTGACCATTTGAGACAGCTTGCCTACCTATTTCATGTAGTCTTTGACTTCACAGATCACTTTTGTACCATGCAGTCACGTGTAGTTGTGTTACTTGATGTTGTACTTACTTTACCCCCTGCATAGTATATTGGTTCATCTCCTTGAAGCCTCAGGCAATTGTATTCTCGGTCATTTTGTGGTTGCTGCTGTTGTTGGCTATACTTGATTATTTGAGCTTGCAATTTGTGTACATTTGCTTTTGGGTATTTTGTTGGCCAGTAGCACGATGCTGCCACTCATGTGACTGCTGCATACTTATGTTGCCTTTATTTCTTCTCACTTTCTATGACATTTCTATTTCACTTTGAGTTCCATTTGACTGCATCTGGAACCTCTAGATAGTTGCTGTCTTCATGTACATGTTGCAGTATTCATTTATGGTTATTCAAAACCATTTCATTGTTGAAGTTGTTGCACTTTCCATTTGGATCCATCACTGTTGCATTCCTGTTTATGCTCTGAGTCACTGTTGCATTGCTTCTGACCTTTTGACACAAACTTCATTTCATGTTGATCTTCACTATGATATAGTGTCATATCCCCCATGTATTTGCAGTTTGCATTTGAGTTGTACTATGGCCTTGGTGCTTGAGTCTGATGTTTTGAAGCCTGAACTTGTTAGTCGAGTTTGCATTCTGCATATTATGTTGACTATTGTTCTCGAGTATGATACTTGCATTAGTATCATACTGTCTCTTGTGCCATTTACTTGGTGCTGTTCCATGTTGCACCCCAGTTTCTTTTTATTCATGTGCAACCAGTAGTGTACGCCCATTGTGTACATTTGGGTTCGCATTTATGTCGTCCAAACTTGACGTCTGTAGTTTTTGATTGCTGTCGGTATTCAATGGGTACATCATCACTGTAGTGGCACGGCAGTGCACGCAAGCGTGAACTGCAGCCACACGGTATTCAATGGGTACATCATCACCGTAGTGGCAAGGCAGTGCACGCAAGCGTGAACTGCAGCCACACGGTATGGTTTTATGATATCTATTTGTTTTGACTTATGGATCTTTTTGCGTATTCCATATTTCGTAGTGGCGAGGCAGTGCACGCGTGCGTGTACTACAGCCCTACTTGAATTAATATTTTAATTGATATTTCAATGGTTTTGAACTGTTTTGTTTATTCAATTCAATATTCTGAATTGCATTTTGATTTGGCTTAATTACTGTCCTCTATTCATTGTTTAATTATTATTGCTTCTGTGCACTAATAACTGAGTTTGAATTAGACTGACCCGAGTATTATTTTTTTCTTTTGAATCTAATACTCGGGTCAGACCGAGTATTTCAGGTTGTAGATATTCTGCTTTGGGTTGCTGCTAGAGCTATGAAGTTCTTTCATATCTTTTGAAGTAGTCGTCATCATTTGTAGTAGTCTGTAAAATTGTATAGGAACATATGTGTTCATGTATATTAAATACGTTAATGTACTTGTATATGTAATTTCCTTAGTCGACTGTTGTAGTTGCATCATATGTACCGTGTGAATGTATTGTAACTGACATCAGTTATTATATATATATATATATATATATATATATATATATATATATATATATGAGACTTTCTGTTTCATCTGTGTTCCGCATCTATATTATCTGTGTTGATATTTTATATTTACTGTTCTAAACTATTACGAACCATCGTAGTTCGTTTTATACTGGAATTGGGGTATGTCGATGGGAGAAAATAAACCAGAGATGGAAAATGAAAGAAAATATATTTATATACCACTCCCATTGAGATAACCAATACTAGTATAAGGCCTAACTATTGATGGTCGCTCCTCAACAGCCTTATTCTCCGTGCTAGTTGACAGCACTACACCGTAGTGTTCTTGGCTAGCGTGGGTATAGAGGTGGGGCGTCACAGAATGTTACATGGTGATAAATAGTTTTTGCGCCTACGAAAATAGTTTATAAATGGTGATATGATTTCACGCTGTATAAAGTTATATCCATTTAAACTATGGATTGGGAGTCAGAATTATTTGCATTAAGAATTTTTCAAACTCTTATAATCATAGTTTTCAAACAAAATAAAACGGTTGAGATTTCTTTTAGTAGATTTTGAAATATGAATAAATCAAGTTTCCAAACTAATCGTGGTTTGGCATTTCGAAAACCAAAGCGATAAATTCTTTATAAAAAATATTTTTAATTCCTTGAAAATATAGGATAAATTCTGTAAATCTTTTAAATTTTTTTAAAAGAGATTTAAGTTGTGAAAATAGATTTCTAAATAATAGAAAAGGTTTTTTAATAATAAGCGTTAAAAGCTCGTAGCACTATTCGCAACACATTTTGCTTCGAACTTAACAATTCCTTTCCAAATCATTAATAAATGTTTCTAAATGAATAATGAAGTGTTTTAATAATGATTTGGAGGTTTTATGGTTTATTTAAAATAGTTTAAGTGAATGATTTAAAGAAAAGCTATTAAAATCAATTGATTTAATTTTTTGCTCTAAAAGTCGATGGGTAGACTGGATTTTCCTATTCATTAGATCTAGATGTGTGATGCTTAAACTAAGGAGATGTTTAGAAGCAACCAGTGCCTTGTCTTACCTAGGCTCTTTCCTGGGTGAGGAATAGATAAGATCGAAATCCTGGGTGAGGAATAGATAAGATCGAAATATCGAAAACGAGACAAGTATAAAAGATTCATATTTACAAATTAATTAAATACAACTTGGATTGCATAGAGATAATCTTCTCATATTTGATATTAAAATGCGATGAGGGAGCCCATACTATCTATGTGAATTTAAAAGGTGATTTCACCATCATTCGATGGATAACAAAGGTTGAAAACAGAAATTGATATTGAGTAGAATTAGTATAATTCCTATCGACCCTTTTAACTCAATAATGTTTTCGTATATGACTTATGAAAATGATTTGGTATTTCTGTAACATCCCCTATCTGGAGGCCTGAAGCTAAGTGCTATAGATACTGCAGTAATCCATAGTATTAACTTCTGGTGATCGAATACCGTAATGCTAATGGTATCCATAGTACCAGAAGCACTTAAATATGAAATAGAAAAGCACCATAGATTAAAACACTTTTCTGATTACATTTCAAAACAACATATCATATCCAAGTTACATAATCCCAAAGGTTTCCCAAGTTCAGATCAAATATAATTATTACAAAATATGTGAAGAGCGACATATGAAGATGCTTCCTTGGTTGACCAGAGTACTAAATATTCATAAAACACTTAATACAACACAGCGAAAACAAAACAAAAAAACACCTAAATATAGCTAGCATCAGCCTCTTGCTCATCTCTGAAACTTTATTCGTCAGCCTACTAAGACCTGTAAATCCTGAACCCTCATCCTACTAAATCAATTTTGAGCACCTGAGAGTTTAAGGGGACAAACATAAACTTCGAGTCAGACATAAAGTTTGGTGTGAATAATACTATACATCTTGGCCATTTGATATTAAGTGTGACCATGTCGTTTAGCGGAACGGGTTTTCCCTCACTTGTGTCCTTTTCAAACATACTTTTTGCAAATCATAATCCTGCAACCAAAACTGGTTAAAACAATAAAACAATATCATGTAAGCATATAAATCATGTAACAAATGGATTATCTGTTTGAACATTATAGTTTTGTTTGGTTAACTGCTAACCTTTAACTAACTTTGGCCTACTAGACAAAATAAACAATTACGTTAGAAACTCCTCTTCTGGACGGTCTGTCCCTTACTTAATTCTCCAGGTTAAACCGATCCTAACGGTTTTATGGCTCACAAATAACCTATCCTCACTCTGTATATTCCTTTCTATGTGTGACATCCTTTTAGTCTAACCTTTGACAAAGCACTACATACTGAAATTCTGGACTAAATTAGCTAGGAGCTAATGTATATGGCACGACGCTATATGTGTCCTATCTGGTATTCTAATATCTAAGTCATTTTACATAGGGTCAACTACCTATAAATTTTCCTTGAAAACCTTTTCTTCCAAAATGATTTAATCCTTTTAAATCATACATGAACAAGAAAAATATACTCTATGCTTCACTTAAATCACTGTGCCATGTTATAAACACACACACACACTCTTTACACAAAACTATGCTTATAAAAACATTTAAACCATTGAAAGTCCCCCTTTCGAGTCCATTGAAAGTATGCCTTTCGAAACCAAGTATCTAGTTTGATTTATAACCTTAGGACGTAAGGCAAAACACACCTTTCAAAACCATTTTTAATGACCCTTTCAAAAACCATGAAAATCTTTCTTTTGAACGCTTCAAATCTTTAGACATTCACTTATCAAAACACTATAAACACACCTTTTGAAAACATTGGAACCTTCCTTTTAAAACCTTTTGAAACCATTGGGGAGCCATCCCTTCAAAACCTTCATTTAAAACCTATCGAAAGCATTTAGGTTCAAGTAATACGTGTGGAATAACCTTTTGAAACCATTTAAAACTATTCCTTTTGAAACCATCGGGTTTAACTTTCAATGTAACAAAAGGGTTACAAAATTCGAAAGCACTCTTCCGAAAGCTATTTCCTTAAGAAGTGATGGTGTCGAAACCAACCTTTCGAAAGCATTGGAGAAGAGGCTTGGGTTTTAGAACAAAGAAATCCTTTCGAAGGCATTGCTTCGAAAGGTGAGATGCTGCAGTAAGGGGTTTCGGTTCCTTCAAAAGCATTTAATTAAAACAAAAAGGTGCAACCTCTTTTGGAAACATTCCTTAAAACCATTTAATCAAGTCAAAAGCTAACTAAGTCGAGAGCATTCCTTTCGAAAGCAAAGCAGACGCATTTTCATTTAAAAACAAAGTACGACTTCGACCCCATCGGAACCCCTTGTTTTGGCTTCATACGTTTCGCCTCAATCCAATTCATTATGTATCAAGTCTTTGATCCATGCACATTGGTTTCGATGGTGATGGAGGTGGAAGTACTAGGTCGAAAGCTAGGTGCCGAAAGTGGCGCAACATATAACAAGCATGTTTAAACTGATTTTTAACCTTTTTAAAGTATTTCTTTTCAACTAACCTGCATTGGTTGTCAAAATATGATTGGTTTCTAATTTATTTTTCAAGAGTTCTTCCGAAATTTAAGAAATAACAAATTAAATTATTTACAAAATGCCCCTTCTCCTTTAGAAATGTATAAAACATTTAAGTCCCATAACTTAAATAATTTTATATACTTATTAACACACTTAGGAAAAATCTATAAAAATTCCCATAAATCATTTTAATATGTTTTCTAAAATATATTAATTTCTGACCCAAAACATACATATATTAGCCATAATTAATTTTAGACCCAAATAACTATTTTCTTCACTATAAAATTAATAGTAAATCCACATTAATTCAGAAAATTATGAAAATTGAAAACCATCTCTAAAATATCGTTCCTAATCATATACTAAAATCTCAAGGCATTTAGATGTCATTTAATAGGTTTTTCACATTAAAAGATATCCTAAAATCCATATGAATTGTCATAAATCATCAACAAACATGTATATCCAATTTAACGATCAGAACATGGCAAAACATTTGCAAATAGCTCGGATTAACCTAAAACCAAAATCAATTAAAAACATGAGATGTAGTTATTATTTACCTTAGCTTTGTGATTAAGGAGTTGAGATTTGATCTTGATTTAAGTTGATTAAGCTTCCTTCCTTTAGATTCTTGTTTATCTTCTTCTTGCTCTTCTTTAATGGTGGCCGACCTCTCTTCTATTTAGTTTTTTTTGAACATGTAAAATGAATGTGTGAGGGCTTAGGGTATAAGAATGTGTCTTTTCCTGTTTTTCCCCTTTTCAAGCTTCCCTTTCTATTACATTTTAATTCATTTGTTAACATGACACGGCCCCTTCTCTATTAACAAAAATCTCAATCCCCTAATCATCTCATCATTTTTTTAATTTAACTAATTAAACACCTTGAAGAATGTTACTAAAAATTGGGGGTATTACAATTTCCAAAGTTAAAGAGAGGTTTAATGATTCCGCACATACCAGAAAGAATTTTTTTAAAGATATATATATCCCTAGAAGATATTTGATAAAAAAGAAAGTAACTAATCAAATGATAATCACCTATTTACTAAATATCTTTTTATTGATGATTGATTCAAAGAAACCAGGGTCATATTTGAGTGATTCTTATTCGAAAACCACTTCGAACCAATTTACCTATTCGAAATAAGTACATGGAATGGTAGTAAATGAATGAAGGGCTACTGATCACTGACCCTCGGAGAAATTTTCCATATCATATATATGTGGCAGTAGTATCTTTATTTGATCTTCAATGCAAGGGCTTCTCACTACAAATCCTAGGACTGATTCCCAACAAGATATAGTAGGAGAGTTCCTTTGATTTGGCCTGCTCCTAGACAACTTGTATGGACGAATGTCTGATGTTGCATTACTAATCACAATTATTGATCTCTATAAACGTATCATCTATTAGATGGTGAAGAAGGCAACTTCTCTTAACTTAACACCCTTTCTCAAGACATACGATCTTAGAAGTTATATGTTTGTAGAAATCAGTTGTGCGATCGTGGAATGGCTGTGTGACGTTCAAAGTAGAATGTGCTATATGAAAGGTAATCATTACCTCATGCCTCATCACCCGAAAATGGCTTAAACATGGTATGCTGCGAGGCTAAATGGTTCGTAACTATTGGGTATGGTCATCATCTTTCTCGATTACATTGTATATGTCGAGTATGTTGTGTGTGCTAAGAGGGCTCTCGGATAGGTCAGTTACGACCAGGGTGATGCCATATTCGGTTGTATTCGCCACCAAGTTAGGTCTGTGGGTATGTCAGTTTTGCTTGGTGTAGAGGTTTTATAAGTTGTTGATGCTCGATACATCCCTCTAGAGATATACTGTACGAAAGTTAGTTCCTTACCTGCCATTTTATGGAAATCCATTCTCTAGTAAGTGCCTTCTAATTTGATTGTAGAACCTACTTTATAGCTAGAATGGTGGAATTTAATCATTATAACAATTTGGACTAAGATTCATAAGTTTATTAGAAAAGTGTTTTCAAAAGAATGTCATTACAAATAATATTACCATATTTTGCACAGTAAATATTTTGGTTAAAAACCCATTTCATGTTTATCTGCGACGTGGTCTTATGAAATACCTTTGTTTGCAAATATCCATGTTTTGAGTTTCTCACATCAGTCCATTGACAGACTCAGAGATTATTTTCCTTTTCCTAAACTCGGGGTGCCCTATTTTTTTGGGAAGCCTAGTAGACAGGTTTAGTTAGAAGAAATCTTTAAGAGCTCAGAGCATGGATTTAGAATATTCTTCTAAAGATTGTTATTCATTTCCCACCCTTATGTACTATTGTATTCTGCATTTGTATGCATAGAGATTTATAGCTATCCATGTTTGACTCCGATAAATGTATTTAAATTTTTTGCTGTATATATATATATAGAAATAATATATGTTACACCATTCATGTAAGATACTGTTCTATCTTTATTTTCTTTTACTCCATGACAATCTGCCTCTTCGGCACTTGGATTTGTGGCACATGAATACCAAGGCTATATTAGTGACGATTTCTAAGGGTCGAGGAGGCGGTCATCATGGCAAGGAAAGAAAATAGTTGAACTTAAAGTTAAGTTATTAACTATGAAAAATTTATATAACCGACTACAAAATAAAAGTAAAATGAAAATGTAAGTGCCAAAAAATAGGAATTTTTCAGATGGTAAATTTTAGAAGATGGAGGACAAGACTATGGAGAGGTGAGCCATAGGTTAAATTTCCAGTTCCTTGAAGACTAAAATTTAAAAATTCAACATAATTTCTGGTTGATATTAATAAAGAATGATTTTTGAGAACTTTAAAATTTACCATGCAGTTAAGTGGGATCCGTTATGGACGATGAATGATTAGCAAAATCTTGACGTTGAAAATGTAAAAATTGTTTATAAAATGTAAATATGCATATATTTTGATAAAAATAAAATTTTCTAAAAATTTTATTTATGAAAAGTTTTTTTTTTGAAATGGTACTTTATATACAACAAATCATTGGGACAACATATCCCATGTCAATAAACGTTCGAAAGCAAGTTTCGAACGTGTGACCTCTTGCACCAAAGTCGAATCAATTAAGCACTTAGACAATGGTGCTTGTCATTTATGAAAAGTTTTCGTTATAAATAAGAGGACTTTGAAAATTACACATATCAATAGAAATATTATAAAAGCCAAAAGGTTTGGGTTTTAGAAGTTTTCAATACCAAATAATGCTATTGAGAAATAGTCAGTAAGTTGATTTATGTAGATTATAATGTATAGTTGTATTTGTAGTAAAATGGATATGTTGAGCAAAATGGAACCTGTTTTTTCTATGGAAGGTTTTCTAGGATACCTTGTCGATGAGTGGAAATTTTTAATAAGATGATTTTTGAAAACATCAGCCCTTTTTAACTTTAAACATAAAAAATTTCTTATGCAAGCTGTGCTTGGGAAAGCAGGAAAAAGATTGGGGATAAAATAGCAGACACAAAGGTATAGTGGAAAGTGGTTACATAAGAGGATGATGAAAATATCGAATTTTCCATCTAAAACTTTTTCCAAGCATAAAGATAGGTTTAGAAAATTGATTTTTTTTCTAAATTTAGATGTTAGCAATTGTGTGCTAGGAATTTGGACGATAAGAATTAGATGAAAAATTGGCTGAACTATGCTTCAATTTATAGAAGCATGGGAAAATTTGGGTGAAAAACCGATTTGATCTTTCAAAAAGTTGAATTCATGTAAAACTGCTAGTATATTTAGGAGTTTGCATCATATTTTTGAAAATTTATTTAAAAGAAATCATTCACATGGAAGGTGCCAATTAAAATTATTACTCATGCATATCATATGTATTGTGACGAGCTGAGCACGTACACATGGATTGTTGCAAAAAATTCGGTGTACACTAATTGATTGTTGGTGTAAAATGAATGTGCGATGGTTTACATGCCCTTGAAAAATTTTGAGGAAGAAATTCTTTTAAGGAGGTAGAATGTAACACCCCACGTTTTTATGGTAATTAATTAAAAAGAAACTAATTAATTAATAACGAACAATGGAAAAGAGAATTTTTACGAATGTGGGAATTTGTCTACAGAACTTATACCATTGGATTCTTGACGATCTTATGATCAGTTTTCATACATAAACTTTTCCAATCGGAGTTTAAATGAAAAGTTAACAGCGTTTGAATTTTTACACTTGGAAACAATTATATATGTAATTGAGGAAAAAATTTAAAATTAATTAATGATTGATTAACACTGTTAAGTTAACGGTGACTTGACTGTTCAATAATCCAATTAAGGAATAACATAAAAGTAATTAAATAGGAGAGGTAACAAAGCAACATAATTGTACAAAATGGTAAACAAATTAACAAAAATAAAGAAACGCACGAAAATGCATGTGCTAGGTCAACCGTAACCTACCTAGGTTGGTCGTGAGCAGTTAACTATGGGTAAGGAAGTCGGCCAACGCATTTTTGAGGGTGTCAGTAAAGAGTGGCTGCACAACCCAGATTTGAAATTGTTTAATTCGATGGTTTGCGCTTATCTGAACTATAAATTAGGACTTAGGGCTTCACTTTTAACTCATTATTTTTTTAACGAGTAGGGAAGCTCTGTCGCTTTCTCTTCTCCTCTAAAATTCCAAATACATAAAAATAGAATAGATTGAACGTATATACTTTGGAGAAGGATAGAAAAGAATAGAGGATATAAGATAGATTCAAATTAGGTTGCTACATCAAAGGTAAAATTTTAGATTTGGTTCTATTTAATAAACCAACATCTAAATCTCTTTTCCCTAATCAAATTTCTAATGAGATCTGTATAAATATTATCTGTAAATTTGAATAGAAAGTCAAAATGTTGATAATATAGATAGTAGGATCAGATCTGGATCAAATCAAGAGATTTGGGAGCACTAAATTAAAGGTTTGTGGGAATATTATATATTTCTGTATAATACTAGACTATATCATTGCAAACCTATTCCTTTATGTCCATAAATTGAAATTAAACTGTAAATAAATTCAAAATTGTAAAATATTGAGGACTGTAAACTTGCCTATGTAATTATGTAATGATTAATTTTATTTCTGTAATTACGTAACGGTTAGAATTGGTAGCTTCTACATCTGATAATTTTCATGTTTTATGACGGATAATTTATATGTTTTATGACTGATAATTTACATGTTTTACGACTGTTAATTTGCATTTTTTACGACTGATAATTTATATATTTTACATCGGATTTTAGTTAACGTAAAAGTAATGAATTGGAATTTCATTGTATTTGATGTTAATTAATAATGTTATTTAGAATTTGGGATTTTAGTTATATTTTAGTTTAATGGAATTCGTATTGTTGCAAGTAGATTTTCATATATTATCAAGTCTAAATTCATAAAAGTGCAATGTTTGAAATGATAAAGATTAAATATATGTCTAAAACGAAGGAGATGTACAAAATAAGGATTATTACCGTATCTTGTACTATCAGTTTTAATAAATAGAAAGAGAATTTCTTGTAGTTACAAATACAGAGCAAACTATCTCTTTTGGATAAGATATGAAAATTTACAGTGTAACACTTAGTTGATAAAGTTTAATTCCAATTTATTATATGTAAATCGCAAAAGTGGAATATTTAGATAAGAATGAAAGAAAAAGGTTAATAAAATAGATATTAATGAAAAAGAAAGGCAAGAGAAAGAAGATGAGTTAATGAAATGGATTAAGTCCTCTAATTGAATGAAAAGGAATTGAAATCAAAGTTGAGCTATTGAATGTTGTAGCAATGATATTAATGACTGAAATTAGAGGTGTAGTTGAAATTAATAAAATTAAAAATAAATGCATAATCAGACTGAAGACTTAAAGGCAAACATAAAAGATGGTTAGGCCATAAAGGAAATATAAGAGGAATAAGTATATATAAGTCCATATATGTATATAAGTAGACTCGAATATGCGTTTATGACGTGTATGAATAGTTATAAGTTATCTATTATAATTATAGTAGACCAATGTCTAAAGTTCGTTAGACTGGGTTGGGATGCCAAAACCATATCCAACCAATAGAACCATGATGAGTGTACGATTTTGTACTAGAAGAGTACTCCAAGGTCGGTACTATGCTTATTACCTTGATTATAAATTGTCTGTCATAATTATAAATATCTATCATGATTATGTTAATGCAAAAAATGCATTGTTAAATTGAGGTCTGCTTCAATTTTTAGACTGGGGATATTCCCATTATTGCACTTGGCAATCTAAATGGACGATGAGTGAGATCAGATTTATGCAATGAGGCGCAGAAATTCTGGGTGCCTAGATACCAAAATGAGTTGAAATAAGTGTACGTATACTAATGTTGACCCAAAAAATGAACCAACGCCCCGGTTTGAGTTTGAAAGCACCGACCCTGTTTTGGCAGAGTAATATCACAGGTAACGAATATCAAGAAAGAACGGTAAAAGAAAGTGAATAGAGAAATTTTATAGTGGTTCGACTATTAATGAAGGCTACGTCCACTCTATTGTTTTATTATAGTTGACTGCTGTTACAAGAGATGTATGATTACAAGGCTTTGATTGTTTCCTAACTAGATTGAATCTCTAGAGTTGGAATCCACTGGAGAATCACGGTGTATTCCTTTGGAGATTGTTATGCGGAAGGCAGAGAATGAAGAATAATTCCAGCAGAGCTTCAACCACCAGTCTAGAGAAGATCCCGCTTATGTTGTAGGTAGAATGGTATTTATATGGATGGGAGAGCTTCTGGGCCAGGCCACATCATCACCAGCTTGCGGACAGTTAGGAGATGACCTATGGAGTATTTAGCTCACAATATAAGGCATGACCATGGGTCTCTAGTGACCCATGGCCGATGGGTCGCAGGCGACCTATAGACTTGGCACGTTTGCGAGCCAATGTCTTGGCCTCTTATGTAGTATTCTTTGGTTATCTGGTTTGTAGGTTTGTGGGGGCATGGGTTACTGACGATTCAAGCACTTAGTATTTTTCTGGAGTTTGAAGTAGAGATGTTTCCATGGTCTTGGGTCGCAATTGTTTATGTAGTCTTGTTGCACGTTGTTCTGTTTGATGACAATTTACTAGAAGTTTGCGCTCAGCTGCTGATTGGGGTGAAAGAATGCTGATCTTTTGGTTTAGTCGATCCCAGTCGTTGCCTTAGTAGTATATCTTGGCTCTTATTAACTCCTTTCCTTATCCTTATCCTTTCCGGTTAAGTTCTAAACCATTCTTATGATACGAGATTGTTTTGTCTCCTATTGGATCCTGCTGGGTTGAAAACCTGGGTGATATTTGCCTCCTAGTGCATGCCTTCATCGAAAACAAGGTGTGCTCTAGAAGTAATAACATTTGAGTCTTCATTTTGATAATTCTAATTTATCGTGCCGAGGTTACCATGCAAAATATGCTTTGACTATTGAATTTTCGATATGAATCGTCAGAGTCCTCCTCAAGGTGTTATTCTCAATTGACTGACTTCGGACAGCTGTTCGTTTTTTTATTTCAATCTGAATTCCAATTCCTGGTATTAATGATGAAATCTTTGCTTCTTAGTTTATGCAAGTGTTTAATTTAGTAAGTGGGTGAATGATGTAGGTTTTGAGTTACCCTATATAGTTTTGATTCGACCAACGGCGAAGCTAAGTTTGTCTTGAACAATTTGTACGCAGTTTTGGAGTGAAGTCTTACTCTTTGTCTTTAGCTTTTTCTTCTCAAGAATTTGGTTAAGTTTCCATCGATGTTTTTGAGTTTCATTGCGATAGTTTAATCCAAAATCGGATGTAGTCATTGATTCAATCGTACAACTATTCCTATTTTTGTATTTCAGTTATCCTAAAAAGAAAAGCTTCCCTTGTTGCTTCAGACAGTGGCTCCATTATCGATTGTTGATCGATAACGGGTAAGTGTGGAAGTGATAATTTTAAAGGACGATATTGATTGTTTTTCAAATGCAACCAAGCTAGCTACACTAGACTGTTTTTTCGCGATATTGAGGATACCGGACTATTCTCATGTAGTTAACACACCGCATCTACTTCGATCGACGCTCAGGACCGGTTTGGTCAACATATGTTGACTTCCCTTGGATTCTGGGTGTTGGTTATACGAGGACATTATCTAAAGTAAAACATACCTGATAGGGTTGAATGCCAAGTTTCGTCATTGAAAATGATTTTTCGATAATCCAAGCTTTAATCTGGTGGAAGTACTTCCACTACTCCAAAAGCTGGGTCCTTTGCAACTTAGGCTTCGCTTATTATCCTTATCATATTGGGATGATTGATTATAGTCAAATTACAAGGAATAGTTGCTCTTGTAGATTTGATGCTGAAGTTCGATCAATCACAGTTTTAGCCTACGGGCACTAGCGGATGAGTCATCCGCGGTTGTCCTTCCTTTGCATTTTTCAAAATTCAACGCACACCAGCCTCTGTCTCCAGGAACTATTCGCTTAATTGCTTGATTCCGACCATTGCTTTGTCTCCCTGTTGCATTTTTTGTGCTCATGTACAACATACTCATTTACCGTTATTATACATGTATAAGTAATGTTTTCTACAGTCATTTCGACACATTCTATTTCATAGCTTTGTTCAGAACTATGAAGTAGCTTGGTCTAGCCAGTTCTATAGCTAACCCATATTTATGCTCAACTGAGTTTGTTCAACAAAGTGTTGAAGTAAATGCCTTAGTCCGTAGGGTTGATTACTTTGAATACTGAACCAACGCTATTTGGGAGGTAAGGTCTCCTAAGAAATAAGTTCAATTGACAGTATAGCTCCTATCTTCAGGAACTAGGGATTTTATGTCTTGATCCCAAGATCCGCGTTTTTTTAATGATGTCAGTAGGCATTAGAAAGATGTGTTTCTGGCATCTTTTTCTAAAGTAAATTCTTCTGAGCCCGATGTTGAGATCCTAATCATGTATAGGTTTCTATCTTTGGAAATTCATACACGGGTGAATCAACTCTATGGATTCTTCCTTGATGTTGTGAGTCTTCATATAGCATGACCAAACTTCGGATAATGGCATATTCTTCAAGTTGGAACCAAATGATACCATAAGTAGGTCATCAGTCCTTCTCGCCATCACCAGACTATAAGCAATGGTTGATTTTCGAACGTTAAACAATTCATTTCCTTTGTTGGCGATTTTGTTGCCAGAATGCTCTGTTTCGTAATATAGAACCGTTATCTGACCAACCTCGTGGTTATTCGTGTCTGGACTCCTGAAAAATTTCTTTCGATCAAGTATTTATGCTTCTATCCTTTCTTGAAGGAATCGCTATTTTTAATGCCTATATTTGGGCGATTGTGAGAAATGAAAATATGTGGGCGAATTGCTTAATTGCCCCCTGTCTGGATCTCAATCCCATTCTGGAAGTGAGGACGTTCAGGAATTTTATTTTCTACCTTTCGTGATTGCTCCCGCTTGTTCTTCTCCATGCACGCAGTTGCTGGCATTGTCATAGAAGTTTTGTTTATATGTCAACTCCCATCTATGAGAATTGATAACCTAGCTATTCGGTTCCAAGCAGCGTTTCCTCGAGGCTGCCTATCTTTCGGTTGTGTCTAAGTTCGTTTTAGGTTGAACTTTTGAAATTCAATTGTGCACTAGCTTTCATCCCTAGAAACTAGTACATGGGTAATTCAATCTTGGGATTTCCTTTCGACGATGCTTTATTCCCATCCTGTGACCGATTCCTATGATAAAAGGTTGAACCATCCGGTTGACCTATAAAAGGATATGCCTTTCCGTCGTTGCCTTTCATTGGGTAACAGTAGTTTTCTGAAGAGAAGGTGGAAACTCAGTTGGGAACCAACTTCCATTTCTGGAAGCTAGTGCATTGATGGTTCACTGTGATGAGTGTTCTCATTTTCCTTGTAGATTAAAGTTTTGCCGGCATTGCCGGGGCAATATCGGTACTTAGTGAGCAGAATGTTTCCCGGAGTTTCCGGGGCAACACCAGTACTAATGAAACAGAAAGTTTCCTAGCATTGCCGGGGCAACACTGGTACTAGGAAATAGAAAATTTTCCCGACGTTGCAGGACAACACCAGTACTTAAAATATAAAAGAAGACGATGGCATTGGCAAGGCAACATCGACACTCAGGAGGTTGGGATCGATTTTCCTTGTTGATTTGGCGGTGCTCTTAATCCAGTTGGGTACTAACTTCAGCCTTCGAAAAGTAGCACTTTGATTGTTGAACTGTAGAAGTATTTTCTTAGCGCTACTTGTCTTCGGGCAGTGTTAAAGTCAGGTTGCTGATGGTTGAATCATCCATTCGATCCTATAGAGTTGAGTCGATTCCTTTTAACCCGATGGTGCTATTTTCTCAACGTTGCTTAAATCTAGGGGATGCCATGTTTTGGAATGTTGAGAGTCCTAGGCATTTCTAATGCTTAGCTTTGTTTATAATCGTCAAGTATTACCCTTGGAGATGCAAGGGTGTTGCTTAACAAATTCTATAATTATTCTTTTTCCTACTAGTTTTTGTTATGATGTAATGACTATCTGTGGAACCCTTCATTTTTGGGAAGAATCCTTCACTTTCTAGGTGTCAAACTCAGGTTCTTATAGGGAATCCGAAAGTCAACACAATGCCCCCTGTAATATCCCGGAATTTTTGACAATAACAATTTAATAATCTGTATTAAAATTAAATTGATATTGATATTTTGTTAATAATAATTCAAATTGATTTAATAATCTTCTTCAATAAATGTTTAATCGGTTATTTTATCTTTTAAAAATAATAAATTGGTTTCTATTTATAATATAAATATATAGTTCATATTGTAAATAGATTAACATTGTTTTAAATTAATAAATTAAAGATATTTTCTAATTCTAATATTCTTAGAAATTTGAGAATTTGTTTTTATTTAATATATAAGCTTTTCAATGTTATTAAATAAATAATCTTGGTTTAAACTTAATAAATGGATCATGATTTAAAATTATAATATATACATAAATAATTTGGAAATTTTTGATTTTAATTTAATATTAAGTTTCAAAGCTATATAATAAATAAATATATGATTTTATATTGATAAGGTAGATGTTTAAATGTTTAAAAAAAAATTTGGCTTGAGTTTTAAATTTAATTGAATTAACAAAAAGTTTTATGGCTTAATAAAATAGGTAATTTATTAATAAAGAAATAATTTCTTTTATAATTATTTTAATTTAATAATGAGATATTTTAAAATTAATATTAATAGTGTATTGTCTTTACAAATAGGTTTTGAATAGCAATTGTTATTTCAAGTTTAATTTGTATTCATAACCTGATTTTAAAATATTAGATTTTGAATTTGATTTGAATTTAAAATCCAAAGTATAGATTTTTAATTGTTTTAATTTTTATATGCATAAGCTTTATTTATAAGCATAATTTGTCTTTATTTCTTTTAAAAATTTATATACATATTTAATATTAACTAACAAATTAATTAGGCATATATATATATATTAACTTATGAATTAAATACAAATTACTTTTAAAAAAGAACAAGTGTTATAAGATTAACATTTAACTTGACAAATGTTAAAAAATTGTACAAGTGGCCTCTTTTAAAACTCATTTTCTTTTACTTAATAAAATCTGAAAATACATCTATATAAACATGCATTTTCACCCTAGTTTCTTTTCTCATTTTTTTTCTAATCAAAGAAAATTTCATCTTGTTTTTTTCACAAATCTGAAACATGAAAACCCAAATCAGTTTACAAATACAAAATCAAACCCCTCATTATCAAAAAGGCCTGCATGTTCGATACCAAATCAAAACTCTCCATTTTCTAAATGTCAGTAATCATCTTCAAAAAGAAAATTGTATTTTTATAAAATCTGGAAAAAATGATTTCTGCACGCACCTGGAAATGAAGCAAATCTGCATCATCTTTTTCTCTGCAATCTGGAAGTGCAGCAGTGTTAAATCAAGCATAAGAAAACCTGCATTTTTAATCTGCATATCTTCAAAATGAAGCCTGTTCAAAAGCAAATTCAAAGGCATTTTTGTATAGAGGCATGCAAACAATTTTACAATCTGCAAATTCAAAAAGCCTTTCAATCTGAGGCTCTGCTTCTTTCAAAATATGTGAGTAACCTTTTAAAAATTTAAATTTTAAATCTTGGTTGCATGATTGTATGTTGAGATGAAATAAGCAATGCATGTTATTCTAAGTAAATATCTGATACAAATATTATATGTATACATGCTGTGTAAATGCTCTGTTGTAACCTATTTTAAAAATCTGTATTTTAAATCCTTACCTCTTAACTTAGTTATAGATAAGATCTAATATTAAACAAATGTTGTTTGATTAGCTTAAACTATAGTTTAAAAATTTAATCAAGCAAAATATAAAGTTATTGTCTCTGGAAACGTATAAAAATCAGTGCATGTTGATTTTTAATCAAAATCCAAACATGTTAATTTAGTAATTCAGTATCATAACTCAAAAGTATTAACTAAAACATAATTTTTAAATCAAGAATTAGGATTTTTAGGTATTAGTTGAAGGTGCAGTTGGGTTTTGAACTGAAATTGAATTTTAAGCAAATTCTGGTGATCTATGAATTGAGGAGGCTCGGGGTACTTCTGGGTGATGGAGAAGGGTTACAGGAAGCTGAGAAAAATGGGTAATGGTGATGGATATCATTGTGGAGGGTGCAGATGTGCAAATTTATTTTAATCCCTAGTTTTTATCTGGTATAAAGAATCGAACATTTCGTGATGTAGGGTAGATCGAGTGTTAAGGTATTTTGGGGATTGATAGCTGGGTAGTAGATGACGTAGAGGCCGGAGTAGCTGATCTACAGGTGGTCGGAGCGGCGAGAGTTTGCCATTGACATGTTTGAAGGGGTGGAAACTGATTGTTGTTTTCCAGATTTGGGTAGCTAGCTCGATTGTGATTTGAGCTACTGTGGTGGATTCTGGTGTTTGTGTTCGAAGAATGGAGATGATCACTGATGAGGTGAAGTGCTGGTGGATGGCCGGTGATGGTCAAAGTCACGGTGCACGTGTACCGTGCAGTTGAAGTTTAGGTGAACTTTTAGTGGTATGCAGATTTTGAGCTCGAGAATGACTCGAGTTATTCGAGTATTTGACTCGAAGCAAATGAGGGAATAACTCGAAGTAAGATTTAGGTGTTCTCGGGTTGTTCTTTATTTTTCAGGTTTTACAGAAACCTGTTATTTCAGTTTTAATTTTTTTTTTAAATTTGAAGCTTTTGAATGTAAAGGAAATTTTAAACCCAGTTTTAAATTCAAGTTTGAATTTTAGAATCCAAGTTTAAAATCTAAAATCTCAATTTTAAATAAAAATAGAAATAAAGTTTTAAAACATGAACTTATTTAATTACTTTATTTTGGTAAGTAGTTGAACTTTTTAAAAAATGAAATTTTCAAAATATGAGCAAGAATTGAAATTAAATTTAAATTTGGAAATCTAAAATCAAATATGAACTTCAGTTTTTGAAATTAAAAGAAGATTTACATTTGAAAGATTAAACAAAATGTAAATTGA
Organism: Allium cepa; assembly: GCA_030765085.1. Lineage (NCBI taxonomy): Eukaryota > Viridiplantae > Streptophyta > Magnoliopsida > Asparagales > Amaryllidaceae > Allium > Allium cepa. The sequence continues at coordinate 389,759,016 of CM060932.1, read as the reverse complement.
AATTATTGAAATTTTGAAATGAATTTAGTTTCAAAATTCTTATGAATTTCATTTCTAAGACAAGCACTTATTTGTCTTATAATTTTTAAAAAAAGTTTTAAATTGTTTAAACTTTGATTAAGTTTAAATTATATTCATTTTAAATCTTGTATTTGAAATGAAATTTTAAAGTGAGTCCAAAAGTAATTTGTTCCAAATAAATTTGTTTTTAAACATAATTAAGAAATGTTTTATCTTAAAATTTACTTAAGATTTAATGTTTTGAAATTAATTTAAATTAATGGAGTAACTAAGGAATAACTATTTAATTTATTTAATTAATTGATCAGGGTTTAATAAATATTGATTAAGGGTTAATCAATTTGAAATTAAAGATCATTAATTAGATTATTAATTAATGACTAAAGATTTCTTAATTAAGTAATTAATTTATAATCAAGGTTAATTAATTTAATAATTAGAGTTTAATTTATGGATAATTAAAGATAATTTAATTTGTGAATAATCTAAGTTAATCACTTAATGAAAATAATAAATGAATGGTTAATGAAGGTCATTAACCAAGATTATTTAATAATTAATTAATGTGGTTAATTTTTAATAATTAGTTAGATTAATTAATTTAATAATAATCATTTGTGAATTGTTGAGTATAATTACTTAATGAAGTAATTAAGAAATTAATTACTTAAGGTAATTAATTGTGTTAAATGTGATTGTTTAATTTAATTAATTAAGTTTAATTAATTTTAAACACTTGATGTTTTAATGATAATTATTTATGGATTGGAAATTACTTATTAAAGTAATTGATTGATAATTATAGGTTGTAACTAATGGAATATGTTTAATAATGTAAGTAATTTGAATTAAATTACTTAGTAATTAATCAAGGGATTAATTAAGAAATTTATTAAGGAATAATTAATTTGTTTTAATAAAGTAATTAAGTTAGTTAATTACTGAATGTGACTAATCTGGAATGATTAATAATTGTGGTTAATTTCTTAAGGAAATTAATTTTAATAAAGTAATTAATTAAAATTAAGGATCATTAATTTGTACAATTAATGATGTAATTAAAGTTGATTAATTTTGATTAATTAATAGATGATAAGTGATTAAAGGTAATTAATTAATGTAATCAATTAAGGATTAATGTAATTAATTATAGTTAATTAATGAATTGAAGTAATTAAAGGTTAATTACTGTTTTTGTTTGAGAATAATTAATTTATGAAATTAATTAAGGATAATTAGTTGAATGTAATTAAAGTGTAATTAATCAAGGGTGATTAATTAAGGCGATTATTTTGAACGATTAATTAATTGATTGTAATCAATTAAACGGTTGAGTAAGCAAGATTTTAAATGAATGAAGTAATTAAATTTAATTATTTTAAATTAATTAAAGATGAAGTGATTAATTTAATTCACTTTAAATTAATTAGAGATGGAGGTAATTAATTTAATTCATTTTAAATTAATTATATTATGATTAAGTAAATCTTTGCTTATGTATGAATGGATGACATTGGTTGCCTTGAATGGTTGTGATCTCAGAAATGAGATAAGTAATGTTGTGTGGTATAAATGCTTGGTTGCATTGCGATGATAATATAGATTATCTATTTTGATGGTAATATGGATTACCTATTTTGATGATAATGTGGATTACCTGTTTAAAATGATAATGTTGATTATCAATTGTGATTTGTGAGTTATCTATCTGTGTGTATATAGATATTTGAATTGTTTTAAACTTTAAAACAACTTGGACCTAAAAGACGGAGCTTTGGATTTTGATGAGACCGGGATCGGGTTTCCATATTTGGATATCTAAAAACCACATCGATCCAAATTAACAACAAGTCGTGAATCTCACGTGAAGATGAAGATACAGAGTGTAAGGGTTATTGTCGTTAACTCTGAGGGTGATTCCAAAATGATCATAATGAGATAATGCCTCCAGTTTCGTTCGAACCCGGAACGAACTTGTATGGATTGAATGCTTTCAGAACATCGTCAGGTGGACGATGAGCATTCTAAGTGATATGTCTTATAAAGGTAATCGTAGCCTCAAGCCTCATCAACCGGGAATGGCTAAAACAGGGGAGGTGCGGCAAGGTTAAGTGGGTCATGCCCAAGTAGGATGTGATTTTCCCCTGTCTAGAGGTCCCTTTTTATTCGACTGTGTGGGCGGTTGCTAGAAACAACCGCGGGGTTGTCTTGCTCGGAACTGTTCAGTAAGGAATGGTTCCAGCCTTGTGTTGCAGGGGATTGGGAGTGATCCTCGGTACGTTGATCTAGGCGACGTACTGTGACAGGCGGTACCCCTGTAGCCCTGCCATTGATGGAATCCAAAATCCAATAAGTGTCGTATGTATTAGTTGTGCCCAACTATGTTGGAACGTGAGACGTAAGCATTCCAGCTATTTCTATATTTTACTTGAAAACCCTAGACACTATTATAATATCATCGGATTTTCTATCAAATGTTGTGGTTAGCATAAGGTAAAAACTTTTCCATTTTTATGTGTGGGAAGTCTTACGTGATACGTTTCTTTTCAAAAGGTTTTTAAAGTTAAGCAACCTTAACCTGTTACTCACACCAGACCCATGTCTGACCCAGAGTTTATCTTCTGTTTTCTTAAACTCTTGGGTACTCAAATTTTTACGAGTAGCCAAGGGATAGCTTTGACGAATTATGGAGGAGCAATGGAGAAGGAGGCTTCTGGGTGTAGATATATAGTATTCCGCGGTGTTGATTTCTTTGAGTAGTTTCTTGTATTGTATTGAGTTGTATAACTAGACAGGTGTTTATAACTGTCTAGTATGTGTTGTACTATATGTGTAACTCTGATGATGGTTGTAAACTATGTAATATTTATGTTATCAATATAATTTATTCGTTCTGCTGTTTAGATTCTGATGTTGTTTCTTCTTTCTCTTCTTTCTTTTCTCTTTCCTATCCCTTTCTTTCTTCAAGATGATACAATTTTATATGGTGAGAAAGTCGGGTCGTCTCAGTTGGTATCAGAGCATTAGGTTGAGTGAATACCTAGGCTCTGGAGTGGTGTCTTTTTTGAGAGAGCGTATTTGTAATTTTTTTCTACCTATCTATTGGGTTGCCTGTTCAGGTTTTCCAATATAAGTTATAAAGGTAGATAGGGTAGTGGTGTGTGTAACACGACTATCATTGGTTGGAGTTTGAATGTTTGAGATTGGAAGTGTATTTGTCGAGACTGTAGACCTAATACCGTCGCGAGTAAGTTTTGTAGTGATGAAGGATTTCATTGATCTCTGAAGGAAACCTATTAAGTTTCGGAGTCTATCTTTGAAGTTGGATGAGTAGAGTTTGGATCTGTTGGCTAGGCAGAAGCGAGTGATGGTATTTTGATACCTCAGGAAGTAGTAGCTGCATGAAGAGATGCAGTGACTATGGATGTTCCCGAAGATGTTTTCTTTGGAACAAGTTTATGGAAGTGAGTCTGCTTCGGTGTTATGGCTGTGTTCAACATGGTGTTTCTTTTTGCTTTGAGGTCCGAGTTTCTCGAAGAGCTTTGGATTAGGAGACTTTTGGCATCTGTGTCAGCAGTGCAGCTCGGAGTGTTCTCTCTCGGCAGGAAGTCTTCTGGCTTAGCAATTTTCTGGAAGTGGAGTTCAGAAGCAGCTGAGTAGACCCGTTTCTTCACTGGATTGGCTAGTTAAGTGTAAGCTGTTCTGTTTGATAAAGGGAGAACAGTTTTCCTTGGATTTGGTTTCGGTCGATCACAAAAGTGACTTGCGATTGTTTGAATGTTCTTTTGAGTTATCAGAGTTTTTCTGGATGTCTTCAGGGAGTCAGAGGTTGCATCTGGAGATTTAGTTTTATTATCGACTAGGATCCCAGGATTGCTACCGGTGGTTCAGCTTAGTAAAAGGATGGTTCCTAGAGATTGAGTTTGTGTAGCAGCTCAGGTTTTAGTGGAGTTTCTGAGTTTTCTTTATGGATATGATGAACCATATTTCTGGGTTGTGTTGTCTATTTGTGCTCGTATTCTTCTTCAGCATTCTCTTCTACTTCAGATCAGAATTGAGCAGCGGAAGCAGTTTGGAAGTGCATATGCTTTTCTTTTCCGAACATGAGAAGTTGTTGTCTTCTGATATTTGAGGAGTAAAGTTTGAGTTCTTGGTTTTGGTTGATCTTGTGGAGATCATTTTGTTGAGTTGATTGGTTTTGTTTGTTTCTAAAAGCATCAACGAAGGTTGAGCTGATCAGGAAGGTTGTAAGCAGCCCAGGATCGTCCGAAGATTTTTGAGGATAAGAGTCGGAGGAATTTGGATTCCGGAGTCAGAGATTTAATTTCGGTTAAGTTTTCTCCGGTCGAAGGAGAGCTATAAGATTGGGTAAGTATGGAAGGCTAGCTCTAAAATGTTTTGGATCTTTTCTGTATTCTTGTAAGAATAAGTGATTGATCTACAGGATTTGATTGCCAGTTTGGATAACTGGGATTTGATGAGTTTCACGTATTTATGAGGGAGTACGTGTTTTATCTATCTCTGGTTTTAGAACCAACAGTTCTTGAGTTTTAATTGTTGAGTCAGACTCGTCTGTAGTCTGATATCTTGTCTAGTGTTGTAGATCTAGATGAATAGGAGCTTTGTAGCTTCATAGTATTGATTGTTTGGATTGTATAGAGCGAGTATCCCGGTATTTACACTTGGGGAAACTCGAAGAAATTTTATCCAGAATTTTGTCTGGATAATTAGATTTGTTTGATTGGTTGAATTGGTTGCTTTGGTTATTAGCACATGTTTGATACATGCTTGTGTTTTAAAATTAAAACTTTAATGAGATTATTAAATTACCTTTGTTTTAAATTTCAGGGACGAAATTCTTTTATGGGGGAGGATTGTAATATCCCGTAATTTTTGACAATAACAATTTAATAATCTGTATTAAAATTACATTGATATTGATATTTTGTTAATAATAATTCAAATTGATTTAATAATCTTCTTCAATAAATGTATAATTGGTTATTTTATCTTTTAAAAATAATAAATTGGTTTCTATTTATAATATAAATATATAGTTCATATTGTAAATAGATTAGCATTGTTTTAAATTAATAAATAAAACATATTTTCTAATTCTAATATTCTTAGAAATTTAAGAATTTTTTTATTTAATATATAAGCTTTTCAGTGTTATTAAATAAATAATCTTGGTTTAAACTTAATAAATGGATCATGTTTTAAAATTCTAATATATACATAAATAATTTGGAAATTTTTGATTTTAATTTAATATTAAGTTTCAATGCTATATAATAAATAAATATATGATTTTATATTGATAATATAGATGTTTAAATGTTTAAAAAAATAATTTGGCTTGAGTTTTAAATTTAATTGAATTAACAAAAAGTTTCATGGATTAATAAAATAGGTAATTTATTAATAAAGAAATAATTTCTTTTATAATTATTTTAACTTAATAATGAGAAATTTTAAAAATAATATTAATAGTGTATTGTCTGTACAAATAGGTTTTGAATAAAAATGGCAATTGTTAGTTCAAGTTTAATTTGTATTCATAACTTGCTTTTAAAATATTAGATTTTGAATTTGATTTGAATTTAAAATCCAAAGTATAGATTTTTAATTGTTTTAATTTTTATATGCATAAGCTTTATTTATAAGCACAATTTTTTTATTTCTTTTAAAAATTTATATACATATTTAATATTAACTAACAAATTAATTAGGCATATATATATATATTGACTTATGAATTAAATACAAATTACTTTTGAAAAAGGACAAGTGTTATAAGATTAAGATTTAACTTGACAAATGTTGAAAAATTGTACAAGTGGCCTCTTTTAAAACTCATTTTCTTTTATTTAATAAAATCTGAAAATACATCTATATAAACATGCATTTTCACTCTTATTTCTTTTCTCATTTTTTTTCTAATCGAGGAAAATTTCATCTTGTTTTTTTTCACAAATCTGAAGCATGAAAACCCAAATCAGTTTACAAATACAAAATCAAGCCTCTCATTATCAAAATGGCCTGCATATTCAATATCAAATCAAAACTCCCCATTTTCTAAATGTCAGTAATCATCTTCAAAAAGAAAATTGTATTTTTATAAAATCTGGAAAAAATGATTTCTGCACGCACCTGGAAATGAAGCAAATCTGCATCATCTTTTTCTCTGCAATTTGGAAGTGCAGCAGTGTTAAATCATGCATAAGCAAACCTGCATTTTTAATCTGCATATCTTCAAAATGAAGCCTGTTCAAAAGCAAATTCAAAGGCATTTTTGTATAGAGGCATGCAAACAGTTTTACAATCTGCAAATTCAAAAAGCCTTTCAATCAGAGGCTCTGCTTCTTTTAAAATATGTGAGTAACCTTTTAAAAATTTAAAATTTAAATCTTGGTTGCATGATTATATGTTGAGATGAAATAAGCATTGCATGTTATTATAAGTAAATATCTGATACAAATATTATACATATACATGCTGTGTAAATGCTCTATTGTAACCTGTTTTAAAAATCTGTATTTTAAATCCTTACCTCTTAACTTAGTTATAGAAAGGATCTAATATTAAAGAAATGTTGTTTGATTAGCTTAAACTATAATTTAAAATTTAATCAAGCTAAATATAAAGTTATTGTCTCTAGAAACATATAAAAATCAGTGCATGTTGATTTTTAATTAAAATCCAAACATGTTAATTTAGCAATTCAGTACCATAAATAAAAATAATTAACTGAAACATAATTTTTAAATCAAGAATTAGGATTTTTAGGTATTAGTTGAAAGTGCAGTTGGGTTTTGAACTGAAATGGAATTTTAAAGAAATTCTAGTGATCTATGAATTGAGGAGGCTCGGGGTTCTTCTGGGTGATGGAGAAGGGTTAGGGGAAGCTGAGAAAAATGGGTAATGGTGATGGATATCATTGTGGAGGGTGCAGATGTGTAAATTTATTTTAAACCCTAGTTTTTATTTGGTTTAAAGAATCGAACATTTCGGGATGTAGGGTTGATTGAGTGTTAAGGTATTTTGGGGATTCGTAGCTGGGTAGTAGATCACGTCGAGGCCGGAGTAGCTGATCTGTAGGTGGTCGAAGCGACGAGAGTTTGCCGTTGACAGGTTTGAAGGGGTGGAACCTGATTTCTGTTTTCCAGATTTGGGTAGCTAGCTCGATTGTGATTTGAGCTACTGTAGTGGATTATGGTGTTCGTGTTTGAAAAATGGAGATGATCGCTGATGAGGTGAAGTGCTGGTGGATGGCCGGTGATGGTCAGAGTCACGGTGCACGTGCACCGTGCAGTTGAAGTTCAGGTGAACTTTTAGTGGTGTACAGATTTTGAGCTCGCGAATGACTCGAGTTATTCGAGTATTTGACTTGAAGAAAATGAGGGAATAACTCGAAGTAAGATTTAGGTGTTCTTGGGTTGTTATGTATTTTTCAGGTTTTACAAAAGCCTGTTATTTCAGTTTTAATTTTTTTTAAATTTGAAGCTTTTGAATGTAAAGGAAATTTTAAACCCAGTTTTAAATTCAAGTTTGAATTTTAGAATCCAAGTTTAAAATCTAAAATCTCAGTTTTAAATAAAAATAAAAATAAAGTTTTAAAACACGAACTTATTTAATTACTTTATTTTGGTAAGTAGTTGAACTTTTGAAAAAATGAAGTTTTCAAAATATGAGCAAGATTTGAAATTAAATTTAAATCTGGAAATCTAAAATCAAATATGAACTTCAGTTTTTGAAATTAAAAGAAGATTTAAATTTGAAAGATTAAACAAAATGTAAATTGAAATTATTGAAATTTTGAAATGAATTTAATTTCAAAATTCTTATGAATTTCATTTCTAAGACAAGCACTTGTTTGTCTTATAATTTTAAAAAGAGTTTTAAATTGTTTAAGCTTTGATTAAGTTTAATTTATCTTCATTTTAAATCTTGTATTTGAAATGAAATTTTAAAGTGAGTCCAAAAGTAATTTGTTCCAAATAAATTTGTTTTTAAACATAATTAAGAAATGTTTTATCTTAAAATTTAGTTAAGATTTAATGTTTCGAAATTAATTTAAATTAATGGTAAGGAATAACTAGTTAATTTATTTAATTAATTGATCAGGATTTAATAAATATTGATTAAGGGTTAATCAATTTGAAATTAAGGATCATTAATTAGATTATTAATTAATGATTAAAGATTTCTTAATTAAGAAATTAATTTATAATCAACGTTAATTAATTAAATAATTAGAGTTTAATTTATGGATAATTAAAGATAATTTAGTTTGTGAATAATCTAAGTTAATCACTTAATGAAAATAATTAGTGAATGGTTAATGAAGGTCATTGACCAAGATTATTTAATAATTAATTAATGTGGTTAATTTTTAATAATTAATTAGATTAATTAATTTAATAATAATCATTTGTGAATTGTTGACTATAATTACTTAATGAAGTAATTAAGAAATTAATTACTTAAGGTAATTAATTGTGTTAAATGTGATTGTTTAATTTAATTAATTAAGTTTAATTAATTTTAAACACTTGATGTCTTAATGATAATTATTTATGGATTGGAAATTACTTATTAAAGTAATTGATTGATAATTACAGGTTGTAATTAATGGAATATGTTTAATAATGTAAGTAATTTGAATTAAATTACTTAGTAATTAATCAAGGGATTAATTAAGAAATTTATTAAGGAATAATTAATTTGTTTTAATGAAGTAATTAAGTTAGTTAATTACTGAATGTGATTAATCTAGAATGATTAATAATTGTGGTAAATTTCTTAAGGAAATTAATTTTAATAAAGTAATTAATTAAAATTAAAATCATTAATTTATACAATTAATGATGTAGCTAAAGTTGATTAATTTTGATTATTTAATAAATGATAAGTGATTAAAGGTAATTAATTAATGTAATTAATTAAGGATTAATGTAATTAATTATAGTTAATAAATTAATAGAAGTAATAAAAGGTTAATTACTATTTTTGGTTGAGAATAATTAATTTGTGAAATTAATTAAGGACAATTACTTGAATTTAATTAAAGTGTAATTAATCAAGGGTGATTAATTAAGGTGATTATTTTGAATGATTAATTAATTGATTGTAATCAATTAAATGGTTGGGTAAGCAAGATTTTGAATGAATGAAGTAACTAAATTTAATGTATTTTAAATTAATTAAAGATGAAGTAATTAATTTAATTCACTTTAAATTAATTAGAGATGGAGGTAATTAATTTAATTCATTTTAAATTAATTATATTGTGATTAAGTAAATCTTTGCTTATGTATGAATGGATGACATTGATTGCCTTGAATGGTTGTGATCTCAGAAATGAGATAAGTAATGTTGTGTGGTATGAATGCTTGGTTGCATTGTGATGATAATATAGATTATCTATTGTGATGGTGATATGGATTACCTATTTTGATGATAATGTGGATTACCTGTTTTTATAATGATAGTGTTGATTATCAATTGTGATTTGTGAGTTATCTATCTGTGTGTATATAGATAATTGAATTGTTTTAAACTTTAAAACAACTTGGACCTAAAAGATGGCATTTTGGATTTCGATGAGACCGGGATCGGGTTTCCATATTTGGATATCCGAAAACCACATCGATCTAAATTAACGATAGGTCGTGACTCTCAAATGAAGATGATGATTCAGAGTGCAAGGGTTATTGTTGTTAACTCTGAGGGTGATTCCAAAATGAGTGTAACGAGATAATGCCTTTGGTTTCGTTCGAACCCGGAACGAACTTGTATGGATTGAATGCTTTCAGAACATCGTCAGGTGGACGATGAGCATTCTAAGTGATATGTCCTATAAAGGTAATTGTAGCCTCAAGCCTCATCAACCAGGAATGGCTAAAACAGGGGAGGTGCAACAAGGTTAAGTGGGTCATGCCCAAGTAGGACGAGATTTTCCCCTGTCTAGAGGTCCCTTTTTATTCGACTGTGTGGGCGGTTGCTAGCTACAACCGCTGGGTTGTCTTGTTCGGAACTGTTCAGTAAGGAATGGTTCCGGCCTTGTGTTGTAGGGGATTGGGAGTGATCCTCGGTACGTTGATCTAGGCCATGTACTGTGACGGGCGTAACCCGGTAGCCCTACCATTGATGGAATCCAAAATCCAATAAGTGTCGTACGTATTAGTTGTGCCCAACTATGTTGGAACGTGAGATGTAAGCATTCCAGCTATTTCTGCATTTTACTTGAAAACCCTAGACACTATTATAATATCATCGGATTTCCAATCAAATGTTTAGGTTAGCGTAAGCTAAAAACTTTTCCGTGTTTATGTGTGGGAAGTCTTACGTGTTACCTTTCTTTTCAAAAAGGTTTTTTAAAGTTAAGCAACCTTAACCTGTTACTCACACCAGACCCATGTCTGACCCAGAATTTATCTTCGGTTTTTTTAAACTCTTGGGTACTTAAATTTTTACGAGTAGCCAAGGGATTCAGGTTAGCTTTGACGAATTATATAGGAGCAATGGAGCAGGAGGCTTCTACGTGTAGATATATAGTATTCCGCTGTGTTGATTTCTCTGAGTAGTTTCTTCTATTGTGTTGAGTTGTTTAACTAGACAGGTATTTAAACTGTCTAGTATGTGTTGTACTATTTGTGTAACTCTGATGATGGTTGTAAACTATGTAATATTTATGTTATTAATATAATTCATTCGTTCCGCTGTTTAGATTTTGATGTTGTTCTTCTTTCTCTTCTTTCTTTTCTCTTTTTTATCCCTTTCTTTCTTCAAGATGATACGATTTTCTGTGGTGAGAAAGTCGGGTCGTCACACCCCAGTATGAACGTGTTCATTCCTATACTGATATGGACCGATAGAGTTCGATAGTGTTTTTCTTAAATCCATGGCACCTAACCTTGATTGTTTCAAGCCACATGCATTATGCTAGGCTGATAGCATTATTGCGGATATCAACCTTATTCGTTGGTTCTAATCCTTGGAAATCAATGGTTTAGCTGCTCGATTTTGAGCATTCTCTCATTGTCGTGGTCTGTCTTCGGATAACAGTTGGTTTTCTACAAGTTAGGGTTTGAACCTTTATTGAGCACCCACTTCTATTCTTTGGGAAACTGGCGTGTTAATTATTTGATTCTGGAAAAGCCTTTCTGACATCATTTATCTTTGGACGGCGGTAAGTTCCTCCTTTTGTTGCAAGCTGGAGCGTTCTTTTATCCTGACCAAGTTCTATTCTATTTTGTGCCCCTCGATCCACAGGGCCTATTATTCCGAACAATTGATGTGAGACTTGATGTTTTAGGCAACTCCCTGGATGCCCCCAGTCAAAGGTACGTCGCAACTCCAATCTCTGGGAACTCGTGACTTAGATGTCTTAAATTTTGAAATTTTGTACATTAACTTTGGCCAAAAATAAGAACTCTTTATCGACTTCTTGGTTTGTAAGCTTTACGGAACTACCGAAGCAATGTCGATTCTTTCGGATAGCGGGAGTTGATACCTGTTAATCGAAGTGCCTAGCCTTTGAGAGTGCACAGCTTATGAAGTTCCTCTGTCTTGCCTATCTTTGGGCAATGTGAGGGGTTTAAGCTCTTTAAGAGTTAGTGTGCCGCTTAAGAAATGCATGACATTCTATGCTCCTCGGTGTTGCCTATCTTCGAGCTACGCGAGGAGCGCATGTTTTGGTGTGGCTTTAGAAATGTGCAATTTTTGGTGCTTCTCGGCGTTGCCTATCTCCAAGCAACGCGAGGAGTACTTGATGCTTCTTGGCATTGCCAATCTCTAGGCAACGGGAGGAGTTAGTCTTTTAGTGCTTCTTAGTGTTATCTATCTCTGGGCAATGCGAGGAGTTAGTTTTTTTAGTGCTCCTAGGTGTTTCCTATCTCCGGGCAATTTGAGGAGTTAGTTTTTTTACGCGACTTATGTGATGCACGGCTTTTGGTGCTCCTTGGCATTGCCTATCTTCGGGTAACACAAGGAGTGTAAGTTTTGATGTTCCTCGGTGTTGCCTATCTCCAAGAATGCGTGGAGTTAGTTTTTTTTGCTTCTTAGTGTTGCCTATCTTTGGACAATGTAAGAGTTAGTTTTTGATGTGCGGCTTTTGGTGCTCCTTGGTATTGCCTATCTCGGACAATGCAAGGAGTTTATGTTTTGGGCTTTCTCGATGTTGCTGGGACAATATTGATTTTCGAAAGGCAAGGATCATTTCCGCCGATCCAACGGTATGAGTCGATTTTCTTCCATCGACCCGGTGGGTATTTATTATGAATACGGCTTTATTGGTTCAAGAAGTGAGGCATGGGTTACGAGAGGCGCATAGTGGTTTAGGCCTTCCTCGTGTTGGAGAAGTGATACCAGTTCATAGAAGGTTCAGATCGAGTTTTCTCATCAATCCAACAGTTTGACTTCGCTGGAACGCGGTTTTGTGAGTTATAAGAGATAATTATTTTTTAGATCAGGTGGTTGTGACTTGATTATGAAGAAAGAGCTTATGGGAGTTCTAGGCAAGACTCCTAGTTTTTTTGGTCCAAACTGTAACTTGAGAATTAGTCTTTGACTGGCATATGGTCTAAGAGGAAGAGGAATTAGTCACCTACAGCGGTAAAATAGCAATTGGAAAGAAGTGGGCAAGTATTATTCTAGTATTTCATTTGTTGCCCTAGCTAGGTCATTAAGTCTGTGGCTGTCAGAATGCAAGAATTTTTGATCGGGCATAACGGAACTGTGATATGATTTGTTTAGGCCTTTCTTATGGCTATTCAAGTGTGTGCGGTGCACCCATGCCATAGGGCTGTTGGCGTGCTTGAACTATATCCATGATCTCTCCACAAATCATTTGATTTCCTCCAGTCTAGCTGGAGTGGTTCTTCTAAGTTGTAAGTCTTGGCTTGATTCGAGTCAGCCTCTGATTAACCACAAGTTCGGTTCAATTTTGGCTTAGTTCCTCCAAGCAGCTTTGAAGCTCTTGGGTAAAGCACTGTTTGTTTCATCGATCTTTTAATTATGCTAAGTGACTGATATGATTGTTGATTTGTGGCCCTAGAGCGTGGCTTTGTTGACTTCAATAGACTTTGGATTAGATGACTACTGATCTTCTGGTTTACCTTCATGGATATCAGTCGTATATGAATTTCGCTGATCTACCGGTTCGCCCTCACGACGCATTATTTCGCAAAAGACCTTCACGTTCACAAAGGATTTTTTGGGATCAAATGACCACTGATCTACCATCTTACCTTTTTGACGCTCTAGTTTGTGAAAGGCCTTCACGTTCGCGAAGGGTTTTTTGGATTAGATGACCACTGATATACTAGTTTACCTTCACGGCACTCTGGTTCATGAAAGGCCTTCGCGTTCGCGAAAGGCTTTTTTAGGTCAGATGACCACTAATCTATCGGTTTACCTTCATAACGCTCTAGTTCATGAAAGACTTTCATGTTTGGGAAGGGGTTTATTGGATCAAATGACCACTAATCTACTGGTTTACCTTCACGACGCTCTAGTTCATGACGACCTTCACATTCGTGAAGGTATTTTTGGATCAGATGAGTGCAGATCCATCGGTTTACCTTCATGACGCTCTAGTTTGTGAAAGACCTTCACGTCCACGAAGTGTTTATTTTGGATCAGATGACCAGTGATCTTCCAGTTTACCTTCACGATGCTCTAGTTCGTGAAAGACCTTCACGTTCACGAAGGGTTTTTAGGATTAGATGACCACTGACCTACTGGTTTACCTTCATGATGGTCTAGTTCGTGAATGACCTTCACGTTCGTAAAGGGTTTTTTTGGATCAGATACCTCTGATCTGCCGGTTTACATTCACGACGCTCTAGTTCAGAGCTTCACGTTCGCGAACTTTTTTTGGGATTAGATGACTGCTAATCTACTGGTTTACATTCGCGATGCTCTAGTTCATTCAAGAGCTACACGTTCACGAAGCATTTTTATGGTCGGATGTTCAGCGAACAAACGGCGGTGGAATGATAATTTATCAATTCCAAGGGGAGTTTTGGGTCACGTGACCAACGGCTCGGCGGTTTAAAGAAAAGATTCATCGACTTTAAGAGGAATTTTTTGGATTCAGCTCGAGGGAACACGGTATTGTTTGTTCTTGTAGGCTAAGGTTTTAAATCTGTTTGTTCGATGATCCTTTGGATAAGACTTCTCGATGACCTCAGCAACACCGATTCTCAGAAGGAGGATTGACAAGACTCTTCGAGGGCATATAAGCAATTCTTTTGCCACGCTATCTGCAATACCCCTAGTGTCCCGCTATAGCTCATTTGGAAAAGGAAAGTAGACACGGATGGATGAGAAGGCATCGCTTTAGGTTGTTGTTCCACTCCTTAGATTTTAGCTAGCTAGAATGTTATTTGATAATCTTTCTTGAGTCTAATTTCATCGATTATTTGGGGCGCTTTTCTACTGGGTCTTAGTAGCCTTGCATCGACAGAAGGTCCTTGAGGTCCTATAGCTCCTTCACCGTTTGGTTTATTCTTCAGCACACTACTGAGTTTTTCTCCTTCTAATTGCATTAGATCTAGCCTTTAGAACCAGTTTGTACTTATTTTGCCGATTGGAGGTTGGAATTACTCGAAAAGGGACGATTGAAACCCATTCATCGGTTCATGGTGTTTGCATTATATTGCACATTCTAGGAACTTAGTTTCATTTTTTTATTGGTCAAATCATACTCGATTTGTGTTTACTATGGTCGGCGCTTCGAGGACATAGAATTTGTGGGCAGTCGCACTTTCGCCAAATTGTTGTACTCTAGTTCGTAGTCGAGGACTGGGAGACTTCTATGAATCGTTTATACTCTAGTCCTCGCTCCAGTGAATTAAAGTACTCTAGTCTGCACTCTGGGGACTTAGAGATTTTTTGTGAATTGTTTATACTTTAGTCCGCACTTTGGGGAATTAGAGCACTCCATTCTACACTCCGGGGATTTAGTGATTTTTTTATTGAGAGAAGTCATATTTCCGCCTATTTAATTTGGAAACTTGGGAATCAGAAGATCGAGTCACGTCCACTTGATAGTTGCGGGTCCTACCATTAAGTCGGGAAAAAAGCAAGTGACGAAGGATTTGATCACATCCATGCTGGGGTCAAATGATCGAGTCTGGCACAATTTTCTTTGTATTCTTTCTAGCAAGCAGAGATAATGAGTTATTAAGCAGGCAATTAAGTTGCGTTTGTTTCGGTCTTCAATCATGTCCATTTATTGAAATCCAGGGTTGATCAGCAAGTAGCTAATCATGACTACTTTAAGTCTAATACGAAGGTTGCTGAGTAGACAGTCAGTCATGTCTACTTTCTATTGGATTCTGAACTTGTCAGGTCCTTTATTCTGTGCCTCGGCATCCCAAATCAGGAGTATATGGTTGTTGATGAACAATAAAATCACTTTCATCTTAATGGAACTCCATTGGTTTGATCATGATCTATGGAGATTGGCTGGCGGCCAGCTCTAAGTACTTGGTCGCTTACATCGTTTTGGAAGTAGTTTAGTTCAACTTGGTCGTAGTTCAAAACATAATTGAAATTAAATAAAATAATTCAAAGAAGATCGTAATAAATCTCATTGGTTAGTGAAGCAGTATCATGTGCTCACTATTCCACTTTACCCCTTGTTCCTTTCAGCAATGGTCCAAATCAGAGTTCTTTATTGATAGGTGTCGGATTTTCCCTACTCCCTATTCTACAAGGATTGCACATACTATTGAAGCTTTCATTTCTGAACCAGCTTTCCAATCACATCTTAGAGATGTTTGTAATCGCCAGTTTTAGGACTGTGTGCATCTTGGAATATACAACATTCCTGGGATTTTTCTCTAGACTTCGATGGATTTTCTCGAGGCTAGTTTTCAATGTTGCTCTGAGTCGTGAGTATTCAAGTAGAGGCTATTAATTGAATCGTTCAAAGTAGCATATGAGTCAAAATTTAAGATCTTGGGTCATATCCTGGAATCTGAATCCTTAACCCATGGGCCCATATTGTTCTTTCTCCTAGTCTGCTCTACCTCCTCCTTGCTTAACTTCTGATTCACTTTGTAATAGAGACGATCCAAGGTAGTAGGAGGCTCTCAAGCTAACTAGCTACTGAAATCTATTTAGTATCCGGGAATAAATTAGATAATGACATCACATCGTTGGTGTGAGTCGCAAGTACTCTAACTACTCGACGAACTTCTGATCCAGTTGATTGAATGAGGAGATGGATTTGGGCGATAATCGCATAAGTCGCATGATCGATACACCTTCGAGGAATATAGAAATTCATCAGACGTAGTCCAGGGTTGGTACGTTGTATGCATGCCCGAGATATGAGTAAATCAATATGGACCAGTATTGTCGGATTAGTGGTATGTTACTTGGAGTTGGACCTGAGAAAATCTACTGGTTGCTTGGAGTCAATTATTGGTTTGCTTGGAGTCACTAATATCAAAAGCCTAGTGATCGACGCTTGGAATCACTTCAGCGTTTTCTTAAGGAAAAACATGGTTTACCTTAGTCTGGCTTTGGGCCAAAGTTTCCTAGGTTTGCTTCGAGTCAAATGGGTAAATCTGAGTTCGACTTTGAGTCAGGACTGAAATGAGTTTTTTCAACGACCATTTTGACGATTTTTGATGAATTTCGATGACGACCATTCGTGATTCGACGATGGAAGCTCCATGATAGGATTGGAAGCTAGTAGGTCGGTAGTGATCACAATATAGCATGGGAGCTTAGCATTATAATTGATCTCAGTTTGTGTCATATTTTCCTGGTCCTCTTGCATCGAAGAATGCCATTTGAGTAGCATTTCCTCGTCCGTTGCTTGGCACCATGCTACGGCATGGGTTTTAGACTTTGTTCTAGCATTTTGCACGTTAGTATTTTTATCCAATTTGTCGTCCTAAAATTGTTTGTCATCTTCAGAGTTGGGGAGAGCCATCCTTATATATAGGGTTTTCACTCCCAAGTTCAAGTTTGTAGCCAGTCCTTTTAAAGTAGGTTGAGTGTTAACATTTTCTTCGGTCATGATTCTTTTTAGAGCTCCGTCGATTACTTCTTTTCAGCTATATCCCCTTCGAATGACCTGGGAAAAATAGTACGGATCACTGGCGATCCATAGTACATGGATCGCTAGTGATAATGTACTTAACTGATTTCAGTGCTTTATCTTCTGGAGTTTATGGTGATCTGGTGAAAAGGTCTGGATCGCTAGCGACACATGTACTTAAGTGATTTCTGAGTTTTGCCTTTAGGATCGCGTCTACCATCTCATGTTGATGTTCTCCATCACCTTAGCATGTATTTGCTTGCTTTTTCTCCAATCCTTCTTGGTTGGTTCTTCTGTTCTCAACACCAAACCTTCTAAGCAGAGATTGAGGATCCAACATCGAAACCTTCTAATCCAAAGTAGGTAGCTAGATCTAAGCCTGAGTTGGGTTCTTAATGAGAGCATCAAAATGTTGACCCAACAAACGGACCAACACCCTGCTTTGAGATTGAAAGCACCAATATTGTTCTGACGGAGCAATATCATAGATAACAAATATCAAGAAAGAACGGTAAAATAAATTAGAAAGAATTTTTTTATAGTGGTTTGGCTATTAGTGAAGCCTACATCCACTTTATAGTTTTATTATAGACTAATTGTTTTTACAAAAGATGTATGATTACAAGGCTTTAATTATTTCCTAGCTAGATTGAATCTCCATAATTGGAATCCACTGGAGAATCACAGTGTATTCCTTTGGAGATTGTTATGAGGGGGAAGAGAACGAAGAATAATTCCAGCAAAGCTTCAGCCACTAGTTCAGCGAAGATCCCATTTATGTTGTAGGTAGGATGATATTTATAAGGGTCGAAGAGCTTCTGGGCCAGGCCACATCATCACCAACACCTAGACGGGTAGGAAATGACCTATGGAGTATATGGCTCACAATACAAGGCGAAACCATGGGCGCAGGCGACCTATGGCCTATAGGTCATTATGGACCCATTGTCTATGGGTCGCCAGTGACCCATCGACTTGGCTCGTTTGCGAGCCAATGTCTTGGCCTCTTACGTAGTATTCTTTGGTTTTCTGTTTTGAAGGTTTGAGGGGGGGCATGGGTTGCTGATGATCTAAGCACTTAGTATTCTTTTGGAGTTTGGAATTGGAGATGTTTCCATGGTCTTGTGTCACCGTTGTTTGCGTAGTCTCGTTGCACATTGTTCTGTTTTGATGACAATTAACTAGCTATTTGCGCTCAGTTGCTGATTGGGCTGAAAGAATGTTGGTCTCTTGGTTTAGTCGATCCCAGTCGCCGCTTTAGTAGTATAGCTCGGCTCTTATTAACTGCTTGTCTTAGCCTTTCTCGTTAAGCTCGAAACCATTCTGATAACAAGAGATTGTTCTGTCTCCTGTTGGATCCTACTGGGTTAAAAACTGGGATAACAACGGGAATAAATGCGTACTATAAACTAGGGTAGGAGTTGCATATTTCTAGAGCTTGGCATCGGTCCCTTACGGTCAACGGGAAGGATAGAGTTATATAACGCCACATTTGTTTGCTAGTTTATTTGATAGGGCATGGCTAGTTAACCGATACAAAGATTCCTTCAAAACTTAGCTGAGGTGGTGGTTCATGGAGGCTAAATTCCATAGGGTGGTTCATGAATCTTAAATTTCATATGGTGGTTCGTAAAGCCTAAACTCTACAAGGTGATTCATAGAGCCTAAATTCTACAAGGTGGTCCGTTGGAGCCTAAAATCCATAATATTAGAACCAAACGAAGGTGCGCATAGGATTGGTGTATGTGAAAAATCCTCGAAATACAAGGATCTCGTGGACTGGAGACCGTTGGTGCGCAAGGCAGGATTTCCATGGTGATACGATGACGATTGACCTTTATGAGGTGCTGATAGTATCTAGGTTCATTAGTCGACTTGGGGTGTATACACACACAGACACCCCTATATGGACATAAATCTACATGGTATAGATAGGTATGGTTCGTCGTAACAATGAAGTCCTAGCGACTGATAAATAAATCTCACATAACATGAAATGGTAAACAATTGGCATAACCTAGTGTTATGTATAAGATGAATATTTATCTATCACAAGAACGTTGTTCTGACCCCTTCTTATAACAACCCACAGGATTTAGAAAGATAGTTACTTGTGTTGATTTGAAGCAATTGTCTGGCTGAGGCTCTTGACATTTAAGAAGTCAATTTTTGGTCAGTAATTATATTGACATATTATATTTTCTTATCCACTATGAATTATTACCATTAGTGCCCTGATATAATTTCCTCTTTGTAGGATACCAAACCAACGATCTACATTTTAGTTCACTTGAGTTTTCGATTAAGCAAAAAATTTAGCCTACTGAAGTGCGGTTTGTAACACCTTAGCTTTGTTTATACTTGGTTTTTGGAATTTTAGGCCATCTCACTGGGCTACTCTCCTTGATGGTTTCCAAGTTTATTTCTTTCAATCGATTCGAATATTGTCTGGTCAAAAGGCCAGATAAAGTGCAACAGTTTTTTGAGTCTTATACCCCGACTCCCTATATCCAATTGATGTAAAGTAGTAACAACTTTACCTACATGGGTCAATTGGACATATTGAGTTTATGCATTAGTCCTTGTGTATGTAGGAGTGTCATACGAGCATAGTGCAGTAGACATGTCCCATGACCATTCTTAAAGGGAAAAGTATGGATTACTCATACTTATATATATTGAGTTATATATTACTTTAGGTAGATGAAGCATTCACATCGAACTGTTATCTGATCTAATGTTATTTGTGTTGTCCTTTTCTTATAACTCTCAGAAACTTGCATGTGTAGACTGAGAAACAAGTTTGTGTGACTGTACATGGTAGCTGATTAGTGAAAACGAGTAGGAGGACTATGGATTAACTATTTTATTAGAGCTTTATTATATACATTCCATTGTGCGGTGCTTTAAATAGTCGGTACTTATTTATGTTAATCGATTTATTTTTCTTAGAAATCATCAATCTTTTGGATAGATATTGACTTATTTATTTCAGTATGGTCATTCGGGAAATTTTATACTAATTTAAAGGAGTTTAGTTTAGAATGCCTTATGTTATTTATAACACTATCTCATCTAGTTTCTATTTATATTCCATTATAATTTATCTGTGTGTAGTGAGATATACGATAGGTTAATGAATTGTTATTTAAAGTTTAAAATGAACCTTTCATGAATTGTGTGCTTAGCAACGTAGGAGATCCATTGTAGGCACTAGACATGAATAAGTATTTCAAAGCTCATAGGATTCTGGTGTATTTTCTTATAATTTCAATTAGTTTACTAGTTAGCCTAGTTGGCACAACTAGCTTTTGTGTTTTACAAAGTGTTATGTTGTAATTTGGAGTTTGCTTTGGGTTCGAGTAATTGCCTATGACGTTGAAATGTTTCGTAGTGTTTAGATACAATTTGAGGTCTTTTATGGTATGATTTTATGCAGATACAATGCAATATCAGATTCTATGTGTTTTAGTAAGAAATAAGTGGGACCCATAGGTGGTGATGCTTGGTGAAAGTTGTAGTGAATTTGCAGTAATAGTCTAGATGATCTCATTCGATGAGAAAACTAAGGATCGATTATGGTGGTATGGAAACTATGCTCGAGGTTCAAATGCTAAAGTGGTTCAATTACTACCATGGTTGGTTAAAATTCAGGTGGATAATTAAAATGCAAGAAAATTTATTAATATGGAATCATGTTACTATAATATACCTTGTTTTGAGTCCCAAAAATGAACACCAAAATTATGCAGTCATTCTAATCTTATACTCAAGCAATAATATAAGATCCTTCTATTGACATACCATGGTACTTAAATAAATTTTGGTCAACATTTCATTTCTAAATAAAACTACCTATTGTTCCACTTTAGAGAGAAATTATAATATGAAAACATAATATTACATGATCGATATATGAAAATACTACCAATAATGACTAGAGTTATAATACATCAAAATTAATGGAAGTCGCATAATTGTTCCTACATAATTAAATTTAGTAGCTAAATGTTCTGCCTTCTACAGTCTTCTCCAAGAGCTACTTGGAAAAATATTTGGACCCTTCAACCCTTAGAGTACTGAAATAAGTAACTGAGAGTTTAAGAGGAAAACCAAAAACTTAAGTTGGACATAAGCCTAATATGAATAATACTAGCCAATGATAACTCGGTATATAAAACATAGTGAAACCACATGTGACACCCCACTATCCTAAACATCAAAAATTTGTACCAAATGTCATCAAAATATGTTAGCTCACTAATCTTTGATGTCAAAAATAGTGGGTCATTAGGTCTATAATCCAAAGGATAAAAAACAAACAGGGAAAACCTCATGACGTAATTAAGCAATAATATATGTATATATGTGTGTGTGTATAATATCGAAAAAATGTATAATAAACAAGGCACAATAAAACAAGTAAAACATCTACAGTTGTCTATATTTCTAATTACATCAATCGTTACTAAATTTACAAATAATACAACTATAATATAACTAAATTTAAAAACAACACCCCTATAATACAGATTAAACATATTAAATATGCAATTGGTAGATGTAGCATTCAACTATATCTCTTTTCTCCTTTGCTACCATCTATATGATTTAGGAATACAAGGGCATATAAAGATAAAAGAAAATAAGGCGATCAACTAATTTGGACTGCATTGTAACACTACAAACCTCGGCCTAACTCAAGGGATTTAGAGGTCTTACATAGAGAAATAATGCCTACGTACTCTTTCGGGATTAAGCCCACATAGTTCTATTTCCTACTATTCTCCTACATCAAATACTTCTTAGCATATAGAACTATACAGTAGTACAACCAAGAAATTGATATAAGTAGAAACTTCTTGTTCTATTATGCCAACATAATCAATTATCATAAATATAGTGTAACAAAAATAATAGTAGCACATGACAATTAACATAAGTAATTACCATATCAATTTACCAATGCTTAAAATCAGTCACGGATATCAATAAATCGGCAACACACCAAACATTACCATACATGTACTATTGACCCATCATTAGTAACACAACATAAATAGCATAAGTACAAGCATAATATCCACCAATTGTGTATTAACCACTTCATACTAGTATTACAACATCAAAAATTCAAATATGCACTAACTACTTTACATTAGTAACACAAACATCAACATCATCAATAGGCCTAAAACCATAATAGACGGCGCAAAGTTCACATAGTAATAATGATAAAACATCATGCAACTCATTGTAACGTGATTTCATCTCAACATAACAAGCATAATTCCAACTAACAATATAGCACATATGCCACATTAATTAAAAATGGAGCACTCATACCTATTATTTTCACTTAAGCATAAAAATATTGTATTACTTCTTATTATAAAAGCAAATTTATTCCTATTATCTCAAAATAATAGTACTTCTCAAAATGATTATATATGTCAAAATCCGTCATTATTAAAATATTACTTTATATATCTCAAGAAATTGTTATTCAATCTAAATAGTGATTTAAATACAATAATTTTCAAAACAATAATATTATTATTTTATTTCTAAGTAATAATGTTGTTTAAATTATCTTATCATCTTTCAGACCACTTTAATATTCTTATTTAATTCAAAAAATATAATGTCCTTAATAAATCTAAAAACCCATTTTACTACTAGTTATCTTAAAATAGCAATAATTTAACCCAAAACACTTCTAAAAAATACTCCGTTATTATCATTATTATATTAAAAATATCATTATTTTTACTTAGGGTTTGAAATAATTATTTATGGTAGAAGATAGATTAGTAGAAGGAAAGAAGAAAAAATTAGTTGTTTTAGTGTTTTCATGAAGCTCATTAGGCCAAAGCTCAACATTTAGAAAATTATCCACCTTTTTTAAACTTCATAATAAATCTTGAATCCACTTCACTACCTCATTTTCTTCAACCATAAGCTTCCTCACTCTATTCTTCACAAAACCCAACTATGAAAACATTAATCCCACATCTTTTAAAATTCATTTATAGTTAATTGAAATTCCAAAAATCATGAAACTAGAAAGTAAGCTTCTCGACATCATCTACACCCCCAGGAATTATGAAAATTAAATTTTAAAAAACTTTCGTGCCATGATGTATTTTTAGTAAAGAGGATATTTGGGTTTTGGTGAAGCTATAAAGTATAATGGAATATTTGGTGCTTTTGCTTAGCTAAGGTGAGTTAATTCAACCAACAAACCTATGTCTAATTCATGCATTTCATCTTATATTTTAGTGTATAGAAATTGAATTATTGTGCATTTCTCTTGAAATTTAAGTATGTCTACTTCATGATTGAATTTATACCTCTTTGATGTGTATCTAGATGATATAAATGTTATATAATGTGTAGTGCTAACTTAAGAGTCGAGAAGAGGGGAACGGGTGGGCGAAGCTACCCGAAATAACATATACGACTTGGAAATTTCTGTTCCAGGCCTTGGACCGGTCGACCGGTGGGGGCTATGTATGCTGCATTTGATATTAAAAAAAATAGGGTTTTGAAAATAAAAAATTGACGCTTTGTAAACATAAAATTATTTCGGATAAAGAGTTTTATTTAAATTTATTATTAATTATTTTATTAAGATGTTGCTTATTAAAGGAAAACTGATTTTTGGTTTTTAGTATACCAATAAAAGTCCAATAAATTCTAGAAAGATATGAGTTGGTTTCTAATCAATATTTTACGATTTTAATAGTATATTTCATGAATTTTGAATATAATGTAAGTTTTGGAAAATATATTTTATGTGTTTGGAGATTATAAAATTCATTTGAAATAGTATTTAATTATAGTGAATTAGGAATTGATTTTTATAAGTAGTAATTAAGTTATAAAGTATTTCAAAAATTTTAAAATATAGAAACATGTTTTAGAAGTTTTTTGAAAAGGCTTAGAATTATTGTTCCGGTTTTATGAAAGAAAGAAAATAAGAATTTTAATTCTTTAAAACTTATAAATGCTTTTATTATATATATATATATATATTCTTATATATATATATGTATTATTTATTAGCAAAATATGTTTCATGGTTGTACCAAGTCCATATAATGAGGAATTTAAGTAAATAGATTAGTTATACTATTTGGCATAGGACTTTTTCTAATACTTTTCTGGATATTGTTTGGACTTATTATATAGAATAAGGTATGCAAGTGCAAATTATCAACATTAAGAAAACGGGAGAATATCGTTGAGTTGTATGGGAAGTCCATGTCGATAATTGTCTGGTTGCTTTTTGTAAGTAAATGTTACTCATGAGGGTCATGCCTATGGGGTATTATTTATGGTAATGTGAAATAAGAATGACCAGGTTGAGAGTTATAAGAGTGTCTATTTGTTGTGTGTATAATCCCTATTATATGTCATGGAGTAAACCAGAGTGGCTAATATCCATCTTAGCAGCCTGATTGTAGGGTCACACCCGAATCCATGACATACCTTTTGATGTGTATATGGCTGAGGACCATGCCTAATAGTCACTGCCCCATGTCACTTAAGCCAGCAGTCAGTTACCATTAGGGCACTTTAGGGTCGTGACCATAGCATAGCGTAGTCAAGTATTTGATGGATATTAATTCACAAAGGTCGTCGAGGTAACCGGTGACTGTAGGAGTAGCGCAATGAGCATGTGAGAAAGGATCCTAAAGGAGGCTGAGAGTAATCGATCCCCCATCTGGTTATTATTGATATAGGCACTACTTATTTACCATTATGAGATCGTTATGTATATTCCTAGAGTCGATCAGATCGTTGATGAGATTGAAGCTGATATAGTTATTTATAATGTTGGGAGCTAATAGGATTGTGAGTCCAGATGATAGTCTATGACACTAAGAGTTGAGTAGATTAGTAAAGGTTTGAAGACCATTTAAGCACATTGCTATGAGGCTGAAAGTCTAAATGATCATTGCATGACTGTAGATCTTTTTGATTATGCTTTGCCTGTGTGACTATGATGTTCTATAACCCTATACACATTGATTATACTGCTATCGAGGATAGCTTAAGATGCCGAGAGCACGGAGGTAGACCCTGTACCTATCTTTTATGGTTATATGAGAGATGACCTTGGCTACCGAGGGTAGGCCATATTTGTATTTCTTGTATGTTTGATTTAGAATGGACCATGGATATTTCAACTTTATCATTATCTAAGAGAAAATATAGGACTTTTCTGAGAGCATGTCCTATGTAATTTGTGATCTCTTATACTTGATGATATTTGGATGCATGGATTATTTCACCCATTTGACATTGCACTGCTAGTATGTTATTTAACTTGAGTTTTGATGGGGGTGATATTTCATATCCATGGTTTCATGGTGTTTTTCTGTATTAAGGTATCCCTATACTATTTTATGGTGCCATTGATATGTCGTGCTATCATTAAGATACATTGACACCTTCATTTTAGACATAGTCTAACCCATGTGTTATGTATATAATACCCAGGACAGTCCAAGATATTTTCAGATTTAGGAATACGATAATCAGTTAGTGGGTATTGGGCATAGATAGAGGATATAGTTTTATATTGTATATCATTATGCGTTATGAGTTCTTAGTATATTGACGACATTGAGATTATATATTAGACATACATTGTATTTACTTCCAAATAGTGGGATTTTGACTGATTTTGTCCCACTCAAACTTGTGTGTATCTCTATTATATATTATCGCTATGTTTTATAAATCTGTTTTTTTTGTATTGTTTTATTATATTATGTATTGTTCTATCATGAAAGCACTTATATTATGTATTGTTCAATCATGAAAATACAAGTGTTTATTGCTTTCTGCCGATACTGTGTACATGTAGGGGAGTAATTTATTTGATTTTGAATACATACCAGAGTAAGCCCAAGGGAATATTCATACATGACAGCCTGATATCGCCTTATTCTCCAAATTATCAAATAATATTACATAGTAATACTCTTTGGTGGTACGAATATGAAGGTAGGGTGTTACAATTGGAATCAAAATAGGTTTAGAACAATATATTATATATAAGAGGCATGAGTCATGGCTCGAGATGAGGCCTAGAGTCTTTTCCCCTTTGATGTGTTGGGTAATTGCCCCATTGTAAGGGATAATATGTGTATACATATTACATATCTATGGTGATTACTTGGGTAATCATTGAGGCACATACTTGCATTTTTCCTACTATATATATATTTGTTCTTAATGGCGTGAAGGTAGAAGTTATCGATCCAACTTGTAGTGTTGGGTCAATTGAGAAATATAAGAGCTCGATGCGGCTTTGAATATAGAAAACTTGTTCGTTAATAATCAAAGTGCATAACGGAATTTGATAGATCACTTTCTGCTAAGCACTTAGGTTATTTGGGTGCATTGTTTAATGGATGCTTTGGTGGGGGATCCACCTTGAGTGTGGTGTTTAGTAGGATCTATCACTCAGCGTGTGTGCTCGTATAAGTTTATTTTTGAGATCGGATGGTTCCTTCAGTTACGAATTTACCACCAGGGATAATTAAATTAGGATTGCCTTAAACTAAACTGGGTATTTTTATGGAAAAAGTAAATTTGTATATTATATGTAAAATTTAAAATGTGATTAAAATAAAATGAAGATAAAAGCTTGCATTTCTATTTGTTTGATTGAAGATTTTTGATGTTTGGATTTTGCAAGTAAAGTATTCTCGATTATTACTCTTATAAAATTATGTACAATGCGTTTTAAGGAAAAAAATTATAGTTTGTATTTAGAACCTTTTCGTTAAACAATATATATCTTTATATGGTGTTAAAAAAGTTTTTTAATTTTTAAACCATCATTTCAATGGAAGGTATCTTAAAGTATATAAACATATTTATTTGAAAAAA
The DNA here is from genome assembly GCA_030765085.1 of Allium cepa. Lineage (NCBI taxonomy): Eukaryota > Viridiplantae > Streptophyta > Magnoliopsida > Asparagales > Amaryllidaceae > Allium > Allium cepa. Next base: position 389,732,021 of record CM060932.1, on the reverse strand, counting down.
GTGAAAGTGGTTTAGTGTTAATTTGTCCGCTGAGTTTTTTGAGAATTTTAGATTGTTAGTCCGTAAGATGATGGCTTTGATGACAACAACCTTAGAATAGATTATAAAATATAAATAATAACATTATAAGTTTAGATATATACGTATATGCAAGATTTAACCATGCAGGTACAAAGAATGAAGACCGTACAGTATAGAGATTCAAGATATCAAGATAAAATATCAAGATAGAAGACTCATGAGTATCGAGACTATCAAGAGTTCAAGAATTCAAGGATAAGTATTTTTTATTATTAGGAATGTTTGTTAAAACTCATAGAAAAGCACTGGCATCTTAAAATCCAATTTATTGGTGGAATGGAATCCACTTCGAGCCCGTTGAAGGGATGGAACCCTAACTAGGATGAAACCTACAAAAATCTAGTGGGACATTGTTTTGTATCCACTAATTTTAATTCAAAAGATTTTACAAAATTATCTTGTTTTCAAAATGATTTCAAAACTTTCCTTTTAAAAGATTCAAAACCCTCGATCCTGATTTTAAATAATTTTAGCTTTAAAAACATCTTTATTTTCAAAGTCAAATTACTCCTGATTCTAAACTATCTTTTTTAATAATATATATATATTTAACTTTTAAATATTTATACTTAGATTTAAATATAAAATTATGGTTAAATTCTATATATTATTCTTTATATTTACTTATGAATTTCAACTATAGTCAAGTATATTTATAAATTTAAACTAGTTTTTATATACGATAAGGGTTATTTTCAAAGAAATTCAAAACATCATAAAAAGCCTTGGGATGTCGACATGCCTATGGGTACCATGTCGAAATGATGACAGTTTAATTCAAAATTTCAACTTTCAAAAGAAGTGTCTATTCGCCATAACTCTTCATTAATGGTCATGGCTATTGTTCTTCTATAAATAGGGGTCAGTTTCAATGAATTTTAGTCACTTTTTTCTGGTTTTCACTCCTCTTCTTCTTCCTCTTTTCTTATTACATATTCTTATCATTACTCTGCCGAAATCAACATTAAATCATACTCGATTACTTCTAGTTTGATTCTCTATCACTATCTCTACCAGATTCTCAGTGCTATTCAGAGTTATAGACTTCTTTGTAATCTATTAAGCGAGAAAAGGTGTGATTGTAGCCTTGGAAATCAATCAAAAGGGAAAAGGTGTGGTTGTAGCCTTGGAAATCAATCAAAAGGGAAAAGGTGTGATTGTAGCCTTGGTAAATCAATTGGGTAAACTTGTGGCCTGGAAATCAAGCATCTCCACCCAGAGGATCGAAATTCTGGAGGGTGAACCTCGTAGCCTTGAAACCGAGGATGTAATTATACGATTGCGGTTGAAAGGAAATCCATACTTGTGTTGCGGGACTGGATGTAGGGTAACTCCGAACCAGTATAAAATCCAGTGTGTTCTTTCCTTTGCTGCTTTTATTTTATTTCTGTATCTGTGATTGTTTCTGTGATCATATCTGTGTCTGTATATTTCATACTTTTGTGTCTAAATTTACATAAATTAAAAAGATTTAGTAATTCTTTATTAACACTATTTACCCCCCTCTAGTGTTAATCTTAGCCTTAAGATCCGTAATCCGCATTTCTCACAATTGGTATCTGAGCAAGGTTTTCAAAGTTTCATAACCTGATTTTTTAAAAGTTTTCAAAATGGCTACCAACACTAGTACTGTTATTAACACTAGTATCCCTGTCACTAGTTCATTTGTAGAGGGTCAGCCTACTGTCAGACCACCACTTTTTAATGGCAGTAACTATGCATATTGGACATGTAGGATGAAAATATATTTACAATCTATAGGATTAGACACTTGGAATATCACACAAACTGAATATTCTAAACCCACAATTAATTTTTCACAGTGGACTGCTGAGCAAAAGAATGTTGCACAAAATAATTCTAAGGCAATGAATATTATGTTTTGTTAACTAGATAGAAATGAATTCAATAGAGTGTCTGTTTGTAAGTCTGCATATGAATCTGGAAAACTTTGCAAGTTACTCACGAAGGAACAAGCAATGTTAAACAGAACAAAATTTCCATGCTCACAAATCAGTTTCAATTATTTAAAATGAATGCTAATGAGTCTATTTCAGATATGTATAGTAGATTTTAGGATATTGTGCATTCTCTAATATCTTTGGAAAAGGAATTTTCTGAAGAAGATCAAGTAAGAAATTTTTTAAATTCTCTAACTCCAGAATGGGATCAAAAGACACTTGTGATCGAAGAGGCAAATGACATCAGTATTTTGAAGATAGAAGAATTAATTGGAAATCTATTGTCGTATATCGTTCAAATGATCAGGAGAAGAGAAAGTAAAGCATCTGAAAAGAAATCAATAGCATTCAATGCATCGACCGATGGATCAGACTCAAACAGCGATAGTGATGAAGAGATAGCCTTTATGACCAGAAATTTCAGGAGATTCCTGAAATACAGAAAGATGAATAATCTCAAGAGAAACAACTATAAGAATTCTGGAAACAAGAATATAGTGCCAAATAATTACAAGTGTTACAACTGTGATAAACCAGGCTACTTCAAAAGAGACTGTCCGTATCCAGAAAGGCAGAATCCTCCTATGAACAATGAGCCAGCAAAGAAACGGAAGCGTGCATTTACTGCTACTCTAGATGACTCAGACTCGTCCTCAAGTGATGATGATCAGAAGACGGATAATTCGAATTTGTGTTTCACAGCTGTTCACGATTTCGACGAATTCAGAGAAACAGACTCAGAAAAAGGTACACGTTTACAATACAATTGGTTAAAATTGATTGCTTAGAATTAGTTGCTTGATTGTTTGATTGATTGATTTTTGAATTGGTGTGTTGTTTGAATTTTAAAATTTATTTTCTATTTTTTAATATTTTTATTATTTTTAGTACTTTCTGAAATATATTATAAGTATAATAATATTTCAGAAATATATAATAGACATTAATAACAATAATATATATATATTAGAGATCATAGAAAAAATAAATTCATGAAAATTCAAAAGCACATGTCGACATGGTCCCTACCATGATGTCGACATGGCCACCTGAATTTGAATTTCAAAATTTGAATTCAAATTTTTGAATTTCCCTCCACCTTTTCACTTCATTCAATTCTCTGAAAAGATACCTTTTGACTAGAGAATATGTCCATTGAGAATCTATTTATTCACTATCTTTTATCATATCTTTTCACTTTTATTTTCAAATTCATACTCTCTCTTCATAACTTCAAGCTCTCTACTCTCTACTCTAATGGATTCTTCAAGCAACCCCTCAACCATGAGAATTTCCAGAAAAATCAAAGAGCAATTATTTAATGATCCAGAGGCAATTAAAGCATACATCAATTATTCTAATTATGCCAAAGTCCATCTCGGAAAATTTGCTATTTTTCAAGATTTTTCTTCATATGAAATTGATTCTCTTTTTGCAAACAATGGTGTTCTTAGTCTTATTGATGCTTCTCAAAATGATTTTGTTTGCTATCCTAATCTTGTCAAAATTTTCTATGCGAATTTAAATCGCGGATTTTATGTTGGAAATGAAGATGAAATTTGGAGTAGTGTCAAAGGCACTCAAATTGTTTTGAATTGTGATCTTTTGGGTACCATTCTCAATTGCAAGAGTTCGAGAATGGATCTTTCTAACTTTAAAATCGATGAACATGATCATGAGACATTTCATCACATTTTCGAAAGAGATGATGATTTTGATTTTAAAAATAGAAATGTTCGACCAAAAGCAAGAATTGTTAATCTTCTTTTGTAACATACTTTGACCCCAAGATCGGGAAATTTTAACAATCCTACTTCAAAAGTTTGCAAAGCTCTTTTTGCTATTTTCGGAAACTATGACATAAATTGGACGCAAGTTATTTTGGATGAACTTCATCCTAAAAATCTTGAAATGGGTGAGAATAATTTATACCATGGAATTTATCTCACTCGGATTTTTAACTATTTTGGAGTGGATTTCAAAGATGAAGAATTTGTTTCTAGAAAAGTTTTCAATCATTCCAACATTTCACTTATGAAAATTCTGAAAGAGGCTATGCGGTAGGATCGTGTAATATGGAATAACGAAATTGTCTAGGTAGATAAAGTAAGTAAAAGAAAGGTGGACACCAGGATTTTATACTGGTTCGGACCTCTAGTCCTAGGTCCAGTCCCTAAGCTTCACTTTGGAATTCCACTAACTAAAACCCTCACTTAATTCGGAGGAATAGGTTTACAACTTACCCAAACAACTGAACGGGATTTCTTGCCTCAACTACCGAAGAGGACTTCAACTCAATTACTAAAAAACAATATTCGACTTGATGTGTTCTTGTCAACACTAATTAGTCTAATGTCGTACAATATTCCTATAATCTTATCCTCGAGAGTATGCAATGTGTTTGTGAAGATTTAGGAAATGTGAATTGCTATGAATCAAAAGAATGTTAAAAACAAAGAAGTGATTCAAGCAATAGATTTGTGATTGCTTTGAGAATTTCTAGATAATATGTTCAAGAAAATAGTAAAATTAAAGCAAGAGAATTTGGTGATTTGAAGACGCTAACACCCCGATGCAAATAGAGATTGAATGAAAGCACCACCCGTTAACACGGGAATCAGAAAAAGAAGTAATTCACTGAAAAAACAGTAAGAGACACAGAGTTTATAGTGGTTCGGCTTATAATCAAGCCTACGTCCACTTCAATCCTTTTTTATTGCTTATATGATTACAATCTTTTACAATTTCCTTCAATTACAATTCACTTCAAAAGACAAGTAGCTAGAAAAACTTCGATGCAAGGGAGTTCTCCGAATTCATGATTGAATATGTTGAATCCCTGTTTGAAGTTGACTGAAGCTTCTTGTGAGTTTCGAATGTTGGAGTAAGGCTTGGCTTGAAGATGGCAGAGTATCGATGCTTTGAAGAAAATGACCGAAAAAGTCCCCTTCATGTTGGAGCTTAGGGTGTATTTATAGGGAATTTTGGACAGGCCTTAGGTCGTGAGCGACCTAACGAAGGTCGTGAGCGACCTAAAGAAGTGTGGGCGACCAAAAGAAGTGTTGGCGAGCTAAAGACATACAAGTTACGACCTAAATGGCCTGCACTTGTCCATACAAACCAATGGGTAGGACTTAGCGACTTACAGGGGAGCGGCATCGTTTTTTCGCCAAGTATTAAGTCGTGAACGACCTAAAATACGTTATCAAATCATTAGGCCGTTGCCGTTTTAACTCTTTAGGTCGCAGGGAACTTAAGCCACTAGGTCGTCCACCTTTAGGTCGATTGGTCGTCCCATTCCTTTAGGCAGTTAGGTCGTCCACCTTTAGGTCGTTAAGTCGCTGTACTTTTTAGGTCGAACACATAGTTTGGTCGTTCCCCTTTTAGGTCGCTAGGTCGCGGACCCCCAGGTCACTGAACTCATTAGGTCGCAAACCTCTTTAAGTAATTAGGTCGTTGAACAGTTAGGTCGCCCCACATCTTAAGTCGTTAGGTTGGTACTTCTTTTAAGTCGTTAGGTCGGTACTCCTTTTAAGTCGTTAGGTCGGTACTCCTTTTAAGTCGTTAGGTCGTACTCCTTCTAAGTCGTTAGGTCGTAACTTTTTAAGTCGCTGAGTCATTATCAAAGCGGAGTTAACATTTGCCCCTCGAAGTACACGCCTAATGGTTAGGTCGTGTGCTTCGATATCTTTTAACCCGTCCCCCTCTAGGTCGCTAGGTCGTGTGCGACCTAAAGGTTAGGTCGTAGGTGTCGCTTCAGGTTCCTCCACTGTAATGTATAAGTCATCCATCCTCTTTTCTCTTCTCATTACTTACTTCCTCATTTGATTCTGCCATTAACATCTTCCCGAGCTCCCAAAGACGATCTCAATCCGATCAATCACCGATCATCCTTGATATTACATTGCGTAAGTGAACCTGCTTCTTTCTCGATCCTTTATCATCATTGATTTATGAATCCCATTTTTCAATCTTAACCCACATCCTTACGCAATGTTTCATCGTGAATCTCGTTACATCGATAGTTGATGAACTTGAGTTAGCTTGATTTTGGCTTTGTATGATTGATGAGATGATGGAGATGGGTTGCAATGCTTCAGGCTAACTGATTTTTGATTTGCGTTAGAATGGCAGGGCATTGAATTTGTGGTGATTTCGAATTAGTTTTTTGGATGATTCGATAGCATGAGAAAATGAGGGCTTCTGTTGATGGAGAGGCTAATGGGTTAAAAGGATGACGAGTTACCGATTAGATTAGATGTTTGTCGGTTGAGTGAAGTGAGACATTAGCTTGGACACGACCCAGCAATTTTGGGCGACCAGTAAACCTCCGACCTATAAACCTTCGTGACCTAAAAACCTTCGATCTATAAACCTTCGCGACCTATGAACCTTCGACCTATAAACCTTCGCGATTTAACTAGATGCGACATAAGCCTTGAGTCACGGCCGAGCAAGGACTTAGAGAAATTCACGTCACTTTGAACTGAAGCCTTTTCTCCTTACTATGCCTCACGATTTAAAGGGCCAATGACTTAAAGAACCAACGACTTAACTTAACTCGCAAGAAATCTTTTAAGTCGTGGACGATTTAATACATGGATGTTCAACTCGAATTCACACTTAGAAGCATAATCTCAACTTGAGTGCTTAACTTGAACTGCCGGACTGAATTGCCTAAACTCTGAATTGCTTGAACTTTGAATTGTTTGAACTTCGTTGTACTTTGCTATGCTTTCTTAATAGATTATACCAAATTCGATGCTAATAACCTGTTAAACATAACAATTGCAGAAAACTAGGGCGAATATACTGCCACTGATTGCCCGCATCAAATGACAGATTAGTCGATAAAATATAATCAACTTAAAAAAATTGTATGAAATGCTGCGAATCAACGAATTCAAGTGAAGTAGTAAAGCGATATTAATCAACTAGAGCTGATTTTTTGCATCAGTACTGCACTTGTATTCGGACAAGTCCTGAAATTTTTCATGTTTATCAATTTAATTTCAGTCATGTTTGCTTGTCACTCTACTAGTTTCGCACAACACTTCATGCATTTAGGAAACGTGCACCTTCATATTTGAATATCCGGCTGCTTATGTAGAATGGCTTCTCATCAAGAAGAAGGAGCAGTACCAACTAGAGAGGCTCTCCCGATGGCTGGTCCACTAGTCAACCCATCAGAAAGAACTCCAACTACCCTGAGTTACCGGGTGTTTAACCAGTTACGTGCCCAATTTGGGATTGTAGAAGCGGATGCTATTCTCCCTGGGCCAAATGATTTTGCTGACATTCCTCCCTTTTGGGTTGTTGCCTTTAACTGCCAAATGTGCCTTTGTGGAGCCATTCCTCCTTTCAACAGTTTTCTCCAATAAATCCTTCGCTGATTGGCTATTTCTCCTTTTCAATTGCACCCCAACGGCTATGCCATTTTGATGGGATTATGCGTTCTCTTCAGAAAGATGCTTGATCGCCTCCCAAGCTTTGAAGAAATCTTCTATTTGTGCACATTTGCGAGAAATAAAGACCATCCTTCCATTATATATGTGAGGAGCGCCAGGAAGCGCAAACTTATCACCGATCTCTCTGATAGCGCTCATGGTTTCCTAAACTAGTTCTACTTTATCCGTTGCCTCCAGGGATTCTACGCTATCTGGAGAGTAGGGGGTAAGCTTACCTATCCCCATTCTTTCCTCTTTTGAGTTTTATGAGATCCAAATTGCTAAATGTTAACCTCGCTTTCTACTTTTGCAGTCCTTCCTCCTCTTTGTAGAGATCCAAGCCATAAGCAGACTTTTGAGAGGGTTAACGCTGTGGTGGCTGAGGAGAGAAGTATCAAGTTTTTGCTAAGAGACGAGTTCCTTCATCAATTCGGACTCTTACACCCTTCCCGCTCTACTCAGCCTTACGAAGTTCCTGATTCTCCGGCCGAGGCACCAGATGCCCCAGTTTCTTTTGAGGAGCCTACACTGAAAGATCCTGCTCCTAAGGCTTCTCTGGTGAAATGCTCTACTTCTACTGATGTCGCTGGGTCATCCGGCAAATTTGCACTTGCCCTGGTCATTGACGAAGAAGTGCCTCGAGAATCCCCCCAACATTCAGGGAAGTCCGGTGATGGAGGAGCCAGGAAAACAAGTCCTGCCAAGCAGAGCGGGGACGACACTTTTGAAGGGTTGAGCGACCTGTTTATCACCTCACAGGAACTCTTCAAAGATGATCCTGTTGCCACTAGGGTTTCCTCTTCAGTGGTTGAAGCAACTTCTGTTTTGCAACAGATCCCGTCGAATCAAGAGTTGATGTTAGCTACTACACCCATCATTCCTTCACAACCGAGGAGTGGTTCGTAGTTCAATGCGCGTAGTCTGCACGTTGCACACACTTAGGATTTTTCAGCACTTATATGCACTTAACTCCTTGCAATTTGAAGATTCTCAAGTTATGCTTTTTTATTTCAGTTTCTCCAATGGGGCGAAGTGGCTCGTATTATGATGACTTTAAGCAGTATGGAAGGCGCAGTCAATATGATTACAGGCACTATATTCCCCCTCATAGGGAAACTGATGAAGAGAGGGCTGTTCGAAAAGCTCAGGAGAGAAGAACATACGAAGAACGGTACGGGAGAGGGGATGAACGTCACGACTCTTCCCCCAGAGAGGGTGATTCCCTTAAACGAAAATCCCACGACGACAAAGGAAAGAGCCACCCTGCCGAAGATTCGAGAAAACGGACCAAGCATGGTGAAAAGTCATCATCTGACATTCTTAAAGAGCCCATCGCTTCGGTGCCTCCTCAATCTCCCTCTCTCGCTCGTACCGACATTCAGAAGATCATTGGCAGGCCCTCATATCAGGTCGGACCAGGCCCAGCTACTCTTCAAAGCCGATTTCCAAACTGACGCTTGAAGGGAGTTCGCTTTGATCTTGATCTGGTTCCAATCGACAAACCATCCATGTTGCGAAATCTTGATGCTGTCAAGCTTGATATTGAGAGAATGTCGAATTGGCAGAAACTTGTTGACGAACTCCAGAGAGTGAATCGCACGAACCTTGAGGCTATGTTGACCATGGGGAACGATAAATCCAAATGGCAAAAGACTCTTGATCAACATGATGCAGAGATGAGGAGCGTTGCCGCTTATAATGAAAAGCTTGAAGCGGAAGTTGGAAAACTTAAAGAGGAGCTGGCTACTTCCTCCACTTCCTACTCTCAAAGGGAAAGTGTGCTTCGGCAACAAGTGCGGAATGCTCATGCTAGCCAACGAAGGCCGAAGATAAACTCAAGTGGCAGGAAAAGGTTGTAGAAGATTATCGCGTTGAAGTTGCACAGTTGCGACAACAGACCAGCTCCCAGAACCTCAAAATTGAGGTATTAAAAACTCAACTTGCTATGGTTGAGAAAGAGCGCGATGAGGCTGTTGCCGGTAAAATTGCAGCTGAAGAAGCTCATCAAGCCACTAAGGCCGATGTCAGTTCGACATTATTTGACTTCTACTTGCAAAGTGTCCTAGGGCGTGGCAGTCTCGCATTTTTGGGCCCCAAATATGAAATCACTTTGGCTGAAGTATGGGAAGCTGCGCTTGATATGCTTAAAGATGCTGGATATGCCGAAGAAGAACTCGAGGCACATTATCTGGATGACGAAGCTCGTGCAGCCCTTGCCAGAGGAAAAGAGCAGCTCGCTAGAGAGCGTGCTGGGACGATGAGAGAGGAGCATCCAGAGAAAGAAGCACCATTAATTGCCCCTGTCCCTCCTCCAATTTCGGCCCACGTTGATATCACAGGCTCCAGTTCCCATTCTCCATCCCCTGCTAAAGTCATAACTGAGATTACAAGTGCATAGGGTGGAGATGAAGGCGAAGAAAGCACTGAAGTGTAAGCTTATGAAGTTGACATTAGGAAGCCCACTTCTCCAGGTAATATTAACGTCGAACCAGGTCAAGCGGATTACTCATTTGCTTCGGCCAAGCTTGATGAATTTCTTGCTTATTACTTAAGACTCGATGAGCCGTTATCTCCTCTCTTCGCGGGAGATACTAATATTTTTTGCTTTTCTTCTGTAGCAAAAACGCCTAGTGTCATAGAAACTTCTCCTCCTCCAGCTGTTCCTCCTCCATCCTTTCAAATCACTCCTACTTCCCAGCCGGGATCGCAGGAAGAATTAACAGGAGCCTTTCAAGACTTGGACGATCCAACCGCTTCGCAGGAGCAGAAGGCCGAAGGACTTGAAGGAGGCGAAGTATCTCCGGAGCGAACCATTTCTGATGACATAAAATTGTCTGCTCTTGTCACTCCGGGGAGTGAGTCTTCTTCCAAGAGGAGGAGGAAGCGTACAACTTCAAAGAAGAAAGGGAGAAGCATTTCTGTTACCGAAAAGGAAACGGAAGTTGATCCAGCACTAGCTCTCTCTTCTTCTCCCCCAACTCTCCCAAGCCGGCCTGAAAAATTGCCTATTAAGCCAGGTAAAGGCTCTAAAGGTGGTGGGAGAAAGAAGTGATGAGTCCCGCTTTCCCTTCTTTTGCTTTACTTTTTGATTTTTTGGATGTATATAAGCTTCTGTTGACTGGAGGTTGTGCGGGTACCAGTCCCCGCTTTCTTTTACTTTGAAACCTGCATATGTATAAAATTCTCACAGCATGGAATAAAATGGTTCTTTTACTTATACAAATTTCTGTCTGTATTTGAGAACGCTTTTACTTTCTGTTTTCATGCAAGTTTCTTTATCCTCTTTATGTGAGGTTGCAGTAAACCTATGGTATGTTTATTGAGCATTGTTTTCAATTTTGTGATGACTATACTGTATTGCCCCCATACCATGGTTTATTGCAATTTTTTCACATTGGCAAAGTTTTGGAGAACAACTCTTCTATTTCGAGAAGACTTGTAATCTTCCTTTAGAGAACAACTCTTCCATTTGAAGGAAGTTTGCATTTGTACTTTATAGGATAATATTTTTGTTCCAAGAAAATATTTTTCTAATTTAGTAGAATGCACTTCATATTGGAGGAGTCTTCTCTTCCCTCTTTTTTTTTTGTTGCGAAGTTTTTACACTTCACTTTTTTGGAAAAAGTCACTTTTGCTTTGGCAAGTGAATTTCACTTCATAGTACAGTGGGCTTTCCGAAAAAGGGCTTCAACCTGCTTGAGCCTCCGAAGAGAGTTTTTTGTTTGATTGTGCCTCTGGGAAGAGGTCTTTTTGTTTGGTTGCGCCTCTGGGAAGAGGTCTTTTTGTTTGATTGTGCCTCTGGGAAGAGGTCTTTTTGTTTCTGCCTCTTGGGAAAGGCTTTTATCCTTTCCCTGTTCGCTGGGAAGCGGGCCTCCGAAGAGGGTTTTCACATTTCGACTCGTGTGAAGTTTTATTTCAGATCATGGTGAAATGTGTGCCTCTGAGTAGGGCTTTTGCCTGGAAGTTTGTAGCTTCTTTCTCTTAGTTGGATGGAATCACGGGGCGGACACAAGTGTACTGTGCCACCGATCAGTCCGCAACTTTATGTCGAGAAAGAACTTTCTTTTTCTGGCGAGTCCCGCTCGAGGTCTTTTGGCATTTCAACTATGGTGAAATGGGCCTCCGAAGAGGGCTTTTCACATTCCAGCACTTGTGAAGTTTTATTTCAAATCTCGGTGGAATGCATGCCTCCGAGTCTACCTGGAAGTTTCTTCCTCATGGTTGGACGGATTCACGGGGCGGACGCAAGTTACTTGGACGCTTATTTGCACAGATTGTCTCAACTAGTGAACAAGCGCCTTGCCTTCCACTTGGGAAGGTGCCTCCGATCATCGTATGGATTCACGGGGCGGACGCAAGTTACTTGGACGCTTGTCTGCGCAAACTGTCTCAGTTAGTAAACAAGCGCCTTGCCTTCCAGTCGGGAAGGTGCTCCCGATCATTCCATACCAATCTTTTTTGTTGAGAAAGTCTTATGGCATGCCCCGTTTGAGGTCTTTATCCTACGAAGAGTTGTGCCTCCGAAGAAGGCTTGTGCCTCCGAAGAGGGCTTGTGCCTCCGAAGAGGTCTTTTGCTGTTTGATGCTTGCTTGCCCATGTCTCTTTGCCATCCATTCATATCGGCGATCCCCGTTATCTTTTCCAAATACCCTTCCCTTTTAGTTGCCAACAATTTCCCTTATCCAAAGAAATATACTTCATAGTTAAGCGAGTTGGTGGTGGTAGACACAGGCTATTTAACTGGATGCTCGTTTGTACAAACATTCACAGTTAGTTAGCAATGGCCCACTTCCAGCCGTATCGCTAACTTTTGTTCGAAGCACTTCTTTCGTAGGATTTGAGTATGGAAATTTTACACGGCTTAGCGTTTGCTTGTTGGGTGATGTCGAGGATTGCTTTGTCTTGTGATGGGCAAGCTTTGTTTTTATGGCCTGCATTATTAAATCGACATTTTAGTAATACAATTGACGTATTTTATATATCGAAATAAAGCAAAGCAGTCTATAATAGTAAAGAACACAAGATTTATAGTGGTTCGGCCAAGAACTGGACCTACATCCACTTTATAGTTCTTATTATTCACTTGCACTTACTTTACAATGGCTTTCAATACAAGAATCATACATTCATAATTCTTTTGCAATATTTCATTAAAGCCTTTAAGTAAAATATGGGCGCAAATGATTGTTGTTCCAAGCTCTGGGAATTGGGTCTCCTTCGACAGTTACAAGTTTGAATGTGCCATTAAGAAGTTTTTGGCCTATAATATACGGCCCTTCCCAGTTTGATCCAAGCACGCCTGTAGATGTCATAATTCTTTTTAAGATTAGATCCCCAACTTCAAAGCTGCGCCGACGAACTTTGGAATTGAAGTGCCTGGCTATTCTTTGCTGGTGAGCCGCAGTTCTGATTTCAGCTTCTTCCCTTTTATCATCAAGAAGTCAAGGGCTTCAAGTTGCAGCTTTTCATTTTCGGCTTGATTGAAATGGATTCTTCTATGTGAAGGGACCTCTATTTCAACCGGAATCATTGCCTCTGATCCATATGCCAGTGAAAATGGAGTGTGCCCCGTCGCAGTTTTATGTGTAGTTCTATATGCCTATAGTGCTAGTGGAAGTTTATCGACCCAACCACCTTTTGCTTTTTCCAGCTGTTTTTTGATGGTTGATTTGATAATTTTGTTTACTGCTTCCACTTTCCCGTTTGTCTGCGGATGAGCCACTGCTGAGAAACTTTTCTGGATCTTGAATTTCTTGCAAAAATCTTGGAACTCTTCACTTTCGAATTGGGTTCCATTGTCTGTGATTATCTTTTGAGGCACACCATACCTGCAAATGATATTCTTAGTTACAAAGTTTATCATCTTCTTAGAGGTAATAGTAGCTAAGGGTTCAGATTCAGCCCATTTAGTAAAATAATCAACAGCAACTATTGCGTATCTGATTCCGGATTTGGCGGTTGGCAAAGGCCCGACGAGATCTGTTCCACAAATAGCAAATGGCCATGGACTGACCATCTGTGCTATCTCAGTGGAAGGTGCTCTAGGGACTTTAGCAAATCTCTGGCATTTGTCGCACTTTCGGGAGTAGTCTGCAGCATCTCGGTTGATATTCGGCCAAAAGTATCCATAACGGAGAATTTTCTTTGCTAAAGTTTGACCACCTGTATGATCTCCACATTCTCATCCATGTACCCCAGCTAGAATTGTCTTAGCTTCTTCTTCAGTCACACATCGGAGTAATGGCATTGAAAATCCTCGTCGGAATAATCGGCCATCTTGAATTATATACCTTAAAGCCTTTCTTAACAGTTTCTGATGCTCTTTTGAACTTTCTGGCGCAGATCCGTTGAGCAGATAATCCTTTATCGGAGTCATCCTTGATTCCTGTTCTTGAGATATGGTCATGATCCAGTCTATATCCATTTCGTCAATGCTTGGAGTTGACAAAACTTCCATAGGAACTAATCCCAATAATTGAGCTTCACCAGTGCTTGCATACTTTGCGAGGGAATCTGCCTTCATGTTTTCTTCACGAAGCATATGGTTTATCGTATAATGGTCCAGGTCCTCGAGAAGCTCCCAAGCTCTTGACAAATAAGCAGGCAGGTTTCCTCCTTTAGTCTAAAACTCTTTCTTGATTTGACACACAATAAGCTATAAATCACTGAAGATCTGCAATGCCTTGATGTTCAGCTCTTTAACAATCTTCAGGCCAGCAATGAGAGCTTCATATTCCGCCTCATTGGTTGTCGAAGGGAATTCCAACCTTAAAGCATAACATAGTGATCATCCTTCAAGGGTTTCGAGCACGACTCCGGCTCCGGAACAGTAATCGTTTCTTGCGCCATCAACATACAATTTCCATCGGATTGAAGGATTATCGGTCATTACTTCCTCACCATCACCTTTGTCTGTACATTCTAAGATGAAGTCTGCCAAAGCTTGTCCATTGATTGCTCTCCGGGAATGATAAGTGATGTCATATTGACTGAGCTCAATATTCCACTTCAAAAGACGACCCGAAGTCTCAGGACGAAACAGGACTTGCTTCAAGGGCTGATCGGTGAGGACTTTGATGGGATGAGCTCGGAAATATGGCCTCAATTTTCTCGATGCAATCAGTAGACAATAAGAGAGCTTTTCCAACTTTGAATAGTTCAATTCTGCCCCAGTGAATCTCTTGCTGATGTAGTAGACCAGGCGCTGAATTTTCGCATCCTCCCGTACCAAAGCTGCACTGAGGGCATGAGAAGAGATTGCCAAATATACAAAAAGATCTTCACTATTTTCCGGTTTATAAAGTATAGGAGGCGTTTCCATATGATGAATCAGCTCATCGAAAGCTTTCTGGCATTCAGGGGTCCAGTCAAAGTTTTTTCTTCCTTTCTTTAGAGCATCAAAGAATGGAATGCATTTATCAGTAGCTTTGGAAATGAATCGACTCAAGGCTGCAACTTTTGCATTGAGACTTTGCAATTCCTTCTTCGTTCTAGGAGCTTTGACTTCTCTTAAGGCAGTTATCTGAGCAGGATTAGCTTCAATGCCCCTCGCACTCACAATGAAACCCAAAAACTTTCCAGATTCTACCCCAAATGAACACTTCAAAGGATTCAGCTTCATACCGTACTTTCGGAGGATTGAGAACATCTCTGCCAAGTGATCCATGTGGTCCACTGCTTTCTTTGACTTTACCAGCATGTCATCGACATAAACTTCCATAGTCTTGCCAATCTGTGGTTTAAACATGGCATTAACAAGTCTTTGGTAAGTTGCCCCTGCATTCTTAAGTCCAAAAGGCATGACTCTGTAGTAGTAGAGACCAACATCGGTGATAAAGCTCGTGTCCTCCTGATCTGGCTCATGCATCATGACCTGGTTATATCCGGAGTAGGCATCCATAAAAGATAGCAATTCATGCCCCGTTGTTCCATCCACCAACTGGTCAATCCTGGGTAACGGGAAGCAGTCTTTGGGGCAGGCTTTGTTTAGATCTAAAAAGTCAATGCACACTCTCCATTTCCCATTAGTTTTTTTAACCAGTACAGGATTTGAGACCCAATTCAGATAAGTAGATTCCCTGATAAAACCATTCTCCATGAGCCGATCAACCCCTTCTTTCAATGCTGCTGACCTTTTAGGACCTTGAGTTCTTCTTTTCTGCTTTACCGGTGTAAACTTTGGATCAATATTCAAGGTATGCACTGCAATTTCTGGAGATATTCCACACATATCGGCATGAGTCCAGGCGAATACATCCAGATTTGCTTTCAAAAATGATATCAAAACATTTTGAACCGTTGCATTAAGCTGCGAACCCACATTCAACATTTTGTTCGGGTCTTTCGGGTCAACAGGTACCGGGACTGTCACTTCAACTGGTACCACTCTATTTTCCCCTGCACTGGCTTTTCTTGGATCCATCTCTCTTCGTGCACCGCTATGTTCGCCTGTGCAGGGTCCACCCTGTAATTGCTACAAGGTTGATTCTTTGATGCGGACTGGGGCTGCCGCATCTTTTCCCATTTCTCTCTTCCTCACTTCACGCAACTCTGTAAGATAACATTCCCGTCCAGCATTTTGATCCCCTTTCACCACACCGACTCCATTATCCGTGGGGAATTTTATGGTTAGACACCATGGGGCAAGAATTGCTTTAAATGCTGCCAGAGTTGGTTGGCCTAGGAAGGCATTGTAGGCAGAAAATTCTTCAACAATAACAAAGGTCTATTTTCGAGCCACTTTTCTCTGCCCCTCTCCAAGCTCTACAAACAAATCGATAGTCCCAATTGGCTGTTTCGGCTCCCCAGTAAAACCAGCAATTTTTAGTGATGAAGCCTGAACGTCAGCCATTGGAATCTTCATCTGATCAAAAGTCTTCTTGAAGAGAATGTTGCACGAAGCTCCACAGTCAACCGAACTCTTTTCACAGTAGCTGGCCCAATGCCAGCGGAGATGACCAAAGGATCAATGGTAGGAGCTTCAACACCCATCGAATCCCTAGTATTGAATATAATGTCATCATTAAAAGTTTTCTGCTGCTTCAGGGGTGTAGCATCTTCTAACACAAAAACACTTTCATCTGCCGGTGCATACTTCAAAGCACGGGTGTATCTTTCCATCTCACCCCAACTCCTGCCAGCTGGGTAAGGGCCCCCTGTAATCACATTTATAACAGGCTTCTCTGATTCATGAGCTGTCGCCTTTTCACTTGAGCTAGGACGATGAATAGGAACCTGTTGTCCTTGAGTTGACGAGGTTGGGCCACTCTTGTTCCTTCTTACATATTGTTGGAGCTTGTTTTCCTTCAATAGTTCCTCAATTACCTCCTTCAAGTGACGACACTCGTTAGTATCATGCCCGGGTAGGCTATGCAACCGGCAAAACCTTCCATTCTTCTCAGCTCTCCCATTAACTCTTTGCTTAGCTGGTGCGGGGAATTCGACCGTGTCTTTGTTTGCAAAGTAGATGTTTTCCGGGGTATCAGTCAGAGGGGTAAAGTTGATGGGACGTCCTTTCTTTGCATCTCCTTGCTTCTTCTGGACATTGTTCCCCCTCTTTTGATTGCTAGATTCCTTCTTATTCGGAACAACATTACTATTTCCAGCCCCTGTAGATACCACCTTAGCCGATGCTTGGAGGCTTTCCAGGCGCATGAATTCATCGGCTTTCTTATAAAACTTGTCAAGCGAATTTGGTTCTTTCATTTTCAACCACTTTCCAAATTCACTTGATTTATCAATTGCCCTCATCAAGTATGTCAGGATCATGCGTGGCTCTGCGTTATCTACCTCGGCCAAAGCTATGTTGAAGCGATTCAAGAAAGCTCTAATGGATTCTCCAGGATTCTGCTCCAAGCTGGATAACGACATTATATCCTTTGCCTTTGACTCATACAATCGAAACTGTTCCTTAAATTTCCGAGTTAAATCAGAAAATTGGTCTATCGATCGAACCGGCAGCTTTGTGAACCAAAGTAAAGCAACTCCTTCCAGGTATACTGAAAAATACCGGCATTTGATTTCATCAGAGGCTCTGGCACCCATCATGTGCCAATCATACTTATATAGAAACTCATTAGGATCGCTCGTTCCCTTGTAAGCTGGAATAGTTGGAGGGACAAACTTCCTTGGGAATTCTACCTTCAAGATCTTTTCAGTGAATGGAGTTTTGCTCGAAGCGAAACCCCATTCTTTCTCATCTTCATTTCTCTTCATACTTTCCTTCATAATCTGACGAACCATGCCTGAGAAATACTCTTCATCATTTTGAGGTTCAGCGGGACAAACATCAGCCATTCTCTCCGAATTCTGTCTTGACAATCGTTCACGGAGGGTCGGTTGCGGCCTCGATCCTCCGGCCTGGGGAGGTGTCCTTTCCACTGGGTCGGCTGGCCTTTGAGGGATATTCCTTCCTTCCACATTCTGCACTTCATCGACAAGGTTTCCCTCCTTGGTTGCCGGCTGGCGGTTTGCCTCAAATAAGCATTCAACCTTTCCATTATTAGGTTATTCTGAGCTTCCATTTGTCGATGTAGCCCAGATACCACGGCATCCAACTCTGCCCGTGTAACTCCGACGGTTGGAGTTGTTTGACTTAAAGGAGGAGAAGTGGCAGTAGTCTCGCGAACATCGTCGGATCTAACAGACTTGCATTTTCTTCCGGGGGCCATTATTTCCGATAAACTCCTGGTTTTTAGAGAGATCCTTTCTACAAATTTCTGTGAAGCTATGATGACAGTATCCTGAGTTGGGTTCTCAGTGAAAGCACCAAAAATGTAACATAAAAAGTCAGACGCTAACACTCGATGGAAATAGAGATTGAATGAAAGCACCACCCGTTAACACGGGAATCAGAAAAAGCAGTAATTCACTGAAAAAACAATAAGAGACACAGAGTTTATAGTGGTTCGGCTTATAATCAAGCCTACGTCCACTTCAATCCTTTTTTATTGCTTATATGATTACATACTTTTACAGTTTCCTTCAATTACAATTCACTTCAAAAGACAAGTAGCTAGAAAAACTTCGATGCAAGAGAGTTCTCCGAATTCATGATTGAATATGTTGAATCCCTGTTTGAAGTTGACTGAAGCTTCTTGTGAGTTTTGAATGTTGGAGTAAGGCTTGGCTTGAAGATGGCAGAGTATCGATGCTTTGAAGAAAATGACCGGAAAAGTCCCCTTCATGTTGGAGCTTAGGGTGTATTTATAGGGAATTTAGGACAGGCCTTAGGTCGTGAGCGACCTAAGGAAGGTCGTGAGCGACCTAAAGAAGTGTGGGCGACCTAAAGAAGTGTTGGCGAGCTAAAGACATACAAGTTATGACCTAAATGGCCTGCACTTGTCCATACAAACCAACGGGTAGGAATTAGCGACTTATAGGGGAGTGGCATAGTTTTTTCGCCAAGTATTAAGTCGTGAACGACCTAAAATAGGTTATCAAATCATTAGGTTGTTGCCGTTTTAACTCTTTAGGTCGCAGGGAACTTAAGCCATTAGGTCGTCCACCTTTAGGTCGTTAGGTCTTCCTATTCCTTTAGGCAGTTAGGTCATCCACCTTTAGGTCATCCCATTCCTTTAAGCAGTTAGGTCGTCCACCTTTAGGTCGTCCCATTCCTTTAGGCAGTTAGGTCGTCCACCTTTAGGTCGTTAAGTCGCTGTACTTTTTAGGTCGAACACACAGTTTGGTCGTTCCCCTTTTAGGTCGCTAGGCCGCGGACCCCCGGGTCACTGAACTCATTAGGTCGAAAACCTCCTTAAGTAATTAGGTCGTTGAACCGTTAGGTCGCCCCACATCTTAAGTCGTTAGGTCGGTACTCCTTTTAAGTCGTTAGGTCGTAACTTTTTAAGTCGTTAGGTCGTAACTTTTTAAGTCGCTGAGACATTGTCAAAGCGGAGTTAACATTTAGAATCATGTATTTATACCTGTAAAAGAGGAGCTTATGTTGGCTAAGGGTGCAGACAAGAGATGCTTCCATTTCCATTGGAGAATGGTTGCAACTCTTGGGAGGAAAAAGGTGTCCATTCAAAGAAAATTCGCAAGTTCAAATTCAGTCGACTGAACAGGGAATCCAGTCAACTGAAAATATGAACTAAAATTTTCAGGAACAAATTCAGTCGACTGAGCAGGGTGTTTCAATCGACTGAAACTGTACATGTTTGTATATGTGTAACAGGTTCAGTCGACTAGTCATCCCTGTTCAGTCGACTGAACTACTAAATTGTGCACAGTGAATGTTTATTAAAAAATAAAATTTATAAAATTTGTTCTAGTGTTTGTGCAAGCCTCTTGAGGATAGATTTTAACAATAAATCTAAACTAAGGCCTATACAAAAATCATACTTATGTTTATCCTTGGTCTTCATCATTCTTTCTTTAGCTTTGCACATATCTCTTCCTTTTTATTGAAGCACATTGTCATTGATCAAAATCTTAGCGTATCAACATTCTCCCCCTTTTTGATTGATGACAATACTCATGTGTGTAGAGATTATTTCCTCCCCCTGAATATATGCACTATCTTTTCTACAAAAACAAAGTTAGTATCATAGATTTTCTCCCCCTTTGTCATCGACAAAAAGGAAGTAATAATCGCAGAAGTATATTGCCAAAACAATCACTGATATGCATGTCTATAGTTGAAGAATGTAGCATAGCATAAAAAATGTAGCATGAGAAATAAAACATAGAATGTTACATGAATGAATGAAACATAAAATGTAGCATGAATGAAACATAAAAGGCTATTTATACAAGCCATAAGAAAGTTATGAAATAAAGCATCAAAGAGTTATTCATCTTTATCCCAATCATAAGAGGCTTCTCTCCCTCCCCTTGGTTCGCGGATAACGAGTCCACCTGTGGGTGGTCCATAACTTCCTCCTTGACCACCACTAGTTCCACTCGTGCTGCTGCTTGTATGTTCTTCAGATGATGTCCATGTGAAAGTAGGTGCAGGACGCTTACCGCGTGATGTTGAAGCGGTTGTGGAAGTTGAGCATGAGATGGCATCCCATAATTTATTGAAGAATCCTTTAATTTTATCAAGTTTGTGATCTACCTTGTTGAGACAATTATCAAAAATTTGTTGATTTCTTGATAAAATTCCTATTGATTGATTGGTAGTAAAATTTGGCTCAATGATACGAATTTCATCTTCTTGGTCGAAAGGTTCTTCATGTGGAGCTTGTGGAGGTTGTTGCTGTTCTTGATGCCTAGCTTCCCATTCTGCAAGAGATATAATATGAGGAGGTCTATCCGGGAGTTGCATAAGGCTTATAGTCCGATGATTAATTTGATGAACCATTGTATTTTCAGAATCGGGTAATGGCGTATCAACATTGAGGAGAAGTCTCATGATATATTCTCCAAAATATATAGTTTGCATTTTTCCATTATTAAATGTGAGAAACTCATCAAGAATTAGTTGGACCCAATTGACTTGAATATTGCCCCCAAATAGCGTATAGAGCTCGATAATTGATTGGGTAGACAATTTCATATGAACCCGTTCGTGGAGTAATTGTTCTCATAACAGCTTTGTAAAGGATTCTAGCTCTAGGTCATAGGGAAGTGGATTTAAAATCTCGAATGTTAACATTATCATCCAGAAATTGATGGTTTATGTTATCTCGAATTTGTGGATTGAATTCTACCTTGTCAAGCTTTCTCCCTACATTAGGTGATCCTAAGATGTGTGCAATTCGATCTAAGGAGAACCAAACTTTCTTCCCACGCACCATACTCCAAACAGTATCATTTGGATTTCTTGGAGTTTGGTGTCTAAGAATAAGGTTTGCATAAAATAGTTTGACCATGATATGATTTATTGCATGGTCGTTTCTTTTTAAATCCAAGAGAGAAGTTAAACCTGCCCGATTCGTTAATGCTTGGATGTTGTATGTCTGAAGGCTTTGTAAATCAACGAAGGAGTGCTCGAAAATGCGAGAATTCTACATTTTATTCCACCTCGTTACAGCTACTCCATCATAGAGCCATTGTGCAATTTGAGCATCAATTGGCTCGGAGGATGAATAAGAAGAAGCTCTTGATCTTTTTGGGGCCATTTGTTGTGAGATTTGAGAGTAATTTGTGGATTGGGGGCTAGGGTTTTGGAAAACAATTGGGAAGAGAACTTTTGCAATGTAAAAAGTGAAGGTAAAAAGGTGAAAACTGGTGGATAAAAGGGAAAAGTTGCCTGGGAATTGGCGTTCAGTCGACTGAAAAGTCCGTTTAGTCAACTGAAATTTTGGCCGAAATTTTTCTATGTTAAATTCAGTCGACTGAACAGAGCTTTTAGTCGACTGAACTATTGTGTAGTTGTTTTCTACCTAGTGTTCAGTCGACTGAGCAGTAAGGTTCAGTCGACTGAACTTTGAGTTTTTGGAGTTCTAAATTTTTTTTAAAAAAAATTCAATAAACAATTACAATTGTATAGGCATAATACAATATAACAACATGATTTGGCCACCGAAATAATCATTTCTTTGGAGATGAACTATTTTTCTTTTTATTTCCTTCATTCGCGATATAGTTTTTGTCCCATGAATTTGGACTATATTAAAGAGTTTTTGGCGACATCCAAGGATTCATGGGATCAGCTGGTGTACGGTAAGACGAAGACGGATCATATGAACTAACTGGTTGGGGTAGAGGCTCAGTTACTTCGTTTTTCTTTGAGCCACAAAAACGCAAACCGATTTGCTCTAGGAAGCTTAATCGTCTAGCCTTTACTTTTTGTTCGAAATATAATTCTCGTTGAAGATCAATTTGTTTTTGTTGAAAGTGATGAATCTCATCAATCTTTCTTTTCGTATCTGGTGAGATAAAAAGACCACGTTTAGCCTTCTTCGATTCCGGTGTGTAGCCAGTTCGATAGTCGTCCCATTTATAGACTGGCTCATGCTTTGGTGTTGGAGTAGGAAGTTTTGGTGAGTTATCGACCGAAGAGGTGATGTTGATTGGGGAGTATGAGTTGTTTGAGGATATTTTTGTATCGACTTTTCAATCTTTTGTAAATGAAAATGAGTAAAAATGAAAATATGCTTAAACGTGTATTTATAGGATGAATATTCTAAAAATATCGTGGTGATAATTTATTAAAGTTTTTTAACCAATCAAAGATTTAATGGTTAAAATAAATCATTTAGAAATGTATGGATTAGAGATAACCCTTATATTATTATTTATTATGTATCACTATTTGAAAATATAAATTGAAAGTCATAGTTTTCTTCATTCAGTCGACTGAGCATATAGATTTAGTCGACTGAATTATATAATTTTTTTTATAATATTTGCTATAAAAAATCTTTAAAAGAAATTATTCCTAACTCTCGTCGTAACTTTATGAAAGAGTTTTCTAATAAAGGTTTAGTAAATATATCGGCAATTTGATTTTCGGTAGAAATATGTTCTAAATTTATGATTCCTTTTTCGATATTGCCACGTAGAAAATGGTGACGAATATCTATATTTTTTGTACGAGAATGATTAACTGGATTTTTAGATAAATTTATTGTGCTCGTACTATCACAATATATTGTAGAGTTTGTTAAATTTATATTAAAATCCTTAAGTGTTTGTTGCATGTAGATAACTTGAGTGCAAGCTAAAGCGGCTGATATATACTCTGCTTCACAGGTGGAAAGCGAGACACAATTTTGTTTCTTACTAAACCAGGATACAATTGATTTCCCAATGAAATGGCACGTACCATTTGTACTTTTTCTATCTGTTCGAGATCCACCAAAATCAGCATCACTGAATGATACTAACTCAAATGGACACTCTTTTGGATAGAAAAGAACAAAATCTTTAGTATTATTAAGATATCGCATAATTCGTTTTACGGCTCTTAAATGTGATTCTTTAGGATTAGATTGAAAGCGTGCACATAAACATATACTCATCATTATGTCTGGTCTACTAGCGGTTAAGTAAAGTAAGGAACCTATCATACTTCTAAACAATTTTTGATCTATACTTTTGCCATTTCCATCTCGATCGAGATGAGTAGTGGTACTCATAGGAGTAGGTTTAGCAGAAGTGTTCTCCATTCCGAAACGTTTAATTAGATTAGCACAATATTTTTCTTGGTTTATGAAAATTCCATTTGTTAATTGTTTAATTTGAAGTCCGAGAAAATATGATAATTCTCCCATATGAGACATTTCGAACTCCTTAGTCATTATATTTGAAAATTCTTTACATAAATTTTCATTTGTCGAACCAAATATAATATCATCTACGTATACTTGAATTATTAAAATATCTTTAGTAGTATTTTTAATGAAAAGCGTTTGATCAACTTTTCCAATTTGAAATCCCGAATTTAGTAAGTAACTTTTAAGTCTTTCATACCAAGCACGAGGTGCTTGTTTAAGACCATATAATGCTTTCTTTAATTTATATACATGATCTGGATATTTTTCATGTATAAATAAAGGAGGTTGTTCTAGGTATACATTTTCTTTTATAAAACCATTTAAAAATGCACTTTTAACATCCATTTGATAAAGTTTAAAATTGTGAAAACATGCAAAAGATAATAGAATACGTATTGCTTCAAGTATTGCAACGGGAGCAAAAGTTTCTTCAAAATCAATACCTTCTTCTTAATTATATCCTTGTGCTACTAGTCTAGCTTTATTCCTAGTTATATTACCTTGTTCACCTATTTTATTTTTGTATACCCATTTTGTTCCTATAACAGATTGATTATTTGGACGGGGAACTAATTCCCAAACATCGTTACGTTCGAATTGATTTAATTCTTCTTACATTGCAATAATCCAGTAATCGTTTGTTGTTGCTTCTTTAGGATTTTTAGGTTCTATTGTAGAAATGAAAGTTATATGTCCCATTTGATTTAGTTGATTTCTTGTCTTAACTTGAGAATTGATTTCACCTATTATGTTTTGAGCAGGGTGATCTCGTAATATTCTTGGTGAAGATCTTAGATCATTATTACAATTTTCAAGATTCATATTTTCTGTATTTATAAATTCTTCATCATCTTTTATACCTAATTCTTTGTTGAAATTCTCATCAAAAGATACATGTAAGGTTTCTTCGATTATGTTTGTTCATTTATTAAATACTCGATATGCCTTACTTCGTTCTGAATATCCTACAAAAATTCCTTCGTTGGCTTTTGGATCAAATTTACTTAGTTTATTTTTTGTATTTAAAATGAAACATTTTGATCCAAATATTTTAAAATAAGATATATTTGGCTTTTTGTTGTTGAATAGTTCATATGAAGTATTTTTAGTTAACGATCTACTTGATATTCTATTCAATACATAGCATGCAGTAGCTACGACTTCTGCCCAAAAATGTTTTGGTAGAAAACTTCCATTTAATAATGTCCTAGCGCATTCTTGTAATGTTCTATTCTTTCTTTCTACCACTCCATTTTGTTGTGGAGTTCTAGGAAATGAAAAATTATGATTTATTCCTTTCTTTTTACAGAAAGTTTCAAAAGCTTCATTTTCGAATTCGCCTCCATGATCACTTCGTATATTTTTAATCTTCAAATCTTTAGTGTTTTGAATTCTTTTGACAAATGTTTTAAAATTCTCAAAAGTATCACTTTTATTTTTCATAAAAATAGTCCATGTATATCTTGAGAAATCATCAACTATTACAAACACGTATCGATTATGATTAATGGATTGAACTTGTGTTGGTCCAAATAAATCCATATGTAGTAATTCTAATGGTTGTAAAGTTGAAATATTTTTCTTAGATTTGATAGATTATTTCGTTAATTTTCCTTTTTGACAATCATCACAAAGATTTTTTATTTTAAAGTTTATTTTGGGTAAACCTCTTACTAATTCATTTTTGGAAAGTTTTCTAATAGTTTTAAAATTTATATGACAAAATCTTTTGTGCCATAACCAAGGATCATTATCTTTGGATAGTAAACACATACTTGTATTATGATTAATATTCATATTTAGAACGTAAATATTCCTATCTCTATTTCCTTCAAAAACAAGATTTTGGTTTTAATAAAAAATACAACATTTATTTTTCGAAAAAGTTATTTTAAAGCCTTTGTCACAAAGTTGACTTATGCTTAATAGATTATGTTTTAGATTTTCAACTAATGAAACTTTTGTTATAAAAGGTAAATTTGATGTACCGTAATTGCTCATATCTCCTTTGCCAATGATATAGCCTTTAGAATTGTCTCCGAAGGTAACCGAGCCACCATCAAAGTATGTGATGTTTGTAAGCATATCTTTGTCTCCGGTCATGTGTTTTGAGCAACCACCGTCTAGTATCCATTTCTTCTTTTTAAGTGGGACCTGAAAATAAATACAAAATTATTGGTACCCACCTTTTAATAGGGTCCTAAAAAGTTAGAGCTTGGGAAGCCTAACCCAATTTGGTTTAGTATCCTTTTTATATTACAGTTTTTATTATAATGAACACTATCCATAAATGTTTTAATATATTTATTCCTAATTAACACATTGTTAGTCTTTGGAACCCAAATTTTAACTACCTTGGTTTCTACTTTTGTTTTAATAGGTTCTCTTAATAACATTTGTTGTTTTGAATCAATATTCCTCTTAAAATTTGTATTTTTCTTTTTAGTAATTTTTGACTCCTTTTTATATCCCAATCCATGTTTATTTGAAGAGGATTGAGAATTTTCTAAAATCTTAGATAGATCTCTTCCTTTGTTAAAGTTAGAAACATTTTTAGTGATGTTATCTAATCTAGCTTGAAGACTATTATTTTCTAACTCAACTTGTCTTATCTTAGTTTTTAACTCATGATTTTCAGAAACAAATATATCATTCTTTGTCTTTTGAGTTTCAATTTCTTGACTTAAAAGTGATAATTGAGTTTCCGAATTTGAATGAGATTCTTGAACTTTTTCAAGTTCTTCTTCTAAAATTTTCTTTTCATCTTTTAACATATCCCTTTCAAATTGCTTTGTTTTGATTTTCACGAGTTTCTTTGAGTTTCTTTTCAAGAGTTTTTATTGTGTTCAAAACTTCAGTGTTTACTTCAATTAAATCATCGAAAGTTAATTTACTAACCTCAGATTCTTGAGTCATAAAGCATACATTCGCTTTTTCATTGTCGCTATCATTTTCACTTTCAGATGAAGATGAATCCGAATCATCCCATTTTACAGAGAATGCCTTCTTTTTGAATTTCTCTCTCTTGTTTTTGTTGTTGAGAACTTTCTGATTCTCCTTCTTTTGCTCTGGACAATCCTTGTGCATGTGACCTTTCTTGTGACAATTGAAACATTCCATATTCGAGGATGTAGGTTTTGTTCAAGAAATTCTTTTTGAGTCCGTTTTTGTTTCCTTTTCTATATCTTAAGAATTTCTTGAAATTTTTGGCTATGAATACTAAATCCTCATCTTCAGACTACGATTCTTCCTTTTCCGTATGAAAAGCAACATTCTTTCCTTCTTGAGCTTGATCTTTCTTAACTTGCATATTTACTTCATACGACATAAGATTTCCAATCAATTCCTCTGGTTTCATTGTAGATAGATCATTTGCTTCCTCGATTGCTAGTACTTTTCTCTCACATTCATCAGTGAGTGAATTTAGAACTTTAGACACAATGTCAAAATCCGTGTATTTTTCTCCTAGTCCGATTAAAGCATGATGAATGTCTTGAAATCTCGAGTACATGTCATTGATGGATTCATTTTGTCGCATTCTAAAGTTTTGGAATTGATTCTTCAGCATGGATATCTTTGTTTGTTTAACCTTGTTTGTGCCTTCATGTATGAGTTTAAGTGTTTCCCATATCTGATATGCAGTAGTACATATGCTAACACGGTTGAATTTGTTTCTATCCAGGGCGCAAAATAGCATAGTCATAGCTTCGGTATTTGCACTAGCTTCATTCTTTTGAGTTTGTGCCCATGTAGGATAATCGGTTGTGGGTACAATGAACTCTGCTTGAGTAGCATTACAGGCTTCGAAACTTGTTGCCTGCATATAAATCCTCATCCTTGTAGCCCAATAGTTATAGTTTAGTCCATTGAGTAGAGGAGGTCTTTGGATAGATTGTCCTTCCGCAAATGTAGAACTATAGGCATATGTTGTACTTGTACTTGCGTTATTTTTCATATTATCAATATGTCTAATAACGGTGTTATGGTTATAGGAAGACCTCGCTCTGATACCAATCGAAAGAGGCTATGCGGTAGGATCGTGTAATATGGAACAACGAAATTGTCTAGGTAGATAAAGTAAGTAAAAGAAAGGTAGACACCAAGATTTTATACTGGTTCGGACCTCTGGTCCTACGTCCAGTCCCTAAGCTTCACTTAGGAATTTCACTAACTAAAACCCTCACTTAACCCGGAGGAATAGGTTTACAACTTACCCGAACAACCGAACGGGATTTCTTGCCTCAACTACCAAAGAGGACTTCGACTCAATTACTAAAAAACAATATTCGACTTGCTGTGTTCTTGTCAACACTAATTAGTCTAATGTAGTACAATATTCCTATAATCTTATCCTCGAGAGTATGCAATGTGTTTGTGAAGATTTAGGAAATGTGAATTGCTATGAATCAA
Source organism: Allium cepa (assembly GCA_030765085.1). Lineage (NCBI taxonomy): Eukaryota > Viridiplantae > Streptophyta > Magnoliopsida > Asparagales > Amaryllidaceae > Allium > Allium cepa. Next base: position 389,703,956 of record CM060932.1, on the reverse strand, counting down.
AAGAATGTTAAAAACAAAGCAGTGATTCAAGCTATAGATTTGTGATTGCTTTGAGAATTTCTAGATAATATGTTCAAGAAAATAGTAAAATTAAAGCAAGACAATTCGGTGAATTGAAGATGTTTAGAATCATGTATTTATACTTGTAAAAGAGGTGCATCTTTTGGCTAAGTGTGCAGACAAGAGATGCTTCCATTTCCATTGGAGAATGGTTGCAACTCTTGGGAGGAAGAAGGTGTCCATTCAAAGAAAATTCGCAGGTTCAAATTCAATCGACTGAACAGGGAATCCAGTCAACTGAAAATATGAAACAAAATTTTCAGGAACAAATTCAGTCGACTGAGCAGGATGTTTCAGTCGACTGAAACTGTACATGTTTATATATGTGTAACAGGTTCAATCGACTGGTCATCCCTGTTCAGTCGTCTGAACTACTAAATTGTGCATAGTGAATGTTTATAAAAAAATTGAAATTTATAAAATGTGTTCTAGTGTTTGTGCAAGACTCTTTAGGATAGATTTTAACAATAAATCTAAACTAAGACCTATATAAAAATCACACTTATGTTTATCCTTGGTCTTCATCATTCTTTCTTTAGCTTTGCACATATCTCTTCCTTTTTGTTGAAGCACATTGTCATTGATCAAAATCATAGTGTATCAACAAATTCCATTTGTTTTTCAACCTTTTGAGATACTTACCGAAAAGGAAGAGCGGTTGGCTCATGAGGAAATGGAAGAAGAGGAAGTTGAAGAAGAAGAAGAAGGGGATGAAATGGAAATTGAAGAAGAAGAAGGTGAAACGTCTTTGGAAAGTATTGAATATAATTCCAATCCATCCAACTAAACCCTTCTCAAAAACCAAAAGATAATTGTGAAGAATCAACGGATTCTAAAATGATCCGTTAGTAAAAAGTTGGATAACATTTCTTCGAAGATGAACAAGTTCTTTTCAAAAGTCAGCAAGAAACTTGGACTATCTTCAACATCTTCATCCTCTAACTAGTTTTATCTTTTCGTATCTTGTTGTATTTGTTTTAGTTTTCTTTATTTCGAATGTTCATGTAGTTTGTTGTGTGCTTAATCATTGTATTATCGTAGTATGCAATGAAATGAAATTTTCTTTCTGTTATCTACCTTATCTTATCTCTAGAATAAATGTTAGTATATTATATATATATATACACACACACACAATTATTCACAAAATCAAAATTATTCATAACATTTCCCTAACCCATGTCGACATCCCCTATGTGACCATGTCGACATGTACTGGTCGGAAATGGCAATTGATTTTGAATTTGAAATTTGAATAACTACCACATGTCTATTCAATTCAAACGAATTTATACACCTATATGTACCTGTTTCTTCCAGAATTCTTCACTATAATTTGTTTCTTATCATCTATATCCTCCATTTCTTTCACAAATTCAACTATGGCTAGTCCTATTCACAATTTACCCGAAAATCATGAAGAAACTCTTAATTCGTTCAAGAATATTCTCTCATTTATTCTACGAAACCATCGTCATTTAGAATTAAGTCAAATGCAGATGATAAAGGAACAAGAAAGGCACTTCGATGCGATACGATGGATTATCTCCTCTCTGCACAAGGATGATAACGAAGCACATCGTCCTGTCTTTCTCACCAATGGCAATGATAATTGGGATGCTATTAAGGTAGACCCAATCTTTGGAGAAGAAGGATGGGTAGAAGTTCCAAATTACATTTGATTTTTTATTTACTTTTTTGATTTGTTTGAATGGATTTGGTTTGAATCGATACTTGGTGTGGATTGATTTCTTATTGATTTAAAGATTGGCGTGTAAAACATATATGTATATATACACATTGAATTAGTTATCATGCTTAGAAGTATAATTATTTCCTACTCTATATATATTCCGTTGTATAGTTTATCAATGCAGGTACTGAAGTCCAAGAATAAGGGGGAGTAAGTTTTTGTTAATGACAAAAGGGGAGAAATATAAAATAGGGTAGTTAGGTATAGATTAAGGGGGGGTTGTTAGTTTTAGGGGGAGTTATTAGGATAGAAATAATATTTTATAAACAAAGGTTGTCATCATAAAAAAAGGGGAGATTGTTAGTCCGTGAGATGATGGTTTTGATGACAACAACCTTAGAATAGATTATGAAATATAAATACTAACATTATAAGTTTAGATATATATGTATATGCAGGATTTAACCATGCAGGTACTAAGAATGAAGACCGTACGGTATAGAGATTCAAGATGTCAGGATAAAATATCAAGATTGAAGACTCATGAGTATCGAGACTATCAAGAGTTCAAGATTTCAAGGATAAGTAATTTTTATTAGGAGTTTTTGTTAAAACTCGTAGAAAAGCACTGGCATCTTAAAATCCAATTTATTCGTGGAATGGAATCAACTTCGAGCCCGTTAAAGGGATGGAACCCTAAGTAGGATGGAACCTACGAAAATCTAGTGGGACGTTGTTTTGTATCCACTAATTTTAATTCAAAAGATTTTATAAAATTATCTTGTTTTCAAAATGATTTCAAAATTTTCCTTTTAAAAGATTCAAAACCCTCGATCCTGATTTTAAATAATTTTAGCTTCAAAAACATCTTTATTTTCAAAGTCAAATTACTCTTGATTCTAAACTATCTTTTTTAATAATATATATATTTAACGTTTAAATATTTATACTTAGATTTAAATATAAAATTATGGTTAAATTCTATATATTTTTTTTATCTACTTATGAATTTCAACTATAGTCAAGTATATTTATAAAGTTTAAATTAGTTTTTATATAAGATAAGGGTTATTTTCAAAGAAATTCAAAACATCATAAAAAGCCTTGGGATGTCGACATGCCTATGGATACCATGTCGACATGATGACAGTTTAATTCAAAAATTCAAATTTCAAAAGAAGTGTCTATTCGTCATAACTCTTCATGAATGGTCGTGGCTGTTGTTCTTATATAAATAGGGGTCAATTTCAACGAATTTTTAATCACTTTTTTCTGGTTTTCACTCCTCTTCTTCTTCCTCTTTTCTTAATACATATTCTTATCATTACTCTGCCGAAATCAACATTGAATCATACTCGATTAATTCTAGTTTGATTCTCTATCATTATCTCTACAAGATTCTCAGTGCTATTCAGAGTTATAGACTTCTTTGTAATCTATTAAGCGAGAAAAGGTGTGATTGTAGCCTTGGAAATCAATCAAAAGGGAAAAGGTGTGATTATTGCCTTGGTAAATCAATTGGGTAAACTTATGGCCCGGAAATCAAGTATCTCTACCTAGAGGATCGAAATTATGGAGGGTGTACCTCGTAGCCTTGAAACCGAGGGTGTAATTGTACGGTTGTTGTTGAAAGGAAATCCATACTTGTGTTGCGGGACTGGATGTAGGGTAACTCTGAACCAGTATAAAATCCGTTGTGTTCTTTCTTTACTGCTTTTATTTTATTTCTGTATCTGTGATTGTTTCGGTGCATATATGTGTCTGTATATTGCATACTTTTGTGTCTAAATTAACATAAATTAAGAAAAATTAGTAATTCTTTATTAACACTATTCACCCCCCTCTACTGTTAATCTTAGCCTTAAGATCCGTAATCCGCATTTCTCACATGGTTGATATGCTCGATCAATGTTATCGATAGGGATTCCAAAAACTAGGACGAGACATATGGATTCGAAATTTTGAAAAGCTATGAAAATTTATAAATGTTTGAAAAGTTTTGAAATTTTCTGAAATGTTTTGCAAGGATTTGAAACATGATGTAATATTTTGAAAGGTAGTAAAATATTTTAAGTTGTGATGGAAACACTATTTCAAAATGATATTTCGGGAAAAGTATATTTAATATTTTGAAAAAGATTATTATGTTTTGTAGAATATTTTGGAATGAGCATGAAATTCTAGAAAATACAAAATTATTTTTTGAACGAAGTAATATTTAAAAAAAGATTTTTGGAAGGGAAGATGATACATTAAAGGGATATTTTGAGCTATGTTTTGAAAAGAATTTAGATAGAGATTTAAGAAGTGATATAAAATATTTGGATAAAATAAATGTTATTTTGAAATAATGTTTTGGTAAATTATATGTTATGAAGGGGTGTATAAATTTTTTGAAGTTTTACAAACTGTTTTGATTAGAAATTGTTATATGAGTATATGTATTGTCATGATGAAGTTAAGGAACTATTTTAGAGATAATAAAGTTATATTTTCATATTTTTATATATTATATGCATATTAATATGATGATTGTAACCTTCGGTCATTAGTGGATAGCTAAAGTCGATGGCGAGCCAATGTTGATCACACATTCAACATTATAGCTAGTCGGCGAAGTCAACCACTGGAAATTCATGGCGATGCATTGTCGATATATCTATATATTAAAATTTTAAATTGCTTGGTATGTGATGTTGTGATTATTTGTCTACCATGTTATGTCATTGCTTATGATTTGAGTGTATGCGGTGGATACATATTTGTGATTTGACGTATTATGATATATAAGTTTATACATGTAGAGGTTTTCAACCTAAAATGATTTCTAAAATTATATGGCAATAAAAAGCTTAAGTAAAAGAGTTGTTTATTTTGAGAAAATTATTTTTTTAATAACCAGTATTTCTTAAAATATTTTCAAAAGAAAGTTTAGCAGGTAATTGAAGCAATTTTATGAAATTAGAAGAAGTATTATTGAAATTGTAATAGTATATCATGAACATTTAGAATAAAGTTTTGATTTGCTGAGATTGTATTAAAGTGTAATTATATTGTAACCATAGTGATAAATATTTTATGAAGTTGAGTTTGAGTTTTAAAGAATTATTCAAAAGAAATTTTGTGTATAACATTTTCAAGTATTAATAAATATTTTCATAAAAGTGACAAAGAAATGTGGTTTATGAAAAGTGAATATAGAAGTATTTGTATTGTTGATTGATTTTCATTGGAAAGGATGTACAAAATCTAAAATTGTGGATAGTTATGTTTGAAGTAAGAAATGTTTTAATAATTTTGAAAGGTGGATTTTGAAGCAAATGAATTATATTGAAATTTTTATGTGTTCAGAGTAAGAAATGCTGTTTTGGAAAAAAATTGAGTTTCAAAAGTATTAATGATTTGGAAAATGCATGAAAGCAAGATGAAATAAATTTTATAAGTAAATGAATATTTAAAAAGTAGAATTTTTGAAGTAAAAGTATATTGAGAAGAAGTTTTGTGAACTTAATTGAAAAAATATTTTGAATCAAAGTTTGAAGTTATTGATTATAAGTTTAAAACCGTGCAATATTTTGATGATTTATGATTTTAGAAAAGTCATATAAGTGGAAAATCATATGTGGTGACCCTGAAATTGGAACACTTTATCTTCGCATATAGAAATGTTTTAAAATATAGTTAAGTGTTACAAATATGATTTTATAACCTTGTTAGACATCATTTAATTAATGAATAATGATAAGAAATTTGTTTTTGAAAATTATTTACAATATCCTTCGATGAATAATCGGTAATGTGACTGGTAACCGTTTTATTGGTATACATATTTTCGATCGATATAAGTTGTTCGAACTCTTATGCAATTGTCTAATGATCAGATGAACATATTAGCAACTAATTAACACAACACCTATTCATAAAGCATGGAACATTCTAGAAGCTTCCATTAGGATGAGATATTACCATGAGAAGGGTATAAGTGTAATTAGCACAAAGGAGAAGTGATGTAAAGGAGAAGTGATGGGAGCTGAGTCTTCCATGGCATGATGGGGGGACGAAGGCAAGTTTAGGAAACACCATATGGAGCCTATATAAGGAAGGGCATACCCATAGGAATAAATCACAAATTGACAAACCAAAACCATGCTTCTTAATGTCTTCTTTTTCTTCTTCTTCTTCTTCTCTGAATTCCTATTGCAAAATATTTCCAAATCAAATCCAAATCAACTCAAATTTAGAGTGAAACCTCGGGGGAATATTAGAACGCATTCCATCTGTCAAAACCTGAAGTAGTAAAGTCATGCACTCCCTGTCCTCTATAGCTGTGAGCAATTAGGTGGATTAGAGGGAGGAAAAGCAAGTGAAAAGAGGGGGAAGGAGGAAGGAAAGATGGTTGCAAGGTGGAGGTTTGAGTTGGTTGCTCAGATTTTGGTTCTTATTGGTTTAAAGTAAGATAATTCACCTCTTTGATTGAAAATATAATTCATATTTGTTGGGGTATCACTATATTTAAGTCGGTTGAATTATTGTTGACATATGTTAAAACATAGGTTTGAATTCTTGCTTTGAAAGTAAGTGACATATATGATCCATATATATGGGCTTGGAATGAACTTTAATGGAATTGTATGACTTATGACAAGAACTCGGAACAAAGCACATGGGTTATAGTTGGACTTTGGTTTAGATTGGACTTGGATTTTGAAACTGCACTTATAGCGGTAGTCGTTATAGATACGGTTTGAAATTGGCTATTATTATGAAAATTTGTAAAGAGATGCTTAAGGGTTTCTCACCATATTTATAATCTTTTATATGTATGTCCATTTCCATTAAAACATGGGATGATTAAAAGTTATGTAACATCTTGAAAAGTTGCCAAAATTTCACTTGTGCAAAACTGTCCTGTTTAACTGTGGATTTAAAGGTTTGAAAAGATACTTAAATTTAAGTATTTTGTTTCATTCTTTTTACAAGTGCTTACTAACTCATATTAGACTATTCCAAAAGTGGATTGTGATATTTATGAATTTTTAAGGATAGTTATGAATTTTAAGGAAGAGGATTTTACAATAAAAACTTGTTTTTTCAAGTTTCTAAGGAAATTATAAAGTTGTTATTTTCAACTAATGTTTTGGATAAATGTTTTAAAATTGACTTAAAACTTTTAAAGTTGTTATTTTTAAGTAATGTTAAGGATAAATGTTTTAAAAGCTATTATAAGTATTATAAAGTATTTTGAAAACATTTTTAAGTGTATATAGTTTTTAAAAAAATGTTGGTTGTTTTACATCTTATGGGATAAAATATCCTTTGACTTGTTATTTACATATCAAGTTTGTTAAATAAATTATGACACACACACACACACACACAGATATATATATATATCATTTTAAAAATGTTTCAAAAGTATAGACAAAAGGTTCATAAAGGGGTTAGTAATTTCTTAGTGGCTAAATGGTTCATTGTTTAATTGCTTGTTTGAAAAGTAATTAACAATTCTTAACACTAAAAGCCGATGAAGTAGGCTTATCTGCTTGTGGGAGTTAAGATTGATGATCGAGAAGGGATGAGCAATAAATCTCTAACCTGCCAGCTTCCTTCTTGACCGAGGAATAATAGGTCAAAAAATGTTGGAAACATGTTAATCATGTTGATTTCTTACTTGTCTATGGAAGTCATTAATACTATACGTAACACTAAAACCCGACGAGGTAGACTTATCTATTTGTGAGACTGAAGAATGAAGTGACTAGGAAAGGCTTTGTAATGCAACCAGTGCTCTAACTTACTTAACTTCACTATTGGATGAGGAATGGTTAAGTTGGAATATTGGAAATGAGTGAAGTATACAAATATTGATTTGTGTAAATAATTGTTTTAACTAGATAATCGATTAGTCAATTATCGACCTTGACCTAGTATTACTTAGGAAGTATCAAAAAGCTTCATAATTTCATGCCAATGAGAACCACTAGGGTAGAGTTTTTTTATGAAATGTCTCAATCTTTCGCTTACTTCTGAGAGAACCAGAATTGAGTTTGCCAGAAATTCATCAGATTGGTTTTGAAGAGGCCAGGATCGATAAGTGTTTTACTTATCCAACACCACTTCAAAACTAGTATACGATTTCAATATTTTGGGAGCAGTTGTGAAGTGAAATGTTATAGAGTTGAACTATCAATCCTAAGGTTAAGTCCAAAGAAAAGGTCAATGTTAACATTTCAAATGATGATATCGCATGGGAGTGTCAATCGTGAAGAATATTCCAAGAGAGAGACATAATTAACATTCATCGAAGGACTTATGCAGAAACCTATATGGAGATTCAAGATTTGTTCTAGATGCACAAATCTATATAGTGATTTGTGATCTATTCGAGATGATTGAACCCATTTGGGAATTCCTATTAGTGGTGAAGACTCATGTAAAAGACACTAAACTTTACCTAGACATTGAAAGTGAGAGAAAATACAATAGGATGCACAGCCTAGGGTTTAGCTACCCTCATTGAGATATTATCAACTCCATTTCTAGATATACTTATCAATTGTTGGCTAGCGAGTGTTGGTGATATTTGGTTAACATTGTTTAAGTTTATGTTCGAACGATGAGCCTCTTATGTTTACCTTAATGGTATATTTTATCTAGAGATATACGATGCTCAGAAGGTACTTTCTATCCGTTAGGTAGGGGATTGGATCCGGCTCCACCAGAGAGGTCAGCAAAGAAATGTCCATTATGCGAATGTCCTTTATCAGCTTTGATTGTACTCTAAATATATTGTGGGTGACTAGTGTAAGCATCGTAACTAATTGATATGATTTATAATCTATAACCTAGATATTATCTACCGTATCACTATGTTAAACCTAATGAATGGTTGGTTGCTTTAAGAGGAAAACCGTTACGATAATCCATATAGTTTCAATAGTTATTGTTATATGTCACTCATATTTCTTGAGTTTCTCACGCTAGTTTACCAGACCGATTCGGTTGTTATTTCCTTATAATGCTTGAGTCAGCCAACGTATATTTTCAAATTTAGCTTTAGACGCTTTGGAGCTTATAAAGAGTAGCCGTTGTTTAACTACTTTAGTATTCTTATTTTCTGCTACATTACTATATTATATATCAGCATTATGAGGACTAGTAGTTATAACTGTCTAGGCTAATAATAGTCATTAAGTTTTGGTAACTTTGAAATTTCTATATTCAAAGTAACCTTTTGTAATGTTCCGTTTGATATTATATTTTGTCGTTCTATTGTGAGATTCTGATGTTGTGCTCTTCCTTTCTTGTTCTATTCATTATTTATTATTTTACTTTAATTTTTTCTTTACCGCACTTTGGTGTTCGGCACACGAATATCATAAATGTATTAGTGTCGAGATTGAAAGATCGGGTCATTACATTTGGGATCGAAGCTCAAGATTGAGCGAACGCCTTGGCTTTGGTTAGGCATGGCTCGTTAGAGATAGGGTAAGTGACACTCTAGAATGAGTCGAGTGTACTTATATTTTGAAAACTAAACTTTTGAAAATACACTTAAGGAATGCCTCTTTTTTAGGAATCCTTTCTTAGTATCATTCCCTTGAAATAACTCTATCCTTTAGATTCCTAAATACTTAGTATGTGATTTTGAGGGTTCCTATTGTTTTGGTTTTAGGATATGGTATTCAATGCAGAAAAAGAGAGTTAGTTGGGTGCAAGATTTAGGCATGTTGTGGCTAGATGGGAGATGGAGGAGCATGTAGCAGAGGATGAGGAGGAACTTATAGCTAAGGTTGAGGAGGAACTTGTGGTCGAGGAGGGAAAAAATTCAGAAGAGAAGCATGGATCTGAGGGCGGTAATGACATTATATGGGAGATGGAAGGACCATTAATAGAAAACCTATCTAAGGATAAGGAAGACCCAAGGGAGGTTGACAGTGGTAAGGCATGTTAGTCGAAGATGAGGCAGATCCCAAAGGGATTGAGTATTTAAATGGGTGGATGTCCGAGGATGAGGCAGATCCCGAAAGGCTTGAGCATTTGGATGATTGGAGTCTGAAGATGATATAGAAAGCATGGATTTAGAGGGACCTCAATTGGAGGACTTTGATGGGGAGAGCCCTCTATGAGAGTATCTTTGTATCGTATCTTGTAGATAGGTGTTGCATCTGTATTAAGTAAACCTGCAGTATGGATTATGAATGATAGTAATGCGTATTTAGCTTATATTATATGAAATGGTTTATGAAAGATGGGTTTTATATTAGTTGAGCATTTTACTTTGTAAACTATCCTATGTTATTGGGCCGACTAAGAGACGTCTTTACCTTAGGGATATCCAAGGAAAAGTAGACTTGAGGACTGAGCTTGGATGGCAACATCCTACTCTTCTTAGCTACTTATCGGGCTAGATAGGTAAAGAGGTCGAAATGGTCGACTTAGTTTTAAGACCCAGATTCATGTTTGGCCAACATATGAAAGAGAGATGAAATATTTTGCAAATACATATTTTTGAAAATATTTGTATATGAAAGTGATTTTATATAAGTATGGTTTATAAAATATGATTTATAAACGAAAAGGATACAAATAGAGAATTCGAGGACTTAAATACGATATTTTTTAAAAAAATTCAAGATTTTGGAAAAGTAATAACATATTATTTAAAAGTAAATATTTAGGAAATTGAGATCATGATACTTAGTATAACTTAAGTATTTGATACCGCTTTAGGATAATTTTCGTTAAGTACCAAAAGTATGGTTTTGGTGTGCTGGACTCATTTTTATCGCTTGAAAATAATTTCGATGATGTCTACGGCATCATTGGCATTCATTTTCAAGTTTCTAAATATGGGATGCAATAAAGTTGGTTTGGTAAAATAGATTTTGATTTAATCAAAATGGATGATTTGATACACAAAAGTTATAAGTATATATTATTTCAAAATGATTTGAAATGGAAACAGGTATTTAGTTCTAAAGTTTTCTTGTTAAGTTATTTCATGGACACATATAGTCTATGTGTTTGGAAGGTATAGTATGTGCATCGTGATATGATATGTTGTTTGATAGTTTTCATTTTTTAAATGAAATGGAATTTTTGATGATTTTGGACAGTTGGAAACTTGCGAATCATTATAAACTTGCAACTAAGTATTCCTAAAAACATAAAGTTATGTTTATATAACATTTGAATTAAGAAGCTAGTAAGTTAAAACAAGTTTAAATTGTAGATCATTCCTGTTAAGTAAAAAAATTTTTGATGTTTGTATATACTGTTAAGATGTAATTGAGTATTATACGGGTATGAACTTATGTTATAAAATGTGGATAAACTTGAAGTTAGGTTTTTATGAAATGATTCATAAATGGTTTTAGTATTGAGTGACATACTAATTGTATAAATGAATGCGATTAAAAAGGAATTGGTGTAGATAAGAAACCAATAGGATAAATACATAAGTTACACGTTAATTGTTTTATTCGCTTGACTGTTCTTAATTCATGTTTGAATACAATTTTCAAGATTGTTTACAATGGTCCGAACAAGGATTTTTCGCTCGATTCTTGACGGCGAACCTTGATACGGATTCACGATATGATCTTATATTTTCTATAGTAGTATATGGCTATGAAAATGAGAACGGAGGTTTCAAATCAAGGAACCAAATCGGAGTCCGCACTAAAAAGGTCAAGTGATGGATACTAGTTTGGAAGTGAAATTTATACGATCGAGCAAATGATAGGAATTCATGTTGCATACGAAAGGTCTACGTGCATGGCACATGATTTAGAACATTTATACAATGTGTTATGTTGACTTATGAAGAATTTGGGGAATGACTCTTCGATTTGTTACGGGGTAGCATGAATAGTCAACTAAGTAATGACCCGAGGCTTTTGAGCATAAGGTATGCTTAGTAGATTGTTTATTGTCCTTGGGCAATGGAAGAGTTTTTGAACCTAACAAACCATAAGCTTTGCTTACTAGTGATTATGCATGTTATTTGAGTATTGTATGCTTGCTCCTTTGTTAAGGATAGAAGTGTTGTGGAGTGAGGATGCTTGGGATTGTACCAAGAATATGAAGGGTAGTTGAAGGAGATCCATCCAAAGTAGCTTACAGACTAGAATTACTTCTTATCTTAATATCGTATATCTTTTGTAGTATACTCACCGCTTGTGATGGAGTTGCTAAGTATGCATTTTGGTTTGCAGTTTAGTATGTACATAGTTTCCACAGAACTTTATATATGTATCTTGTTTCTTCTTCCTCCTTTGATTATCATTCTTATTTGAATTTCAAGGACAAAATATTCTAAGTGAGGGACAATTTAGCCACTCTGAAATTCAAACACTTCGTCTTCAAATATTGAAACATTTTATTAACACACATACAGCCTTATCCACAAAGCTTGGAACATTCTAGAAGCTTCCATTAGGATAAGAGATATTATCATGAGAAGGGTATAAGTGTAATTAGCATAAATGAAAAGTGCTGTAAAGGAGTAGTGATGGGAGGCGAGTCTTCTATGGCATGGTGGGGGGTGAAGGCAAGCTTAGGCAACACCAAATGTAGCCTATATAAGGAGGGACATACCCTTAGGAATAAATCACAAATTAACAAGCAAAACAAGCTTCTTTAATGTCTACTTCTTTTCTAAATTCCTAAAGCAAAATATTTGCAAATCAGATCCAAATCATCTTAAATTTGGAGTGCAGCCTTGGGGCAATATTAGAACACATTACACCATGTCAAAACTTAAAGAAGTAAAGCTATGTACTTCCTACACTCCATAGCCGTCAGTAATTAGGTGGATCGAAAGAGGGAAAAGAAAGTGAAAAGAGGAGGAAGGAAAGGTTGTTGGAAGGGGAGGTTTGACTAGATTGCTTGGATTTTGGTTATTGTTGAGTTAAAGGTAAAATATCTTACCTCTTAAATTGAAAATATAACCCATATTTGTTGTGGTTTGATTGTGTTTAAGTTGGTTGAATTGTTATTGACAAATGTTAAAACATTGGTATGAATTCTCACTTTGAAAGTAAGTGACACATATGATCCATATGTATGGACTTGAAATGGACTTAAATGGATTTGTATGACTTGTGACAAGAGCTTGAAACAAACAAAATAGGTTATAGATGGACTTTGGTTTAGATTGGACTCGAATTTGAAACTGCACTCGTAGCGATAGTCGTTATAGATGGAATTCGGATTTGGCTATTTCTATGAAATTTCGTAGATAGATCCTTAAGGGTTTCTTGCCATATTTATAATATTTTATATGTTTGTTTGTTTCCTTAAAACGTTGGAAGGATAAAATGTTAAATAACATCTCGAAATGTTACGAGATTTTTGTGCGAAATTGCCCCATTTTGCCCTGATTTTTGGACTTTAAAGGTTTCCAAAGATATTTAAATTTAAGTAATTTATTTCATTCTTCTTACAATTGTTTACTAGCACATATTAGAGTATTTCAAAAGCGGTCTGATGTAATGACCCGTAAATCCATGTCCCTTTAAGCCGACAAAATCCTCTAACAGTACAACTCAAAATGGATGGAAATAAGAACCATTAGGGTTAAAGAAGAAAGAGGTAGAAGAAGAATAGAAAAACAAAACAACATCATAACCTCAAAAACGCAGTAGAATAATATATAATAGATATCATCATATTTTTCTATATACTAAAGAATTTGTAACAATATATTACTTACAATCATCAGAGTACAACACAATTCATAACACATAATTAGATAGTCATCATAACTCGTCCTCACCGAAACTAATTATGCAGCAAACCATTAACACCGGATAATACATCAAATATGTGTGATACGTCTCACCATCCCGCTCGTCTCCTGAGCTCCACAGCTTTATATCCTGCATTCTATAATACTCAGTCTAATCCGAGCATCATAATAAAACAATACCCGAGTCAGTTTGGAAAACCAGCATGAGAAAACACACTCAATTGGATTATTGAAGTTTTCAAAATCCTTTTGAAAATCAAAGGTATCTCGTAAGACCACGCCACAAATAAACATGCCGGGTTTTTACCTTACGATAATCAAAACACTTTTAATCAAATCTGTTTGATATTATAATAGTTTCTACTGAAAGTAAAATAGAATCTAGCTAAAATGCTTGCATCTCACGTTTCAGCAATAGTTGGGCACAATCAAAATCGTACAGGCGCTTATTGGAGATTGGATTCCATATAATGGCAGGGCTACAGGGGTAACGCCCATCACAGTATCTGGTCTAGAACAGAGTACCGAGGATCCACCCTGATCCCCTGCAACCCAAGACTAGAGCTACCCCTTACTAGATAGTCTGAATAAGATCACCCCGTGGTTGGGATAAGCAACCACCCACACAGCCGAATAAAAGGTACATCTAGACATGGATGATCTTGCCCTAATTAGTTGCTAGCCACTTAGCCTTGTTGCGCCTCCCCCCTTTTAGCCATTCCCGGTTGATGAGGCTTGAGGATATGCGTTACCTTTTTAGCACATATTCACTTAGAATGCTCATCATCCTCCTGATGATGTGCTGATAGCATTCATCCATACAAGTCCGTTTCGGGTCCGAACGTAACCGAAGGCACTATTCCTACTACATCTATTTTGAAATCACCCTTAGGAATAGTAGCGATTAGCCCTTGCACTTCACTACTCCATCTTCGACTCTAAGCTTTTGTCTTCCTCACGAAAACATTCAAACCGGATCGAAGTGGTTTTTGGAAAATTAATCATGATCCTGGTCTCTTCGAAGGGATCAGCGTATTTGCCAATATTGATAGTCGGTTATTTTACTATCATATAACATCCACAACAACAATCAGGCCTTAATAATTCCCAAATTATTTATTTCAAAATATCTTCGCAAGATATATTCTAAACTTCAACCCTTTGAAAATAGTTTTCGATTCACATTTTCTCTCACGGAATAAATTCCACTCAATTGTTTTATTTCTACTGAAAATCACCAAGTCTCGATACTTTAGATTTTAAAATAATTTAAATCACTTTATCCAAAACTATATATACTTTAAAACACTTAAAGTAAAAAATGTTTAAAAGACTTTATTTAAAAATACTAGTTATGAAATTTTATAATAACTTCTCATGTAAAACTTAAGCCAAAAATAATTTTAAAGTAAAAGTTATTCTATAAGGTATAAATATTAAGTAACTATCCTTTAAATCATAATACTAGATAAACCTTTAAAATAGTTTACTTATAAAATTAACTTAATAAATATTTACTATTGAAAATTTTAAAACCACTAAATAATAATTTCTTTCTAAAATATTCTTTTTTTAAAACTACTTTAAAACCTCTAACTTATACTTGGAAATCTTTCTTTGAAAATATACTTGGCTTTTCAGGGAAATACACTTTCCTTTCCACACCTTTAAAAATAAAACAGCTTTTATTTTTAAAACACATTTCCCGTCTCTTTATAAATTCCACCGTGAATTATAATTTCAAATTTATCCACTAATAAGTATTTCAATTTATTTATAAACCCAGTTTATAATTTCCATACCTCTTTCTCTTTTAATTTCTATTTCTAATCACTTAATCGATTTTATAAATTTCATTCCCCATACAATTATTTCTCGGTTTATTCAAGTTTATTCAAAATCCATTAATTCTAGATTTGCTTCTTAATTATGATTTAAAATCTTATTTAAAACTGAAAATATCAATTTCACACTTTATTTCAAAATTCTTCTTTTATTTCTTCCCAAACCATTTAAATCCCGAATTTAAAAAAATATAAATTCTTTCATTTTTTACAATACCACTTAAGTCCTTAAAATTCATTTATTAAAAAAAAATCTCTTTTTCCATGCTTGGAATTTATTTATAGAATTTAAAAATCAACTTTTATTCCTCCCCAATTTCTTTCTTAAATTTATCCAAATAGATATATTATTTTACTTAAAAATTATCTTTTTAATTCCTTCAAAAATCCATTCTTTATATTTTTGATATCTCAATATACCCAAATTATATTCCGTCAACCCATAGCATTCAATATTTCAACCCCGATAAAAACAATCACACATAATCAATCAGTTATATCACAGATTATGAAAACAAATTTCAATAATTTGAGAAATCCAGTTGGATCCCTCCAACCTGTTTCTCTGCATCCATAGATGTTTGCACAATATAACATAACAATTCCACTTCGAGGGGGATATTGCGGTATAAAGGGTCATTCGCTACTATGCGGGGCGCATAGGGTCTTATCGGCTATATATTGCGGAATCAATCACTCCATTATATATAAACTATTATATATAATAACACATTCAGTTAATTCAATCATTCAACCAATAATTAAATTTAACTATTTAAATTTAAAAGGTAGTTCAAATGAGTGAGATTAACTCACCTTTGATTTTGCTTGCAATCCATTTCCATTCCATCTTGTTTCCTTCACGATTTTTGGCCTTGTATAAACATTGTACGATTTATTACCATAAGAAACAATCGGACAATCAACTACCATTTATTCGTTTAATTTTAAACTAATAATCTAATTAAAAAAAATTCTTACAAACACATACGTGTCTATAATTTCTTTTTGGACTACATATATTCTTATAAAAATAAATTATAGATTTAAAAAAAAATCTACTTTTATATAAACTTCCAAGTAGTTTAAAATTCCTGTTTTCTTTCCAAAATCTTATCTATATAAAGTTTTCCATTTATCTAAGTATATTAAAACATGTAAGTGTATTTATATATTTATTCATACTTGTACTTCTTTCCTGTAAACAACAAAAAATGAGATTTTCTTTATAGTACAAATTTCCTTCTTTAATATATATATATATATATATATATATATATATATATATAAATCCGATTTTTTTAAAACTTTTGGTCGCTGCAAATTATTTCTCTAACCTATATATATCTATCAACAGAGATATTTTATACCTTTACTGTAATTATTAATTTTTTTAAAATATAAACAGTGGGTTATAATGTGTCTATGTACTTATATATACATACATCTTTATTTAAAAAATAATTTTCTTTCTTTTTCTGTGAATCTAACGACCCTGACTCGACCTTCGAAAATCGGCACCGAATACGACACTCGTATTCAAATGCCGCAGATCCAAACGTCGAACCTGGTTCGCCGGAGCTTATAACACAATAAGTACAACACAGCGGAAGAAATATGCATGATACATTTGATATACAACATATTATACAATGTCTGATACAACAGAATACAATAGAATGGTACAATGGATAACAATACTATCAGAGATACAAGAAAATAGCAGCGGAAAGATAGTGTCTTCAATGCCAAACTCCAAGAACTCCATCTTCAAAACACCAAAGCTAGCTCGAACCCCCTATCACATTCACTAAGAGAGCAAGACTGGTGTGATGCTGAAGTGCAGCAAATGCGATCCACAAATCCAAAGAGCTTCGAAGGCTAACGAATCTATACCTATTACAGGATTATCTGAAAACCCAACTCTAGACTGCCCGTGTGGAAAATAGTGGGCACCCAGAGTTTAGGAAAGGAACAATAAACTCTAGGTCAGTCGTGGGACTGGTGTGAGCAAACAAAACAATTTGGTCTTTTAAAACAAACAAAAGAATTTAAGTTTGAAATCCGCAATGCTTTTGGGAAAATGAAACTACCATAAGGCCTCCCGCCACACACACAATGCAAACGCAGAATTGGAGGAGATTTCTCCTTATGATAGTCAAATATGTTTGATACGAGAAAAATTTCTTTAATATTATTACTATAAGTGCACAGTGTGGAAAAACCATTTCGAAAGTATAATATTAATCCTAGCCAGCATACAACATTTCGTCGTATGCCTATTATAGCTACCATGTTCAATAGCAGGTTACCGCCACATTCCATGGCAGGTTATACAACTAAAACCGTACCGGACGCGTATTGTTTTGTTTGGATTTCCAACAAATGGTCAGGCTAAGGAACTTCCTATTGCCACATGGGAACGCCTCTGGCGGGACGCTCCGAGAACCTACCCGGCTCTCTGCCAAATAAGGCCGGCTACCCCCTTCCCGGGCAATAAAACCTGGGATATGCCACACCCGGTCCTTTGGGACCTTTATCCGAGGGCCCTCCAACAACAACATCACACGGTAATAAATATACTAGTGTCCACATGAGAAAGTATCTGGGCTCCATACCATGATACCACCCTTTTCCAGAAGGAATGGTCATACCCTAGGGGAGCTACCCCTGAAACCTTGCCGCATCTTTCTTGTTTCGACCATTTCCGGTTTGTGAGGCTCGATGAGGTCTCGACCACAAAGCTACGCTTTTTCACAAAGCCATGCTTTGATCAACAAATGATCAATAAATGATCATCAACATACAGCAGCACTTAGCGTGCCACACTACCAAATTGGGAGTACATCGCTGATAACCTCCAACTACATAACCTCTGAGCTCGTACGTCTCAGAGAAGGGTGTTAAGCTAAGAGAATAAATTCTCCGCCACCAACAGATATGTATTTGAAAGAAATCGGCTTTACATCTCAAAGTGTAGTGTCAGAAACACAACCATACAAGTCTGTTCCGGGTTCGAACAGAACCGAAGGCACTTCCAAAGAAGCCCTTGCAAATCCGGGTATTCACAATCCCGATCGGACTTCCCATCACTTAGGAAATCTCTATACCGTAGCTACTCAGTGCAAAGACAATCGATAGGTCATCCTATCATTCTTGCAACTACCCGGTCTTCACCACCGGTCTTCAAAAGCTATCCATAACGACGTATCATTATTCGGAATGGGTTATATGACACAAGGTCCTCTCCCGGCTAAACCGAATAATGAGCGCGATATTTAAAAACATATGGACATAGGATTTTCAGTTAAGTCACAACTTATTATTCAAAACTTTCATTTAAATGGTTTAAACCAAATTACCATTTCAAATCTTTAAACAAAAGATTTATTTCACAAAGTTTAACCAGTTTCACAAAGATCCATTTGCGGTTTCCAAAACAATATCCATTTTAATTGGATTAATTCATTTAATTTTAAATCCAAGGTTTTACTCATAGCTTCCAAACCCGTTTTCAATTATTCATTCACAACTTCGAAAACCATTTCGATTCAAACTTGAAATTCCTTTTATACACATTGGAAATTCATTTCTTATACGAAAGCTTTATCATTTGGAAACAAGCAGTTTTCATTTTGGAAAAATCTGATTTCATTTATAGAAGTTAAAATCTTTGGGTTAAATTTAATTCCCAAAACAACACTTTAAAAATGGTTTGAAACCCATATAAGCTTCTATAATCTTTTTACATCTTAAATTCTCAAAATAGAATTCAATTTCAAATTTTTGAATTCAAATTTAAATCAGATTTCAAAACTAAATTAAGTTATTCAAAAATAACTTTTATCTTTGAAATTCTTTTTCAAAGCTTTTTACTTTAAACCCCATCCATTTCAAAAACCATTTGAATTTAAAAATTCAAATTCAAATATTTTCAAAAGTCTATGAATTAATCGATTTCCACGTGCAATCCATATTTGTGTGTGTATAGTGTAGTCCGGGGGTATTACACGATAGTGCACAACATCAATCATCACAGATATATCGATAAGCGGTATAACCCATAATGCTTATCTTCATCAACAGATTCATAGATAAAGTAAATTTATCAATCACAAAGATTCACTAATATGATTCGATGTGGGTTTCGGATAACCAATTGGAATCCGACTCCTTGTCGCATCGAAGTTCAAATGCCGTTTTACGGGCAAAAGGGGTTTCACACACATATAGGAACAAATCACAAATCACAGTCCATCACAAAGAAATCACAACATCACAAAAAAAAGGTCAATCCAGAACAGAATATTTGATGATGGTCAATCATCTTTGATTTAGGTGATTGTGATTAAGGTGGATTAACCATATAATTATCTTAATTAATTATTTTAAGTCAATGTTTAATTTTACTTAATTATGAATCAATTCAATCTTAATTGGTTTTATTAACTAATTATTCCTTTAATTAATTATCATAACTTACAAATTCTTAATTATTAACCTGATTAAGTTTAATTATCTTCGTTAATTGACTATCCTTCAATTGATTAACTATTAATTATAAAAATCATTATCAAAAACATTAATTGTTAATTACGATTTCAAGATAAATTTGTTTTTAAAGTTACACTTGGATATTTGCTTTACTTTTGAATTTGTCATTAAGCTATCCTTTAAAACAAACTTTTATTAATTTTAAAATATTCTTGAATTTCATGAATTCTAATTACCATTTGTTTCATATTCTATTTACAAGTATCATTAGTTTATTCAGAAAATAAATTTAACTTGTGTTCAAAATTTGGTTGAAAACTGGGTTTGTGGCTTTTATTCATTCACCCGAGACTCACTTCGGGTTTACCCCGAGATAAAATTCACCCTACTTCGAGTTTAACCCACATTTACCCGTGTTGTCCATCTTTTACAAAATTTGCTAAGTTTTTAAGTTCAAACCCGATACAACCCAAATCCACTCGAGCTCGTCTTCGAGTTTCCACTCAATTTCCCCACGCTGTGCTTCGAGTTCCCCTTCTTCTCCCTCAATCCATCACGACTGATACTGCTATGACCATATGCACGTGCACAGCTGAAGCCATCACCGTTGGTCGAAGCGACGGCCGTCAACAAGTCAGCGCTCATCCCCTAACACCCTACAAACATCCAGATTTGGAAAAAGGTTTGAAAACGTGAATCGAGACATTCGACCATCAACCCATTAGAAATGTCACTTGAACATTTGCCTCGCGCTACCACCACTGGCCATTATCGGCCATCAACTTTTGCCAAAAGCCTTGCCCACGTGCTACGCTTCAATTTGCCCACTGACATGCATCCCGATCATCCCTAGGAGGCACGGCGCCGCTGTATCCAACGTGAACAGAAAAGGGTTTTAAACCCTAGTTTGACCTCATATCAACAATCCTATGTTTTGTAAATTCCAGTGATATTTTTCTGGTGATGTTTAACATTCAAACGATCTCCAATGACGAATTCGAGGCCCATAACCACATAGATCACCAGAATTGTTCAAAAGTTCATTTTCTGATCTACTTACATTTTCCTGAGAAATGTCCAATGAAAAATCTTGATTTTTGTTTTTAAAATCATCATTTTCGAATTAGATTCACCTGGTATTATAGAAATCAAATTTTAGGAAGTTCAAAATTCTTGAAAGTTTGAAACTGTGGCTATGTCTCATTGTCTCCAGGAATTTTTTTTTCTTATACAATTTACCCTAGTTCATTTCTGTAATAAAACACAGGTTTAAAACAAAAATTTAACTAGTTACAACTTTTTTCCAAAAGTAGAGAGAAAGAGAGGGATTTAAAATTTATCTTTGGCATGGGTTAACCTGTAATCCAACATTTAGATGTCATTGTTTTCCTTTTATTTTTCTTTCCAGTAAAAGAAATTTTCAAAACTTGTTTTTAATTTGTTGCTGAAACCTAGTGCAAGTTGAATATACAACTCCAACTTGTTTATTTTTTTTTCCTAATGCAACAGAAAAAGAAACAGAAAGAAAGGAAAGGGGGTTTGACAGGTTTGGTTTCCTGAAGCTAAAACACAGTGACTAGTTTTTTGTGTAAGATCAACATGCAAGCCAAGCCTTCAATCATACATCCAAATCTCTTGCATGCAAACAACAATTTAATTTACTATACCATCCAAGAATTCATACAGCAACAAAGATTGGAAAGAAAAAAAAAACAAAAGTTTACTCACTGTATTTATCAGAGAAGATTGTCACTATCTTTTTTATTCTCTCTAAAATGTCAGAAAAAGCTTTAACAACTTATGCTTAAATTTTTAAGACTCAAATCATGGTCATTCAACAGATTTTACTTAGATCTCGAAGCCTAAAACTGATTCGTGAAATAGCTCTTAGTTTCTGAAACAGGTTTTACAGCATGTATTCTTAAAAACAGAGATGTAACAAACATGCACAATCACACACCTATATATATATATATATATATGGTATACATTCAAGCAGATTCACAACTTTACTTTAGCATGCATTAAATCATAAAT
The DNA here is from genome assembly GCA_030765085.1 of Allium cepa. Classification (NCBI taxonomy): domain Eukaryota; kingdom Viridiplantae; phylum Streptophyta; class Magnoliopsida; order Asparagales; family Amaryllidaceae; genus Allium; species Allium cepa. Next base: position 389,682,073 of record CM060932.1, on the reverse strand, counting down.
CAGATCAAGGTAAGGTTTGCTCACCATATTTTCTAGAAGAAAGAAGTGTCTTCCTGACAGTTTTTTTTTTCAAACAGAGATGAGGCCTGGGAAATCCTTTTCTACTTGATTTTGAATTTTAAATCTGCAACTTGAAGTTATAACATTTTGTTTAATAACTGTTGCATGCTCTTGTTTATTCAATTTATTAATATCAAAACAAGGATTTGAATTTACTTACAGCTTAATTTTTTTTTAAAATGCAACAAAGAACTTAAACTGCTGCCTGGAATTAGCTTTAGATTCTTGACCTTTTGCTGCAAATAAGTGATTGAATATTGTTATTGTACTTAATTCTTGCTTTATTACAGATTGTAACTTCAAATTCAAATTCAAAAAGGTTACTTGCCTTTTAAAAATCCTTTTCCAGTAATCAAAGAAAAACTGCACTGCCCTGCCTTTACAAGCTAATCTGCAGTTTGATTTAAATTTGTTGTTAAAAATATGACTTAAAAATCAAAATTTTATTAACTATAAAATTTTCAAAACTTACCTGAGAGCACACTACAGTTTTGAGGCTTTTAGAAATCACTCCAGTTTTTAATTTGCATTGAAGAAGAAATTAGGCAGTTTTCTTTCTTCTTCTTTTTTCCTGAAATTTTTTCTTGTTGTTGAAATAAAGATTGCAAAATACTTTTTTTTTGTTACTGAACTTCAGATGTTAGGAGATTTAAAATTCGAATTGGAAGGTGAAAGGTTTCTGAAATTTTTTATTTGATTAATTTATTTAGGAAATGATGGTTTGTGCCATTTGTAAAAAATAATCATAAGCTTTATATCTTGTTGATTATGCTACTCTACCTTCCATGTGCAATATATATTCAGCCTTTGATGTTCACAAAGCAATTGAATTTTATAAATTTTATATTCATAACTTATACACTTTGAAAATAAATGTATATCTTAAACACTTGTAAATCTTATACTTACATATGTATGTTTAAATTTGTTTATATATATATATATATATATATATATATATATATATAGGTACAATGTGTTTTAAGTCCTTATTTTATCAAATCTAATTATTAAGTATACAAGATGATTTAGCTTTTGTAAACTTTTGTTTATATCAATTTTACAATATCACTTTTTAAACCAATATATTTAAGCTTAGTTCACTATATATTTTTTTCTTTTGAATTAAGACTATTATATCTTTTAAATAAACAACTTATCTATATATATTATTTTAAACTTTTATTGCTCATTTTATACACATTTTGTTTTATTAATTTTAAAGAAAGAAATGATTTTTAATGCTACTTAATTTTTTTTTAAAACATTTATTTCAAATTTAAATTCAATTTTCAATCTCAAACTTGAAATATAAACTTTCATGTCCATTTGTTATATCCACACTCACCCTGAACAAATTTAAATTAAATTTTAAATATGCATTCAGTTTACTCTTATTTGTAATATACACATATATATAAGATTTTAAATCTATATGACTTTTTACAATATTTATTATTTCAAAAAATTTAATCTCAAAATAAAATTGGGATTTATTTATATATTACTATCACTCATTTTTATTTGTTTAGGATTTTTCTTCCAATTTAATTTGAAATTGAATTCGAAAAGTTTAAAACATATTATTTATTTAAATTGTTAACTTTGGGATGTTACTTTTTATCTATAAGATTTTAAATATAGAAATTCAAAACCTCAATTAAATTTTAAAATCAATACTCAAATAAAAAAATATCCTATTTAATTTGAAAAATCCAAATTAATTTGCAATTTTATTCAAAAATTTATTTTCATCATCAATCTTAATTTTAATTAAAAATTGGGATCGTTACAGATTTCCCCCCTTAAAATAAATTTCGTCCTCGAAATTTGCAAGGAAGACGACAAAGAATAGATGATAGATAGAGAAATATCTTTCCAAATCAAACAAGATAACAATTCTGCATTTGGCCTACCAAAACAGAATATCAACAATATGAGAATAAACTCATACAATTATTTTGCAAGATACTCTGGTTCACCGGTCTACGAATATGCAAGGGCATTGATTAGTTCGAAGGGATAACTAATCGTTCGTAGAATATATCGGATCCCAGAGAATAGATAGATAGATTCAATCTTCTACAATTTCTCAAACACTAGATATGGATTCCAACTTAGGTCGGAATACCCCAAAGTATACATCAACTTGTCCCTCTTCGGACTTCAATCAACATAAGGAATTACAATAGAATTTCAAATTTGGTTTTAATCGAAATTGTTTTATCGATACAAATTATTTAACTTTATATTTTAGTTAACCAATTTATCAAATTTAAATTTTGCCAAGGTTAAGAACGAAAAGCTGATGGAAATTTGACCAAGAGAATACGAAATAGAGACTTATCTACGATTCGCAGGGTCACCATCATACTGAAGCTTCTTTCTTGAGCTGCTACGAAGAAATCAAAGAAATGATAAGACGAATCAAAGGAGATTGATAAAGAAAGTTATTTCCGTTGTTGCAGGGCATTGACCACTTGTACTGGTATTTCCCTGTCCCCTATCTCGTTCTCTTCTTGCACTCATACTCACTATCAGTGAATAGTAAGAGAATTTACTGAGGCATTCGAACAGATATCTTAGAGATTACTCATTCTAGGGTATACTTCACCCTATCTCTAATGAGTTACTTAATGTGTTATACTCCTGAGCTAAAGTTTTAACCTTCAGCTCTGATACCACTTCTAACGACCCTGACTCGACCTTCGAAAATCGGCACCGAATACGACACTCGTATTCAAATGCCGCAGATCCAAACGACGAACTTGGTTCGCCGGAGCTTATAACACAATAAGTACAACACAGCGGAAGAAATATGCATGATACATTTGATATACAACATATTATACAATGTCTGATACAACAGAATACAATAGAATGGTACAATGGATAACAATACTATCAGAGATACAAGAAAATAGCAGCGGAAAGATAGTGTCTTCAATGCCAAACTCCAAGAACTCCATCTTCAAAACAACAAAGCTAGCTCGAACCCCCTATCACATTCACTAAGAGAGCAAGACTGGTGTGATGCTGAAGTGCAGCAAATGCGATCCACAAATCCAAAGAGCTTCGAAGGCTAACGAATCTATACCTATTACAGGATTATCTGAAAACCCAACTCTAGACTGCCCGTGTGGAAAATAGTGGGCACCCAGAGTTTAGGAAAGGAACAATAAACTCTAGGTCAGTCGTGGGACTGGTGTGAGCAAACAAAACGATTTGGTCTTTTAAAACAAACAAAAGAATTTAAGTTTGAAATCCGCAATGCTTTTGGGAAAATGAAACTACCATAAGGCCTCCCGCCACACACACAATGCAAACGCAGAATTGGAGGAGATTTCTCCTTTTGATAGTCAAATATGCTTGATACGAGAAAAATTTCTTTAATATTATTACTATAAGTGCACAGTGTGGAAAAACCATTTCGAAAGTATAATATTAATCCTAGCCAGCATACAACATTTCGTCGTATGCCTACTATAGCTACCATGTTCAATAGCAGGTTACCGCCACATTCCATGGCAGGTTATACAACTAAAACCGTACCGGGCGCGTATTGTTTTGTTTGGATTTCCAACAAATGGTCAGGCTAAGGAACTTCCTATTGCCACATGGGAACGCCTCTGGCGGGACGCCCCGAGAACCTACCAGGCTCTTTGCCAAACAAGGCCGGCTACCCCCTTCCGAGGGAATAAAACCTGAGATATGCCACCCCCGGTCCTTTGGGACCTTTATCCGAGGGCCCTCCAACAACAACATCACACAGTAATAAATATACTAGTGTCCACATGAGTAATTATTTGGGCTCCATACCATGATACCACCCTTTTCCAGAAGGAATGGTCATACCCTAGGGGAGCTACCCCTGAAACCTTGCCGCATCTTTCCTGTTTCGACCATTTCCAGTTTGTGAGGCTCGATGAGGTCTCGACCACAAAGCTACGCTTTTTCACAAAGCCATGCTTTGATCAACAAATGATCATCAACATACAACAGCACTTAGCGTGCCACACTACCAAATTGGGAGTATATCGCTGATAACCTCCAACTACATAACCTCTGAGCTCGTACGTCTCAGAGAAGGGTGTTAAGCTAAGAGAATAAATTCTCCGCCACCAACAGATATGTATTTGAAAGAAATCGGCTTTACATCTAAAAATGTAGTGTCAGACACACAATCATACAAGTCTGTTTCGGGTTCGAACAGAATCGAAGGCACTTCCGAAGAAGCCCTTGCAAATCCAGGTATTCACAATCCCGATCGGACTTCTCATCACTTAGGAAATCTCTATACCGTAGCTACTCAGTGCAGAGACAATCGATAGGTCATCCTATCATTCTTGCAACTACCCGGTCTTCACCACCGGTCTTCAAAAGCTATCCATAACGACGTATCATTATTCAGAATGGGTTATATGACACAAGGTCCTCTCCCGGCTAAACCAAATAATGAGCGCGATATTTAAAAACATATTGTAACATGTCGATTTTTCGTTGCCGAAAAACCGAATAGTTAGGGTTTTTTAAGAAAAAGAAAAGAAGAAGAAAGAAGAAAGAAGAGAGGGAAGAAAGAGAGGAAAGGAAACAGAAAAATAGAAAAGAAAGAAAATAGGAAATAGAAAATAGAACAGAGAACAGAGCAGAAAGAAAATAAAGAAAACATAGAACGGAACAGAAAGGAAACAACAGAACAATAACAGAATCTCACAATTCGCAGCGGAACAACATATAATAGATAAATGAATAATCTTTAAACAAAGAACCATATCAGTTATTACATTACATCACATCATATCATCAGAGTGTACAACAACAATATACAACATCAAACAGTACAGCGGAAAAAGAAATACTATATAACTAGTAATACGCCATGCCATCCATCTTGCCTCCAGCAACTCCAGAATATCCAGAATATCCTGATAAACCTTAACTCTTGACTGCCCGTGTGGAAATTGGTGGGCACCCAGAGTTTAGGAAGGAAAACAATAAACTCCAAGTCAGTCATGTGACTGGTGTGAGAACTCAAAACAGTTTATTTATCTTTAAAATCAAAAATAGAGGAATATTTTTAAATTCAATACGCAATGCTTTTAAAAATGAGACTACCATAAGACCTCCTGCCACACACACAATGCAAACGCAGACTTGGAGAAGATTTCTCCTTATGATAGTCAAACATGCTTGATACGCATTTAAAAAGAACATTTGATATTATTACTAGTGCATATTGTAGAAAATTCATTTCGAAAGTAGAATATAAATCTTAGCCAGCATAGGTACCATTATATTATGCCTACTAATAGCTACCATATTAGATGGCAGGTTCTACAACTAAAACCGTACAAGTTTCGTATTGTTTCTTTGGATTTCCAACAAATGATCAGGCCAAGGAACTTCCCATTGCCACATGAGAATGCCTCTGGAAAGACATCCTCGAGAACCAAACCGGAACTCTGCCAACACAAGGCCGGGTTACCCCTAACTGGGTAACTACTGACACGAGCACGCCATTCCCCGATCGTAAACGACCTTTCTCACGGGATCCCGAAAACCAACAACCACAAAGTAATAAATTCGTAGTAACCACATAGGTTAAATATCTGGGCTCCATACCATGATACCACCTCTATCCAGAAGGAAATGTACATACCCTAAAGGGAGCTACCCCTCATAACCTTGCCGCATCTTTCCTGTTTTGACTATTTCCGGGGTGTGAGGCTCGACGAAGTCACGTCCACAAAAACATACTTTATACAAAATTCATGCTTTGGGTCAACAAATGATCAACACAATGATCACCAAGATAGACGATCAAATAAACGATCCTATCACAATAATCAACACAATGATCATTTCAGCAACACTCAGCATGTCACATTACCAAATTGGGAATATATCGCTGATAACTTCAACTATATAACCTCTGAGCTCGTACGTCTCAGAGAAGGGTGTTAAGCTAAAGAATAAATTCTTCGCCACCAACAGAAATATATTTGAAAGAAATTGGCTTTATATCTCAACTTGTAATGTCAGACATACAATCCATACAAGTCTGTTCCGGGCTCGAACAAAACCGAAGGCACTTATAAAGAAGTCCTTGCAATCCGGATATTCACAATCCTGATCGGATTTCCCATCACTTAGGGAGTCTCTATACCGCTGCAACTCAGTGCAGAGACAATCGACAGGTCATCCTATCGCTCTCGCAAATACCGGGTCTTCAACACCGATCTTCAAATGCAATTCATAACGACGTATCACATATTCGGAATGGGTTATACGACCCCATGGTCCTTTCCCGGTTAACCCGAATAGTGAGCGCTCATTCAAAAATAAGTGTAGCATTCACATTCAAACAAATCACATCAAATACCCATTCAAAGGGAAATATTGATAGTTGGTTATTGAACTATCACTGGATATGCACACATCACCAGTTTCCAAATAATTTTCCAAATTATTTATTTTCCAAAATATCTTCACTAGATATATAATTTTCAACACTTCAAAAATAAATCAATATTTATTTTTAAACAGATTCCACTTTCTTTTATAAATTCCCTATTGAATTTACATTTCACTATATCTATGAATATTCGATTTCAATTATTCATTTCAATTTATCTTCAAAAAGATAAATTCTCAAATATTCACTTTATATTGGAAAAACATTTCCATACTTATTTATTCATAAGTAATTCACAAATTTTATTTATTTTCAACACTTAGAAAATATTCAATATACTTAAATCGAGATTAAGTATATATTTCATTCTTTAAGGAAATCATGCTCTTAAACATATTTATTTGGGCCAAAACGAATGTTACGTAAAACAGCGTTACGACAACCCAAAATCACTAGTATAGGCATTCAAAATTAAAATAGATATATAAATCCCAATACTATACAAAACATTTCCTTTCGGAAATCATTTACTATAACAACAGTGTTATAGTCCACTATTTCCTTTTCATTTCTCGAAAACGTCTATTTCAACAATAAATGTTGAAATCTATGGTTTCGAATCTCAACACAATTAAAACTTTGTTAGATCGTTTTAATTCTATTTCAAATATCACATTCAAAACAATTTCTTTAACATCTTATTCACTATTCAAAAACGTGAATATAACTCCATTAATAGGTTTCAACAATTTACTTATCAAAATAAGTCATTTGCGAATTTATAAAACAACGTTTATAAATTCCATTTCTATTTATTTATAAAAACTTCTTTTTTATAAATTCTTTTATTAACCTATTCCAGTTTATAACTCAACTATAAACTAAAAGTTCATATTATAAGTTAAATACTTATAAAACGATTATTTTACAAAATCGTTCCTCTAAAGACTTTCCAAACCATAAATCTTATAACTTATAAGATTCATTTATTTAACCAAATCTATTCTTTCAATAACTTCACAAATTTATAAATCTTACTATTTATAAATTTTATTTATAACTTCACAGTTTATAATTTTATAAATTTCGTTCTTTAATGAAATTCATTTTCACTTCATTCAAACACTTATAAAAACTCGTTTTATAATTTCAATATCTCAATTTATAAATATCCATTTATAAATCTCTTATATAAATCAATTCATATTAATATTTTAAAAACGTCTTTAAACTCCTTTATAATTTCATCATTTTGATTTATAAAATAATCAAATTTTTATAAATCCTATATTTAAACTTTTCACAATAAATTTCAGAAATCCCAATTTAACTATTTTATAAAGTCATTAATTCCTTATTTTCAAAAATCAGCTTTTAACTATATTTCTTAAAAAAATCATAATTTTTATAGCTTTAAAAATTATAACGTTTATTTATTTATAATGGATCAATTCCAAAATATAGTATATTCTCAAAAATCACTTTAAAAATCATTTTAAAATCCCAAAATTTGGTCCAATGATGCTACACACCAAATAGTCAATCACGACTACAACGATATCATATATCAATATGAAAATCCATCAAATATCAAAATATCTGAAATCAAATAAAAACTGTTGAGGAATCCAGTTGGATCCCTCCAACCTGTTTTCCTGCATCCACAAACATTAGCACAATACCAATTTCGCTCCAGTACGAAATTATCGTGGTATATGTTCTTATTAAATATTATCCGCTTAATAACGGCGCAATAGGGTCTCATCCGCTAAAAAATGCGGGGAATCAACAACTGCAATATATACATATGCCAATATATATATATTGATATTATATATAATACCAATTTCACCGTTTATGAAATATTCGCGGTATATGTTTTTAATAAATAACATCCGCTTACTAACGGCGTATAATGTCTATTTTAACAATCAATAGATATTAATCATCATTCAAACATGCATTCAATAATTTTAAATCTAACTATTTAAAATAAAATCGAAACTGATTCGATTGAGTGAGAAGTTCTCACCTTGATTTTATTTTCCGTTTTAGCGATTTATTTCGAATAAAATTAAACGGACGTTTAATTTTACACGAAATTTTCACTAACTCCAAACGACTCCAATCCAATTTCATCGCTTAGTGCTCGTCCATACGATTCCAACGCAACTGGTTTCGCGCGTTTTCGACCTCGTATGAAAAAGTTATGAATTTTTGAAGTTTATACACGATTTTATAACTAAATTTACAACTAAATCTAATTAATTTTAAACCTAAGCAACCTGGGCCCTTGGATTTGCACTGCTCAACATCAGGCCGTGTATCCCATCTTCCCTCCCTCACGCAAGCTACAGATACAAAACACGCATAAGAACCCATCCCCTTAGAACTAGGGTTTCAATTTGCATCCACATCACTCGACTATACTTCATCAAACCACTGCCATGTCGAAGCCCTTCGCGAGAGCTACCTCCACCACCAACCACCTGAAGTTCGGTCACCTCGTGATGCGCGCACACGTCCATGAACAGCCCACGCACGCGGCTCCATATCTCCCCCATCGTCGCTCCAAACACGATCTCCACCGTTGAACTTGTAGATCTTGATGTCCTCTTCAATTCTCTAGTTGAAACCTAAGGCTAATTGTCGACGGATTTGGAGTAATCGAGGGAGGAAACGTGGGTGTTTTCTGGCCATTCATGGGGAGGGCGGCGGCTAGGGTTTAGATTAGGTTTTTTTTTTTCTTCTAAAATTATGAAGGCTCATGTCTATTTATAGAAGAAAATCGAACACTATTCATCCGGAAATTCCGAACTCCGATTTACGCGCCGTAACCAGCGTTTCTAGGGTTTACCCCGCGTTCCGGACACAATGGAACAGGTTTCGGAAGCTAATTCAGACATCTGTGCGAGTTATGGCTACAAACGCTCAATTTAAATTAAACCGATTTAAGCGATTTTCTAGGCGTTTTAATTCGTATCGGACAAACGGTAAATCCAATTGACTTGAAATTTGAGACCTTACAATAATATCACATTACGGATCCGATGAAACTGGTTTCGTCGAAATCCGAGACTTTTTGAAAAATGGCTATTTTCACTCGCCAAATTTAAATTAAAAATAAATCGATGCGTTTCGAGCTGCCACGCTCAAACGATAACTCCGATTGACACGAAAATTGAAATCCGGTAATAACTAACTATTACGGATCCAATGAAACTGGTTTGTTCAATTCTGAGACTGTTCAAAAATTGACTATTTTCACTAGTCGATTAAATAATTAAAATATTCAATTTTCACAAATTAACTTTTAATTCGATTTTAAAAGTTCTAAAATATCTTTCTAACTCCAACATGATAAAATAAAATTTTACAAATCATTTTCAATCATATTTAACTATATTTTCAATTATTTCCATAATTTAACATATTAAATTATCGATTTAATTATTCAGTTAAATCCAATAATTCAAATAAAAATTTATTCGACTTATAAATTCACTTATTAATATTTAAAATTAATTAAATATTCATATTTTAATTAAATAAAATTCTGGGTCGTTACAATCTTCCCCACTTAAAAGAATTTCGTCCTCGAAATTACAAGTAAGAAAAATTACAGAATCTATTAATTTTCCCAAAATTCATAGTTAAACTTCTTACAATACTTACTAAGTTTTCCAAATCATACTTAGTTATCTTTTCAAAAACAATTACTATTGTTTAACTTTCAATTCCAAAATCAAAGTTTAAGTTTTCAAAATTTTCCAATTTTCTCAAAAATTTTCTAACGCCTTAAATTTTCGGAAAAATTCGCCATAGTCTCCTTTGCGCGGCTCGATCCGAAAAAAAAAATGACAGTATATATATCACAAATATACATTTCATCAAGTAATGAGGCATCCCGCAGGGAAAAAATGTAAAAGTACGGTATGTAATCTGAGACATGTACCTTATATTTTATTAGCAAGCATATACGGCTAATATAGCGCGAAAGCGAGCTCCAAATGCGAAGCAAACGCGATCCGCACCTACTAAACACTCAACAAACAACATGAGAATCATGCATATAGATAATAGTATCGATATACATCATATAGCAACTGAAACAAAAGCAACAAATGCAAACATCAACCAACTATCATTCAACTAACATCCATAACCAATAAATATTCATTTATATTCTCATTAATATTCAATGAATTGGTTTTCAATTTAAATCACATTAGATTCATTAACATTGGATTTACTAGCATTCATTTTCAATTAGTTTATATTCACTAATTCATATTCAAGTTGGTTCACTTCCAAATCAAATTCAATTTTACTTAAGATTCACTTAACTTTCAATTGAATTTCCAATTACTTTAGCTTTCAATTTCATTAACACTTAATGAATCATATACAATCAATCAACTAACAACCATATAACAACCAATATATATTAATTACAACCAAATTCCTTTGCTTACAATTGGTTTAAATTAAATTGATTTTCATTCTATTATTCAACTTTCAATAACATTAGATTTTAATGAATTAACACTTACACTTACATTCATTATTTCATATCAACTTAATTTACATCCAATTGATTCAACATTCAATCCATTAATTTAATTCAATTACAAAAGTTGAATTTCATTTATATAACTTAAGTTCACATTTATCACTTCACTTTATTAATTTACTTTGATACTAATATCATCTTCAATCAACACCTCTTAAGTTATATTTCATTTAAACATCACTTAGTTTTACATAACTTAAATTCCTACTTATAAATAAATTCAGATTCCAAATTCTAAAGTAATCCCCATTTAACTCAATTTTCATAAATATATTCATATAGTTTCACTTCTTATATATATAAGTTTATTTCTCAATTGTAAATCACTTTAATTATAATTCAATTCTTATAATTCTTTTTCTTATACAATTATTCTTTTATTTAGATTATTCAAACAACTAAACAATCAACAATCTACTTATATACACTTTAATAATTTTGAAAAATTATTCCTTTATATATAAAATATACTCAAGGTAAAATTATTTCATTTACCCAATTTAAAGATCAATACTGTGTCGAATTGTTTTATTCAAGTGTTTAGAAACCCCTTCGGCATAGTTGTACAGACCGTGCTGACGAAAGTTCATATACCACTCAACAAACCAATCATCACAATAAAAAACAATTTTTATATTCACTAACAAATACGCTCTCATAGCTATTATTACACTCAAATTCATTCTAGAGTACTACTGACTCTATCTCTAATGAATAATACCCAACAGAACCATGGTTGTCGCTTAACCATAAGCTCTGATACCAGATGTAACATGTCGATTTTTCGTTGCCGAAAAACCGAATAGTTAGGGTTTTTTAAGAAAAAGAAAAGAAGAAGAAAGAAGAAAGAAGAGAGGGAAGAAAGAGGAAAGATAGAGAGGAAAGGAAACAGAAAAATAGAAAAGAAAGAAAATAGGAAATAGAAAATAGAACAGAGAACAGAACAGAAAGAAAATAAAGAAAACATAGAACGGAACAGAAAGGAAACAACAGAACAATAACAGAATCTCACAATTCGCAGCGGAACAACATATAATAGATAAATGAATAATCTTTAAACAAAGAACCATATCAGTTATTACATTACATCACATCATATCATCAGAGTGTACAACAACAATATACAACATCAAACAGTGCAGCGGAAAAAGAAATACTATATAACTAGTAATACGCCATGCCATCCATCTTGCCTCCAGCAACTCCAGAATATCCAGAATATCCTGATAAACCTTAACTCTTGACTGCCCGTGTGGAAATTGGTGGGCACCCAGAGTTTAGGAAGGAAAACAATAAACTCCAAGTCAGTCATGTGACTGGTGTGAGAACTCAAAACAGTTTATTTATCTTTAAAATCAAAAATAGAGGAATATTTTTAAATTCAATTCGCAATGCTTTTAAAAATGAGACTACCATAAGACCTCCTGCCACACACACAATGCAAACGCAGACTTGGAGAAGATTTCTCCTTATGATAGTCAAACATGCATGATACGCATTTAAAAAGAACATTTGATATTATTACTAGTGCATAGTGTAGAAAATTCATTTCGAAAGTAGAATATAAATCTTAGCCAGCATAGGTACCATTATATTATGCCTACTAATAGCTACCATATTAGATTGCAGGTTCTACAACTAAAACCGTACAAGTTTCGTATTGTTTCTTTGGATTTCCAACAAATGATCAGGCCAAGGAACTTCCCATTGCCACATGAGAATGCCTATGGAAAGACATCCCCGAGAACCAAACCGGAACTCTGCCAACACAAGGCCGGGTTACCCCTAACTGGGTAACTACTGACACGAGCACGCCATTCCCCGATCGTAAACGACCTTTCTCACGGGATCCCGAAAACCAACAACCACAAAGTAATAAATTCGTAGTAACCACATAGGTTAAATATCTGGGCTCCATACCATGATACCACCTCTATCCAGAAGGAAATGTACATACCCTAAAGGGAGCTACCCCTCATAACCTTGCCGCATCTTTCCTGTTTTGACCATTTCCGGGGTGTGAGGCTCGACGAAGTCACGTCCACAAAAACATACTTTATACAAAAGCCATGCTTTGGGCCAACAAATGATCAACACAATGATCACCAAGATAGACGATCAAATAAACGATCCTATCACAATAATCAACACAATGATCATTTCAGCAACACTCAGCATGTCACATTACCAAATTGGGAATATATCGCTGATAACTTCAACTATATAACCTCTGAGCTCGTACGTCTCAGAGAAGGGTGTTAAGCTAAAGAATAAATTCTTCGCCACCAACAGAAATATATTTGAAAGAAATCGGCTTTATATCTCAACTTGTAATGTCAGACATACAATCCATACAAGTCTGTTTCGGGCTCGAACAAAACCGAAGGCACTTACAAAGAAGTCCTTGCAATCCGGATATTCACAATCCTGATCGGATTTCCCATCACTTAGGGAGTCTCTATACCGCTGCAACTCAGTGCAGAGACAATCGACAGGTCATCCTATCGCTCTCGCAAATACCGGGTCTTCAACACCGATCTTCAAATGCAATTCATAACGACGTATCACATATTCGGAATGGGTTGTACGACCCCATGGTCCTTTCCCGGTTAACCCGAATAGTGAGCGCTTATTCAAAAATAAGTGTAGCATTCACATTCAAACAAATCACATCAAATACCCATTCAAAGGGAAATATTGATAGTCGGTTATTGAACTATCACTGGATATGCACACATCACCAGTTTCCAAATAATTTTCCAAATTATTTATTTTCCAAAATATCTTCACTAGATATATAATTTTCAACACTTCAAAAATAAATCAATATTTATTTTTAAACAGATTCCACTTTCTTTTATAAATTCCCTATTGAATTTACATTTCACTATATCTATGAATATTCGATTTCAATTATTCATTTCAATTTATCTTCAAAAAGATAAATTCTCAAATATTCACTTTATATTGGAAAAACATTTCCATACTTATTTATTCATAAGTAATTCACAAATTTTATTTATTTTCAACACTTAGAAAATACTCAATATACTTAAATCGAGATTAAGTATATATTTCATTCTTTAAGGAAATCATGCTCTTAAACATATTTATTTGGGCCAAAACGAATGTTACGTAAAACATCGGTACGACAACCCAAAATCACTAGTATAGGGATTCGAAATTAAAATAGATATATAAATCCCAATACTATACAAAACATTTCCTTTCGGAAATCATTTACTATAACAACAGTGTTATAGTCCACTATTTCCTTTTCATTTCTCGAAAACGTCTATTTCAACAATAAATGTTGAAATCTATGGTTTCGAATCTCAACACAATTAAAACTTTGTTAGATCGTTTTAATTCTATTTCAAATATCACATTCAAAACAATTTCTTTAACATCTTATTCACTATTCAAAAACGTGAATATAACTCCATTAATAGGTTTCAACAATTTACTTATCAAAATAAGTCATTTGCGAATTTATAAAACAACGTTTATAAATTCCATTTCTATTTATTTATAAAAACTTTCTTTTTATAAATTCTTTTATTAACCTATTCCAGTTTATAACTCAATTATAAACTAAAAGTTCATATTATAAGTTAAATACTTATAAAACGATTATTTTACAAAATCGTTCCTCTAAAGACTTTCCAAACCATAAATCTTATAACTTATAAGATTCATTTATTTAACCAAATCTATTCTTTCAATAACTTCACAAATTTATAAATCTTACTATTTATAAATTTTATTTATAACTTCACAGTTTATAATTTTATAAATTTCGTTCTTTAATGAAATTCATTTTCACTTCATTCAAACACTTATAAAAACTCGTTTTATAATTTCAATATCTCAATTTATAAATATCCATTTATAAATCTCTTATATAAATCAATTCATATTAATATTTTAAAAACGTCTTTAAACTCCTTTATAATTTCATCATTTTGATTTATAAAATAATCAAATTTTTATAAATCCTATATTTAAACTTTTCACAATAAATTTCAGAAATCCCAATTTAACTATTTTATAAAGTCATTAATTCCTTATTTTCAAAAATCATCTTTTAACTATATTTCTTAAAAAAATCATAATTTTTATAGCTTTAAAAATTATAACGTTTATTTATTTATAATGGATCAATTCCAAAATATAGTATATTCTCAAAAATCACTTTAAAAATCATTTTAAAATCCCAAAATTTGGTCCAATGATGCTGCACACCAAATAGTCAATCACGACTACAACGATATCATATATCAATATGAAAATCCATCAAATATCAAAATATCTGAAATCAAATAAAAATTGTTGAGGAATCCAGTTGGATCCCTCCAACCTGTTTTCCTGCATCCACAAACATTAGCACAATACCAATTTCCCTCCAGTACGAAATTATCGCGGTATATGTTCTTATTAAATATTATCCGCTTAATAACGGCGCAATAGGGTCTCATCCGCTAAAAAATGCGGGGAATCAACAACTGCAATATATACATATGCCAATATATATATATTGATATTATATATAATACCAATTTCACTGTTTATGAAATATTCGCGGTATATGTTTTTAATAAATAACATCCGCTTACTAACGGCGTATAATGTCTATTTTAACAATCAATATATATTAATCATCATTCAAACATGCATTCAATAATTTTAAATCTAACTATTTAAAATAAAATCGAAACTGATTCGATTGAGTGAGAAGTTCTCACCTTGATTTTATTTTCCGTTTTAGCGATTTATTTCGAATAAAATTAAACGGACGTTTAATTTTACACGAAATTTTCACTAACTCCAAACGACTCCAATCCAATTTCATCGCGTAGTGCTCGTCCATACGATTCCAACGCAACTGGTTTCGCGCGTTTTCGACCTCGTATGAAAAAGTTATGAATTTTTGAAGTTTATACACGATTTTATAACTAAATTTACAACTAAATCTAATTAATTTTAAACCTAAGCAACCTGGGCCCTTGGATTTGCACTGCTCAACATCAGGCCGTGTATCCCATCTTCCCTCCCTCACACAAGCTACAGATACAAAACACGCATAAGAACCCATCCCCTTAGAACTAGGGTTTCAATTTGCATCCACATCACTCGACTATACTTCATCAAACCACTGCCATGTCGAAGCCCTTCGCGAGAGCTACCTCCACCACCAACCACCTGAAGTTCGGTCACCTCGTGATGCGCGCGCACGTCCATGAACAGCCCACGCACGCGGCTCCATATCTCCCCCATCGTCGCTCCAAACACGATCTCCACCGTTGAACTTGTAGATCTTGATGTCCTCTTCAATCCTCTAGTTGAAACCTAAGGCTAATTGTCGACGGATTTGGAGTAATCGAGGGAGGAAACGTGGGTGTTTTCTGGCCATTCATGGGGAGGGTGGCGGCTAGGGTTTAGATTAGGTTTTTTTTTTTTCCAAAAATTATGAAGGCTCATGTCTATTTATAGAAGAAAATCGAACACTATTCATCCGGAAATTCCGAACTCCGATTTACGCGCCGTAACCAGCGTTTCTAGGGTTTACCCCGCGTTCTGGACACAATGGAATAGGTTTCGGAAGCTAATTCGGACATCTGTGCGAGTTATGGCTACAAACGCTCAATTTAAATTAAACCGATTTAAGCGATTTTCTAGGCGTTTTAATTCGTATCGGACAAACGGTAAATCCAATTGACTTGAAATTGGAAACCTTACAATAATATCACATTACGGATCCGATGAAACTGATTTCGTCGAAATCCGAGACTTTTTGAAAAATGGCTATTTTCACTCGCCAAATTTAAATTAAAAATAAATCGATGCGTTTCGAGCTGCCACGCTCAAAAGATAACTCCGATTGACACGAAAATTGAAATCCGGTAATAACTAACTATTACGGATCCAATGAAACTTGTTTCGTTCAATTCTGAGACTGTTCAAAAATTGACTATTTTCACTAGTCGATTAAATATTAAAATATTCAATTTTCACAAATTAACTTTTAATTCGATTTTAAAAGTTCTAAAATATCTTTCTAACTCCAACATGATAAAATAAAATTTTACAAATCATTTTCAATCATATTTTACTATATTTTCAATTATTTCCATAATTTAACATATTAAATTATCGATTTAATTATTCAGTTAAATCCAATAATTCAAATAAAAATTTATTCGACTTATAAATTCACTTATTAATATTTAAAATTAATTAAATATTCATATTTTAATTAAATAAAATTCTGGGTCGTTACACATATGGACATGGGATTTTCAGTTAAGTCACAACTTATTATTCAAAACTTTCATTTAAATGGTTTAAACCAAATTACCATTTCAAATCTTTAAGCAAAAGATTTATTTCACAAAGTTTAACCAGTTTCACAAAAATCCATTTGCGGTTTCCAAAACAATATCCATTTTAATTGGATTAATTCATTTAATCTTTAAATCCAAGGTTTTACTCATAGCTTCCGAACCCGTTTTCAATTATTCATTCACAACTAGGAAAACCATTTCGATTCAAACTTGAAATTCCTTTTATACACATTGGAAATTCATTTCTTATACGAAAGCTTTATCATTTGGAAACAAGCAGTTTTCATTTTGGAAAAATCTGATTTCATTTATAGAAGTTAAAATCTTTGGGTTAAATTTAATTCCCAAAACAACACTTTAAAAATGGTTTGAAACCCATATAAGCTTCTATAACCTTTTTACATCTTAAATTCTCAAAATAGAATTCAATTTCAAATTGTTGAATTCAAATATAAATCAGATTTCAAAACTTAATTAAGTTATTCAAAAATAACTTTTATCTTCGAAATTCTTTTTCAAAACTTTACTTTAAACCCCATCCATTTCAAAAACCATTTCAATTTAAAAATTCAAATTCAAATATTTTCAAAAGTCTATGACTTAATCGATTTCCACGTGCAATCCATATTTGTGTGTGTATAGTGTAGTCCGGGGGTATTACACGATAGTGCACAACATCAATCATCACAGATATATCGATAAGCGGTATAACCCATAACGCTTATCTTCATCAACAGATTCATAGATAAAGTAAATTTATCAATCACAAAGATTCACTAATATGATTCGATGTGGGTTTCGGATAACCAATTGGAATCCGACTCCTTGTCGCATCGAAGTTCAAATGCCGTTTTACGGGCAAAAGGGGTTTCACACACATATAGGAACAAATCACAAATCACAGTCCATCACAAAGAAATCACAACATCACAACAAAAAGGTCAATCCAGAACAGAATATTTGATGATGGTCAATCATCTTTGATTTAGGTGATTGTGATTAAGGTGGATTAACCATATAATTATCTTAATTAATTATTTTAAGTCAATGTTCAATTTTACTTAATTATGAATCAATTCAATCTTAATTGGTTTTATTAACTAATTATTCCTTTAATTAATTATCATAACTTACAAATTCTTAATTATTAACCTGATTAAGTTTAATTATCTTCGTTAATTGACTATCCTTCAATTGATTAACTATTAATTGTAAAAATCATTATCAAAAACATTAATTGTTAATTACGATTTCAAGATAAATTTGTTTTTAAAGTTACACTTGGATATTTGCTTTATTTTTGAATTTGTCATTAAGCTATCCTTTAAAACAAACTTTTATTAATTTTAAAATATTCCTGAATTTCATGAATTCTAATTACCATTTGTTTCATATTCTATTTACAAGTATCATTAGTTTATTCAGAAAATAGATTTAACTTGTGTTCAAAATTTGGTTGAAAACTGGGTTTGTGGCTTTTATTCATTCACCCGAGACTCACTTCGGGTTTACCCCGAGATAAAATTCACCCTACTTCGAGTTTAACCCACATTTACCCGTGTTGCCCATCTTTTACAAAATTTGCTAAGTTTTTAAGTTCAAACCCGATACACCCAAATCCACTCGAGCTCGTCTTCGAGTTTCCACTCAATTTCCCAACGCTGTGCTTCGAGTTCCCCTTCTTCTCCCTCAATCCATCACGACTGATACTGCTATGACCATATGCACGCGCACAGCTGAAGCCATCACCGTTGGTCGAAGCGACGGCCGTCAACAAGTCAGCGCTCGTCCCCTAACACCCTACAAACATCCAGATTTGGAAAAAGGTTTGAAAACGTGAATCGAGACATTCGACCATCAACCCATCAGAAATGTCACTTGAACATTTGCCTCGCGCCACCACCACTGGCCATTATCGGCCATCAACTTTTGCCAGAAGCCTTGCCCACGTGCTACGCTTTGATTTTGCCCACTGACATGCATCCCGATCATCCCTAGGAGGCACGGCGCCGCTGTATCCAACGAGAACAGAAAAGGGTTTTAAACCCTAGTTTGACCTCAGATCAACAATCCCATGTTTTATAAATTCCAGTGATATTTTTCTGGTGATGTTTAACATTCAAACGATCTCCAGTGACGAATTCGAGGCCCATAACCACATAGATCACCAGAATTGTTCAAAAGTTTATTTTCTGATCTACTTACATTTTCCTGAGAAATGTCCAATGAAAAATCTTGATTTTTGTTTTTGAAATCATCATTTTCGAATTAGATTCACCTGGTATTATAGAAATCAAATTTTAGGAAGTTCAAAATTCTTGAAAGTTTGAAACTGTGGCTATGTCTCATTGTCTCCAGGAAATTTTTTTTTCTATACAATTTACCCTAGTTCATTTCTAAAATAAAACACAGGTGTAAAACAAAAATTTAACTAGTTACAACTTTTGTCCAAAAGTAGAGAGAAAGAGAGGGATTTAAAATTTATCTTTGGCATGGGTTAACCTGTAATCCAACATTTAGATGTCATTGTTTTCTTTTTATTTTTCTTTCCAGTAAAAGAAATTTTCAAAACTTGTTTTTAATTTGTTGCTGAAACCTAGTGCAATTTGAATATACAACTCCAACTTGTTTATTTTTTTTTCCTAATGCAACAGAAAAAGAAACAGAAAGAAAGGAAAGGGGGTTTGACAGGTTTGGTTTCCTGAAGCAAAAAAACAGTGACTAGTTTTTTGTGTAAGATCAACATGCAAGCCAAGCTTTCAATCATAAATCCAAATCTCTTGCATGCAAAAAACAATTTAATTTACTATACCATCCAAGAATTCACACAGCAACAAAGATTGGAAAGAAAAAAAACAAAAGTTTACTCACTGTATTTATCAGAGAAGATTGTCACTATCTTTTTTTTTCTCTCTAAAATGTCAGAAAAAGCTTTAACAACTTATGCTTAAATTTTTAAGACTCAAATCATGGTCATTCAACAGATTTTACTTAGATCTCGAAGTCTAAAACTGATTCGTGAAATAGCTCTTAGTTTCTGAAACAGGTTTTACAGCCTGTATTCTTAAAAACAGAGATGTAACAAACATGCACAATCACACACCTATATATATATATATATATGGTATACATTCAAGCAGATTCACAACTTTACTTTAGCATGCATCAAATCATAAATCAGATCAAGGTAAGGTTTGCTCACCTTATTTTCTAGAACAAAGAAGTGTCTTCCTGACAGTTTTTTTTTTTCAAACAGAGATGAGGCCTGGGAAATCCTTTTCTACTTGATTTTGAATTTTAAATCTGCAACTTGAAGTTATAACATTTTGTTTAATAACTGTTGCATGATCTTGTTTATTCAATTTATTAATATCAAAACAAGGATTTGAATTTACTTACAGCTTAATTTTTTTTTAAATGCAACAAAGAACTTAAACTGCTGCCTGGAATTAGCTTTTGATTCTTGACCTTTTGCTGCAAATAAGTGATTGAATATTGTTATTGTACTTAATTCTTGCTTTATTATAGATTGTAACTTCAAATTCAAATTCAAAAAGGTTACTTGCCTTTTAAAAATCCTTTTCCAGAAATCAAAGAAAAACTGCACTGCCCTGCCTTTACAAGCTAATCTGCAATTTGATTTAAATTTGTTGTTAAAAATATGACTTAAAAATCAAAATTTTATTAACTATAAAATTTTCAAAACTTACCTGAGAGCACACTACAGTTTTGAGGCATTTAGAAATCACTCCAGTTTTTAATTTGCATTGAAGAAGAAATTAGGCAGTTTTCTTTCTTCTTTTTTTTTCCTGAAATTTTTTCTTGTTGTTGAGATAAAGATTGCAAAATACTTTTTTTTTGTTACTGAACTTCAGATGTTAGGAGATTTAAAATTCGAATTGGAAGGTGAAAGGTTTCTGAAATTTTTTATTTGATTAATTTATTTAGGAAATGATGGTTTGTGCCATTTGTAAAAAATAATCATAAGCTTTAGATCTTGTTGATTATGCTACTCTACCTTCCATGTGCAATATATATTCAGCCTTTGATGTTTACAAAGCAATTGAATTTTATAAATTTTATATTCATAACTTATACACTTTGAAAATAAATGTATATCTTAAACACTTGTAAATCTTATACTTACATATGTATGTTTAAATTTGTTTGTGTATATATATATATATATATATATATATATATATATATATATAGGTACAATGTGTTTTAAGTCCTTATTTTATCAAATCTAATTATTAAGTATACAAGATGATTTAGCTTTTGTCAACTTTTGTTTATATCAATTTTACAATATCACTTTTTAAACCAATATATTTAAGCTTAGTTCACTATATATTTTTTTCTTTTGCATTAACACTATTATATCTTTTAAATAAACAACTTATCTATATATATTATTTTAAACTTTTATTGCTCATTTTATACACATTTTGTTTTATTAATTTTAAAGAAAGAAATGATTTTTAATGCTACTTAAATTTTTTTTAAAACATTTATTTCAAATTTAAATTCAATTTTCAATCTCAAACTTGAAATATAAACTTTCATGTCCATTTGTTATACCCACACTCACCCTGAACAAATTTAAATTAAATTTTAAATATGCATTCAATTTACTCATATTTGTAATATACACATATATATAAGATTTTAAATCTATATGACTTTTTACAATATTTATTATTTCAAAATTTTTAATCTCAAAATAAAATTGGGATTTATTTATATATTACTATCACTCATTTTTATTTGTTTAGGATTTTTCTTCCAATTTAATTTGAAATTAAATTCGAAAAGTTTAAGAAATATTATTTATTTAAATTGTTAACTTTGGGATGTTACTTTTTATCTATAAGATTTTAAATATTGAAATTCAAAACCTCAATTAAATTTTAAAATCAATACTCAAATAAACAAATATCCTATTTAATTTGAAAAATCCAAATTAATTTGCAATTTTATTCAAAAATTTATTTTCATCATCAATCTTAAATTTAATTAAAAATTGGGATCGTTACAGTGAACTTACTGTTTATATATGCTTTACTGCAAAAAAATTGAAAATTTAAATAATAAACCTATTCATTTAAGTAACATTTAAATTTAAAGTGTTTTAAAATTAAGTTTACCTAATTAAATTTAAATAAATAAATATTTACCTTATACCATACTGACTCCCCTCTCTCGTGTTGACCATGATGCCGCTCGCGTAGCTCCGGCATTAATTTCGAATTCGAGAGCAAATCCGCCATCGCCTCCAACCTCCTTTGGCCGCCATAAGACATCGCGGTCGAGCGCCGCGATACTCCTTTCGGTCGCCTCCATCAACACGCCATCGGCCTCTACTCGAACTCGATCGCGCCTCGCATCCATCTAGCAATCCACAAAAGCCCGTTGCTCAAAATCCTAGCACATCGCATACGAATAGATTTCGATCTCGCTCGTTCGCCATTCCTCTTTTCTTTCTTTTTTCCGATTTGAACTGATTTGTTTTTGAGATGTTCGACCATCTCTCTCTTTTTTTTATAAAAACTGTTACGCGCTTTGAATGGAAAAGGGGGAAATGCGTGTTAATAGGAAGGACACGTGCTTCTGAGGTGAAAGAAAACAACGATGTGAATTATTTCAACTAAGGTTGACCATTATATAAAAACATAGATGTTATATTTAGACTTAAAATTAAATTTAAATCGTATGGAATTCACAACCCAAAATCTCAACCTCCTATTGAGGTCTACCGCTAGGCATTTATAATGTTATGCCCCTATTCCAAACGCAATGGAAAGGGTTTCGAGTCCTAATTTGATCGTATGGAGATGATAGCTTTTTGGACCCAGTTATTATATTGAATTTTCGACATAGAGTTCTGCGCGTTTATCCATCGTACGATCACACGGCAACTCTAAATGCTATGAAAATTGAAATATGATAATAATACACTATTACGGATCTAATGGAACAGGTTTCGTCGAATTTTGAGACTGTGCCCCGAAAGGCTATTTTTAAATATCGATTTAAGTGATATATAGTCAAAACTGAACAAAACGCTTTTAAATTCAATTTTGTCACTTCTATTATTTTCAATATCATCATTATAAATTTTATAAGCCTTCAAATTATTTTTAACTGGCTTAAAAACCCAGATTTCATATCCTACCCAATTTTCAATTATTAAATTCAATAATTTAATTATCCGATTAACGGTGATATTTGAAATTCAAGTTAGAAATTAACTTTTAAATATTTAAAATCAATTAAATATTCCAATTTCAAATATCTAAAATCTTGGGTCGTTTCATTCCTCTACCCTTAAAAGAATTTCGTGCCTAAAATTGCTAGATAAGAAGAATGCTCGAACTCGTTAGCTATTTCCCCAATCCAAATAGTTTTTAACAACCTCCCAAAACCAAATAGTTTTTCGACGATTTCCTAAAACAATGTTTTTATTAAAGTCATCCTATCACTCTTACTAACTTTCCAAAATCTTCCATAGTTTCCAAACAACATTATTTACTCAATAATTCAAATTTAAAATCAAATTTTAGACTATCAAAAAATTTCTAGCTCCCTAAATTTTTGAAAATTTTCGTCAACGTCTCATTTGCGTGGCTAGCCCGGAACAACTACAAAATGCCTCTACGGGACCCTAAATTCCAAATAAAACAAAAGGCTAAGTGGCTAGATCAGAAAATCATCAATTTTCATATGCCAAATTAAATACAAACCTTTTTGTCGGGCTATACAATTTTATCTTCTGAAATCAAATCATTAATTTCCTTTTGCTTTTAAATACCTATATACTACTTAGTAATAAATCCAATCACAGCACTCAAAATCATTTTATAAATTTCTTTTACAACAGTTTCAATATCTATTTCATTCAAGTCCGTATGATGTACACATATCATTCGTACGCAATACCAAATTCGATCACTTAATCGATCATATAATTTCACTTTCGAACTAGTATCGTCCACCCAATTTCCTAGTCGGACTCAGATCTGGTTTCTTGATCAGAAACCGTCATTCTCCTTGCATAGCCATAACTATGATAGAGAATTTCAGAATCAATCAAAAATCCATATCCAGGGTTCGCCGTCGAAAATCAAGTGAAAATTCGAACTCGGATCGATATAACTATGTTGAAATTCTGTGGTCGAATCTGGATCAAATCGTTATGCGAATAAAATAATATATGTATATCCTACACATTTATCTCCGGTTGATTATTAGCTACATCAATTTCCTTTTTATTCACATTTACTAATTTATTTCAAATTCCAATTCATTTTATCTCAAACCATTTTTAGTTAATCATTTCTTTAATTAGTTCCAGTTGCTAATTTATTTTAAATCTCAATGGATTTTATTTCCCAACTTTAATTATTTTTAGTCCACAACGAATTAATTCTACATTTCACTTTACACAATTTAAATCAAGTTTCATCCCAATATTCAGTTTCATTTCATTTGCTTACCATTTAAATCAATCAGTTTACTTACTAATTTTATTTTCAACTCTTTGTTTTGTTTAGCCCAACATGACTAATTTTTCCATTTCACTTTATTTAACACAATTCAAATTTAATTCCAATATTCAGTTTCAATTCCATTTACTTAGAAATGTAAATTCATTTGTTTATTTACAAATTTATTTCACACTTAGTAAATTTTATTTCAAAGACCATTACACTTGTCTACTTAGACTTTTTCCTCAAATTCACTTTTATTTAATTTGATTCAGTTACACTCCAATTTTAATTAAAAAATTTAGACTACCATAAGTTTGCCACTTATTTAAATTCCAGTTGCTAACTTCTTTTAATTTACTTCATTTAATTGACTTACTTTTCTAACTTATTTCGTTTCCTCATTTTTTTAACTTAAATCTTCTTCAAGTTAGATTTTATTCTAACACATTTCGAATTTTTCAAGTTATCAAACCCATTTATAATCCATAATCATTTTTAATAAACTGCTTAAGTTCAAACAATTTTTTTAAATATTCAAAATCATTTTTGAAATCATATACTCCCAAACCAAATATTTCCTTGCATTCGAAAATCAAACCCAATTTTTGCAAAACAAAAATTCAAAACATATGGGTAGCAATCCCTCTCTTGAAAACTCGAAAATGAACATCGATGATGCTGCAGTCATCACTAAAGTTATTTTCCAGCAACCGAAGTGAGTTTAGTGCTTTTATTCTTTTCAAAAACATTTAAAATAATTTTAATTCCAAATCTCACCAGATTTCATATCCAATTCAAAAATCTTTTCGAAATAATATCACTATCATTGCTCCAAAGTCTTTGAAAATTATTTTCAAACTCAAAGGATATTATTTTTTTCAAATTCCAAATCCTTTTAACTCATATCCAAATATCACTCTGGAATTTTATTCTACTTCAATTATAAATCACATTTATAATTCATATTTATGAATTCCATTTGTATATAAATTTATTTCTTAGCTTTTAGTTATGATTCCAATTCCTCATTCAATTTCCACACAACATTGATAATTATCATTTCTTTGCAACCATATATAATTATAATTACTTCTAAGATATATTTATTTCATATATAAAAATAATTTGGGCAAAATTATTTAATTTACCCTATTTTAAAACAATATCATGTCGAATTGTTCTATTCAAGTGTTTAGAGATCCCTATCAATAACGTATTTACTCGTATTCACCAAAATCCATAAACCACTCAACAAACCAATCAACACAATATAAAACAATTTTATATCCACTAACAAATACGCGCTCATATCTATTAGTACACTCAAACTCATTCTATAGTACCACTGACTCTATCTCTATGAGTAATCTCCACCAGGGCCAAGGTTCTCGCTTAATTTTCAGCTCTGATACCACTGTAATGACCCGTAAATCCATACCCCTTTGAGTCGACAAAAATCTCTAACGGTGCAACTCAAAATAGTCGGAAATACGAACCATTAGGGTTAAAGAAGAAAGAGGTAGAAGAAGAATAGAAAAACAAACCAATATCAGAATCTCACAAATGCAGCAGAGCAATATATAATAGATATCATCAGATTTTTTATATACCAAAGAATTTGTAATAGCATATTACCTACAATCATCAGAGTACGACACAGTTCATAACACACAATTAGATAGATATCATAACTCATCTTCACCAAAACTAATTATGCAGTAAACCATTCACAGCGGATAATACATCTAATACGTGTGATACGTCTCGCCATCCAGCTCGTCTCCTAGGCTCCACAGCTTCATATCCTGCATTCTATAATACTTGACCTGACCCAATCATCATAATAAAACAATACCCGAGTCATTCTGAAAAACCAGTGTGAGAAACACACCCAATTGGATAACTAAAGTTTTCAAAATGTTTTTGCAAATCAAAGGTATCGCGTAAGACCACGCCATAAATAAGCATGTTGGGTTTTAACCTTACGATAACCAAAACACTTTTTTATCAAATCTGTTTGATATTATAATAGTGTCTACTGAAAGTAAAATAGAATCTAGCTGAAATGCTTGCATCTCACGTTCAAGCAATAGTTGGGCACAATCCAAACCATACAGGCGCTTATTCGAGATTGGATTCCATACAATGGCAGGGCCACTGGGGTACCGCCCGTCACAGTACCTGGTCTAGATCAGAGTACCGAGGATCCACCCTACTCCCCTGCAACACAAGACCGGAGCTACCCCTTACTAGATATACCGAATAAGATCACCCCGTGGTTGGGATCAGCAACCGCCCATACAGCCGAATAAAAGGGACACCTAGACAGGGATGATCTTATCCTAATTGGTTGCTAGCCACTTATCCTTGCTGCATCTCCCCTGTTTTAGCCATCCCCGGTTGATGAGGCTATGTGTTACCTTTTTAGCACACATTCACTTAGAATGCTCATCGTCCTCCTAACGATGTTCTGATAGCTTTCATCCATACAAGTCCGTTCCGGGTCCGAACGGAACCGAAGACACTATTCCTACTACATCCATTTTGGAATCAACCTCAGGATTAGTAGCGATTAGCCCTTGCACTTCACTGCTCCATCTTCGACTCCATGCTCTTATCTTCTACACGAAAATGTTTAAACCGGATCGAAGTGGTTTTTAGGAAATTAATCCTGATCCCGGTCTCTTCGAAACGATGATCAACGTATTGGCCAATATTGATAGTCGGTTATTTAACTATCATATAACATCCACAACAACCATCAGGCCTTAATAATTCCCTAATTATTTATTTCAAAATATCTTCGCAAGACATACTCTACACTTCAACCCTTTGAAAATAGTTTTCAATTCACTTTTTCTCTCGCAGAATAAATTCCACCCACTTGTTTTATTTCTACCGCAAAACACCAAGTCTTAGTACTTTTGAGACTTTAGATTTCTAAATAATTTAAGTCACTTTATCCAAAACTATATATACTTTAAAACACTTAACATAAAAACTTTTAAAACATTTTATTTAAAAATACAAGTTATGAAATTTTATAATAACTTCTCATGTAAAACTTAAGCCGAAACTAATTTTAAATAAAAGTCATTCTATAAGGTATAAATATTAAATAACTATCTTTTAAATCATAATACTAGTTAAACCTTTAAAATAGTTTACTTATATAATTAACTTAATAAATATTTACTTTTAAAATTTTTAAACCAACTAAATAATATTTTGTTTCCAAAACATTCTTTTTTTAAACTACTTTAAAACCTCTAACTTATACTTGGAAATCTTTCTTTGAAAATATACTTGGCTTTTTAGGGAAATACACTTTCCTTTCCACACCTTTAAAAATAAAACCACTTTTATTTTTAAAATACATTTCCCGTCTCTTTATAAATTCCATCGTGAATTATACTTTCAAATTTATCCACTGATAAATATTTCACTTTATTTATAAACCCGATTTATAATTTCCATACCTTGTTACCTTTTAATTACTGTTTCTAATCACTTAATCGATTTAAAAATCGATTTACTAAATTTAATTCCCCATAGAACTATTTCTTGATTTATTCAAGTTTATTCAAAATCCATTAATTCCAGATTTACATCTTAATTGTGATTTAAAATCTTATTTAAAACTGAAAATATCAATTTCACACTTTATTTCAGAATTCTTCTTTCATTTCTTCCCGAACCATTTAAGTCCCAAATTTAAAAAAATATAAATTCTTTAATTTTTAACAATACCACTTAAGTCCTTAAAATTCATTTATTTCCATTTATTTAAAAATCTCTTTTTCCATACTTGGAATTTATATATTAGAATTTAAAAATCAACTTTTATTCCTTCCTAATTTCATTCTTAAATTTATCCAAATAGCCAAATTATTTTACCTAAAAATTCTATTTTTAATTCCTTCAAAAATCCATTCTTTATATTTTTGATATCTCTATATACCCAAATTATATTCCTTCAACCCATAGCATTCAATATTTCAATCTCGAAAAAATAATCACAGGTAATCAATTGGTCATATCACAAATTATGAAAACAAATTTCAATAATTTGATGAATCCAGTTGGAGGGATCCAACCTGCTTCCTGCATCCACATATGTTAGCATAATACAAAATACCAATCCCACTACGAGAGGGATATCACAGTACAAAGGGTCATCCACTATTATGTGGGGGCGCATAGGGTCTCATCCGCTATATAATGCGGGAATTAATCACTCCAATACACACACACACACAATATTATATATAATAACACACTAAGTCAATTCAATCATTCAACCAATAATTCAAATTTAACTATTTAAATTTAAAAGTTAATCCAAATGAGTGAGATTAACTCACCTTTGATTTTATTTGCAATCCATTTCCATTCCGGCTTGTTTCTTTCATGATTTTTGACCTTGTATAAACAATGTACGATTTATTACCATAAGAAATAACCGGACAATCAACTACCATTTATTTGTTTAATTTTAAAGTAATAATCTAGTTAAACAAATTTTCTTTTAAACACATGCGTGTCTATAATTTATTTTTGGACTACATATATACTTATAAAAATAAATTATAGATTTAAGAAAAAATCTACTTTTATATAAACTTCCAAATAGTTTTAAGTTCCTATTTTCTTTCCAAAATCTTATGTACATAAAATTTTAAATTTATCCAAGTATATTAAAACACGTAAGTGTATTTATATTTATTCATACTTGTATTTCTTTTTTGTAAACAGCAAAAAGGAGATTTTCTTTGTCGTACAAATTTCCTTCCTTAATATATATATATAAATTAGATTTTTTTTTAACTTTTCATCGCTGTAAATTATTTCTCTAACATATATATATATATATATATATATATATATATATATATATATATTAACAGAGATATTTTATACCTTTACTGTAATTATTATTATTATTATTTAAAATATAAATAGTAGGTTACAATGTGTTTGTGTACTTATATATACATGCATCTTTATTTAAAAAATAATTTATTTTCTCTCTGTGAAGAATAACAGAAATTTACTTACTGCTTATATATGCTTCACTGTAAAAAAATTGAAAATTTAAATAATAAACCTATTCATTTAAATAACACTTAAATTTAAAGTGTTTTAAAATTAAATTTACCTAATTAAATTTAAATAAATAAATGTTTACCTTATACCTTATGGACTCCCCTTTCTCGTGTTGACCATGATGCCGCTCACCTACCTCCAACACCAATTTCAAATTCGAGAGCAAATCCACCATCGCCTCCAATCTCCTTTGGCCGCCACCAGACATCGCGATCGAGCGCCGCCATACTCTTGTAGGTCGCCTCCATCGACATGCCATCGGCCACTACTCGAATTCGATCGCGCCTCGCCTCCATCTAGCAACCCACCCAATCCCGAAGCTCAAAATCCTAGCACGCCACGTACGAATAGATTTCGATCTCGCTCATTCGCCTTTCCTCTTTTCTTTATTTTTTTTCAATTTTGAATTGATTTGTTTTTTAGATGTTCGGCTATCTCTCTCTTTTTTTTATAAAAACCGTTACGTGCTTTGAACAGAAAAGGGAAAACACGTGTTAACAGGAAGGACACGTGCTTCTGAGGTGAAAGAAAACAACGATGTGAATTATTTCAACTAAGGTTGACAATTATATAAAAATATAGATGTTATATTTAGATTTAATTTTAAATTTAAATCCTCTGGAATTCGCAACTCAAAATCTCAACCTCCTATTGAAGTGTACAACCAGACGTTTATAATGTTATACCTCTATTTTGAATGTAACGGAAAAGGTTTCGAGTCCTAATTTGATCGTATGGAAAAGATAGCTTTTTGGACGCAGTTATTATATCGAATTTTCGACATAGATTTGAGTGCGTTTATTTACCGTACGATCACACGACAACTCCAAATGCTATGATTGAAATTCGATAATAATACACTATTACGGATCTAATGGAACAGGTTTCGTTGAATTCTGAGACTGTGCCCCGAAAGGCTATTTTTAAATATCGATTTAAACGATATATATTCAAAACTAAACAAAATACTTTTAAATTTAATTTTATCACTTTTATTATTTTCAGTATCATCATTATAAAATTTATAAGCCTTCAAATTATTTTTAACAGACTTGAAAATCTGAATCCAGATTTCATATCCTACCCAATTTCCAATTATTAAATTCAACAATTTAATTATCCGATAAACGGTGATATTTTAAATTCAAGTTAGAAATTAACTTTTAAATATTTAAAATCAATTAAATATTCAAATTTCAAATATTTAAAATCTCGGGTCGTTACATCTGAGATATTTATGAACTTTTGAGAATTAGTGATGAATTTTTAAAGAAGTAAATTTTATAATAAAAACTAGTTGTTCCAAGTTTTTAAGGAAAGTATAAAGTTGTTATTTTCAAGTAATGACTTGGATAAAAATTTAAAACCTGTTATAAGTATTGTAAAGTATTTTCAAAGCATTTTTAAGTGTACATTGGATTTAAAAAATATATTGACTATTTTATATCTCATGGGATAAAATAACTGTTGACTTGTTTATTTACATATCAAGTTTTAGTAGATAAATTATTATAGATACATACATACAAACGTATCATCTTAAAAGAGTTTTAAATGTATAAACAAAAGGTTTTGAATGGGGTTAGTAATTGTTTAATGGACAAATGGTTATTTGTTTAATTACTTGTATGAAAAGTAATTAACAATGTTTAACACTAAAAGACGACGAAGTAGGCTTATCTATTTGTGGGAGTTAAGATTGATGTTCGAGTAGGGATGTGAGAAATAGAGCTCTAACCTACCGGCTTCCCTCTTAACCAAGGAATAATAAGTCAGAAAATGTTGGAAACATGTCAATCGTGTTGATTTCTTACTTGTTTATGGAAATCATTATTAGTATACTTAACACTAAAAGCCGATGAAATAGACTTAACTATTTGTGAGATTCAAGAATAAAGTGTCTAGGAAAGGCTTTGATATGCAACCAGTGCTCTAACTTACCTGTCTTCATTCTTGGATGAGGAATAGTTAAGCCGGAATGTTAGAAACGAGTTAAGTATATAAATAATTATTTTTATAAGCAATTGTTTCGACTAAATAAATGATTAGTCGATATCGACCTTGTCCTAAGTTTCTTAGGAAGTATCTAAAAGCTTCACAATTTCATACCAATGAGAACCTCCTAGGAGGATCTTTGGTATGAAATGTCTCTAGATTTTTCTTACTTCTGAGAGAACCAGAATTGATTTTATTGAAAATTCATTGAATTGGTTTTGAAGGTACCGAGATCGATAAGTACTCTACTTATCAAATACCACTTTAAAACTAGTATACGGGTTCTATATTTTGGAAGTGGTTATGAAGAGAAATGTTATACAGTTAAACTGTCAATTCTAATGTTAATTCCAATGGAGAGGTCGGCGTCAACATTCCAAACAATGTTATTGTGTGGGGCTGTCTATCTTGAGGAGTATTCTAAGAGAAAGTACAGCGTTAGCATTCATCATAGGACTTATATGGGAGTCTATATGGAGATTCGAGATTTGTTATTGATACTAGAATCCATGTAGCGATTCATGAACTTTTTGAAATAATAGAATCCATTTGGGGATTCGTGTTTTGTTGGAGTGATGATGACTTGTGTGAAAGATGCTGAAGATAACCTCGACTTCGAAAATGATAGAAAATAGAGTAAGATGCAAAACTTTGGGTTTAGCAACTCTCGTCGGGATATTATAACCTCCATTTCTAGAGAAACTTATCAATTGTTGGCTGGTGGGAGTTGGTGATATTTGGTTCAAGTGGTTCATGCTTATGTTCGGATGGTAGGCCTCTTGTGTTTACCTTAATGGTGTATTTTATCTAGTGATATGTGATGCTCAAAAGGTACTTTTTGACCCTTATGTAGGAGATTGGATCTGGCTCCACCAAAGGGATCTCTAGGGAAAATCCGTTATGTGAAAGTCCTTTACTGGTTTTGATTGTACCCAAAATATGTTGTGATGTGACCAATGTAAGCAACACAACTAATTGATACGATTTATATTCCACACCCTGGACATTATCTATCATATCACTATATTAAACCTAATGGATGGTTAGTTGTTTAAAGGGGAAAACTGTTACGGTGATTCATACGGTCTCGATAGTTACTTTTACATGTCACTCAAAATTCTTGAGTTTCTTATGTTGGTTTACCAGATTAATCCGAGTGTTATTTTCTTATACTGCTCGAGTTTAGCCCGTGTATAATTTTTGATTTAGCTTTGGATGCTTTGAAGCTTATGGAGAGGAATTTTTTTTACCTACCATAATATTCTCATTCTCTGTTGAATTATTGTATTGTATATATTAACATTGTCGGAATGGTGAGTTATAACTGTCCAGGATGATGATAGTACTTAGGTTTTGGTAACTCCCCAATTTCGTATTTGGAGTAATTTTTTGTGCTATTCCTTTAATATTACGTGTTATTGTTCCGTCATGAGATTCTGATGTTGTGTTCTTCCCTGCTTGTCCTATTCTTTTTGTATTTTATCCTAACTTTCTATCTTTCTAGAACTTGAGTGTTTGACACACGAATACAGTGGATGTATTATTATCGGCATTCGAGGGTCAAAAAGTTGGGTCGTTACATCATAATTTGTGAGTATCATAAAATTACAAGATCTATTTTGTAAAAATATAGTTTCATGGGAACAGTAGTTTATATAATTTGGAAATACATGCGAATTTGAAGTATTGAGTTTGACAAAAGATTTTTAAGTCCTATGTATTGTATATTTATATACGTATTTAGAAATGCTTTGGGGAAAGTTTTGTAAAGTAAGAAGAGTTTTGAAGAAAGTAGATTTGTGAATTATCTTACATCATTTTTTTGAAGAAATAAATCATTTGATGTTTTGAGGCTTTGACTTTATTAAGGAGTTTTGTAATTATAAAGTTTAATGATAAAGATATGGTATGGATTTGTATTACATGAATTTGTAGGTTATATTTGAGTCTTTTGAATCTTCGGGGTGTATTCATACCATAGAGTTTACTCTGATTTTTTCCAAAAATTCCAACATATGAATTAAATGGTTCTGATGCATGTATATTATTTCAATTGAGTTGTTCAACTTATAGGCCATGAGCATTGATGTTGAGCAAGGAATGATAGACTATTGCTTTTCAAAGGCCACTATGGGTTTTAATAATTGATGTTGTAATATACGAGATTTGTGTAATGATTTTACAATTGTTTTAATTGAAGATGAGCATAGAAAATCTAATAATTTTAGCTCGTTATGGATTTCCCTACAGAAAATCGCAGGGATGCGGTTTTCTTATGTGGGAGTTTGTAATAATCCGGTGTCGAGAAGGAATTAATTAAAACAATAATTGTTATTTAGTTAATTAAAATGGGTTTTTAAAGTTTAATGTGAATAATTTGGAGTTTGAAGATAGTCATTTCATAAGATAAATATTTTAAAAGAAAAAGAAAATTTATTCTAATTATAAAAGGAGCTTTGTGAATTTATTCAATAAATGGGCCTAGGGATGTAGACATGAAAACAATTATTCAGTTAATATAAATTTTAGAAAATAAATATTGTAAAATTTTGTAATGATAATAAAATAATTGTAAAGAGTAAATGAGAATTTGTTTTGAGTTAGAAGAAGAGAAATAGTTGTTTTACCGTTCTCAGAAGCCCATTAGGCCTAAGGTCAACACTTAGAAAATTATCCACCTCATTTTACACTTCATGATAAGTCTAGTAGCCACTTCTCTACTGTATTTTCTTCAACCGTAAGCTTCCTCGGTTTATTCTTCACAAAACCCAATTATAAAACATTAATCCCACATCTTTAAAAATTCATATAAAATAAAATAGAACTCCAAAAGTCATGAAACTCGAAATTAAGCATCTCAACAAGGATGTACACCCTTAGGAATCAAAGTGAAATTTTGAACGAATTTTGTATGCATTTTTAAAGAAGGGGGTATTTGGGTTTTGGTGAAGCTATGAAGAATAATGGAATATTTAGTGATTTTACTTAGCTAAGGTGAGTTCATTCGACTCATAAACCTATGTCTAATTCATGTAGTTCATATTGTATGTTAGTGTGTATGAATTGAATGGGGTGCATTCCTCTAGAAACTAGTATGTTTGCTTCATGGTTGAATAAGTGCATCTTTGATGTGTATTAGGATTTTTGGATGATATGAATGTTGTATAATGTGCACTGTGAATGTAAGAACCGAGCAGAGGGGAATCGGGCGGGTGAAGCTATCTGAAATAGCATACACAACCTAGAATATTTATGTTCCAGGTTGTGGGTCAATGGACCAGTCCATGAGAACTGACGGGGGCGTAGAATAGAAGTGTTCCAAGCTATTTGTGCCGCATTTAAAGACAAAATATTTTTAAAAATGGGATGTTGAAAGAAGAAATTTGACGCATTGTAAATATGAAAATATTTGGGACAAAAAGCTTTATTTACATTGGTTATTAATTATTTTATTATAGACGTTGACATATTAAAGAAAATTTAGTTTTTGTTTTTTAATATAACTTTTAAAACCCAATAATACTCGAGAAAAATATGATTTTATATATAATCAATATTTTATGATTTTTAAAGTATATTTCATGAATTTTAAATGCAATGTATAGTGTTTAATTATAGAGAGTAGGAATTGATTTTTATAAGTAATAATTAAGTTAAAAGCTATTTCAAAAATTTTAAACTACAGAAACATGTTTTAAAAGTTATTCGAAAAGGGTTAAAATTATTTTTTTGGTTTTACCAAAGAAAGAAAATAAGTATTTTAATGATTTAAAACATTTAAATGCTTTTATTAATTATATATGTATTATTTTGAAATTGAGTTCTGTTTATTGCTTTTAACAAAACACAAGATTACAAAGTACATTACAAACAGTAGCCCAAGCAATAACAAGGCTACATAATCTAATAAAACCATATGGATACATCTGAATTAAAAAATACGCATAATCTCTCCTTTTATTCACTCCTTATATGTTTCCAAATATCGACGAGAGTTATCTCAAAGCCCAAAATCTCGAAACTGCAGTCCACTAAATAAGTAAACATGTGTTTGTAGCCCTCTGCTAATAAGCCTTTTCTAAATATTTGATATAACAATGAAGAAACTGTCTTGATCGTATCCTTCATGTGATTCTTGTTTCATCAACTACGCACTTAGTAATGGCATTTTGAATCAAATGGTTATTATAAACGTAAAACCTACATCAAGCACTTATTCATGAAACTGCCTCTTTACATGAGTGATTTCTTCTAACCTAATGCTCGTGTAACTATGATGAATAGACTGACATCCCATTCTCACTTCATTCATACTGTATGAAGACCAAGTTTTACAAAATTGGTACGTAAAAAGCCAATCTCACCTCTCATTCGAGCAAT
The DNA here is from genome assembly GCA_030765085.1 of Allium cepa. NCBI lineage: Eukaryota > Viridiplantae > Streptophyta > Magnoliopsida > Asparagales > Amaryllidaceae > Allium > Allium cepa. The sequence continues at coordinate 389,645,707 of CM060932.1, read as the reverse complement.
GCTCCAATTCTTTGAAAGTGTTAGAGCTTGCCACCACATTCACTCCTGTAGTTTCTATCATCTAGAAATTTATGCGCCACCAGTCTTTATTTCTGCTTTTTTTTTGCAATTTTATAAAACGAGTCGAAGCTAATTTTGGGATTTGAACTCGTATGAGTGAACCTTCAATTTGAAGATGTGACTTTTTTTCAAGATCTCTGCTTTTGCTATCGACGGTGTAGCACTATTTCCCCAGTTCTATAAAAGTTGAAACCGGAGACGAAAATGGCATATATATTGGAAATATAAACCGTAATTCCGCCTAATCAATGCATCCTTAAATTTTGAATTTCGATTTGAACACGTTTTCTCCCAATTCATTGAATCGATTTGAGAATTGACATAAAGTTTGATAACAGAAAGTGCGGTGTCACCTTGAATCTCACTTTGAATTTGTGATAGATTGGCTTAAGATTCGGAATTGAAATTGCAATTCTGCCTTTTTACAAATAAACAAAGAGAACATTTGGATACCATAGAACTATGCGTCAAATTGTTGATCCCATTAAACGATATTGAAACTCTAAACCACCTGGTAGTATCTCACCCCGATGGAGGGAAAACTCATTTTTGTGGCACACACACATATATATATATATATATATAATATATATATATATATATAATATATATATATATATGGCAGCTATTTAGACACACAATTAGACATAAATTGGGGACACAAAAATTCATGGTTGTTGGATATTTTTGTCCTTATATGGGAGGTGTAAATCAGGGGACAATCCAATGGTGGAGATCCATTGTGTCACCAACTATATCTAAATTTTGGGTCTAAATAGAATTTTCCATATATATATATATATTCCACTGTTGAACCAATTTTATATAACGAGGAATCTGAATAACTGGATTAGTAATACCGTCTGGTATGGGTCTTTCAGTAATACTTTTTTAGATATTCTTTAGATTTGTAATATAGAACAAGGTATATGAGTGTAATTTATCAGCATACAGAAGAACATAACCAGGTGCTTTGGACGCCCATGTTAGTAATTGTACGATATCTTTCTTTAATTAAGTGCCACTTGTTAGGGCCATGTCTGCCGGGTATTATTTTAAGGTGATGTAAATTGAGGATGAGCCAGTTGAGAGCCACAAGAGTGTATATTTATTATGTTTATACTTCTATTATGTCTCATGGAGTAAACTAGGTTGAACTGTCTCCATCCATGCGGCCTAATTGCAAGGTCGCACCCTAAATCCATGGAACACCTTTTGATGTGTATATGGCTGAAAGCTATAGCTGAGTGCAACTACCCCATTTCACTTAGGACAGTAGTTAGTGACCATTGGGGCACTTGTAGGTTCGTGATCATAGCATAGTGTAGCCATCCATTTGAGGGATATCAGGTCACGGTGGCCGTGAGGTAATCGATGACTGTAGGAGCAGCGTTGAGAGCATGTGAGGAAGACTCTTGAAGTAAGCTGAGAGCTGTCAGTCTCCCATTTAGTAATTATTGATCAGGACACTACATATTCATCTTTATAAGATCTATATGTATATGGTAGCGTGCTGATCTGATCAATGATGAGATCGAAGCCGATATAGTCATTTGTGATGCTAAGAGCACATGCAACTGCGAGTGTAGATGAATGTCTATTATAGTAGAGTTGATTAGGTTAGTAGAGGTCTGAGAGAACATGTGATTATTTCATTGGCTGAAGTCCAAGTTGATTACAATGAGGCTGAAAGTCCAGTTGATCATTATGTGATTGTAGATCTCTTTTATTATTCATTGGTTGTATGACCATGATGTTGTGGAACCCCATACACATTGATTATACCGCAATCGAGGATAGTTAGAGAAGATGAGAGCATGGATTTAGAGCTTCTACCTATATTTTATGGTTATCTGAGAAATGACCTTGGCTACCGAGGGTATGCTATATTTATATTTCTTGTATATTTGATTTGGATATTTATTTGTGTATGTTTTCATAGATGTTGATTAGGACGGACCCCAGATATATCTACTTCACGATTATTTAAGAGATAATCTAAGACTTTGCTAAGAGCATGTTCTATGTAATTTGTGATATCTTATACCTGAATATATTTGGATGTATGGATTGTTTCGCCCATTTGACATTGTACTCCTAGTATGTTATTCCACTTGACTTCTATATGGGTGATATTGCTAATACAGGGTTTCATGGTGTGTTTCTATATTGAGGTATCCTTATACCACTTATGATACTAGTGATGTATCATGCTATTATTGAGATACATTTACACCTTCATTTTAAACATAGTCTGGCATGTCATATTTATATCATATTCGAGTCAGTCCAAGACATTTTCAAGTTCATGGACATGATGACAGGTCAATGGATGTTGGGTATAGATGGAGGGTAAAGATTTATATTATATATCATTATGTGTTATGAGTTCTTACGTACATTGATGACACTGAGGTTGTATATTAGACATACATTGTATTTAATTTAAGATATTGGGAATTTGACTGATTTTGTATCCTACTTAGACTTATGTATATTTCTACTATATACTATCACTAAGTTTTATGACTCTTTGTACTCTGTATTATTTAATTTATATTGTGTATTGTCCTATCCTAGAAACATGAGTGTTTATTACTTTATGGTGATACTTTGTACGTATATGTGAGTTGTTCATTCGATTTTGAATATGAACCAGTGGTAGTTCAATGGAATTTTCATGTATGACTGCCCAATATTGCTTCATTCTCCATTTTAACAGATAGTATTACCTAGTGATACTCTTTGATAGTATGGGTATAGAGATTGGGTGTTACATGCTGATGCGACCTCTTCTAATTGTAGACAAAGGGAACTCATGCATCAAATTGCCTAAAGTCGCTTGGAGTTGTAAAGTTCGAGTGTTTTATTGTTGATAAACTTGGGCTAAGAAGAAATATTGCTCTAAGTTAAAGCAACATAAGGTTTTCACTCTGAGAGGGTCGTCAACCGGACTAACGGTTGAAGAAAAGGGGAAGAAAATTGTTGTCCGAGATTTTAACCCAGCAGAATCCAAAGGAAGTTGGAACAGCATGGCCATGTTACAATAGCTCAAGAGCCAACCAAAAAGACTAGAACAACAAACCAACTGAAGTCGGAAAAATAGAAAGCAAAAATATGCAAAGGTGATGGAACGCTAACGATCCATCATCTATGCGCGAGCGTTCCATAATCTTGGCTCGTGGATTCATGAATTCACTTGCATCATGGTCCAATGGGTATTCTTAGGACAATGGCTAAGTTTGATGGGATTCCGAGCTCATTAAATCGAGAGACAAGCATTCGACTAGTTCGATCAATAGTCCAATGCAACCCGTAAGCAGACAGTCATCAAAACAAGGCAACATGCTAAGGAATTACTTAGAGGACATCAACATGACACAACAAATGTACCCCAGAAGACAAAGCCTAAAAATAAGCTAAGTACATGGATCGATAGCGATCCATGCATTATAGGTCGCTAGCGATCCATGCCGCTTTGCTAGGTCGCCGTGAATTTTGAGGTAGAAGGTAAGGGAAGTATCCCTAGTGTGATGTCCTGGAATTTTAGACAATATTTATTTGATAATTTCCATTCATAAAATGTGCAATATTGATTTAATAATCTAATTTAACGGCAATTATTTGTTCAAAACTAATAATAATAATTTAATTTGGAAAATTTTATTCTTTTCAAAGTTAATAATATTTAAATGATAAAAATTAATCTTTTTAAGTTAATAAAAAAATATTTTATTTTTAATGTATATGTATATACACATTGTGAATAGGAAGTTTGGTTTCAATTTAATAAAAATGTTTTCAAATTTATTATATATATATATATTGTGATTTGGAAGATTATGATTGAATTTAATATAAAAACTTTTCAAAAGCTATTTAAAAATTTATCTTATATTTTCAAAAACACTTAAATTAAATATTTATTTTGTTTAAAAATATAATATCTTAAAATAGTATATTATAATAAAAGTTTAATATGTTTTCTTTTAAAAAATTGGTTTTTGAAATAAATTTAGTTTATATATATATATATATATATATTTAAGTACAATATTTTTAGTTTAAACTTTAAAATAAGATTTAATTTAATGTCCTTTTCTTTTGTTATAATTTTCTGTCGTTATAATTTTCTTTCTTTTAAATTTAGCTTTGGAAAATGTATTTTGAAAATAAATAAATAAAACATAAAGATATAAATACATTACATAATTTATTAAAAACATAAGAATTAAGGAAAATAATTAATAAAGATGTAAAACCTTTGTAAATATAAGAAATTAATTTAATAATGAATTTTAAACACTTGTAACATAAGAAATAAATTAAAAAGGGGATTTTAACATTTGTCATTTGCCTAAGATTGTTTAGGGTCATTTGTAAATATTTTACAACTTAAGTTAACAAGTGGCCGCACCTTGTTTAAAAGAAAATTAAGTACATAAGTAAGTATCTAAAAGAGGAAAACATGTTTATTTTCTTTAGTTCAATTTTCTTCAGTACTTCCTTTATTTCCTTCTTCTTAAAAATAAAAACGAAAAGAAAATTCAAATCAACACAAGTGCAAGTTTCTCTGGATCAAACAACAAATTCAACAAACAAAGGTTTCAAATTTCAACAAGCAAACTCAACTTTATCAATCAAATCAATTCAATAATTCCAAGAAACAAAATATAACAGATCTGTCCTCTTCTTCTTCAATGTCTGGTGAGTAAACACTTAAAGTAAAACCTTTTGGTGCTAATACATCTGTGTGATGATGCTAAATATGTGTGTGCATGAATGTCTTCAACTTGACTCTGGTTTTGAATGCTACTATGTATTGAGAAATGCCTTTGTATGATAGTATGTATGTCTCTGTTGAACTTCTAGCTCAAGGTCAACTACATAAAAATTCCTATCTTCCTAAATATTCATTATTAGACTTTGATTTCTAAAAAGAAAATGATTGTAATAATGTGATCTTGTTTTTAAAAATGATTTTAATAAATTATATTTACTAAATATTCTGGGAAATTATGATTTACAATAAAAGGTAAATTAAGTTGAAAGTCAATATCTACGATTTCATCTCTAGATTATATAATATAATTCGTATAAATGAATCATGAATTTTAGTATGAATTTGATAATTTTTAACTTAGCATTCATCGAGAATTTCTGAGTTGTTTGTTTTTGGGAAATGGGTCGATTACTGTTGGTCGGCGATGATTAGGAGCTCGGGTTTGGCATGTAGATGGCCGGGGTGTCAGGAGTCTCTGGAAAAATGGTGGATGAGGTTATCAGTGGCTATGGTGATCAGGAAGTGGCGATGTAGGGTTTTATTACCTAGTTTTGTCGACGTTGTTGTTGTGGCTTTCTCGATGTCGAGGGTGGTTCGGTCTCGATCGCGAGGGGTGAGGCTATAGCGTGGTATCGTGATGATGCCCTGGACGAAGCGGGTTGGGTTCTGATGGCGTAGTTCGTCGTCGGCAAGGAGTTTTGTGGATTGGGTCTGGTTCTAGTTTTGGTTCGATCGAGTTGAACTTGATTTTGTGATCTCTTTGGAAATCTGGGTGGACGGATAGTTAGAGGGGGCTGTCGTCAATGAGCTCGAGGTGGCGGCGATGACCATAGGGTCATCGTTGGCCTGTGCACGTGCGCAGTGCATGTTTGTGTCAGGTTGGTTTATGGCATCTGGAAGAAAGGAAACGCTTGGTTTTTGGCTCGGGTTGAAGGCTCTGTGTCTCGAAGATGAGTGAGGATCGTCTTGAAGTGAAGGGTGATCTCATATGGTAGGGAATTGGGATCGTGGGTTATGTTTTGGGCTGGGTACTTGTAAGTGTTTGAACCTGTTTTAAAAAATAAAATAATGTGGATTTTGTAAACAAATGGGTTAAACAAAGTTTCAAAGCGTTGTGTTACCAAGTTTCTAAATAACTAAGTTTAAATTGAATAGGAAAGATATGTTAGGTTTTTTTAAAAGCTATTTATTTAAATCATGTATTGAAACGAATAGTTTTTAAAAAACAAGTTTCCAAAGAAATTTATTTAAAGGATTAATTAATGTAATTATTAAAAGATTTAATTTAATTAATTTAAGTAATTATAGAATAGTTAATTTCTGAAAGTAATTAATTAAGGGTAATTAATGAATGTAATTAGATTTGATTTCTTATTAAATGTAATTAGAAGATAATTAATTAATGAAAGTAATAAGAGGATCATTAATTAATGTAATTAATGAGAATAATTAAAGGGTTAGTTGATTAATGAATGAGATTAATTAAAAGATAATTAATCAATAGAAGTGATTATAGTATAATTAGTTAACGTAATTAATTAAGGATCAATGAAATTAATTATAGCTAATTAATTAATAGGAGTAATTAAAAGTTAATTAATGTGAATTGTTAAGAGAATAATTAAAGGATGATTAATCTATAATTGAGGATTAATCAATTGGTTTATAAGGTAATTAAAGAATGATTAATTAATTTAATGGTTTGTAATTAATTAATTAATGATTGATTAAGCATGGTTAGGTGATTAATTCTCAAGTAATTAATTTAATTTAAGTTGATTAAATTAATTATAATATAATGATTCCTGTTTATGGATGATTGTTGAGTAGAATGTTTGGATTGATTGATACTTACAGTTTGATAATCTGTGATGTTCTGTGATGTGATATTGGTTATTGCTATGATAAATGTGTGATATTTATCCGTGAATGATGTTGTGTGAATTCAATATATTAAATTGAATTAGATTGTTTAAACTTAAACAACTTGGACATTAAGATGGCGTTTTGGATTTCGGTGAGACCGGGATCGGATTTCCAAATTTGGAATTTCGAAAACCACATCGTTCCAAATTACACGATAGGTCGTGAAATCTCAAGTGAAGATTCAGAGGAAAGGCTATAGTCGTTAACTCTGAGATGATTCCAAAATGAGTTAACGGAGATTGTGCTTTCGATTGAGATGAAGATTCAGAGTGCAAGGGCTATTGTCATTAACTCTGAGGATGATTCCAAAATGAGTGTAGCGAGATAGTGCCTTCGGTTTTGTTCGAACCTGGAATGAACTTGTATGGATTGAATGCTTTCATAACATCATCGGGAGGACGATGAGCATTCTAAGATAGATGTTTTCTATAAAGATAATCGTAGCCTCAAGCCTCATCAACAGGGAATGGCTAAAACAGGGGATGTGCTGCTAGTCTATGTGGGTAGCACCCAAGTAGGACGAGATTTTCCCCGGTCTAGAGGTTCCTTTTCTTTATTCGGCTGTGTGGGCAGTTGTTCATGAACAACTGCGAGGTTGTCTTGTTTGGGACTATTCAGTAAGGGATGGTTCTAGCCTTGTGTTGCAGGGGATTTAGGGTGGATCCTCGATACGGTGATTTAGGCCATGTACTGTGATGGGCGGTACCCCATTAGCCCTGCCATTGTATGGAATCCAATCTCAAATAAGTCTGTATGTATTGATTGTGCCTAATTATGTTGGAACATGAGATAAAAACTTTTATGTGTTTAAGTGCGGGAAGTCTTACGAGATACCTTTTGTTTTCAAAAGATTTTCAAAGTTATGCAACTTTAACCCGTTTACTCGCACCAGACCCATATCTGCCCGAAGTTTATTTTCTGTTTTCTTAAACTCTTAGGTACTCAAATTTTTACGAGTAGGCAAGGGATTCAGGTTACTTCGATGAATTCTGGTGGAGATATGGAGCAGGAGGCTTCCGCGTGTAGATATATAATGGTTCCACTATGCTAGTGTTGTATCTGTATCTCTGTGATGTACTTGAGTTGTAATAACTAGACAGGTGTTTATAACCGTCTAGCTTGTGATGTTTAAGCTGTATAACTCTGATGTATATGATGTTATGTAATATCTATGTGATTAATATAATTTATTCATTCCGTTGTGAGATTCTGATATTGTTTAGTTCTTTCTTTTCTGTCTTTTCTCTTTTCTACCCCTTTCTTTCTTAATAATGATGCATCTTTCTGTGGAATGAAAGGCAGGTCGTTACATTGTGGAATCAGAGCGCTAGGTTGAGTAAATACCTAGGCTTTGGAGTGATTTCTTTCTTAAGAGAGCGTACTTGTTTATATATATATATATATATATATATATATATATATATATATATTCTTATTTGGTTGGGTTACCTGTTCGGGTTTGCCAACATGAGTTCTAGAGGTAGTGGTGTGTATAGCACGACTACCACTAGTAGGAGAGGTCTGAGTAATTGAGGTTGGAGGAGTATCTGCCAGGGAAATATTGGGCATCTCAAGTAAGCTTTGCAGTATAGTGTAAGGATTTCACCAATCCGTGAAGGAATTTTTTTTATGGTTTGGAATCCGTCTTTGGAGTGTAAGCTTGGTTGCGCTCGTGCGAGCGAATGTTTTAGAGTTTGGATTGGTCGGAAGTGCTGAAGTGAGTGATGGTATCTTAGAAACCGTAGGAAGGAGTTTTGTCTGTATCGGAGTGTGAGACTCAGTTCAGCTAGGTGTTTGTGCTTGGTTTGATGCCCAAGTTTCTTGAGAGATATCTGCCTTCCTGAAGGCTATTTTTTGGAGTTGGATGATATAACTTTGTGGTTCAAGGAGCTTACGGATTAGAAGTCTTTGGCATTAGTAGCAGCTCAAAGGCGTTAAGTGTGCCGATAGGAAGGTCTCTTGGCTTATCAGTATCCTAGAGATGGAGTTCGGAAGCAGTAGAGTTGTCCATTTCTTCGATGGTTCAGGAGTCTTTGAGATTCTACTGTCAGCAGGTCGGGCAGATGGTGAAGGCTTGCCCACTTCTTTTGAAAGCTCAGTAGGGTATGATGTTTGTGGTTGAGGGTGGACCATCTGTTTCTTCTTTTAGTTAGAAGAGCTTAAGCTATTCTGATATGTGAAGAGGCAACAGTTTATTTGGAATCTGAACTGGGAAGAATCGCAAAAGTGACCTGCGATGGTTTGGAAGTTCTCTTAGTAGTCTTTGCTTTGGAATGAGGCATCTCTAGAGGATGTTGGAGCTATCAAAGTGGTTTGAGATTTTTTGGATATCTTCGAGGAAGTCGACCGTTTGCATCTGCATCAGGAGATTGAGTTCTGTAACGACTTGGTTCCTGGAGCATTACCGGTGGGTCAGCCTAGCAGGGGAGGGCTCCTAGAGAGAGGATTGGTAAAGGAGCTTAAGATTGATCGGATTTAGTTTTCTGGTTGGATTTTTGCGGTGGTATTTCTGACCAAATCGGAAATGTCACTAAATTTTTATGGAATTTGATGGACAATGTTTCCAGGATGAGTTGATCAAGTCTGTGCCTAGGTTCATCAACAACATTCTTGTTTTCTTCAGATCAAACTTGAGCAGCATAAGCAAGATGGCAGCTCTTCTAGAATAGAAGCAACCTCGGAATCCTCGGAAGTTTGTGCTTGTCTTGGATTAGAGGATTTCTACAGGAAATTCATTAGGGATCTGAAGGCTTGGTTATCTAGTGCACCTATTCTTTTCTTTTTTTCGGATTGGAGAAATAAGTCCGAAGTCTACCATTGCTTGTGAAGTAGAATTTGTGTTCTGGATTTCAATGGATCTTGGGAGAATCATCTTATTGAGTAGAATCCGGAGATCATCTATTTCTTGGTCTAGATTTGATCAGAGAAGCATATGCGAAGATTGGGTTATTCAAGAAGGCTGGAGCTAGCCCAGGATCGATAGAAGAGATTTTGTGGATAAGGAACAAAGAAATTCGAAATTTTAAGTCGGAGATTTAATTTTGGATAAGTTTACTCCGATCGTAAAGCAATAAGATTGAGTAAGATTGGAAAGCTAGATCAGAAGAGTATATTGGATCTTACTGTGTTCTTGTAAAGTTAAGTGTTTGGCCTATATTGCCAGTTCAGATGACTGGGATTCCTAATGTATTTCACGTATCTCTAGGGGAGTACGTGTATGATCCATCACTAGTTTTAGAACCAGGAGTTCAGGAAGATTTGGAAGTTGAGCAAGACTTATCTGTGGTCAGGTATCCTATTCAGGTTGTAGATCTAGATATATAGGAGCTGTGGTTCAGAGTAGTGTAGCTAGTTTAGATTCAGTAGAGCGTGTATCCTGGTGTTTGCACCTAGGAAACTCTAGGAAGTTCTATCCATAATTTTGTCTAGATAGTTAGAATTGTTTGTTTAAATTAGTTGCTATGGTTACTAGTATATGGCTGATAACATATGCTTGCTATTTTAAAATTAAACCTTTGTTGGGATTATTAAATTATCTTTGCTTTTAAATTTCGGTGACGAAATTCTTTTAAGGGGGGGAATGTGATGTCACGGAATTTTGGGCAATATTTATTTGATAATTTACATTAATAATTTTTTTTAAATGTGCAATATTGATTTAATAATCTAATTTAACAGCAATTATTTGTTCAAAAGTAATAATAATAATTTAATTTGGAAAAATTTATTCTTTTCAAAGTTAATAATATTAATTGATAAAAATTAATCTTTCTAAGTTAATAAAAAAATATTCCATTTATAATGTATATGTGTATATGTATTGTGAACAGGAAGTTTGGTTTCAATTTAATAAAAATGTTTTCAAATTTATTATATATATATATATATATGAATATATTGTGATTTGGAAGATTATGATTGAATTTAAGATAAAAACTTTTCAAAAGCTATTTAAAAATTTATCTTATATTTTCAAAAACACTTAAAGTAAATATTTATTTTGTTCAAAAACATAATAGCTTAAAATAGTATATTATAATAAAAGTTTAATACTTTTTCTATTAAAAGATTGGTTCTTGAAATAAATTTAGTTTATATATATATTTATATATTTAAATATAGTATTTTTAGTTTAAACTTTAAAATAAGATTTAATTTAATGTCCTTTTCTTTTGTTATAATTTTCTTTCTTTTAAATTTAGCTTTGGAAAATGTATTTTAAAAATAAATAAATAAAACATAAAGATATAAATATATCACATAATTTATTTAAAACATAAGTATTAAGGAAAATAATTAATAAAGAAGAAAAACTTTGTAAGAAATTAATTTAATAATGAATTTTAAACATTTGTAACATAGGAAATAAATTATCACCTAAGATTGTTTAGGGACATTTGTAAACATTCTACAACTTAAGTTAACAAGTGGCCACACCTTGTTAAAAAGAAAATTAAGTACATAACTAAGTATCTAAAAGAGGAAAACTTGTATATTTTCTTCATTTCAATTTTCTTCAGTACTTCCTTTCTTTCCTTCTTCTTAAAAATAAAACTAAAAACCAAAAGAAAATTTAAATCAACACAAGTGCAAGTTTCTCTGGATCAAACAACAAATTCAACAAACAAAGGTTTCAAATTTCAACAAGCAAACTCCACTTTATCAGTCAAATCAATTCAATAATTCCAAGAAGCAAAATATAACAGATCTGTCCTTTGCTTCTTCAATGTCTGGTGAGTAAACACTTAAAGTGAAAATCTTTTGGTGCTAATATATCCGCGTGATGATTTTAAATATAAGTGTGCATGAATGTCTTCAACTTGACTTTGGTTTTGAATGCTGCTATGTATTGAAAAATGCCTGTGTATGATAGCGTGTATGTCTTGTTGAACTCTAGCTCAAGATTAACTACATAAAATTCCTATCTTTCCAAATATTCATTATTAGACTTTGATTTCTAAAAATAAAATGATTATAATAATGTGATCTTGTTTTTTAAAAATGATTTTAAAAAATCATATTTACTAAATAATCTGGGAAATTAAGATTTACAATAAAAAGGTCAATTAAGTTGAAAATCAATATTTATGATTTCGTCTATATAATATGATTCGTATAAAAGAATCATGAATTTTAGTATGAATTTGATAATTTTTAACTCAAAATTTGTCGAGAATTTCTGAGTTGTTCGTTTTTGCGAAATCGGTCGATTGTTGTTGATCGGCGATGATTGGGAGCTCGGGGTTTGGCATGGAGATTGCCGGGGTGTCAGGAGTCTTTGGAAAAATGGCGGATGAGGTTATCAGTTGTCATGGTGATTAGGATGTGACATTGTAAGGTTTTATTACCCAGTTTTGTCGATGATGTTGATGTTTCTCGACGTCGAGGGTGATTCGGTCTCGATCACGAGGGGTGAGGCTGTAGCATGGTATCATGATGATGCCCTAGGCGAAGCGGGTTGGGTTTTGATGGCGTAGTTCGTCGTCAGCAAGGAGTTCTTTGGATTGGGTTTGGTTAGTTTTGGTTTGGTCGACTCGAATTTGATATCGTGATCGCTTTGGAAATCTGGGTGGACGGATAGTTAGAAGGAGTTGTCGTCGATGCGCTGGAGGTGGCGGCGATGACCATAGGGTCGCCGTTGATCTGTGCACGTGCACGGTGCAAGTTTGTGTCAGGTTGGTTTGTGGCATCGGATGAAAGGAAACGCTCGATTTTTGGCTCGGGTAAAAGGCTGTGTGCCTCGAAGATGAGTGAGGATCGTCTCGAAGTAAAGGGTGATCTCGAGTGACAGGGAATTGGGCTCATGGGTTATGTTTTGGGCTGGGTATTTGTAAGTGTTTTAACCTGTTTTAAAAAATAAAATAATGAGGATTTTGTAAACAAATGGGTTAAACAAAGTTTCAAAGCATTGTGTTAACAAGTTTTTAATAACTAAGTTTTAAATTGAATAGGAAAGATGTGTTTGGTTTTTTAAAAGCTATTTTTTAAATCAAGTTTTGAAACGAATAGTTTTCAAAAAACAAGTTTCCAAAGAAATTAGTTAAACAAGTTTTAATACAAGTTTTATACAAGTTTTAAAGATTAAACTTCAATGTTTAATTGTTTTTAAAATTGTTTTGGTATAATTATATACTAGGTTAATTACGAAATTAGATCCTAAATGTTTTCTCTTTGAAGTAAATGATGAAATTAAGTATATATTTAAGTAAAGGATTAGTCTTTAATCCAAGTAAGGGGGTGATTATTAGGAATGATTAATTTGTAAAATAAATTAATAATGGTTAATTAATTTTTGTTAATAATCAAAGTGTAAGCACTTAAGGGAAGTAATTAAAGAATTGTAAATGCGAATAATTAATTTAAGGGTCATTAACTAGTAATTGGGAGAAAATTTATTAATGAAATTAATTTTAAGATGATTGAAATTAATTAAGGTTAGTTAATTACTGGATTAATTAAGGGTTAATTAATCTAAGAAATTAAAGGATAAATAATTAGAGTGTGATTAATTAGTGAAAGTAATTAAAGGAATTAATTACTCAATGTAATTAATTAAGTTAATGTGGTTAATTTAAGTTAATTAATTTGTTTTATTAATTAAAGATAATCATTTGATGATTGGTTAAGTATAATTACATAATGTAATTAATAAAGGGTAACTACTTAATGAAAGCAATCAATGGGTAATTACTGAATGTAATTAATTAAAAGGGAATTACATAATGGAAGGCAATTAAAGGATAATTACTTAGTGGAAGTAATTAAGTGTTAATTACTCGGTGTAATTAATTAAAGGATTAATTAATGTATTTAATCAAGGATTTAATTAAATTAATGTAAGTAATTAAAGAATAGTTAATTTCTGAAAGTAATTAATTAAGGGTAATTAATGAATGTAATTAGATTAAAGTTTTCTTATTAAATGTAATTAGAAGATAATTAATTACTGAAAGTAATAAGAGGATCATTAATTAATGTAATTAATGAGAAAAATTAAAGGGTTAGTTGATTAATGAATGAGATTAATTAAAAGATAATTAATCAATAGAAGTGATTATAGTATGATTAGTTAACGTAATTAATTAAGGATCAATGAAATTAGTTATAGTTAATTAATTAATAGGAGTAATTAAAAGTTAATTGATGTGAATGGTTAAGAGAATAGTTAAAGGATAATTAATCTGTAAGTAAAGATTAAATAATTGGTTTATAAGGTAATTAAAGAATGATTAATTAATTTAATGGATTGTAATTAATTAATTAATGATTGATTAAGCAGGGTTAGGTGATTAATTCTCAAGTAACTAATTTAATTTAAGTTGATTAAATTAATTATAATATAATGATTCCTGTTAATGGATGATTGTTTGAGTAGAATGTCTGGATTGATTGATACTTATAGTTTGATAATATGTGATGTGATATTGGTTATTGTTATGATAAATGTGTGATTTTATCTGTGAATGATGCTGTGTGAATTCAATGTATTAAATTGAATTAGATTGTTTAAACATAAACAACTTGTACATTAAGATGGTGTTTTGGATTTCGTTGAGACCGAGACTTTATTTTCAAATTTGGAATTCCGAAAACCACATCGATCCAAATTAAACGATAGGTCGTGAAATCTCAAGTGAAGATCAAGTGAAGATTCAGAGGAAAGGCTATGGTCGTTAACTCTGAGGGTGATTCCAAAATGAGTTAACGGAGATAGTGCTTTAAATGGAGATGAAGATTCAAAGTGTAAGGGCTATTGTCGTTAACTCTGAGGGTGATTTCAAAATGAGTGTAGTGAGATAGTGCCTTCGGTTTCGTTCGAACCTGGAACGAACTTGTATGGATTGAATGCTTTCAGAACATCATCAGGAGGATGATGAGCATTCTAAGATAGATATGTTCTATAAAGGTAATCGTAGCCTCAATCCTCATCAACTGGGAATTGCTAAAACAGGGGAGATGCAGCAACGCTAAGTGGGTAGCACCCAAGTAGGATGAGATTTTCCCCTGTCTAGAGGTTCCTTTTTTTATTCGTTGTGTGGGCAGTTGATCATGAACAATGCGGGGTTGTCTTGTTCGGGACTATCCAGTAAGGGATGGTTCCGGCCTTGTGTTGCAGGGGATTTAGGGTGGATCCTCGGTATGGTGATCTAGGCTGTGTACTGTGACGGGCGGTACCCTAGTAGCCCTGCCATTGTATGGAATCCAATCTCCAATAAGTGCCATACGTATTGATTGTGCCTAACTAATGTTGGAACGTGAGATATAAGCATTCCAGCTATTTCTGTATTTTACTTGAAAACCCTAGACCCTATTATAATTTAATTGGATTTCCTATCAAATGTTTGGTTATCCTAAGGTAAAAACTTTTCCATGTTTATGTACGGGAAGTCTTACGAGATACCTTTTGTTTTCAAAAGATTTTCAAAGTTAAGTAACTTTAACCCGTTTACTCACACCAGACCCATGTCTAACCTGGAGTTTATTTTCTGTTTTCTTAAACTCTCGGGTACTCAAATTTTTACCAGTAGCCAAGGGATTTAGGTTAGCTTTGATGAATTCTGGTGGAGATATGGAGCAGAGGCTTCCGCGTGTAGACATATAATGGTTCTACTGTGCTAGTGTTGTATCTGTATCTCTGTGATGTACTTGAGTTGTAATGACTAGACAGGTGTTTATAACTGTCTAGCTTGTGATGTTTAAGTTGTACAACTCTAATGTATGATACTATGTAATATCTATATGATTAATATAATTTATTCGTTCCGCTGTGAGGTTCTGATGCTGTTTAGTTCTTTCTTTTCTATCTTTTCTCTTTTCTATCCCTTTATTTCTTAATAATGATGCGTCTTTCTGTGGAATGAAAGGCGGGTCGTTACACCAAGTCATTAGGTCGCCATCGATCCAGAATCTATGGATCGCTATCGATGCATAGCCTATAGATCGCTAGCGGTCCATTAACTAGGTTTGGTTTGTGATGAAATTTGCAGTGCGACTTCCTACGATCCTTTGCATGCATCTGGCAAGCAGTCCTAGCCCAATAGCTCTCGAACCTCTATAAGTACTCACCTATCTGCAACATAAAGGGGATCCTCTGGGCTAGCTGCTGAAACTCTACAGAAACTATTTTATACTATTCTCCTCCCTCCTTACAATAACCATCCAAGGGGTTTAGTGTGATTCTCCAGTAAACTCCAGCATTGGAGACCTAGTCTAACTCATGATATTCAATAACTTGGTAATCCAATTCACCTTGTAACAGTAATCAGACAATAATTAAAGTTATAAAATGTACGTAGGCTTCATTAATAGCCGAGCCACTATAAAAATATTCTTATCTTCTTATTATTTCTATTTTTTTCTACATTTATTCTCTGTATTATTGCTCTGTAAGAACATGACTTGTGCTTTCATACACAATCCAGGGTGTTGATCCATTTTTTTGGTTAACATTTTGGTGTTTTCACAAAGAACTCCGCTCAGGCTTAGATCTAGCCATCTACTTTTGATCAGATAGTTTCAAAAGTTGGATCCTTTATCTTTGTTCGAAAGATCCGCTGCTAAAAACTATTGGCTCTGGGTAGAAGAAAAAGAACCGCTTTTAGAAGATCCATAGGGGCAGTAATAGCCAAAGAAGAGATGAATCGTCAACAGGTTGAAGGAAATGGTGTTAAAGTAAGAGATCGGGTGATAGAATCCTCTGATCAATGTGAAGTCGCTACAAGAGATGAATTGAACAAATTGGTTGATGAAATCATTCAGAAGATGAAAAGCAGTCAGAGAGCTCTTATGGATAAGCTTAATGCAATCTTGACCTTATAGTCACATCCTAGTCCAAGAACTGTGGAAGAACTCGTGGCTACCGTAGAGCAAGAAAATCCTTTCGTTTCTAGTCTAAACAGAAGGAATCAAAAGCAGCCGCAAAGAGGAGCGATAGCTGGAACTGTTGGAATCAACGTAAAAGGAAACATAAGTACTCCATCGACCGCAAGGCAGCCGGTTATGAGCCTAAACCAATGAGCGAAGACCCCATAAGATGATATAGCTATGGACCTCATCCACTTAGAAGATGGAGAGCAATTTAACGATGGCAAGTTGGAAGGAAGCACCAATGCATTCGATAATGCCAGATATGGCCAAATTGCCCATAATCAGGTCAACTACAGGCCAATGGGACCCTGAGTAAGTGGCTCTTCCGAAGACATGAGAGCCCAGGCTTCGGCCCACTCACCAATACCGTTTGCAGAGCCGAATGCTTGGTGTGATGACTGACAGCCGACCCCCCAGACAACCGGACATCAAAGGAATTTATCGTGGATATGGCCAAACGGTTTATGAATGAGAATAAGAATAGAAGAGATGATAAATGGGGATCCGCTCCAAGTCGAACTCCCTTCACTAGTGAAATTTTGAATGAGTGGCATCCAGATAAGTTCATTATGCCAATTATTCCATCCTATGATGGAATAAAAGACCTAAAAACCCATTTGTATAAGTACAGGTGGCACATGAACGGAGCGAACGCTTCAAACCCAGTTCTATATATATGTTTTCCCATTTTTCTACCTTTATTCCATTTTGTGAAATCTATTCAGCTATTTTATTTTTATCTTTCTTTTGAAATTAGGGTGCGTTCAAATTTGAGCCGCCGCTTGGAAATTGCAATTTGAATCGATTGCTATATGCCTTCATTCCTTAATTATGATTACTGCTGCTATTTCGATCATTTTTTTTCGATTTTCTTATGACTACTTCAATGTCAAGTTCGAATAGTATAAAATTGGTATGCAATTTTTTAATTTTTTTTATTTGCTTGAACTTGAACTCTAAATAGGGATATACTCCCTAAATTTTCGTTTCGTATATTTTGAATTGGATACTTCATGGTTTTATTACTTGATTTCTAATCGAACGATCATGTGATTTCTGACTTGTTCATTGATCAAATATATTTCTAATATATTCGAATTTGCTTAAATAAAGTTGAGTTGCTTTCGTTCTTTACTCCTAGGACTTGTTTATCGTTTGTTGACTTGTTCATCATGATCTGTTGTTCCATTTTTTGAAATACGTTCCCTTATGACCTTTGATTGAATTCTTTTAACTTTGTTCAAATTGCTGGATGCTCTGTTACTATGCCTTGATTTCTCTCAATACATGTATACATTATAGAAATATAATCTAAAGCTGCACTTCCAGATTACAAACCACCAGCTAAATAGATTTCAATATGCTATATGATCCTTTATTTGGGTTTACTTCTCTTGGCCTCTAGTTTGTATGATTGCTATGGCTATGCACTGTCCATTTCCTTGTAATGTGTGCTAGTTACTAGGTTGAGTGTATGATTGTTGCAGCTCCAATGCATAGATGTCTTCTCTGGTTGCATATGAACTTGTTATTCGAGTGCTTTGTATTCATGTCAACCCGTTTAGGTCTGATATGTCTGAAGCTTTGCACATTCATGTATATATGAGCGTGTTTACTTGTTTGGTTGCCACTATATGCGTATACATGTGTGGACAGACATAGATATATATTTGCTGATCTGTTCTTTCCTGTTGTTGCTTTGCATTCATGTTAACTTATCAAACCTGAGCATATTTGTAGATTTCATTTGAAGTTTACCTGGTGCACTTTGAAGTCTGGTGTGTGTTGTTTTTTTGCACTACACATTCACGCTGGTTTAGTCTAGTTGCAGCCCTTGTGTTCATGCTTGATTGCTTTTGTATGGTACCTTGGTTAGATTTTGTTTTTATGTTGGTTGTGTCTTCATGGGTCTGCACTATGATTCAGATGCTGGATACAGGCTGGAACAATTTTGAAAATCAAATACGAGTGATGAGTGAATTATGTAGTGAAGTGAAATTATATAGTAAAAAGAGTGTTGTAATTGATACTTTTATTTGGAATTGTGTAAATATAGTGAGAGCTTAAATTTGTACTGCTTGAATTTATAATAAAATATTTGTTTGAATAAAATATTTGTTTAAATGTGAATTCCAATTTATTTATTTTAATCGATAAATATTTATTTAATTATGTAGAAAGATAAAATAGTACATTAACAAGTACATTTAAACGAATATATATATAAATGTTTATTATCATAAAAAAAATTATACACTAGTATATTCTACAATCTCCCTCTTTTGATACTAACGAACATATATTAAGATGTTGACTCTGATAAATGTATTAGATCTTGATTAACCCCCCCCCCCCACACACACACAACAAAGCTCCCCATATTTTAATGCTCCCCCTACAACAAAGCTCCCCTTCACATATGCATGAAAAAAAAAATGCAATGCACCTAGATGAGAATATGCAATAAAAAATATGACTTAGTTTCCAAAATCTTAACTTCTCTCCCCCTTTTGTTATCAGCAAAAGAGTAACAGTGTTAGATAAGAGTGATAAAGTGATAGATTTAATACCTAATCGAGTATAAATATCAAATTTCAAAAAAAATCAAATAAACATCATAAATATTCTGTTAGGCACATATTCCATTTTAGAGTGATAGGGGTGATGTCGGCAAAGAAAACCATATAGTTGTGTCCTTTTGTGGTATATTTATGACAGGAATCTTTTAAAATACTTACTAACCATGCACAACCGTTAGGACTTAAATAAGATTAGTAGTATTTCTTATTTTTATCAAAAAAAATTTAATTCCAAGCATCTTACTAACCGTGCATAACCTGAGGACTTCTAAATGGGGTTAGAATCAACTCACATATTTCATCCAATTTTCACGTGTATTCCATACATGCATGACCGTGATGACTTTTAAATGAGCATGAAAGCATATAATCATAGATTTCAAGTAGTTCACCCATGCATAACCGTGAGGACTTTTAAACGAGGCGAGTACTTTTAGGATGATTTTATTGCTAACTTTTATAAAATGAATAATTTTCTATTTAAATACCATATTTTAACATATTACATTGGATTTTGATGAGTGATGGTCGTAGAAATATGATAGGAATAGAGATGGTCATCGAATATTTTTTACCAATCAAAGTTATTACAAATTTCATTCAAATTTTTAAAGACATTTTCTAAATATGCTCTCTCAAGACATAATGTATGATCAAGATCAACACTCATCACTTTTTCAGTCACCGTTTATCTTTTTGATAATCAATAGGGAGTCAAATTAGTTAACATAGGCATTTAAGATCAAGTCAAAAAAAATCACGTTTCTAAAATGCCTAAACTGAGACGAAGTCGACAAAAACTATTTTCTGGAAGGGGTTTTGTAAAAATGTTTGCCAATTGAGTATCAGTTGAAATGAGGTTTATGCAGATATTTTCTTTTGGAAATGTGATCTCTAATGAAATGATGCCTAACATCTATATTCTTGGTGCGAGAATGACGCACAGGATTATTTGAGAGATCAATTGCACTTTTGCTATCACACATAAGTGTAACTTGTTCAAAATTTAGACCATAGTCTTGCAAAGTTTGTATCATCCATAAAATTTGAGCAGAGCAACCGCTTAGAACAAATTACTCTACCTCTGTGGTAGATAATGCAATACAATTTTGTTTTTGATTTGACCATGCAACTAACGAATGTCCCAACATAAAATACGTTCCACTAGTACTTTTTCCATCAACTAGACTACCAGCATAGTCTGCATTTGAATACCATTTTAACTCAAAGCTATCATTAGTTGGATACCATAGACCAAACCGTGGGGTGTGCAACAGATACCTTATCATCCTTTTTACAAATTTTAAATGAGATTCTTTTGGATTTGATTGAAACTGTGCACATAAACAAACAGAGAACATAATATCTGGTCCAGAAGCAGCAAGATAAAGAAGTGATCCAATCATATCTCGATATTTCTTTTGATCAACTACCTTACCTTTTTCATTCTTTTCAGGTTTAATTGTTGTGCTCATGGGAGTTTTTGCAGGTTTAGCATCTTTCAATCCAAATTTATTGACAATCTCTCTAATATATTTGGTTTAGGAGATGAACGTACCTTTTTCACTTTGTTTGATTTGAAATCCTAAAAAGAATTTCAACTCTCCTACCAAGCTCATTTCAAACTTTTCCTGCATGACCTTTTCAAATTTCTCATACAAAAGTTGTTAGTGGCACCATAAATAATGTCATCAACATACATTTAAACAGTGAAAAGATCATCATTTTCATGCAATAGAAATAATGTGGTGTCTACATAGCCCTTTTTGAACCTATTTTCAAGAAGATAAGTGCTAAGATATTCATACCAAGCCCTAGAGGCTTGCTTTAATCCATATAGCGCTTTCTTAAGTTTAGGGTATTCCCGACTTTCAAAACCTTCAAGTTGTTAAACGAATACATCCTCTTTCAAAATTCCATTAAGAAAAGAAAATTTACAATCCATTTGCTTAGTTTAAATCCTTTATAACAAGAAAAAGCTAACAAGATTCTAATGGATTCTATTCTTGCTACTGGTGCAAAAGTTTCATCAAAATTAATTCCTTCAATTTGGTTATAGCCTTTAGCAACTAACCTAGCTTTATTCCTAATCGCATTTTCAGATTCATCAAATTTATTTTTGAAAATCCATTTGGTTCCCACAACTGGATAGTCATTAGGTCTAGGTGCAAGAATCCAAACTTCATTTCATTCAAACTGATTTAGCTCTTCTTGCATAACCATACACTAGCTTTCATCATTGAGACTGTATCTATGTCTTTGGATTCAATTTCTAAAATAAATCCACTGCATAGATACAAATCACATAAATTTCTAAAGGAGGAACGAGCTTGAATACCTGCGGTAGGATTATCTATTACCATTTCTGGAGGATGATCTGCTTTGAATTCCAATTTCTCGGGTTCCATATTTCTTTGGACTTCTTCCACGGTTGCAATTTCTTTTGGATTTTCACTTTCATCTTTTTCGTTCTCCTCTTCCACATTCCTTTTGATTGTTTCCTTGCTTTAGTCATCAATGCCTTCATCAAATTTCACATTGATTGACTCCACGATTATTCTCGTCCTTTTTATGTATACTTATAAGCTTTGCTTCTGGAAGAGTATCCCATGAACATGCCTTCGTCAGCTTTTGGCTCAAATTAACCTTTGATCATCTGTATTGAGAATAAAACATGGACAACCAAATTTTTTGAAATATGCAATTGTTGGCTTTCTGTTGAATCATAGTTCATATGGTATTTTCTTAAGAATTGGCCTAATCATGACTCTATTCATTACATAACAAGCTGTATTTACCGCCTCTTCCCAAAAGGACAAGGGTAATTCATACTCATTTAGCATAGATCTAACCAAATTATGTAAGGTTTGATTCTTTCTCTCGACTACTCCATTTTGTTGTAGAGTACGTGGGGTAGAGAATTCATGTATAAATCCATTTCATCACATAAAATTTCAAATTCATAATTTTCAAATTCTCCACCATGATCACTTTTTAGCGAAATAATAGAACCTCCATTTTCATTTTGAACTAATTTTGTGAATTTAGTGAAGTAGAGAAAGTTTCTAATTTATTAGCTAAGAAGTATACCCACATGTGTCTAGATTAATCATTAACCAATGCAAAATAATATCCCCTACCACCCAAACTTGCAATATCGTTAAGTCCAAACAGATCCATATGAACTAGTTCAAGGACTCTAGAAGTACTTACAGTGTTCTTGGCATGAAAAGATGATTTTTTGAATTTCCCCATAGTATGCTTTGCATAGAGTTTCTGTTTTGAAATCATGAGATGGTAAACCCTTACCAAATCTTTACGTTTTAACTTGTTTAAAGATTCATGCTAGCATGTCCTAACCGTCTATGCCTTAAGCTAACTTCTTCATCCTTAGCTAACAAACATTTTGAAAGAGTGAGATTACCAAAAATAGAAGTATCTATTACCTTTCCTCTTACTTGAAAATAATGTTTCTTTTGATGATTGGTCAACATTTTTGCACAAATCAGAATAAAAAACAACATTCATTCCCTTATCACATAGCTGGCTGATTGAAATCAGATTATGGTGCAGATTTTCAACATATAACATCGTATAAGGTAAATGTTCCATTACCTACTTTACCATTGCTGATAATTTTACATTTATCGTTGTTTTCCATTGTGACTCTACCACCTTTGTACTTCTCTAGGCTAAGGAACTTTGATTTGTTGTATGTCATATGCCTGGAATGGCCAGAATCCAGGTACCACTCTTGCTATTCCTTAGCCTGCCAACACACCAGCATGAGAAAAGAGTTTAGTGACCCATTTGTTTTTATAGGTTTATGATTGTTAGTGAAATTTTTTTTTGAAAATCAAGTTTGTGTAGAACCATGACAGTCTATGTTTATTCCTATTGGCATCCAGATTTGTTTGATTTTAAGGGATTTTACATTCACACCTTTAGGAACCCTAGTTTTCGTGTTTGGGTTTGTACCAGCAATTACTTGGATTGTGTCCAATTATTCCATAAATCGTGCATTTGGAGTTGACATGATTAGCTTTACTTCTACCTTTTTCAGATTAAGTATACCCAAGTCCTTGTCTAATAGTATTAACAGTTTGCATTCCTAATATCATATTTAATGATCTTTCTCTTTTGGAGAATTTTTATGAAGTTGTAGATAGTTGTTGAACTTGTGACTTGAGAGATTCATTTTCATTCAATAAAAAAGTGCACTTTTTAATAGAATTTTCTCTCCTGGCATTTTCACTTTCCTTCAAAATCAGAATTTCATTTTCAAGCGATTTAATTTTAGTTCTGATTTTTTATTTCCTCTTCTAATGATGGACACTTATCACACTTATGGTTCTTATTTCTATAGTTTTGAACAAACTGATCAAGCCGCATATTTAGTTCTATAAAACTATCTTTTTATGATTCAATTTTAGCGTATTCTTCTTAAGTCTTTCAATACCGCCTTCTACTTCATGAAAATATATAAGTAATTGCAAGTGAGTAAGTTTTGATACCTTGCTTGGCACATCATAATCGCTGTCACTTGTTTCTCCTAAAAGACACAGACTTGCTCTTTCACTCTCACTGCCAATGCTTTCATCATCATCTTCATTACCTTCATCCCAAGTTGTCACAAAACTACTCCTTTTCTTTGCTTTGCCAAATTGATTTTGAGGACAATTCGGCTTGATATGACGAGGTTTATTTCATTGTGAAAAATAACCTCCTACTTTTTTGAGTTGTCTAGAACTTTGATGATTCTGCTCTTCAGTTGTTGATTTTGGGATGGATTTCCATACTTGCGATTCCACGTTTTGAATCTCTTTATTATCATTGTTAGTTCAGCTGCTCCTTCATCATCACCATCATCGTCTTCACTTTCCATTGTTCGTTTGAGAGCTACTGATTTCTTACGCATATCACCTCCTTAATATTCTTCCTTGAATTTGATTTCTAGCTCATAAGTGGTGAGATTTCTGATGAGTTCTTCAACTTTAACCTATTTCAGATCCTTTGATTCTTGAATGGCAGTCATCTTTGCTTCAAAATTTCATGGAAGAACTCTGAGGATCTTTCCGACTATTTCCAGTTCTGTGTATGGTCTTCCTAGGTTGATTTGTATACAAGATTAGAAAGTCGTTCGTACATTTCTTTGACTCTTTCATCCTTTGCTATTGTGAAATTCTCGTACTCGCTACTAAACATGGCAATATGAGATTCTTTATTTTAGGAGGTTCCTTCATGAGTCACTTCAAGCGTGTGCCAAATTTCCTGCGCAGTTAGACAATGTGCGACATAGTTAAATTCAATTTCATCTAGTTAACAAAAAATAGAATCCATAGCTTTAGCCTTAGCAGTTTGCAATTTATTTTCAAGTTATGTCCATTGATCCATAGGTTTTTCAACTTCTAGATTATCTACCATTACTGCTGGTGTGTTATATCCCATTTCAATAATATTCCATGCATCTATGGGTTTCAGAAAAAATTTCATTCTAGTTTCCCAATGTGCATACTCACCATTGAACATGGGTGGTCTAGCTATGGACCGATCTTCGGCAAAAGCATTATTAAAAGAATCCATTTAAAGAAAAAAATCACATTTTTAACAGAAAAATGGTTTTTGCTCCTAGCTCTGATACTACTTGTAGGATTGTTTTTACCCTAGAAGGGTGGGGGTGAATAGGGTCTACTTAAAATTAATTCAGAAATAAAAATAAAAATAGAAAGTAATGCAGTAGAGATCACACATAGTTTTACCCAGCTTTGGAATAAACCTGCCTACGTTCTGCCTCCAAGGTTTCTACTGGAAATTAATTAATCTGTCGCTTACAAAAATATGTAAACTTATGATACTCGCTAACTTGATTAACCTAACTCTAAGGTCAAAACCCTGCAACAACTCAACTCATGAGTTGTGAATTCTCAAACTATGCTCCGTAGTTTGTACCTAATTACACAACTTGAAATTTTCCAAATTTCAAAAGAGAAACTTACAAATAAAAATAAAAATCAAAAAACAAAACACTATTTTAAAATTAAAGCCTAATACACATAAAACTATGACCCAAGTAAAAGAAAAACTATTTCCTTTTATTCCATTTTGTGAAATCTCTTCGACCATTTTCCTTTTATCCTTCTTCTGAAATTAGGGTTCATTCGAATTTGAGCCGTCGCTTGGAAATTGCAATTCGAATCGATTGTTGTATGCTTTCTTTCTTCAATTATGATTACTACCACTTCTTCGATCAGTGTTCTTTGATTTTCTTACGACTTCTTCAATGCCGAGCTCGAATGGCATAAAATTGGTATGCGATTTTTAACTTATTCTCTCTGTTGGTTTGGTTGAACTCGAAATCCTTTTCTTGTTGTCGATGATGAAATTTGGTTTATATAGGGATAAGATCCTTAAATTTTTATTTCATATATTTTTATTCGGATTCTTCATGATTTTATTACTTGCATTGATTTCTGACCAAACGATCTGTAATTTCTGACTTGTTCATCGATCGAATATATTTCTGATATATTCAAATTTGCTTACATGTAGCTGAATTGGCACCGTTCTTTGCTCCTACGACT
This sequence comes from Allium cepa, assembly GCA_030765085.1. NCBI lineage: Eukaryota > Viridiplantae > Streptophyta > Magnoliopsida > Asparagales > Amaryllidaceae > Allium > Allium cepa. The sequence continues at coordinate 389,619,911 of CM060932.1, read as the reverse complement.
TGTTCATCGTTCGTAGACTTGTTCACCATGATCTACTATTCCATTTTATGAAATACGTTTCCTTATGACCTCTGATTGAATTCTTTTGACTTTGTTCAAACTGTTGAAAGCCCTGTTACTATGCTTTGATTTCGCTCAACATATATATATATATATATATATATGTATATATGTATATATATATATATCACTGAAACGTAATCTAAAGCCGCATTTCAAGATTACAAACCACCAACTAGATAGATTTCAGTATGTTATATGATCCTTTATCTTGGTTTACTTCTCTTGGCCTCTAATTCGTGTGGTTGCATTGGCTATGTGCTGTCCATTCTTTGTAATGTATGCTAGTTGCTAGGTTGAATGTATAATTGCTACGGCTCCAATGCATTGATGTCTTCTCTGGCTGCATATGAACTTGCTATCTGAGCGCTTTGCATTCGTATTAACCCATTTGGGTTTGAAATATCTGAAGCTTTGCATGTCCATGTATATACGAGCATATTTACTTGTTTGGTTGCCACTATATATGTATACATGTATGTATAGACATTTATATATGTATGTTGATCTGTTCTTGCCTGTTGTTGCATTGCATTCATGTTAACTTTTTAAACCTGAGCATATCTAGAGTTTTCATTTGAAGTCTATTTGGTGCACTTTCAAGTCTGGTGTGTGTTGTTGTTTTGCACTATACATCCACACTGATCTGGTCTGGTTGTAGCCCTTGTGTTCATGCTTTATTGCTTTTGTGTGGTACCTTGGTTAGTTTTGGCTTTTATATTGGTTAAGTCTTCATGGGTTTGCACTATGATTCTTGAGACACATGTACAGTATACATGTGTATATGTAGGCTCTTGCTTGATTTTTTTGACCGACCATTGCTGTGTTATTTGTATTTGCACTTGAGTTGAATCCAGTCTTGGCTTGGGTTTGACATTTTGCTCACCTATCCCTACTATTTTAACAAATAAGTGTATATTCGTATGCACGACCTTCTAGCATGTACAGTGATACACTATGCATGTCACAATTTGCTCGCATAAGATGAATTAAAAAAATGATGACGAACAACCCAAACAACTGAGGCAAACAATATTTTCAAAATCACACTTCATTTTGCACTGCTAAATAATTCTTTTTTAATTTTACTACGTCATTGTTTATTTTGCAGATATTTCAGATACTGGATACAGGCTTGAACAAAGTTGAAGATTAAATACGAGTGATGAATGAATTATGTAGTGAGGTGAAATTGTATAGTAAAAATTGTGTTGTAATTGAAACTTGTATTTGGAATCGTTTAAATATAGTGAGAGCTTAAATTTGTACTATTTGAATTTGTAATAAAATATTTGTTTGAATAAAATATTTATCTACATATAAACCAAGTAATTTATTTTATTCAATAAATATTTATTTAATTATGTGGAAAAATAAAATAGTACAATAAGAAATACATTTGAATGAATATATATGTTTATTATCATCAAACAAAAATCATATATTGGTATATTCTACATAGCCCGAGCCTCGAGCGGTTCAGGCATTGACAGAAGAAGTAGACAAACTAATGGCCAATAGTTTCATCTGTGATGCGATCTACCTCAAATGGTTATCTAACTCAGTTTTGGTCACTTCAGGGTAGCCTTTAGAAAATTCTTAGGATTCATAGTGGGCACTAGAGGCATTCAAGCAAACCAAGAGCAAATAAATGCCCTACGAGAAGTCCAAGCCTCGAAGAACAAAAAGGAATTACAATGCTTGAAAGGGAAAGTCGTAGCGCTAAGCCGGTTCATCTCGAAAGCCACCGACAAATGCATATTGTTCTTTGATGTGTTAAAGAAAGGAAAGAAAAACTTTGTGTGGAATGAAGCTTGTCAAACCACATTGGAAGAGTTGTCGCAACACATGGAAGCCCCGCCAATCCTATCAAAGCCAATGGACGAAGAGGACTTGCTCATCTACTTAGTAGTCTCACCTCACGCGCTGAGCTCAGCCTTTATGCATGAAGAAGAAAAAATTCAACGACTTATATACTACATTAGGAAGTGATTTACTAGAGCCAAGAAAAATTAACCAAAGCTGGAAAAGCAAGCGTATTGCCTCTTGATCACGTCTAGGAAGTTACGACTATATTTCCAGGCGCATCTGATCAAATTACCGACTGATCGGCCTCTGAAGAAAGTATTGTATAAACCCAAAACTTCCAAGCGACTGCTCAAATGGAATGTAGATTGAGCCAATATGATATCACTAACCATCAGAGAAGAGCAATCAATGGGAAAGCGCTAGCAGATTTCATCGTCGAGTTTACCATACGAGATGACGAAGAAGAAATGCAGTTGGAAGTGAAAAAGCGATGGAAACTCTTCGTCGTTGGCACGTCTAACTACCTCTGTTCGGGGCAAGTGTGGTGCTTGAAACCCTCAAAGGACGAGCCATTTGCTACACCTTACGCTTGGAATTCCATGCAACAAATAATGAAGAAGAATATGAAGCATTGATGGCAGGATTAAAAGTTGTGAAGGAACTCGGAAAAAAGTCTGTTCAAGTTGTTAACAAGAAAACTTGTCGACACTCCAAAGTAGAGTTATGGAATAAGGTTTATCGCTTAAGTAGATGAAAAGGAGTGGAATGGGTATATACGCCTTGAATTTACTTTCAAGTTGATTATTGTAGTAAAAAGTTATTCAGATTGACCTTTCGACTCAGCCAAAAGGGTCGGCTTCTTCCCTATCAACCTTTCGATTATATTGAGTTAGATTGGTTTTCGCTTCGAAAGCCCACCTTTTGAAACGGTTGAGTTACCCTGGACAAGGTTTTCCTTCGTTGGTTTAGACTATGTTGAAGGCCTTAGTAATTGTGTGGCTAGGACTATATCCAAGAATCGGCGATAGAGGTTTCTACCCTATCAAAAGAAAGGTTGATTAGGTGTTAAGACCTGAAATAGGAATCTATGGTTAGAGATTTGACCTTGTTGAAAGTTGTAAGCTTAAATGTTACGGGTTTGGATTGGGAATCTCAAGTTGGAATGATTTGGAACTATGTTTCGACCTTGTCGAAAGCTTATAACACCTCTAATTTTTGTTTAACATTATTTAGGATATTTAATTGCATAAATTAAATAGAATAATGTCAATGATTGGGGAGATGATATTAGTAAACCCAATATACATGTCTTAATGAATGAACTAAAATAGGACTTAACCAAATTAAGAAGAGGAATTTTCTAAGGGGTAAACTAGGAAATGGGGCTACATTTCTTGGTATAAACCACTCCTTCCACCTTAATAAAATTTTACTTTCTCATTCATTACTTCTCACCTATATTTTGGCCAGCCATTAAAAGCTCAAGGAAGAACAATAAATTGAAAATAAAACTAAGGAATTAGAGCTAGGAAATTATCTCATTCTCTTATTAACTAATCAAGGTGAATAATGGTGTAAATCATCTTATTTTTACTTGTTTTAGTTCGGTTATAGATAGTAACCTAATGTATTTTTCTGTGCTGACCATATTTGGATCTAATAATCATTATTTGGATATAATAATGATTTATGGTAATTTATTGTTATATTTATGAAATTAAAATGATGGGTTTTAGAGTAAAAACCTTAGTACACGACCTCCAAACGGCTTGATTTTTGGATATGTTGTGTAAAACGTAATTTTGGAGATGGGTTTTTAATTTCATAATTTTGAGACTTATAGAAATATTTTATTGATTTCCTAATGTGAAAAAGATATTTATTTCGATTTTAATTATTAAGAATAATAAAATATTGAATTCTATCTCGAAATTTTTATATTATGAAGAAAATATTATTTTGGACTTTTAATGAATTTTTAGATTTTCCCCAAGTGATTTCAATTTATTGTATATTTTCTAAGATAAATAGACTTAATAGTTATATTAAAATATTAATATAATTAATTATTTTGAATATAATTATAGAAATAATAAATCTAATCTATAGCAGATTTTCTGTAAATAAATTGCTAAAATATGTCTTTAACCAATAGAAATTTGACAAAGAATTGTTAAAGTATGTTATTAACCAATAGGAATTTGACAAAGAGTAAGTGTGGTAGTTTTTATGAACCTTCCAACCTTTCGGAAGCAACCTTTCATCATAGAACCTTCCGTGGCATTTATGCACCTTTCTACAGCATTTTTATGAACCTTCCGACCATGTCAGATGCAACCTTTCATCATAGAACCTTCCGTAGTATTTCTGCATCTTTATACAGCATTTTTATGAACCTTTTGACCTTTCGGAAGCAACCTTTCGTCATATAACCTTCTGCAGCATTTTTGCACCTTTCTGCAGCATTTTTGAAGAAGCTTTCGACCTTGTTGAAAGCACCTTCTAACCTTGTCGAAAGCACCTTCCGGCCTGGTCGGAAGCTACCTTTCGACAGTAGTTATAAACATTGTGGAAGCCCTTTTGTAGTGGTTTTCTCTAGCTTTGTTTGTAAACTTCAAATAGACATAATTTTCTAATCATGAGCCTATTTTTCTATTATGACACCTCTGCGGAAAGGGAAACCATCATTTGAACATGGTAGAATAGGTTAGAGACCTTAATTCTATTCCTATATAAAGTTATGACTAAAAGAAAGTTTTATATTTCTGAAAGGGGTTGTTTTCTTTGCTTTTAATTATGTTGGCTTGGTTTTCTTTGCCTTCGAAGGAGATACTGTCAAAGGGGTAGTAAAATTATTTTCTTTTGACCAATATCTTTGAAAGGTAGAATTTAAACTATCATAAGGTAGGAGCCCAATGTTTTTAAGAGCTTTCGAAGGAAGTTACTCTATGAAGTCGAAAGTAAGGTTTCGAAGGTATCGAAAGGTTTTATGATCGAAACTCTATTTACAAAAGAAAATATATGGCTATTTTAAAGAAGATTCTATAATGGTTTAAAAAAATCTATCTTTGATAAATTAAACCTACAGGAGTGGTACTGCTATGTTGTTATATTGCTTCTTCTAATATAAACATATTCACTTCATAATGGACCCATAACTATGTTTTAGGAAAAAGGGTAGGAGAACTAGTTAGGTTAACACAATAGTGAATATAAATTGAATAAACTCCTGAATGAGTAAAATAAAATGGAAGGATATTGGCAGGGTCCAATAGGTTTCCAGTAAGCCCATGAAAAACTATATGATAGGAGCAGGGGCCAACAGGTTAATAGTTAACCCATGAAAACTAGGTGTAGACGAAGATGTCGAATAAACAGGTTCATAATTAACCCATAGAAACTATGTGTAAATGAAGATGTCAGATAGACAGGTTCATAGTTGGCCCATGAAAATTATGTGTAAATGAAAATGTCGGATAGATAGGTTCATAGTAAGCCCATGAAAACTATATAATTGGACATGGCGTCCTTAAATGTTTAACCGGTTATTAGTTAGCCCATGAAAACTAATAGGTTAATAGTAATCCTAGAAACTATAATTGAGATAAATAGTCAGAATAAATGGGAATGGGAAAATCCAGATTTGACTTGCTTGTTTTGCATATCATCATAATGTTTTGAAATACTATATTTTTAACCACTGTGGATGTAGGAGCACAGTATATGGTTTTCTAAAGGTTTTAGGATACTAGTGAGGGAAAAACTTGTGCCGCTAAGTGGCATGGTCTCACTAGATATCTATTTGGCTTGAGATGATAGATTATTATTCATACCAGGCTTTATGTCTGACTCAAAGTTTTTGCTTTCCCCTTAAACTCTTGGATACTCAATTAATTTGAGAAGTTTGATATTTAGGGTTTTTAGGTTTTTCTTAAACGAATAGACTGGAGGCGTGCAGGAGGTGGATAGTTATTTAGAGTTTTCTTTTTCGCTATGTATTTGGATGTAAAGGTAGATTTATTAGCCTTACTATATACTCTGATCAACCAAGAGGGCATCTTCATATGTCGCTCTTGGCGTATGTTTAATAATTATATTTTTGCTGAACATGGTTAACGTTTTGGGATTATGTAATAAACATGAAGTGCTTTAATTTAAATGTGGAAATATTTTTTTGAATTGTTAAAGTTTTTTTCATATTTTTGTGATCTGTGTATCAATGTATTTAGCACCGCCGTATTTGGTCCCCGAAGATTAATAACTATGGATGACTATAGCATCCGTAGCCATTAGTTTTTGGCTCCAAGTAGGGGGATGTTACAAAGTTGTACCTTTTGGCACCTTTTATTAATCAAAGGTTTTAGTAGACTGACACTTGGTTTCGGCCTTGCCGGAAGCAGAAGCCCAGGGAAAGATAGGTTGGGATATATAACTGAAATTATTTTAGTAAGCCAGGTTACGATTGTATAGGATGGGTCCTTTCGATATAGGCGACACCTGAAACACAATGTTAAACCTAATAAAAGCTATAAGAACAGTAAAGTAATCTACAAAATTGAGAACTTCCCTTTCGCAAGCTCAAAACCATTTTATTACTCAAAAACCCCAAATCAATTTAGAAATTAGGATTTACAACTCTTTTAATAAAAAAAAAATACAAGCTTATAATGGAAGGATTCAGATCCTTAAAACATGACCACTTTGGTCTTATTTATAGATGAGAGTCGGCACCTTTCGACCCTAAAGCTTTCTACTGGTTCGAAAGGTGGCCGCTAAATAAATCAAGTATGCTTCTGCCTTTGTCGAAAGGAATGGCCGCCCTTTTCTTCTTTGAATTACCTTGCAAGAGCTTTCAACTCCATCGATAGGCTTTGTATTGTGGTTTCAATGATGTTGAGGTGTCGCTGGTTTCGACATTGATGGTTGCTTTTGAAATCTTGTTTGTGACTTGATGCGAAACCCTCCTATATCACAATGGATTCGACTGGTTCGAATGGCTTATTATAGCTTTCGAAGGAATTGCTCAAGACAATACTAGCTCTCAAATGGTTTGAATGAAGGCGAAACCCTTAGTTCCGAAAGGTTCGGGGCATATACAAAGAGCTGTTCTTCATTGTCTTCGTAAGGTGTTTCTTTGACTCATTCGAAAGGTCTTCATGCATATGGATTCACCTGGTCGAAAGGTAGTCACTGAAGGCAAAAGTGTGCTTCGACTCTTTCAAGAGGTAAGATCCTATTGAATCTTGATTGTAGAAACCTTTCGACACCTTCGAAAGGTTATGCTGCTTTCGGACTTTGGTTGTAGCATCCCTTCGACTCATTTGAATGGTGTAGCCAGGGTTTTCTCCTTTTATTCTTCCTTGTTTTCTGCTCAAATGGGTTTCGACAACATCTAAAGGAGTTTTATGTAATAATATCCCCCTCCCCCGACGAAGGGATGCTCTTGACTTTCCAAGTCAACTTGGTCGAAAACTAGAAACTTCCTGCCACTTGCTCTTCCCATGTAAATCTGGGCTGTCTATTTAAATCTGATCTAATGGCTAGTAGTTCTTGATGACTTTTCTTATAAAGCACACTCATCTTCTTCTTCCCCTTTCACTTTTCTACAAACCAAATTTCAAATACCAAAAAAAGAATTCCAAAATCCTCAAACCTTCTTTTTCCTAAATCAAAGATTAACTAGATCTAAATCTAAATTAGGATTATTCCTGCTTTTAAAATCTTCATATCCTTTTCTTTGTTTTACATTCTACATCTTATAGTGAATTTTAGTCTTTCGAATCTCATGATTTTGATTTGAAAACTATTTGAATTTTGATTTTTTTTAAAGAGCATGTTTGCTTTGATTTTCTAGAATTATTTGTGTTTTAATAATTGGATTCATTTGAGAAAACATTGCGATTCAGTTTCATGAATCGGTAAGATTTGTTTCTCATTTTGAATTTTATTTCACTGTTTTTGATTAGTTTTACTTTTAAGAGAATTTGAATTTTTATTTGTAAATTTTGAAATTGAAAATAGTTAGTTCATGTTAAAGTCTATTTCCTTAATGGGTTTGGTTTATTTATTTAATAAGTTTTTAAAATTTTGGGTTTGTAATCGAGTTTGAAAAAAAAGGGTTTTGGTTTTCACGCCCAGAAGCTTAGGGATGTACGGATGAAAAATTGGCGCCATATAATGACCTTTCTACCCATTTGAAAGGGATTAAAGCGGCAACATTGGTTTTTCTTTCTTAGCCCCATTCGATGGGGTCGAAAGGTATTGTAGCGTGAATTTGATCTACCTTGTTGAAAGGTTATGTAGTTAAGCAGAATGTAGTTACCCCTCTCGAAAGCAAAACGTTTCAACCAAGTCGAAACCTTTTAGGCCTACTACAATTCCTCCTCTTTAGTATGATTTTAGAACCATAACACCTCTTCCAACCTTTCAAAACCTTTTGTATCTAATGAGTTGAAACCATCTAAAATCATTTTTCTCCAACATTGTCGAAACGTTTTAAGTACTCATGATTTTAATCTTACGACCTTCCAACTCACTGAGTATATAAAATTTCGACAACATTCATGTATCCCTAAAAAAAACTCAAGTCTTATGTTCAGATAGTGTCGAAGGGTCTTATTATATTATTTTTTGAGCACTAGTTGGATGTACTTTTTTCAGATTTTCAAGTTAGTTTTAACTACTTTCTTTTAACAACTTAGTTCTTGTTAAGCTTTTGGCATTATCGAAAAGTGCCACTTGGACACATTTTTCCATTTTTCCTTTCAAACCTATCGAAAGCTCAATGAATATTTATATTTAGGCATTCGACACTATCGGGAAGTACATGTAAGTGTTAATCTTCTTTCTCTTTCGACTCTATCGAAAGCTCCATATCTTTAATTTTAAACTTTAACAATTTCCAAAATTTTGAAGTTCCACGTTTGGTTTTGTGTTTAAGTTATTTCAATAGTTTTTACAATTTCTTGAAAGAATGCCAAGTTCATAATAAATTGAAAAGTTTAACTGAAGCATTTTCACCTGGTAGAACAATGAGCTCCCTAGATAAAGTTGACGCCATTTTAAAGCACTCGTTGATATCTTCACAAGATGAGGCATATGCCATCCTCAAAGACTTTGGAATTTCTGGTGTATAAGCTATCCCACCTCAAGAATCTGATACCAGCAACAACCCTCCCGAAGGGTTCTTTGCCTATACTGCCATTCTTATATGGCGTGAAGGGTTCCTTCCTTTTCCGGTGTTCTTATCCAGATTCCTTTCTTATCTCGGGAATGCGCCAATCCAGTGTCCCGAAATGTCAACACTTACCTCTTGTCTCTGGAAGTAATGGCATTAAAGTCTAGATTTCCTTCTCCTAACACTGTAATCTTGAATTACTTGGTCAGATTAGTAAAGCTCAGAAATCTCAATCATCAGATCTTCAGAGCTAACCCCCTAAAGAAGCTGATATCGTATGGGGTTAACAAGTTTAAAGAATGGGAAAACCAGTTTTTCAACATTAGATGCTTCCCAAATTCAAGTGCGACCTTTCTACTCCTCATAAGTCCATATTTTTATTGTCTTCCTTTTATCTTATTACTTCTCTTGTTTAATCTTTGCCTTATATTAGATTCTCTTGCCAAAGAACTCAATGAGGCAGACAGAAGAATGGTTGAGTCTCTTACTACAGCCTCTAACAAGATCGAAAACCGACTGAGGCTATTAGTCCCCTTTAACTTGAAGAAGCATTCTCTTCTCCTACCAATCAAAGGAATTTTGGTCTTCCTCGTTTGATCCAACATAGTTCAAAGAGTAAACGTTTCCTCTCCTTAGGAGATCCCAAACTTTTCGCTCCTACGTCACCAATTTGCTCAGACTACTCCGGTAAGTTATAGGCACAAAATTTGTTTTTTATTCCCATCGCTTTCTGAATTATTTTGCCCACTTTTAATCTATATGAATCTTTTTTCTACAGCTATGTCCCAGGCTATAAAACTTGCTAGTGGTATTGCTCCCTCTCCGGCTGCTTCCCATGCGCCATCCATCATCCAGTCTCTTGCTAAAACTAAGAAAGCCATCAAAAGGATGTTGGCGTTATCAACTGAAGTAGAACCTCCACCGAAGGTCCTCTGAAGGTATCCAAAACTGTTGAAATAGAAGAGGAGGGACATTTTTCTTTCTTTAAAAGCTTCGGAGAGCCCAATCGTTAAAGCTCCCTAAGATAAACCTGAGCAGATTCCTACTATTACCAATCCCTTCGCTTGAATTACTATTTCTAGCTCTTAGGCTGCACTTAAACAAATGCAACAAGCTTTGGAAGTGCCCCTGCTCTGAAGCGTATTCCTACAAAGCCATCATCTTCTTCTCCTTCCATCAACTTTGAAGAGATAACCTGATCTATCTTACGTTCTGAATCCTTCACTTTTATCCACCCACCTTTCTCCATTCCTGACTTGGCGGAGCGTTACCACTCTTTGATAGAGCAACAATTCTTGTTAAGTTTCACTTCAATTGACTTTATCATTACTGTTTCTTTCAAAACTTCTAACTTGTGTCATATTTCTTCTTTCAGATTTCTAAGAGTTGGTTAACTCTTCATGAGCAAGTGTGAAAATCTTCCGTTTAGTCCTCCAAGTTCCACGAGGAAATATCTACCCTTAAGAATCACGTCTCTTATTTATCTGTGCCGAAAGATGAAGCAACCTCCGAACTAAAGCGATTAAGAGCTTCCTTTGCCTAGTCAAAATCTGCTCTCTCGGAAGAAAGAAGGACCCGCCAACTCCTTGCTGACAATTTTTTTTCCATGCATATAACTTTGAAAGAATTCAACGAGGAGAAGGCCCGTATGGCTGCAAAGAACACCTAATTGAATAAAAAGTTGAAGAAAACCAAGGCCTCCATGAAGCTTGATGTCGATATCATCTTCGATGCCAAATAGGAAGTGTTTGTAACATCCCTGAATTTTAGCTAAGTTAAATCTGATAATTAATTTAATTTTTGGATTAAATTGTGAATTAATTTGAATTTTTCAAATTAAATAAATATTGTGCCTGCTTAATTGTATAAATAGATTGTAAACTGAATTATGGGTTTGAAATTCAAAATTAAATATCTTATAAATAAATAAATTGAATTTTAAATTTGATTTGAAGTATAAAATAAAATGTATGAATATAAAGTCTTAATATGTATTTACCTTTTTTTAAAATTAATAAAGCCTAATACCATTTGAAAATAATAAGAACATAGATTGAATATACATAAAACATTATATATGTAAACCTTTAGTACATAACAAAACATAAAAACATGTTTCATAAAAATTAAAATAATGCAAGGTCCAAAACAAAATTTATAAAATAAATTAGAGCAAGGGTTATCAGCATAAATTCCATTTTTAATGACATTTGTAAATTTAGTATAATATGCTTTAACAAGTGTTGGCTTAAGGTGAACAAGTGGCAAAAACAAGTTTCTTCTTTTAAAATTAATTAATCAAAATATATACAAATGAGAAATGGGTAAAAAAGGCTGTTTACATTTGCATATTCCTTCATCTCCACTTCCTGAAATCAAAAACAAAACAAATCCAAAATCTGAAAGAAAACCAGAAAAGAAAATCAAAACAGAAAAGAAACTGAGACAAATAACTTTATCAATATACAAAACAAAGTTCAGAGGCAACTCAACAAGTACGAAGAAGATCATCTCAGATTCATTCAACTGAGAAAAAGAACAAATCAAAGAACAAATCATCTTCAATTTGGAAAAAAGAAGAATTAGAAAGCCTGGAAAACATTAAAACCTGATACAACAAAAAAAATCAAGCAAAGTTTAAGAGCGAGTTCAAATACAAAGGAAATCAGTTCAAGCTTTAACCTGAACCTGTGGATTATCTCAAAAACAAAACCATCAAAGCCTGAAATTTAAAAACAGAGGAAAAGAGAAGTAGTGGATCAGATTTAGATCCAAACAAATACAACTACAATCCTAGGATCAATAGTATTTTCAACCTGGAAAACAAAAGAATTCAAAGCTCAGGTGCATCTTAATCAACAAGTAGATTAAGTTCAAAGCAAAACTAAGATCTGGAAAACTAAAGTCTTGATCAAGCAAAGCTTGGAAGTAATCATCAACAGGCTAAAGAAAAAACTAATTAAACTCCTCTATCCTCCATTCAAGGTGAGTAAACTTCATTCCCAAATCCAATTTTCTATATTTAGTTATGATGATGGATGAGATTAATGATTTGGAATTAAGAATATAAATGATGAAGTGTTGCATGGATGTATATATATAAAAATATATGTGTCTATGTCGGTGTGTGTGTATGCATATTCATCTCTGTTATATATACAGGCTCTTACTAAAAAAATTAATTCATATCTCGATGTACAAGTAGATTCATGTTATAACTCTTAAGGGAAAAATGTTGTATTAACAAAAGTTTGATTTCAAAAATGTTTATGAAGATAATTAGAAAGTAATGAATTGTAAAATGGAACATACAGTGAAAAATTCATTCCTAAACAAAAATTCAGGCACTTTAATTTCAAGGATTGATTGCATGTATGGATTCAAACTCGGAAAATAGGATTTTTGATTAAGATTTCATAATTTTTAACATTGGGATTATCGAGATAATTTGGGTTGATCAGCATTCTGTTTTTTGACCAATTCCGATGATCATCGGCTAGTTTCTCGTCGGAATTTCTACCGGAGCCGGCGAGATAGTAGGAGAGTTAAGGAAAAATGTTCAATGCAATTCCAGTTCATCCTTGATGATGGACGAGGCCGATCTAAGGTTCAAAACTGAGTTTTGGTCGAGGCTGAAAACGTGATTGCCGCGACGTCTCTGGAGCACCGGACTTGTTGGGAGTTTGGGGGATGAAAGCGAGGTTGGTTAGAGAAGGTGAGGACGAGGTTACGTGGTCGCTGGTGATCGGAAGCATCGATTCGAGGGCATATTGATGATCTTCTTTGTTCCAATTTTGAATCGAGTTGCTCGATTTTGAACGACGGCGAGATTGAATGACCTGGGTGTTCGTGGCGATGGAGGAGAGCATCGGCGTCTTGCTGGTGATCAGAACGATGGCCGAAGTTGGCCGGATGGGTTGTACGTGTGCACCGTGCACATTGATGTCTGACTGTTATTTGAAATTGGAGAAGATGCGGTCTTCTCGAAGTCAAACTCGAAGTTGTTGAGGGATTATCTCGAAGTAAAGAAGGGACGCGAGCGTCTCGAGTTGTTTCTCGGGAATTTTAGTTTAGGGCTCGTGTTTTATACAAACTGTATTAACCAAGTTTTAAAGTTTGGGAAAAAAATGAACAAGGTTTCAAACAAATATTTCCAAGTTCAAAACTAAATTAATAAACGAGGTTCTAACCGAGTTTCAAAGTTTTAAATTTTAAAGTTAATAAATTGTTTTGGTGTTGAGTAAATATGTATTCGTTAATTAATGAAACTAATTAACAAATGTTTTGAAATATAATAAAAGTGTTTGCGCAAAAAATGGGCAAACACCCCAAAGTCGTACGATTGAGTTGATTATATGTTGTTCTTAGCGATTTGGGTGATTTATGCAAATATGTAAAAAGCAGGGACTAAACTGTAAAAGACACACAGAATTATAGTGGTTCGGCCAGAACGTGCCTACGTCCACTTTATATGTTATTCTCCTTTTCTCTCCAGATTACAAGTACAAAGCTTTGTATACAAGTATATGAAAGTTGTTTGAAAGTTCCTTACGTGCTTGAGCTCTCAAACTTCTCCTCCATTGTTGTACCCCTGCCCCTCTATTTATAGAGTGAGGCTGGGGGCAGGGGTCTTTGATGTATATAGCTGCTGGTGGGCCTGGGCTGATGCTATCTGGCCTGGCAACGTTGGTTCGGCAAAGCCTTGGTTCGGTGATGCATGGAAGTGGATTGGTCCGGTAGAGGTTGGTCCGGTGGTGGCCTCCTTGCATCTGGTCTGGTGTTGACACTTTGGTTTGGTTCGGTAGACAGATGGAGCAGGATGGTTCGGTGAAGGAGACGTAGCTTGGTCCGGTGGTGAATGGATGAAGCTTGGTCCGGCTATGTGGGGGGAGATGGTTCGGCAGTGTTGGGAATGCCGAATGAACAGTGCTGAATGAGCTCTTGTATTGGGAATGCCGGATGAACCAAGGCATCTTGAATGCCGAATGAGATTTCGCTCTATATTGCCGAATGAAACTTTAAACCTTTGATACCGAATGGACTTTTATACTTGAATCATGAGTGAAATCCCATACTTATATACGCTTGCTGGCTGCTTCTTCTTCGTTCGGTCGTGGTGGAAATGCACACAACATTGGTATTCCAGTTTTGACCCAAAAATGGGATAATACTTTGCCCCCCAAAACATGCCTTGCGATAGGAAGGCGTGTTTTGTAATGCCATGAGCTGGATGTTCATATCCTGTTGATGTCCTTGCGGTAGGAAGACGTGTTTTGTAATGCCATGAGCTGGATGTTCATATCCTGTTGACAACCTGTAAAGAACTTGATATTTTATATGGCCCCAAATGACGACCGTTCGGGATCGAGCTATTTGGGATGAAGCGCGGCCGTTCATGGTCAAGCGCCCAACTTCAAATGACGACCGTTCGCGATCGAGTCATTTGAGGTGAAGTGCGACCGTTCGCGGTCAAGCGTCTAAATCCATGCGACGATCGTTCGAGACCGAGTCATTTGCGGTGGAATGTGATCGTTCACGGTCAAGCGCTTTACTCCAAATGACGATCGTTCGGGATCGAGCCATTCGAGGTAAAGTGCGACCGAGCCCGGTCAGAGGGCGGACCTCAAATGGCGACCGTTCGCGATCAAGCCACTTTGGGTGAAATGTGACCGTTCACGGCCGGTGCCATTCGCGACAAAAGATGAAATGGGACCGTTCGCGGTCAAGCGCCTTACTTCGGATGACGATCGTTCGAGATCGAGCCATTCGTGGTAAGGTGCGACTGTTGGCGGTCAGGGGGTGGACCTCAAATGGCGACCTTTCACGATCGAGCCATTTGCGGCGAGATGAGTTGTGCCGATCGAGGCGAGTTTGTGACTGTTCGAAGTCGGGTGCCGTTCGAGGCGAATTGTGACCGTTCGAGGTCGGGTGCCGTTCGAGGCGAGTTGTGATCGTTCGCGATCGAGTGCTGTTCGAGGCGAATTGTGACTGTTCGAAGTCGGGTGCCGTTTGAGGCGAATTGTGACTGTTCGAAGTCGGGTGCCGTTCGAGGCGAATTGTGACTGTTCGAAGTCCGGTGCCGTTCCAGGCGAATTGTGACTGTTCGAAGTCGGGTGCCGTTCAAGGCGAATGAGTGTGCCCGGGGGGGACTTAATAATATCAGTGTCGGAGTTATTGTTTGGGGGAGTTTCCGAATCAAAGACTTCGGCAGTTCGCTGCCATGCAAGAGGTGCTCGTGGACCGTTCGCGATCCAAGGGCATACAAGTAATTTTTGCAAATATCAAAGCCATAATCATACGAATTCCACAACAGGAATGTTCAAGTCAAGATCAAAGCAAGAGCAAGACAAGGATGTCAAAGTGTAAACTCTTACTATGGTGCGGTCAGTAGTCATTCAGAGCATGCCTATGGATCGTGCGCGATCGCTTACATGTGTAAATGATCTAACCGTGTTAGTGAGAGGTTTGCGACTTGTTCATCTCTTTCGACCTGCCCCCCCCCCCTCCCAAGTTCAAGAGGGAATTTTGCCTGCCCCCTGGATGAGCGTTCATTCCTTACCAAGTTGCTCAGAGGCCCCTGTCTCTCTCTCTGGGATTGGATCAACATGCTCCAAGTGTGGGTGCCCAGAGCTCTGGTGCTACGCCAAATGGTCCTGCTCCGTTCTGAACTCCAGTTGCTCCTTGGTTTTGTGCTCCAAGTTGCCCAATTTGCTGAAGCAAGTTCTGGATCATCTCTTCTTGTCTTCTCATCATAGCCTCCATCTCATCCCTGGTGATGAAGGCTGAAGCTTGGTTTTCTCCTGAGGAAGCCTCTTGACTCCCTTCCTGTTGACTCTGCTCTGGCCTTGGCCTTCTGCTTGATTGTCTCGCGAAGACTCTTCCAATCTGAATCTCTAAACTCTTAAATTCAACTTCCAAGCGGTAGGTCCTTGAGTTCAATTCTCAGTGAAAGCACCAAAATGTTTGCGCAAAAAATGGGCAAACACCCCAAAGTCGTACGATTGAGTTGATTATATGTTGTTCTTAGCGATTTGGGTGATTTATGCAAATATGTAAAAAGCAGGGACTAAACTGTAAAAGACACACAGAATTATAGTGGTTCGGCCAGAATGTGCCTACGTCCACTTTATATGTTATTCTCCTTTTATCTCCAGATTACAAGTACAAAGATTTGTATACAAGTATATGAAAGTTGTTTGAAAGTTCCTTCCGTGCTTGAGCTCTCAAACTTCTCCTCCATTGTTGTACCCCTGTCCCTCTATTTATAGAGTGAGGCTGGGGGCAGGGGTCTTGGATGTATATAGCTGCTGGTGGGCCTGGGCTGATGCTATCTGGCATGGCAACGTTGGTTCGGCAAAGCCTTGGTTCGGTGATGCATGGAAGTGGATTGGTCCGGTAGAGGTTGGTCCGGTGATGGCCTCCTTGCATCTGGTCCGGTGTTGACACTTTGGTTTGGTTCGGTAGACACGTGGAGCAGGATGGTTCGGTGAAGGGAACGTAGCTTGGTCCAGTGGTGAGTGGATGAAGCTTGGTCCGGCTATGTAGGGGGGAGATGGTTCGGCAGTGTTGGGAATGCCGAATGAACAGTGCCGAATGAACTAAGGCATCTTGAATGCCGAATGAGATTTCGCTCTATATTGCCGAATGAAACTTTAAACCTTTGATACCGAATGGACTTTTATACTTGAATCATGAGTGAAATCCCAGACTTATATACGCTTGCTGGCTGCTTCTTCTTCGTTCGGTCGTGGTGGAAATGCA
This sequence comes from Allium cepa, assembly GCA_030765085.1. Lineage (NCBI taxonomy): Eukaryota > Viridiplantae > Streptophyta > Magnoliopsida > Asparagales > Amaryllidaceae > Allium > Allium cepa. Next base: position 389,603,104 of record CM060932.1, on the reverse strand, counting down.
CACAACATTAATATTCCAGTTTTGACCCAAAAATGGGATAACAAAAAGCAATTTAAAAGATAATCCCTCAATGTAATTAATTAAAGGATTTGTTACTTAATTACTTAAAGGATAATTAATCAATGTGATTAATTAAAGTTAATTTATCTATGTGATTAATTTGGGATGATCATTTATTGTGATTAAATAATTAAAGTTAATTAATGAAAGTGATTAGGGTTAATCACTTATTGTAATTAATTGAAGATAATTAATTAAAATGGTAATTAATTAAGGGTTAATTTATTTAATAAAGAATAATTAAGTAATTAAAGGTTAATTATTTAAAGAATAATTAAGTAATTAAAGGTTAATTATTTAATAATTAAAGATTTATTTATTTATTAATTAAGGTTGATTAATTAATAGTTAAAGGTTAATTAATTTATTAATGATTGATTAAAAGTTTAAAAAAATTGATATAAGTTATAATTAATTAATTATCCAGAATTTGAAATTTATTCATAAGTAATTTATCTGATTTAAATTAATCAGATAATTAATTAATCTTACTTATGAATGGTTTAGGATTATATTGAATGTTGAATCATTTGGTTTCCCTGATGTGTGCTATTCTGTGATATGAATTGTATGTTTGAGCTGTGATGAATGTAATTTATTTATCTATGATGAATGTATATTATCTATTTGTGATTCTGTGTATATAGATAAGCGTTATAGGATTATACCGCTTATCGATATTGCTGTGATTGTATCTGTAATGATTGATGATGTTGCATATTGTGTAAAACCCCTAGACCACACTATACACACACAAATATGGATTGCTTGTGGATATCGGTTAAGTCACAGATTTTTGAAATAGCTTTAAAAATTGAATTTTTGAATCCAAATGGTTTTGGAAATGGATTGGGTTTAAAGTGGAAAGCTTTTGAAAAGGAATTTCAAAGATAAAAGTTATTTTTGAATAACTTGGTTTAGTTTTGAAATTTGATTTAAATTTGAATTCAAAAATTGAAATTGAACTCTATGTTGGGAATTTATGATGTAAAAAGGTTATACAAGTTTATATGGGTTTTAAACCATTTTAAAAGTGTTGTTTTGGGAATTTGAATTAACCCAAGATTTTAACTTGTATAAATGAAATCGAATTTTTTCGTAATGAAAACTGTTTGTTTTCAAAAGATAAAAGCTATTATATAAGAAATGAATTTCCAATTTGTATTAAAGGAATTTCAAGTTTGAATTTAAAATGGTTTTCCAAGTTATGAATGAATCTTTGGAAACGGGTTTTAAAAGCTATGAGTTAAATCTTTGATTTAAAGATTGAATGAGTTAATCCAATTGAAATGGAAATTGTTTTGAAATCCGTGAATGGATCTTTGTGAAACTAAGTGAACTTTGTGAAATGAATCTTTTTGTTTAAAGAATTGAAATCGTAATTGGTTTAAACCATTTGAAAGAAAGTTTTGAATTTAAAGTTGTGACTTAATTGAGGACCTATTATCCATATGTTTTAAATATAACGCTCATTATTCGGTTTAGCCGGGAGAGGACCTTTGTGTTATATAACCCATTCCGAATAATGATATGACGTTATGGATTGCATTTGAAGAACGGTGGTGAAGACAGGGTATTTGCAAGAATGATAGGATAACCTATCGATTGTCTCTGCACTGAGTAGCTACGGTATAGAGATTCCCTAAGTGATGGGAAGTCCGATCGGGATTATGAATACCCGGATTGCGTGGGCTTCTTCGGAAGTGCCTTCGGTTCTGTTCGAACCTGGAACAGACTTGTATGGATGTGTGTCTGATGTTACACTTTGAGATGTAAAGATGGTTTCTATCAAATACATTTCTGTTTGGTGGCGGAGATTTATTCTCTTAGCTTAACACCCTTCTCTGAGACGTATGAGCTCAGAGGTTATGTAGTTGATGGTTACTAGTGATACATTTCCAATTTGGTAATGTGGCATACGAAGTGCTGCTGATCATTTGTTGATCAAAGCATGGCTTTGTGAAAAACGTAGCTTTGTGGACAAGACTGCATTAAGACCTCACAACCCGGTAATGGTCCAAATAGGAAAGATGCGACAAGGTTGCAGGGGTAGCGCCCCTAGGGTATGTCCATTCTTTCTGGAAAAGGGTGGTATTATGGTATGGAACCTTGATACTTAACTCATGTGGACATTGTAAATTTATTACTGTGTGATGTTGTTGGTATAGAGGATCCTCGGATAAAGGTCGCAAACGACCGGGGGTGGCATATCTTAGGTTTTCCTTCCCCGGAAGGGAGTAACTGGCCTTGTATTGGTAGAGACCCGGGTAAGTTCTCGAGGCGTCCCTCTAGAGGCGTTCTCATATGGAAATAGGAAGTTCCTTAGCCTGACCATTTGTTAGAAATCCAATCAAACAATACGAGCCCTTTACGATTGCAGTTGCATAACCTGCCACTTCAGGTGGTAGCTATAGCTGGCATAATATAATGGTACCTATGCTGGTTAAGATTAATATTATACTTTCGAAATGTTTTCCACTGTACTAATAATAATATCAAAAAAGATTTTGCGTAGTAAGCATGTTTGACTATCATAAGGAGAAATCTCCCCCAAGTGTGCGATTGCATGGTGTATGTGCCGGGAGGCCTTATGGTAGTTTCATTTTCCAAAAAGCATTGCGGATTTCAAATTTGAATTATTTTGTTGTTTTTTTAGAAATAAGCTGTTTTTGTTTGCTCAAACCAGTCCCACGACTGACGTGGAGTTTATTGTTCCGTTCCTAAACTCTGGGTGCCCACAATTTTCCACAAGGGAAGTCTAAAATTTGGTTTTTTAGATAGTCAGATAGTAGATATCGATTTTGTAGCCTTCAGCTTTTTGTTTGGTATTCTTTGGAGTCTCTGGAGTGCATGGGCTGCACTTGCTTAGCTTTGTGCAACCTTGATGGAGATTCGAGCTTGAAGTTTTAGAGCTTTGGCTTTGGAGTTTTGGATTGGAGTTGCAGTATTAGATTCTATTGAAGACTCATCTCATATTGTGTCGTGTTTCGCTGTATTTTGTGTTGTATATATTCTCTGATGTTGATGATTATAATTGTATCAAATTGATGTATCGGATATTGTATTCATGTTGTATCAATGATATCATCTTTTGTTTCCGCTGTGTTGTTTATCATCTAATGTTGTTGCAAGCTCCGGCAACACGGATTCAATGTCGGTTGTCGGACTTCGAGTTCGGGTCGTTATAGTGTCGTAGTTTCTCGACACTACGCTTAGGGAGAAGATATTGAGTTCTTTTGAAGACGCCTTGATGCTGGCCTATGCAGATAATATTGAAAAATGCCCATAGTTCAGCTTTCCTATACTCGGTTCTGCCTTTGCAGATAGAGTCATAGGCAAGATAAACCAGATGAAGCAGGGAGATGAAACTATTGAAAAGGAAGAGATTGGCACTTCCCAAATTCTTTCTTTCGAAGTCACCTCTTTTGAAACCGATTCTAACTCAGAGGATGAGAGAAACAAAGATGATGCCGCCGAGGAAGAGGACAATAGTGATTATAATGAGGACGATAATTATGACGACGATGATAACAATAATGGCGGCCAAGGCTTAGGTGGGGATGGAGGAGACCACACTGATACCACTGATAAAAACGGAGATGACAATGCAAAAGCTTCTAAAAAAGAGCCATCTCCTCATGAAGCTATGCTGCTTGAATCTTCTGCACCGTCTTCCCTCAAGAGGATCCTACTTCCATTAATGTTGAAGAACCAAGGGAAAAGGAGCACGTTTCTTAAACCTCCGTCCCGGTATCTTAGGTATGGGACTCTTTGTTTGAACAACTTTTACTTCCAAAGAAATAATAGTGTTATTCTTTTATTAGATAAGGAAGAAATCCATTCTCCCATATAAAACCATACTCAAGAGGAAACAATCAGAAATAAACATATTATGTAGGGAGCTAGACAAGCAAATAAGGGAGCGTAATGTAATTTCAGATAAATATCATAGGCTTGATAAAAGTGCATTAGTGCTGGAGTCTTTTAAGCATCAAAAAGCCGCCCTTTACTAAAGAGGGTGGGCCTCCACTATGACACTAATTTAAAAGAAAACCAGGAATTAATCACTATATTTTGGATGCTGATTGAAGAAAGAGATATTTTAATCAACTTCTTATATAAGGCTTACTATAGACACTCAATTACTGATTTTTCATATTTTGGTGAATTTAGTAGGGGTCTACTTAGGCGTTTTCATAAGAGATACTTGGATGAATTCGGATCTGACCCGCACCATGTAGCTTGTTGGAACTTACCACGGGTTAGATCGATTCCTCAAGATCTTCCCCTAGAAAAACTTAAGTACCATAAGAACAAATTTATCTCTGAATTATTTTCTAAGTCTGTTTTGTATGAACCAGATGAATAATTGTAAACGTGCAACAATTTATTGATTTATAAATTTTGTTTTGGTCTTGCTTTTTATGCTTAGCTTCATTTTATTACATTATCACAGAATGATTTTTCGTCAGGCCAACTTGTTTCTAGAGACCACTTAAGTTTGTACGTCAAATTGAGATGATTTTATCTTAAAAAGGCATCAATTTTAAAATCTTCGAAACTAGCAAGATACTGCTTCCTTAAAGATTTACAAAACTTTACTTGGAATATCCTCATCTTCTCTTTGATTTTCTTGGTTACGAGAAAGAGAAACTTCTTAAGGATATCAGGACATTCCATTCTAAATTAATTTGTGGACATGATAGTCCTCCAGTAGGAAAGTGGTACTATAGCAGATGTCCACCACTTATCACTCCTGAAGGAGTTAATATTCCTTTTGATTCAATAGTTATCCTTTTGCTAATTTATTTGATAAAGTTAGAAATGTAGTTTCTCAACTTTAGATGTAAATCAATTGTTTATTATATCTTTTAACTTCTCTATTGTTTGTGTTGTACTCTTCTTTTATAATAATAATAAAAAAGAGATTTTCCATCTTGATTCTGACTTTATTTTATTTCTTTTTTCTTAAATAGTAGTTACAACTATCTACAGCTCCTTTCCCCCTTTATTGAACGTCACTCATTGCTAATCTCAGAGTATTTTGATGAGCAGTAAAAAAATGAAATATGCACAAAGTATCAATGAGTATTCCACCAAGATTCAAAAGGTTGAACGTGATAATTACTTCCTTCAGAAATGCATTGCGAAATCAGAAAGGGAAAACAAGACCTTTAGGGGCATAAACAGAGCTTTCAACCGTGCTTTGAAGACAAATATTGATACAATCGACGATGCAGATAGGGTAAGGAATAAGGAAAAGAAACTTAAAGAAGTTCTCTGTGTCACAATTTGTCACACAATTAACCCTTCAATTGCTGAGAATCTTAGCAAGGCTACTCAAGACTTATGACATATTTGTATATTTGGAATGTATAGACTTGTCTTGATATATATGAATAGCTTCATAAGTTTTGTAAATAATTTCACGAGTTATTTAAATCATTTAAACTTTGTAAATATCATTTGATTTGCAATTCATTTCTATAATGTCACTTCTGAAATTGTGACGACCCGGAATTTTGGGCAATATCAATTTAATAATCTGTATTAATAATTAAATTGATTTGATAATTTTTTTCTTTATAATTTTAATTTATATTGGTAAATTTAATCTTTTAAAGGTTAATAAATATTTATCAATATCTTTCTAACAATTTAAAATTTGATAAGAATTATCTTTCAAAGCTAATAAAATTATATTCTATTTATAATATATATATTTGGCATATAAATTGTGAATAGAAAATCTTTTCTTCAAAATAAAAGATGTATTTTCAGATTGTAATATATATATATAAGTATATGATATAATTTGAAGATGTTTTGAAATTTAATATAATCTATTGATTATATATATATATGTATGTATGTATGTATGTATGTATGTATGTATGTATATATGTATGAATATATTGTAATTTGAAGCTTTGTATTAAATTCAGTATTTTTCAAAAATAAATTTAAGATTAATTCAATTATTTTCAAAGTATAAGATAATTATTTATTTTTAAATGTGATAGTTTAAATAAGATTTAAACAAAGTTTCATTTCGTTTTTTTAAAAGTGCTTAAATTAAAATGGTTATATATATATGTATATATATATATATATATATAGTTTTAAACAAACTTTCTTTTTAATTATCTCTTAAACTAGAATAGTTACATAAATACAAATTCATATTTTACAATTTATAAGGAAGACATATAATACATTTATTTGATTTTAAAACATAAGCTATTTATAAAACAAATGTTTACAAAATATCACACTTGTATGTTTATTAAAATTTAAAAGTTTATTTACATAAAAATATTTCATTTGTATATATATAATTTAAATGATTTGATAAAATGGAGTTAACACTTGTAAAACAAAGATAAAGCATCTTCAACACTTGTAAGCTAAAATAGAATTGGGATGACATTTGTTTGAAGTAATGAACAAGTGGCCTTCATTTCTTTTGTTTGAAATTTAAACATATAAGGAAAATATTTAAAAGAAATTTGTTTTCCACTTCCAATTCAAAACCTTCTTCTTCTCAATTTCTTTTCTCCCTTCTTTCTTTCAAAAATTAATGGCAAACCAGAAAACTATTTTCAAACCTGAAATTTGAAACTAAAAGCAAAATTAAACCTGAAATTCAAATTGGCAAACAAGTTTTCCATAGCAACTTCAAACCTACTGCAACTAAAATGGAAGAACAACATCCATTTCAACACTTTAAATCAACAATTTGAAGGCATGCAAAGGTTTTCATCCGCAAAGCAATCAAAGGCAATTAAAAACATTTTCCAGAAAAAATTTTTAAGGCCTGGAAAATTAAGACCTGCTCTGCCTTTTCAAAAATTGGCGAGTAAATCCTTTTAAAAACAATTTTTAATAAATCTGTGGTTGAATGTTGATTCATGTGTTGAATTTTTCTATGATATTGAATATATATTTACATGAATACTGTTATGTATGCATGATTGAGGGTATGGAATGTCTGGGTATAGAAGAACCTGTATAAGTTCATCTCTGTATATTTACAGGAGTTGTTTTTCATAAGAAAAATTCAAAAAAAATCTTCCAATCTAAACTATATTAGATCCTAGTATTCGAATGAAAGTTGTGAATTAATGTATGATGGTAATTTTAAAAATTGTTTCTGGGATTTTTAATTTACAAATAATTTTTAAAATGGAAAATACAGTGAAATCTTGATTCATGTGAAAAAATCAACATCTTTAATTCCTGCTTTGGATTGTATAGATGGATTAGTAGTTAAAAATTATGATTTTTAACATGCATTTCAAAAAAATTAATTTGATTTTCGATTTGGAATTTTGAGTTGAACGGTTTCGGCAAATTGATGAATTGCCGATGATCAACTCAATGATTGGAGTTGAATTCTTGGTCGAAGCTTGCTTTTGTAACGTGGATAAAGGGAAAAATATTCATGAATTTTTCCTATGGCCGATTTGATCTGAATTGATCATAGTAGGGTTTTGTGTCTTCTTGTTGAAGCCGGCGTTCCAGTGGGTTTTGCGGCGTCGATACGTGACCGAGGGTGAACGCGTGTTGAGGGAGAGTAGCGCGGTGATGCGGCGGTGCTTTGGAAGAGATTCTGGAGTTTTCGGTGGTGGCGATCATCTGAGGCGATGGGTTTTTGGGGGTTAAGTTGCTGCAGATTTTCGAGCAGAGGGTCGAATTTCGATTTTAGTTAGGATTTTTGATTCTGAGTTGTGGGAGAGGTTGTCGAGGGCTTGCGTGGTTGGTCGACGATCAGATGGATGGTCGGAGAAAGGTGGTTGGGTTGCGCACGTACACGCGTGTAAGTTTGTGCACTGGAAATGGTGGAGTTGGGCAAGATGAGTTTGTCTCGGAGTGATGCTCATGGTTTTCATAGTATCGACTCGAAGTAGAGGAGGCTGGGGTTTGTCTCGGGGCAGGCTCGTGTTATTGTAGTGTTCGACTCGAGTTTTAGGTGGGCTAATCTGTTAAGTACTGTATAATGATATAAAGTTGCAAATTAAACTTATTGTTTGAAATAAACAAAATCAAGTTAAGTTTTTATAAACGGAAATAGATTTACGAAGTTAAAAACTTGTTCTTTGAAGTAAATGTTAATCAAACCTTTAAAAGTGTAAATTGAGTATATTTTCAAAATTTAAATTGTTTAAGATGATTTCTTTTGAAAGTAATTAACTTAATTAAATTATGAATTTCAATTTAAAAAGAGTGTTTTGAATTTGGATATTAAATCAAAAGTTTTAAGTAAATTTTAAGTAATGTTTTAAAAACTAAAGTTTCAAAATTATATTGAAAATGAATAAGTTTAAATTTGATGATTAAATTGTTTTAAATTTCAAATTGATTTCTAAATGTTTTATTTTCAAATAAGGTTATTGTTAAAATTTTATAAACCAATAAAATAGTTTGTCTTTAGGTTATTAAAATTTAATTAATTCAAATAGTTAATTTATGAAGATAATTAAGGTTAATTTATTATTGTTATGAACTTAAGAATACTTAATTAAATATGATTTGTTAATAAGTAAAAGATTAATTAAGACAAATGATTTTCTTAATTAATTAAGGATTTTTAAATATAAGAAGTTAACTAATTATTTAATTAATTTTAAATGATTAGTTAATTGTTTGTTTAATTTTAAATAATCACTTAATTATGAATATATTAAGAGTAATTACTTAATGAAGTAATTAATGGATATTACTGATTGTAATTAAGAAGAGAAATTACTTATGGAAGTAATTAGTGGAATTTCTTATGGAAGTAATTAAATGGACGCGATTAAGGGATAATCACTTGATGTTATTAATTTAAGGATTAATTAAATTAATTGATTTGAAGTTAATTAATTAAAGGAGTAATTAATTAAATAATTAAGAATTATTTAGTGATGGGATTAATTACTTGTTAAGGCAATTAATTTAGAGAGTAATTAACTAGTGAAAGTGATTCGAAGATAATTACTTATAGAAGTAATTAACGGTTAATTACTTAGTTAATTTTGGTTAACTAATTAATTAATAAATTAATGTAATTAATTTAAGATTAATTACTAATGGTAATTAATTAAAAATGTAATTAATTAATAAAGTAAGTAATTAAGGATTATTAATTGATGTAATTAATTAATAATTTCTTAATGAAGTAATTAAAGATTAATTGATTAGTAGAATTAATCAAAGATTAATATAGTTAAGAAGTTAATTAATTAAGATAAGTAATTACAAGTTGTTAATTACTGTTTATGATTAATTTAGACTAATTAATAAGATGGTTAATTAGAACTTAATTATTTAATTAAATAAAGGGATTATTAATTAATAAAGATCATTAGTTAATATAATTAATGAAATCAATCAAGGTTGATTAATAAAAGTAATTAATTAAAGTATGATTAACTAATTGTAATTAATAAAGGATTAATGTAAGTAATCATAGTTGATTAATTAAGGGAAGTAAATGAAGGATCATTAATTATTGTAATTAATGATAGTAATTAAAGGTTGATTACTGTATATAGGTAAGGATAATTAATTTGTGAAATTAATTAAAGAATTAAGGCTAATTACTTGATTGTATTTAAAGGACGATTAATCAAGGGAGATTAATTAAGGAAGATCATTTAGAAATGATTAATAAATTAATTTTTAATTAATTAATGAAGAAGGATTAAGGCAATCCAATTGATTAAGAGTTAATCAAACCTGCTTATGGGTGATTGATTGATGTTGTATGATTAATATTGGATGATTGGTATTGGATATATGAATGATGTTGAATGATTTGGGTATGATATCTTTGATATGTGATGGTGCTGCTTTGTGAGATGAATGGTTGATATGAATTATCTATTGTGATAATGTGATTCATCTATCTATTTATGTTATCCTGATTACAAGTTTAATTGTTTAAACCCTTAAACAACTTGGACATTAAAAAGGCATTTGGATTCGGTGAGACCGGGATCGGGTTTTCATATTTGGATATCCGAAAACCACATCGATCCAAAATAAACGTTAGGTCGTGAATCCAAGTGGAGCTTAGTGAAGACTCGAAGTGTAAGAACTATTCGTCAGTATAACTTTGAGGGTGATTCCATGATAAGTTTGACGGAGATAGTACTTTCAGGTTCGAGATGGTGATTCAGAGTGCAAGGCTATGGTCATTGACTCTGAGGGTGATTCCAAAATGAGTGCAACGAGATAGTGCCTTCGGTTTCGTTCGAACCCGGAACGAACTTGTATGGATTGAATGCTTTCAGAACATCGTCAGGTGAATGATGAGCATTCTAAGATAGATATGTTCTACAAAGGTAATCGCAGCCTCAAGCCTCATCAACCGGGAATGGCTAAAACAGGGGAGGTGCAGCAAGGCTAGGTGGGTAGCACCCATTTCAGGGTGAGGTCATCCCTATCTAGATGTCCCTTTTTATTTCGACTTAGTGGGTGGTTGGTCACGCCAACCGCGGGGTGATCTTACTCGGGACTGTCCAGTAAGGGATGGTCCCGGTCTTTTGTTGCAGGGGAGTTAGGGTGGCTCCTCGGTATGGTGATCTAGGCCACGTACTATGACGGACGGTACCCCAGTAGCCCTACCGTTGATGGAAACTCATTCTTCCTATGAGACCCTACGGTTTTCATTCTATTACCCACTTTTGTGGCTAGTAGCTGGAATTTAATAATGTAACAATTTCGGCTATTTCTTATTTACTTGAAAACCCTAGACACTATTATAATATCACTGGATTTCCTTTCAAATGTTTTGGTTAGCGTATGGTAAAAACTTTTCCATGTTTGTGTTTGGGAAGTCTTACGTGATACCTTTTATTTTCAAAGGATTTTCTAAAGTTAAGCAATTTTTACCGTTTACTCACACCAGACCCCTGTCTGACCCAAGTGTTTATTTTCTATTTTATTAAACTCTTGGGTACTCATATTATGTATGAGTAGTTGATGGATTCAGGTTAGCTTGACGAATTCTGAAGGAGTTTTGGAGCAGGAGGCTTCAGCGTGTAGATATATTATGGTTTCGCTGTGTTTATGTGATATCTGTATCTTGTGATATCTTGAGTTGCATAGTTAGACAGATGTTTATAACTGTCAAATATATGTTGTATAGATTGTGTAACTCTGATGTAATATGGTACTATGTAATACTTTATGTGAAATATTATATTTCATTCGTTCCGCTATGAGTTATCTGATGTTGTTGAGTTTCTTCTTTCCTATATTTTCTTCTTCTATCCATTTCTTTCATAATTCATGATGCATTTTTCTGGAGATCGAAAGACGGGTCGTGACAGCTGGTATCAGAGCATTAGGTTAAGTGAATACCTAGGCTCTGGAGTGGTATCTTTCTTGAGAGAGCGTACTTGTAATTTTTATATATAACTATATATTTATATATCTATATCTACCTGATTTGTTGGGTTACCTGTTCGGATTTTCCAACATAAGTTTTAGAGGTAGATGGAGCAGTGGTGTGTGTGTAACATGACTACCACTAATGGAAGAGGTCCATATGTTTGAGGTTGGAAGTTTATTTGTCGTGATTGTATATCTAATACCGTCTCGAGTGAGCTTTGCAGCTTGGAGTAAGGATTTCTCTGATCTGTAAAGGAAATCTTTTAAAGATTCCGAGTTCATCTTTGAAGTGTGAGTTCAGATTTCGCTAAGGTAAGCGGATTTTCTAAAGTTTGGATCTGTTGGAAGTGCATAAACAAGTGATGGTATCTTGATAGCTATGTGGTGAGATGCAGTACCCATGGATATTTCCGAAGATGTTTTCTCTTGATACAGTTTTAGAAGTGGTTGAGGAGCAGTTTTTACCTGCCGCAGAGAAGACTCGTCTGCGTAGAAGTTATCTGGATCTTTAGCATGGAGGTTGGCTATTTTGGAATATGAGGCTAAGGTCTATAAGTTGCTTAGCTTCGGCATGGTCTCATTGTCATCTCTTAAGGAGAGCGAGATATTGATGCTTGGTTTGGAGCCCGAATTTCTTGAGAGGTTGTCTGCCATTTCGAAGGTCTGTTGTGTGGTTTGTTGATCATTTTGGTTTTCGAGGAGCCTTTTGGATTAGAAGTTTTGGTTAGTTGTGGTAGCAGTTTCAGCTCGAAGTGTTCGATGTGCTAACAAGAAGGTCTTTTGGCTTTGCAGTATCATCAAGGTAGAGTTTGGAAGCAGCAGTGTGGGTCATTTCTTCGATGGTTCAGGAATCTTTGTGGTTCTTCTATTAGCAGTCCGGGCAGATGGAGAAGGTTTTCTTGAAGAATTAACCTTGTATGGACAAGCTTAAGGCTGTTCTAATTGGTAAAGAGAGGACAGTTTCTTTGGAATCCGAACTAGGTAGGATCGCAAAAGTGACTTGCGATTAGTTTGGGAATTTATCTTGGGCAGTCTTTTGTTTGAGACTGAGGGTTCTCATGTGGAAGTAGGAGCTACTGAAGTAATCAGAAATTTTCTGCATCTGGAGTCGAGTTCCATATTGAATTGGTTCCAGAAGCGATACTGGTGGTTAGCCTGGTAGTGGGATGATTTTTGTAGAAGGAAGAGTTGGTATAGCACCTCAGGAATTTTTGGATTTGGATAAGTCATATCCAGTTTTTGAGTTGGATTCTGCTATAAGGTTGTGTGACCGAGTCAGATGGGTCACTCAGATTTTATGGATTTGATGAACAAAGTTTCTTGGATATATTGGATAAGTTGTACTCTTGTTCATCAAAGGTATTCTCATCTATTTCAGAATCAGAGTTGTGCAGCGAAAGCGAGGTAGCAGCTGTACGAGGAAGGAAGTAAGTTCAGTTTGCTATTGCTTGGGAAGTAGAGCTTGTGTTCTGGATTTCGACGGATCTTGGAAGACCTTTCTGTTGAATAGGATCCAGAAACTGGTTTGCTTTGGTCTAGTTGTTTCTGGAAGCATCAGCATAAATTGATCTGATCAAGAAGAATGGGCAGTCCAGGATTGTCTGTTGAGTTATGCAGATATGAGATAAGGAGTTTGGAATTCGAAGTTGGAGACTTCATGGTTGTTAAGATTTCTCCGGTGAAGAGAGCAGTAACTGGGAAAGATTGGAAGGCTAGTTCTGAGGCATTTGGGATTTCTTATCTGGTTTTTGATAGAATAAGTTCTTTTGTCTATAAGATTGAATTGCCAGTTTGGATAGCTGGGACTCATTGTATTTCATGTATCTATGAGGGAGTACGTGTATGATTCATCGTTGGTTGTAGAATCTGCAATTCAGTTGGATTTGGAAGTTGAGCTAGACTTGAGTATAGTCTGATGTTCTGTTCAGATTGATGGATCTAGGGATGAGAGGAGCTCTGGATTATGATGGTGTAGTTAGTTTAGCTTCTGTAGAGCACTCCCAGTGATGTATACTTGGGAAACTCTAGATAGTGTTAGTAAGATTTATCCTGATTTGTATCAGGATAATTAGTTAGGTTTGTTTGTTTGATTGGTTGCTATGGTTGTTAGTAACTGAATGATAGGTATGCTTTGCCGATTGAAATTGAAATCTTTGCTGGGTTATTAAATTACCTTTGCTATTAAATTTTGGGGATGAAATTATTTTAAAGGGGGCGGAATGTGACGACCCGGAATTTTAGGCAATATCAATTTAATAATCTGTATTAATAACTAAATTGATTTGATAATTTTTTTCTTTATTATTTTAATTTATATTGGTAAATTTAATCTTTTAAAGGTTAATAAATATATATCAATACCTTTCTAACAAGTTAAAATTTGATAAGAATTATCTTTCAAAGCTAATAAAATTATATTCTATTTATAATATATATATTTGGCATATATATTGTGAATAGAAAATCTTTTCTTCAAAATAAAAGATGTATTTTCAGATTATAATATATGTAAGTATGTGTTATAATTTGAAGATGTTTTGAAATTTAATATAATCTATCGATAATATATGTATGTATGAATATATTGTAATTTGAAGCTTTGTTTTAAATTCAATATTTTTCAAAAGTTAATTTCAGATTAATTCAATTATTTTCAAAGTATAAGATAATTATTTATTTTTAAATGTGATAGTTTAAATAAGACATAAACAAATTTTATTTTGCTTTTTTTAAAAGTGCTTAAATTAAAATGGTTATAGGTATATATATATAGCTTTAAATAAACTTCTCTTTAATTATCTCTTAAACTAGAATAGTTATGTAAATACAAATTCATATTTCACAAGTTATAAGGAAGACATATAATACATTTATTTGATTTTAAAACATAAGCTATTTATAAAACAAATGTTTACAAAATATCATACTTGTATGTTTAGTTTATTTACATAAAAACATTTCATTTGTATATATATAATTTAAATGATTTAATAAAATGGAGTTAACACTTGTAAAACAAAGATAAAGCATCATCAACACTTGTAAGCTAAAATAGAATTGGGATGACATTTGTTTGAAGTAATGAACAAGTGGCCTTCATTTCTTTTGTCTGAAATTTAAAAAAATAAGGAAAATGTTTAAAAGAAATTTATTTTCCACTTCCAATTCAAAACCTTCTTCTTCTCAATTTCTTTTCTCCCTTCTTTCTTTCAAAAATTAATGTCAAACCAGAAAACTATTTTCAAACATGAAATTTGAAACCAAAAGCAAAAGTAAATCTGAAATTCAAATTGGCAAACAAGTTTTCCATAGCAACTTCAAACCTACTGCAACTAAAATGGAAGAACAACATCAGTTTCAACACTTTAAATCAACAATTTGAAGGCATGCAAAGTTTTTCATCAGCAAAGCAATCAAAGGCAATTTATAACATTTTCCAGACAAAATTTTCAAGGCCTGGAAAATTAAAACCTGCCCTGCCTTTTCAAAAATTGGTGAGTAAATCCTTTTAAAAACAGTTTTTAATAAGTCTGTGGTTGAATGTTGATGCATGTGTTGAATTTTGCTATGATATTGAATATATGTTTACATGAATACTGTTATGTATGCATGATTGAGGGTATGGAATGTTTGGGTATAGAAGAACCTGTATAAGTTCATCTCTGTATATTTACAGGAGTTGTTTTTCTTAAGAAAAATTCAAAAAAATCTTCCAATCTAAATTATATTAGATCTTAGTATTCGAATGAAAGTTGTGAATTAGGGTATGATGGTAATTTTAAAAATAGTTTCTGGGATTTTTAACTTACAAATAATTTTTAAAATGGAAAATTCAGTGAAATCTTGATTCATGTGAAAAAATCAACATCTTTAATTCCTGCTTTGGATTGTATAGATGGATTAGTAGTTAAAAATTATGATTTTTAACATGCATTTCAAAAAATTTAATTTGATTTTCGATTGGGAATTTTGAGTTGAACGGTTTCGGCAAATTGATGAATTGACGATGATCAACTCAATGATTGGAGTTGAATTGTTGGCCGAAGCTTGATTTTGTAACGTGGATGAAGGGAAAAATATTCATGAATTTTTTCTTATGGCCGATTTGATCTGAATTGATCGTGGTAGAGTTTTGTGTCCTGCTATTGAAGCCGGCGTTCCTGTGGGTTTTGCGGCGTCGATACGTGACCGGGGGTGATCGCGTGTTGAGGGAGAGTAGCGCGGTGATGCGGCGGTGCTTTGGTAGAGATTCTGGAGTTTCCGGTGGTGGCGATCATCTGACGCGATGGGTTTTTAGGGGTTGAGTTGTTGCAGATTTTTTAGCAGAGGGTCGAATTTCGATTTGAGTTAGGATTTTTGATTCTGGGTTGTGGGAGAGGTTGTCGAGGACTTGCGTGTTTGGTCGCCGATCAGATAGATGGCCGGAGAAAGGTGGTTGGGTTGCACACGTACACGCGTGTACGTTTGTGCACTGGAAATGGTGGAGTTTGGGAAGATGAGTTTGTCTCGGAGTGATGCTCGTGTTTTTCATGGTATCGACTCGAAGTAGAGGAGGCTGGGGTTTGTCTCGGGGCAGGCTCGTGTTATGAACTTAAGAATACTTAATTAAATATGATTTGTTAATAAGTAAAAGATTAATTAAGATAAATGATTTTCTTAATTAATTAAGGATTTTTAAATATAAGAAGTTAACTAATTATTTAATTAATTTTAAATGATTAGTTAATTGTTTGTTTAATTTTAAATAATCACTTAATTATGAATCAATTAAGAGTAATTACTTAATGAAGTAATTAATGGATATCACTGAATGTAATTAAGAAGAGAAATTACTTATGGAAGTAATTAGCGGAATTTCTTATGGAAGTAATTAAATGGAAGTGATTAAGGGATAATCACTTGATGTTATTAATTTAAGGATTAATTAAATTAATTGATTTGAAGTTAATTAATTAAAGGAGTAATTAATTGAAAAATTAAGAATTATTTGATGATGGGATTAATTACTTGTTAAGGTAATTAATTTAGAGAGTAATTAACTAGTGAAAGTGATTCGAAGATAATTACTTATAGAAGTAATTAACGGTTAATTACTTAGTTAATTTTGGTTAACTAATTAATTAATAAATTAATGTAATTAATGTAAGATTAATTACTAAAGGTAATTAATTAGAAAAGTAATTACTTAATAAAGTAATTAATTAAGGATTATTAATTGATGTACTTAATTAATAATTTCTTAATGAAGTAATTAAAGATTAATTAATTAGTAGAATTAATCAAAGGTTAATATAATAAGAAGTTAATTAATCAAAATAAGTAATTACAAGTTGTTAATTAATGTTTATGATTAATTTAGACTAATTAATAAGATGGTTAATTACAAGTTAATTATATTAAAGGAATTATTAATTAATAAAGATCATTAGTTAATATAAGGTTGATTAATAAAAGTGATTAATTAAAGTATGATTAATTAATTATAATTTATAAAGGATTAATGCAAGTAATAATAGTTGATTAATTAAGGGAAGTAAATGAAGGATCATTAATTATTGTAATTAATGATAGTAATTAAAGGTTAATTACTGTATATAGTTAAGAATAATTAATTTGTGAAATTAATTAAAGAATTAAGGCTAATTACTTGAATGTAATTAAAGGATGATTAATCAAGGGAGATTAATCAAGGAAGATCATTTAGAAAGACTAATAAATTAATTTGTAATTAATTAATGAAGAAGGATTAAGGTAATCCAATTGATTAAGAGTTAATCAAACCTGCTTATGGGTGATTGATTGATATTGAATGATTAATATTGGATGATTGGTATTGGATGCTTGAATGATGTTGGATGATTTGGGTATGATATCTCTGATATGTGATGGTGCTGCTTTGTGAGATGAATGGTTGATATGAATTATCTACTGTGATAATGTGAGTCATCTATCTGTTTATGTTATCTTGAATATAAGTTTAATTGTTTAAACCCTTAAACAACTTGGACATTAAAATGGCGTTTGGATTCGGTGAGACTGGGATCGGGTTTCCATATTTGGATATCCGAAAACCACATCGATCCAAAATAAACGTTAGTTCGTGAATCCAAGTGGAGCTTAGTGAAGACTCGAAGTGTAAGAACTATTCGTCAGTATAACTCTGAGGGTGATTCCGTGATGAGTTTAACGGAGATAGTACTTTCAAGTTCGAGATGGTGATTCAGAGTGCAAGGGCTATGGTCATTGACTCTGAGGGTGATTCTAAAATGAGTGCAACGAGATAGTGCCTTCGGTTTTGTTCGAACCCGAAACGAACTTGTATGGATTGAATGCTTTCAGAACATCGTCAGGTGGACGATGAGCATCCTACGATAGATGTGTTCTATAAAGGTAATCGCAGCCTCAAGCCTCATCAACCGGGAATGGCTAAAACAGGAGAGGTGTAGCAAGGCTTGGTGGGTAGCACCCATTTCAGGGTGAGGTCATTCATGTCTGGATGTCCCTTTTTATTTCGGCTTAGTGGTTGGTTGGTCGCGCCAACCATAGGGTGATCTTACTCGGCACTGTCCAGTAAGGGATGGTCCCGGTCTTGTGTTGCAGGGGGTTAGAGTGGCTCCTCGGTATGGCGATCTAGGCCTTGTACTGTGACGGGCGGTACCCTAGTAGCCCTGCCATTGATGGAAACCCATTCTTCCTACAAGACCCTACGGTTTTGATTGTATTACCCACTTTTGTGGCTAGTAGCTATAATTTAATAATGTAACAATTTCGGCTATTTCTTATTTACTTGAAAACCCTAGACACTATTATAATATCACTGGATTTCCTATCAAATGTTTTGGTTAGCGTGAGGTAAAAACTTTTCCAGGTTTATGTGCGGGAAGTCTTACGTGATACCTTTTCTTTTCAAAGGATTTTCTCAAGTTAAGCAATTTTAACCGTTTACTCACACCAGACCCCTGTCTGACCCGAGTGTTTATTTTCTGTTTTATTAAACTCTTGGGTACTAATATTATGTATGAGTAGTCGAGGGATTCAGGTTAGCTTGACGAATTCTGGAGGAGTTTTGGAGCAGGAGGCTTCAGCGTGTAGATGTATTATGGTTTCGCTGTGTTTGTGTGATATCTGTAACGTGTGATATCTTGAGTTCTATAGTTAGACAGATGTTTATAACTGTCTAATATGTGTTGTATAGATTGTGTAACTCAGATGTAATATGATACTATGTAATACTTTATGTGAAATATTATATTTCATTCGTTCCGCTGTGAGTTATCTGATGTTGTTGAGTTTCTTCTTTCCTATCTTTTCTTCTTTTATCCCTTTCCTTCTTAATTCATGATGCGTTTTTCTGGAGATAGAAAGACGGGTCATGACAGAAATGCTTTTTGATAGGCCATACATTGATTTTTGTATTTGCTGAATCTTTCATTTGTCTTTATTGTACTGATTTCCGAGAGAACTACAAAGTAAATAATTTTTTAAATTGTTAGCTTGAAATTGACATACCAGTCTATGTTTATCATTTGCTTAGATTAACAAATCATCTTATGAATCACATGAAAAATAGTTTACATTAAATGTCTAAATCTCATCTTTGCCCATGATGAGAAATAATTAGCAATTTAACTTTAACCATTTGGCTGGTATGTCTGAAGTTTGTTGGTAGGAAATCCCACCCTAGTATAAGGACATAAATGTTAGAGAGTGATTTTTAAGAGATATTTAACAAAGGGCTAAATCCAAAAATCATTATCTGAATATTTGAAGTAGAAACCCACTTACTCATTCTCGGGTATTAATGTAATTTGAAAAATTAGAAATCCAAGACCCAACTTTGGGTATTACCGGAAACGTATAGTAATGATCCCCTTGAGAGTATTCTTTGACCTAGTTCAGGCATTTGTGATAGAAATCCACAATATAAATTCATAATAGAAATTTGAATCCCAGATTAGGGCATCGATAAGTAGTAGCCTTGCAACCTAGATTCAGGTATGATAAAGATGATTAGTGACTGATAAAGACCGAAACCCGGATTCAGGTATTATAAGGACTATAAGTAACTGGAATCGACCCGAAACCCAGATTCAGGTATTACTGATGAAATGCTGAAACAAGAAACCTAAAACCAATATTCGGATATTTAATAGATGAAATCCCAAAATGAAGAAACCAAAATCCAGATTCGAATATTTAATGGATGGAGTTTGGATTTACTCTTTAGGTTCCATCTTCCTTGGCATGTATGAACCCTTTAGGCCTTGTATGTAGTTGTAATTTGATCAATTCCCTCTTCGGTTTGGATGTCATAGTCCATTGTAGATATACCATTTCTGGGGTTTAGGCATATTAGTCCATGATTGGATGAGCCTCTTCTTAGGTTTAAACATCTTAGTCCACTATTTGATGAGCCTCTTCTTGAAATTGGACAACTTTGTCCATTGTTTGATGAGCCTCTTCTTTGGCTTGGACATCTTAGTCCATTGTTGTCTGGTGCTCTAGGTTTGCTCATCTTAGAGGCTGTAATCAAGGACCTACCTGACCTCCCTCTAGGAGGCACCCTGCTTTGGCCATAGCATGGCGCGGACAAGGGCTTGTTCGGTGCTTTAACCTGGCCATAGCATACCATGGATAAAGTCTTACTCCGTCCTCCCTCTAAGAGTGTCTTACCCTTGTCACAGCATGGCGTGGCTAAGGACTTGTTCAGTGCTTTACCTTGGTCATCTTACAATGTAGATAACGACATACTCCATCCTCCCTCCAAGAGGTGCGTTGAGCTGACCAGAGGCGCAACCAATGGCTTTTCTGGTGCTTTAACCTTGCCATCTTATGGCATGGCTAAAGGCTTACTCCACCCTTCGTCTTGGAGGTGATCTGCCCTAGCCACGTCGGCGTAGACAGAGGCTTTCTACCATCTTAGGTAGTATCCAAATATAAGGAGCAGTTCACACCCAACCATGTAGATTTTTCTTAGAAAAGTATCTCTTTATTGATTTTTCTCAAGTTCTCTTTACAAATTCATGAATCTTTCCTTGTCAGAAGATATTGATGATCATCCCCTCCAGAGCTTTGCAATGATTGGTTTCATGGCCATTCATCATGTGGTACTAACAGTAGGATTCTCCTAGATTCCTTTCATGTTTCGGCTTCTTTTTCTATGATGGCTAATAGTTAAGCTCATCCTTAGTAAGCAAGTAAACATTATCTATGGATGTTTTTAAGTTGCGTTATTTTGGAAGTCTAGACTCGAAGCTTGATTCTTGAGGATGGCTTTTTGAGTTTTTGTTTCTTGTCCTTGAGATTTCACATTCTTCTTTCTTTTCTTTTCGCCAACCTTTGGAGTTCTTGAGTTAGAAGTGTTCATGTAGCACTTGGTTACCATTTATGTGCAAAGGCATTGTAAACATCCATTATTGCATTTTCAAAGATCATGCCTTTGGAATACATTTACCATTTAGTGTTGGATGGTTCTTCTCATTTGATTGAATACATTATCACTTCCATTTATCCTTTTCCTAGGGCAAAAATTAGGGTGGGGCCAATATGAAAGGGGTTTAAGCTCCACTTCTCAGGATCGTATGATTCCACTTTTTTCTTACTTATAATCCTCAGAGCTTCTAGCCTTAACCTTTATTCTTCATTTTGATTGGAATTTTTGATGAATTTTGAAGGGAACTTTGTCTCATGTGGCTCAGAGGATCCTTGTTCAGATCTTATGATTATTCTAGCCATGATTTGACCAAAGTAGATAAAGTTGAGATTGAGTTAAGTGGGGTTAGAGATAAATAGTGTTGGGTGTTCAACCAAGTTGGAGGTTCAGGCCCTCCTTCTAGCGACAATAATGTGAACAAAAAAACCTGTTAACACCCTAAAGTAGAGTTATGGAATAAGGTTTATCCCTTAGGTAGATGAAAAGGAGTTGAACTGGTATATTATCCTTGAATTTCCTTTAGAGTAGATTGCTATAGTAAAAAGTTGTTCAGATTGATCTTTCAACTCAGTCGAAAGGATCGGCTTCTTCCTTTATCAACCTTTCACTTCGTTGAGTTAGATTGGTTTTCCTTCAAAAGCCCACCTTTTGAAACAGTTGAGCTACTCTAGATAAGGTTTTCCTTTGCCGGTTTCGACTATGTCGATGGCCCTAGCTATTGTGTGGCTAAGAATTTATCCAAGAATCAGTGACAAAGGTTTCAACCCTATCGAAAGCAAGGTTGATTAGGTTTTAAGAACCGAATCAGGAATATGGGGTTGGGGATTTAATCTTGTCGAAAGCTGTAGGCTTAAATGTTCTGGTTTTGGATTGGAAATATCAAATTGGAATGATTTGGAATGAGGTTTCGAACTTGTCGAAAGTTGTAACTTTTGGCACCACGTATTAATCAAAGGTTTCAGTAGACCGAGGCTTGGTTTCGACCTTGTCGAAAGTAGAAGCCCAGGGGAAGATAGCTTGGGATATATAACTGAAATTATTTGAATAACTAGGTTTTGACTCTGTCGGATGGGTCCATTCAATATAGGCGACACCTAAAACACAATGGTAAACCTGATAAAAGCTTTAAGAATAGTAAAGTAATCTATAAAATTAACAAGTTCCCTTTCGCAAGCTCAAGATGATCTTATTACTCAAATCCACAAAAGAATTTAGAAATTGGGGTTTACAACTCATTTAATTAAGAAAATATAATCTTAGAATGAAAGGATTCGGATCCCCAAAACATGACCCCTTGGGTCTTATACCCTAAAGCTTTCGACTTGGTCGAAAGGTGGCTGCCGAATAAATCAAGTACGCATCTGCCTTTTTCGAAAGGAACAGCTGCGCTTCTCTTCTTTGAATTTCCTTGTAAGAGCTTTCGACTATGTCAATAGGCTTTGTGTAGTGGTTTCGATGGTGTTGAGGTGCCGCTGATTTCGACACCGATGGTTGCTTCTGAACTCTTTTTTGTGACACGATGCGGAACCCTCCTGGATCACAATGGCTTCGACTAGTTCGAAAGTCTTTTTATTGCTTTTTAAGGGTTTATTTAGGACAATACTTGCTCTTGAATGGTTTGAATGAAGGCGAAACCCTTAGTTCCGAAAAGTTTGGTGCATATACAAAGTGCTCTTCTTCATTGTCTTCGAAAGGCATTTCTCTGACTCATTTAGAGGTCTTCATGCATATGGATTCACCTAGTCGAAAGGTAGTCACTGATGGATGAAGGGTGCTTCGACTCGTTCGATTCCTTCGATAGGTAAGATCCCATTGAATCTTTTTTGTAGAAACCTTTCGACACGAAAGTTTCTAAAGCTTTCAGGATTTGGTTGTAGCATCCCTTCTACTCATTCGAAAGGTGTAGCTGGGGTTTACTTTTTTTGTTCTTCCTTGTTTTATGTTCAAATAGGTTACGACTAAGTTGAAAGGAGTTTTATGTAGTAACACACGTCTACAGTGACTCTCAACTAGTCGGCTGTCAGGTGAAAGGTGAATATCAGGCTCAAAGGGAGAACCTGGCCCTATATCTATCTGAAGTACAAGAGTTGCTGAATGACATCAAACATTACACCATAACTCACATCACGCGGGAGCAAAATACAAAGGCTGGCTACTTAGCTAAACTGGCAAGCTTCAGAGAAGCTCAATTGTTGGGTCTGGTCTTAGTTGAGACCTTGACTGCTCCAAGTATAAACGAAATGGATGTCGAATGGACTTTTGCAACCACCGTCGAACCAGAAACATGGATGACGCCAATCAAGGACTACTTGCTTACAGGGACTCCTCCAACTAATAACACCAACGGTAAAAGCTCCTTTAGAAGGCACGTGATTCATAATACATGATGGAATGCTCTACCGAAGGGTTTTCTCTACCCACTTGCTCAGATGCATGACCACCGATGAAGCTTGGTGGATCCTAAAGGAAGTTCACGAAGGCGACTGTGAAGACCATACCAGGGGAAAACCCTTGCAAGGAAAATCCTTCGGTATGGGTATTTCTAGCCAATTGTAAATCGCGATGCAACAGATTACGCCAGATGGTGCGATTGATATCAGAGATTCAACAAAATTAAAAGAACTCCTCAACAGAGCTAACACAGATTGTCAGCCCATAGCCGTTCGAAATATGGGGAGTCGTCCTAATTGGCGTATTGCCAATAGCTAAAGGAGGGGCTATATATGCTCTAGCTGTCGTTGACTATTTCACAAAATAGGCCAAAGCGAAACTGCTGGCCACCATTACCACCAAAAATTTATTAATTTTGTCACAGAAAAACACCATTTGCAGGTTTGGATTTCCACAAAAAATCATCACTGATAATGGGACCCAATTCAAAAGTGTTGAGTTCAAAGTTTTTGCAAACACTTCCGAATTGAAAAAAGCTTTTTCATAGTTGCTCATCCGCAAGCAAACAGGAAATTGGAAGCAATAAAAAGATCTTCAAGTTCATTATCAAAAAGAGGCTGACTAAAGATAAAGAAAATTGGGTTGTTGAACTTCCACACGCACCATGAGCCTATAGAAAAACACATAAAGAAAAAATCGGGCATACTCTATTCGTTTTAACAAATGGTTCAAAAGAAATAATCCCCGTAGAGCTAGAAGTCCCCTCCCATCCAAAGTAGAAATTCAATCAAAGGAAAACCAAGCAGCTCTTCGAGTCACTTGATATAATTGACAAAAAGAGGGAAGAAGTCAAACTAAGGACCGTTTCTCACTAAAAAGGGTTGCATGGTACTTCAAATCTAGAGTTCGCAACGAATCCTTCGAAGTTAGAGACCTCGTCCTCAAAAGAGTCTATCTCATGTCAGGAATCATCGAACGGAACTGGGAAGGGCCATATGTAGTCAATCAAAAGTTGGGAGATGGAACTTTCAAACTGACAACCATAGATGGAGTCCATATTCCTCGAGCATAGAACAACGAATCACTGCATCCTTACTTTATCTGAAACTATCTTATGCAGTTTCTATTTTTTAGCAAATAAGCTATATCGGGATATCGAAGGCATTGTAAATAGGCAGAACTTGCCCAATTTTTCTTAATAAAATTGATTTTCTTTCTGAACCAATAAAACTGTGTTCATAATAATAACCTGTTGAGTAGACGGGCTCAAATTGGCTCAAAACCATATAAGTGCTACTTGATATAGTGGAATCATGCTTAAGTATTCCCCTAATTACCCACCGGGTTGACGGATGCAAATCCACTCAAACCGTTGGATCGACGGAACCAGATCCCTATCTTCTAAAACCAATGTTGCTCCGGCAGCATCGGGATGGGTCAAAACAAAGCCGAGCATCCCATAAGCTACACACTACCTTTCGAGCCATGGAATCATGCTCTTAAAGCATAAATTCCTCACGTTGCCTAAAGATTGGCAACGTCGATAAGTTCTGAAACCGTTATGGATCGACGGGTCATATCGGTCCTAAAAGCCATGCATCCCATAAGCTAAACATACTTTTAAAGAAGCCACACATTTAGTAAGCCACGCACACTTTTAAGTACCGGAATTACCCTACCGAGAATGGGAAAGTCGTTCATTGCAGGAATAACAAGGATCAACTCGCTCCCATTACCAAGAGTAATGGGCACGAATCCAACTAAATCAGAGTGCTACAGATCGACATGAAACTCCAACCATTTACCAACTACGAATCTTTAATTAAGTCATTCAAATCATAAGTTCCCAAGGATAGGAACCATTAAGCAAGTTCCGTGATAATGAAAACAATAATAAACAAGCATTTGAATCAACCAGTTGTTTGTCAGGTGTTTGAAGTAAACGGCCTTGTGAACCAAGGGGCATACACCGGTACTCAAATAGAAATACTTAAGAATAAAAACGCTTTACAAGTTCTTTACTCCGAATAAAGAATTTTGGCGGTAATCATAGGACTACATAAAATAAAATAGCAGTAAATGAAATAGACATAAGTACATAAAACACAGATAGGCGGACGGGTAAAGTTACAATCAAAATGTCAAGATTGTATTACTTATAATTTTTATTTTATACAGGTCAAAATGTGGGCGCCATACCCACACAATACCGACCAACAAAAGGGAAAAGTATAGGTGCTACAACAAAAGCAATAAGTGCAGTCTCTGCACTTGAACAAAATAAAACAAAATGCCTCAAAAATCAACTCCATTGCCATTTGAGCTTCTCAATGCCTCTTTCCGCCACTCCCCTTCCTGCCTTTGGTTAGAAGTTTTTGCTTTCACTTTGAATCTCGGCCAGGGATAGTGTCGATGCTGATGATATCGAATATCTCCTCGATGCCGAAATCTTCTCTTACTCTTTAACCTTCTCGAAAGTCTCCTCTTTCATCTTGTGCTTTCGAGATTTTCTTGGGCTCTTTGAGGATTTTATCGTTCAACCTTTTCTTTCTTGATGGCAACCACTTGCTGTTTAAATTTACGCGGCTGATATCTTGACCTCCTACTCTTGAGCTTCGGCTGCCATATAATTGCCACCCAAAGATACGGAAGGGTCATCTAAGCTATGCAATGTAGCGATTTGCTTAGACTTTAGCCTTGGCTGCGAGCCGGACACAGACACAGGAACTGGAGCAGCTACGAAGACAAGCACGGAAGTAGTTGAAATAGCGACAGGTTTGAGCATCAAAGAAACTTATGGATCAGCAGGTAAGGAAGATGGACTTATAAGATCAAAAATAAAAGCATTAATTTCGTCTTGCTATTGTAGCTTGAGTTGAAAATTCTCGAACTCGGGAGAAACCAGAAGGATACCTGCATCAAAGGAGTGGTCGAGAATTTCAATCTCATATTCTTTGCCTTCTCCTTTTTTGGATGGTCGAACAATCTATGGAGAAGCTTCAGACCCAGAATTGCCAATTAACCGCGAGGCTGTCTCAACGATTCGCCAGGTCTGGAAAACAGGGGGCTCCGGCATCGTTTTGGCAGTTGCTGCCATAGCAACATTGGCAACTTGTCGTTCCTCTTCAATTCGTAGAATTTCCCAGCGCTCCATCAGTGCTTTCTTTTACACCTTGTTAAGGTAGGCATCCTCTAGCTCCTGCTCGGTGTAGGCATCCTCACCATTTTGAAAAATGTCAAAATTTCGACCTAAACCACGGAGATAGTGCACATGAACTTAGGGCAAGATAATTGAGACTCCCCTGATGCATCAGGGAGTTGACATAGAAGTTTAAGATGGTATCATCCATTTTCTCTATCTTCCTCTCAAAAGTGTCCTGTAGCTCAAAATAATTTTCCGTAACGGCGACTATTTCAACTTCAATGCGAGTTTTGTCGACGCTAAGCTGCACAACTCTTTCCTAGAGTAGGACAATTGGCTGGGCTTGATCGAAAATGGTCTTATCGTGCGACTTCATAACCTCCTCATATTCCGTGATTGTTTCGTTATGCTTTTCAAAAGTCTCGTCGTGATCAACAATGGTCTCCTTCTAGGCTTCAATAATCGTGTTGCAAGCTTCAAGCTCCTCTTCCAACTTGACTTCTTTGACATGGGCCTTCTTAATTTCATCTTTGTAGACAATTTCTATTCTCTTATGGGCCTCTTTCAACTCTTTTAGCAAGCCTGTGCCATTATTACTCTCCTGTAGCATCGCATTCTTTCCTATACCAGTTGTTCAATGATGGCATGGCGTTCCGCCAATGTATTCTTGAAGTCATCCTTCTCCGATTCAAAAGAGAGCATCTCTTGGCAAGTGTTGCGGTTCATATCAGCCAGTTGCTAGCTTAGTTTTTCCCTTCCCTCGGCTTGCTCTAAATCACTGAGGATCGCTTGAAGGTGAGACATATATGAATCCCTACAAACTAGGCAAAGGTCGAGGTCAAACTTAACCACTTTTAAAAACCACCGAGGGAGCGTTGATTTAAGTCTATGAGGACCAAACAAAAAATGTAGGCCTTATGAGGGCGTGAAGAACCAGGGGTAAGTACAATATGGAAAGATGGAACTTGGGACGAATATGGAGCTTGAACAGAAGAAACTGGTACTTTATAACTGACTGAAGCTGGAGCTGGGTAAAAGGCCTGTTGCTATGAAGGATGAGAACTGCTATCAACATTTGACATTTCGGACAGTTCCTCTCACTCGTCAAAGGTCTTTCTCTTCTTATGGCCACTTTTGTATGTACGACTATGTTCCCTCTGTTTCGACGATGAGCTTCAACCTTCGAATTCTTCCATCTTCTCTATTCGTCCTCGATCTCACAAGGCTGATGATGGTTGGTGAATCGTTTAGACCAGTGTTGCGAATCAGTGAACTCCTTGAGTACATCATAAAGACCATGTCCTCTCATAGTACCTGACATGAAGAATAGATAAAGAACTTTAGTAATGCAAAATAGGCTTGAATAATGAGTGTGTGTAAGTGAATGTGACCCCAGTGAAGCGTGTAATGTGTTCGGAGAGGCGTAAAATGATGTCACGAACCAGATCGGGCAACCATTGTGGTAGAAATCGGACTAATTGCATGCGCAACATGGCCTAGACAAGGAGTTGCCTCTTCAAATCTAAAATCTTCCCCCTTAAGTTCACCAAAATCGATGTAGACATTGCTCAGATCCTCGAAGTCTACGCCGGCATCTTTAATCGAGGAATCGCGACGTCGCTTGACTTTTGGAGTAGCATCTTTATTACGGGTCTATTGGGGAGGCAAGTTCGGAATAAAGAGACTCATCCCCGGAGTCTCATCACATAATTCGGAGTCTTCATCACCTGTATGCGTCAAAATCATCATCACTGGAGGAGGAATAATAGCTACTGCTACTCTCAATTACACCAACCAATTTTTTTGTTGCCACTGCAGCCTTTCATTCTCATTGTTTAAACTATTCTTCCCCTTCCTCTGGAATCGGAGGCATTCTGACTGGGCAGTTGGCTTTAGTCGCAACATCTCTTCCCTCATGGATCTCTTCAGCCGACTCGTCAGACAAGCCTTCTTTTTCTTGAAAAACATCCCCTTTAGAACATGAGCGGAAGAAATAGAGTGCGTTCGTGTTTTGAAATGAGAAGGAGACGGGACCTCAACTACTATGACAGATCTCCCTAGATGCAACGGTCCACTCCGAAGCAAGTTTTCATCTGTCAGCAAGAACTTAACCGATTTTTCCTCGGCATCTATAGCGTTTAGGGTATCGAAAGTTTGGTCAAGTGATGAGTCTTTGTTTGGTTTTGGAATAGTTGCGGTAAGCATTTGAATTGCTAGAAATTCCAGAGAAAATTTTTGGAATTCAATGAGTAAAGAAAAAACTTATCCCCCATTGTCCAAAGGCGATTAAACCCTTTTGGACATCTAACGAAGATGTACTGAGTCTTGAACTGGGAAAAAGTGCTTTGAAGCTATAACACGATCTTGTGAATTCTCTAGGCCTCAATAAGGCCTTGGGACGGGCGCTCGTCTTTCCTCTTAAATGAGAGGAAATATCTTAACTCATCGAAACTTGGAGCAGGGTTAAATGTCTATATAAACAAAACACGCAAGCAAGTCAAAATTGCATACCCATTAGGATGGATTTGGAACGGGACAATTCCCAAGTTTGAAAGAGTTTCTCTTAAGAAATCATTGAAGGGAAGCACTGCTCCATTTAAGCACATATATCGGTGGCAAGCAGTGTGCGAGTTCATCCTTCTCTCATAGGCACACATCATCCCTCGAAATGCCATTTTGCAAGCAAATGTTATGCGAAACCTTGGAGAAGTTATGAAGGAAGCTCCCTTCGGTGGGTTAAGAAGAACTCTAAAATTCGACAGAGTTCGGTCCGTAATCAGACCAACTAGAACTAGAGACCATATTCAAGCAGCAAAGTAGAAGAGGAATGGCGAAAGATGATGTTTTAGCTTCCGAAAGTGTTGGGCTTCCTCCGCTGGACTTACGACGAGAAGACAGTTACTTCATTCTAAACAACAAGACTTGTGTCCAAAGTGGTTAGGTAATTCTTTCTTTAACTAAAAACTCCCCTGTAACACTTGAATTCCGAAACAATATCGATTCATGCCGACAGGTCGGATTTCAAGTATATATGGAGGCAAGTGCTGTGTGTTATCTGTGAGGTGTGAGCTTATTGTCCTAAACACTACAAATGCTCCATCCCGTGTAGATAACTCGCTCGTAGTGGAAAGGGAAAAGGACTTTTCGTATCGTTTTTTGGAATTACTTCTGCTAATTTAACCGTTATCGATCAAGGATCGATAATGAATCAATTGTCCGAAGCGACGTAGAAAGTTCTTCCTAGTACAGATACACTGAGCATGCAACAAAAAAGACCAATCTAAATCCTCTAGAAGGGTAAAACCAATTCGCGATAAGTCATGCGGTATCGGTAATGTAACTTAGTATAAGTCAATTCTGGTTCAATGGACGAAGACATCAAAACATGTCATGCAACGGGGCAAGGCTTGAATGTCGTTGCATGAAGGACTCAAGGTTAGATTTACTATCTTCCCCCATCAAACCACGATCAATTCGAACTCCGGAACATTCATATGTCTCCACTTAGATCGTTCATTGAAGAGATAAAAGTTGAGCCAAATTTGTGGAACCTACAAGAAATTAGAAAGTCCGAGTTCTTTGACAAAAACTAAAATTATGGTTCCGTTATGTCTAAATATTTATTTTACGAAATAATATGTATTCTTTTATATATATATATTGTTGTATGTAAGAATCATTGAACCTTTTTGAATAAAATTAAACGTTTCTACATTCAAATATCCAAAATAAGCCAATTCTGCAAATATACAGGCCATAGATGTAACTTCCCCTATCTGGAGGCCCGAAGCTAAGCGCTACAGAAGCTGCAGGTATTAACTTCTGGTGACCAAATAAGGTAATGTTAATGGTATCCATAATATCAGAAGCACATGAATGTGAAACAAAATTACAAATTTCACAAAACAACTTCTCTGATCACATTTCACCAAACGTGTTTCATATTCTATTACATAATCCCATAATCGTTTCCCAGGTAAAGATCAAATATAATTATTACAAAATACACCAAAAGCGACATATGAAGAAGCCCCCTTCGTTGACCAGAGTACTATATTGTCATATTTGACTTAATACCACATAGTGGAATCAAACAAAATAAAACAACAACTCTTAAATAGTTATTTGTCATCCTCCTTCTCATCTTTGGTAGTGTTATTTGTCAACCTACTAAAACCTAGAAACCTCAACCTTCAGCCTAACCAAATCAATTTTGAGCACTCGATAGTTTAAGGAGAAAATAATAAATTCGAGTCAGACACCTAGTGTGAATAATACTATACATCTCGATTATTTGATATTGAGACCACGTCGCTTAGCGGAATGGGTTTCCCCTCACAAATATCCTTTTAAAACGTATCTTTTGCAAATCATTTCTTGCAACCAAAAATAGTAAAAACTGTAAAGCATTATCTTCTAAACATACATATCAGGTAACAAATGAACTATCTGTCCGAACACTATAGTTTTGTTTGGCTAACTACTAACCTTTGGCTGACTAAGGCCAACCAGACAATATAAATAAAATAATCTAACATTTTTTAGATACTCTTCTTTTAGACGGTCTATCCTTGACTATCTGTAAAATACTCTTGTTCTGGATGCTCTGCCCTAACTTAACATCTCCCAGGATCACCTGATCCTAATGGTTTTGCAAGCTCACCAATAACCTACCTGTATACAAATGTATATTCTCTTCTGTGCATAATCATCATTTTAGTTTTACTTTTGACAAAGCTCTACACACTGGAATTTTTGATTAAGTTATTTGGGGCTAATAGCTAATGTATGAGGCACGACCCTATACCAGACCAGTCTGATATTCTAATATTTGAGTGATTTTACTGAGGGTAATCTTCCTAAAATTTTCCTGGAAAACATTTTCATCTTAAATTGACTTAAAACCTTTAAACCAAACTTAAATAAGGAAAATATAAGTACTCTATTCTTTACTCAAAATCACCTTGCCATGTTATATATATATATATATATATATATATATATATATATATATAGACATACACTTTACTTAAATCTTTGTTGATGAAAACATTTAAACCTTTGAAAGTACCCCCTTTCGAATCTATTGAAAGTACCCTTTAGAAACCATGTAAACCCTTCTTTATAACCTAGGCCGAAAGGCCAAAACATTCCTATATAAACCATTCATAATCTTCCTTTCGAAAACATTGAAATGCCATCCCTTTGAAAGCATTAAAACCTTAGACATCATATCTTTAAAACCGTTAAACATTGCCTTTCGAATACCTTTGGAAACCTTTCCTTTCAAACCTTTAGAAACCATTGGGGAACCACTCCTTTGAAACCACTCTTTAAAACCATTCAAAAAAAATTGGGTTCATTTTAAAACATGTGGAAATATCCTTTCGAAACCATTAAAAATCATCTCTTTCGAAACCATTAAGAATCATCTCTTTCAAAACGATTTGTGTTCTACCTTCAACAGAGCAAAAGAGACATCAAAACATTTAAGTTGAATGCACTCTTTCAAAAGCAATTTCTAAGTAAAGAAGTGATAGTGTCAAAACCAACCTTCTGAAAGCATTGGAAGCGATTAAATTTTAAAACAAAGTATACCCTTAAAAACCATTGAGTTCGAAAGGTAGAAAGAGCGACAACATAGGGCTTTGACCTAGTCGAAAGCACATACTTAAAACAATGGCGCAACCTCTCTTTTAAAACCATTGACCTATTTGAAAGAAAATCAAGTCAAAAGCTATACTTTCGAAAGCAAAGTAGGGGCATTTTCATTTAAAACAAAGCAGCACTTCGACCCCTTCGGAACCCCTAGTTTCGACCTCATACGTTCTGCCTTCTTTGCAATTCGTTGTGCACCAAGTCTTTTATGTTATGCACGTTGGTTTCGATGGTGATAGAGGCGGAGCTACTAAGTCGAAAGCCATATCAGATGGAAGTAGGGTGCCAAAGGTGGCGAAACATGTAATTTTCATGTAAGACTGAATTTTAACCCTTTTAAGCAGTCATTTTAACTATACCTTGTTTGTGAAAATCGTATTGGTTCCTATTTTTTCCTTTCTAAAAGCACTACCAATATTTCAGAAATAAACAATTCAAATTATTTACAAAATACCCTTTCTATTTTTATAAATATATAAAACAGTTAAGTCCCATACCTTATTAATTTTATATATTCATCAAAACGCTTAAGAAAATTATAATTTTTTTCCAGAAAATCATTTTTAATATGTTTTCCAACATATATTAATTTCACACCCAAAATACTAATTATTTAGTCATAAATAATTTGAAACCCAAATAATCATTTTGTACACTAGAAAATTAATATAAAATCCACATTAATTCAGAAAATTATGCAAATTGAAACCCATCTCTAAAATATTATTTCTCATCTATACCTAAAATCGCAAGGAATTTGGATGTCACTAAATGGCGATTTTACATCAAAACATATAATAAAATCTATATGATTAAGCACAAATCATCAACAAGCATATATAAACATTTAATCATTCAAAAACATGGCATAATCCTGTAAGATAAATTGGACTCAACCTTAAAACCGAAAACAATTAGAAAAATGAGATGTAATCATTATTCACCTTAGCTTTATGATTAAGGATATGAGATTTGGTTTTGATTAAGTGATTTGATTCTTCCTCTTGAAAATCCTAGCTCTTCTCTTCTCTTGATCTTGCTAATGGTGGCTGGCCTTAGCTTATATTTTTGTTTGTGTGAAATGAGATGAACGTATGAAGTAAATTCCTAAGGGTTTAGGGTATTAGAATGCTCTTTTTCCTATTTTACCCCTTATCTACTTCATTTTATCTCATATTAGCTCATTTGTTAACATGGCACGACTACCCCTTATTTAATCACAAATCTCAATCTATTAATCAAATTGCATTATTTAATTAACTAAATAAATATCCTAAATAATGTTACTAAAAATATAGGGTGATCCAATAGATGTCGATGGAAAAATCACATACGTTCGTCGCTGGGTTTGGGAAATTATTTTTCGAAACCATAGATGTCTGTGAAAGTTCTACCGACGTATGCCATCTACCTCGGGTTCCAACTGTAATAGCCCCTATGTACCAAATTTCACTTTTTACCTCAACGTACTTCCACAACTTTGAAACCCTAACCATATCAACTTCAAAATCTACATCAATGGCTCCAAAGAAGCAAACAGTTTCCAAAAAGCAAAAGCAAGGTTAATCTTCCTCCTCTTCTCAATCTTTTGTTATCGAAACTCACATAAATCAATGGCTCTGAAACAATCCTACTACTATCAACCGATTTTAAGTGCTTTCAAAGAAGAAGTTCCATGCCGGCCCATTCTACCGCCTTGGAAATGTTACAAAATACGATGTTCAAGGTCTAACAATGGATGCCAGTTGCTACGACCTCATTAGTTACGATGTGAACAAGGTAATAATCGATCCACTTGCTATCTATCTTTTCTATTCAAACTTACGTAGTGAGGAAATATGGAAACTGCAAAATGAAGATGAATGGTTGTGGCTGAGTGTTTCTGGTAAAGTGGTAAAAATTAATGTATATACGGTCGAATGTATATTAGGATAATCTCATGCGGGAATCAAATTAGCAGAAATACTGGGCCATAGTGTTTTACCCCGAGATGAAGTTACCCATCAAATTTGGGAAGATATGATGCCACAATGGAAATCCATTTACCTATGACCACGTGCTAGGCTACTTAATAGGATGATAATCAACACAATCATTCCACGCTTAGGTAGTCACGAACAAATTTATCCAAATGACCATAGGGCTTTATATGCTATACTTGGTGGTCTCCTGGTAAATTGAGCAAAATTTATTCAAGACCAAATCAAGGGTTTTCGAACTCAGTACCATCGGGCCATTGTATATGCTCCTTACCATATGCGTATCTTGCAAAACCTAGGATTTCCTTCATACTTGCCACAATACAAGGAAATTTCGGCAAAAGATAATGGTCCAAGATATTAATCTTTGATGCAACTTCCAAGAATCCTACCTCCTATCATCATCTTCCATCAATGGACCATCAAACACCAACAACAATAGCAACGCAAACCTTCACACATCCTCATATGCCATCCCATCTCTCAAGAAGATCATTCCAAATCTGAAGCTCGGATTGAACTCCAACATAATAAAGCCGGGGGTGATGTGACACTTCAAAATCAACGACTGATTACTATAAACCAAAAAGTTCTAGAAAGAAATCAAAAATCACTAAAAATGGGAAGTAAGTGGGTTACAAACATCATATTCCACATTTATGACCAAAATGGAAAAAAACATTGGACAAGGTTATGAACATGATGAAGAAAGTTGTTCGGAAGACTCCTGAGAGACCATCATCCACATCGTCCTCTTTTTCTTCTTCACCTATACCACCTTCTCGAGCACAGACACCAATCTACCATTCCGATGAGAGAACTTCTTAAGGCAAGAACATTATGCAAGAATAACCAAAAGAAGAAGAAGATAGTGATGATATGTTTTTGTCCGATACTAACCCACCTCACTAGTAACATTATCTGCCTTTCCAAGGACTTTCAATTCGAGAGAATGAATAGTACCATGAACAAACACAATGGCCAGTGAAATATCAACAAGATCCATCCGCCTATTGGGAATATTATGAAAACCATCGCGGAATCTTAATCATCAAACCGAAATCACTAAGCCTTTTTCATTTTCTCTCATTTTCTTTTGAAACTTTGCTAATTTTCTTTATTGTATCGAGGTGTTGTTTATGTTTCTTGTTATGTTTGAACTCCTATTTGTTTATTGTTGAACTCTATATGTTACTCATATCTATCTATCTCATTCGCTGTCTCTATATGTTCATGATTCTTTATTACATTTTTGATAATGACAAAGGGAGATATTAAATTAAGGGGGAGTTATTTATCATGACTAACGATTGTATGGTTATCATCATCAAAAAAGGGGAGAATACTAGAACCTCCATTCTATGCTTTCACTCACAACAACTATACAATCAGATATATTATATATCTTATCAAAATTACAAGCATATAGTACAAGAGATCATCATGCTCAAAGATATCAGGACTCGAAGACAAACAGAGATTTATATACCATACTATGATTATTATGGTTATACTAGTGTATTAAGAGTCTTAGACAAACATTGTAAAGTCTCCTTGAGTATATATGCACACACGAAGTCATATACATAAAAACTAGCTCTAAACAACATTTAAATTCTGAAATGCCAACCATAGACGTCTGTCAAAAATCCATAGACGTTTGTGAGAAGATTCAGGAAATTTATTCCTAAAACCACAGATGTTTGTGGTTTTTCTACATATTTCTATCATGTGGCAATGGCTATATTCATAATGGTTGCTTTTTTTCTTCTTCAAAGGTTGTCGACATTAAATCAAATTGAATTTATCTAACAATAACAACTCCTCATCTGCATCTCTTTAATCCTATAAATACTTCAAAGATTGAGATTTACAAATCAACTATGAACTATTCTCTTGATTTCTTATTACTATCTATTTACGCATTTGTGCATCTCTTACTTACATATCCTCAATCTATCATAACCGAAATATCATTTTGGTTAAACCACTTCCTACAACTCAAAGTATTCACATTAAATACTCAAAGGAGATCATAGGAAGAATTGTACTATTAGTCAAAATCTATGTTAGTCTATTCCTTAGGGCGAAGTGAAGATTATTTGGTTAAAGGAAATACCCAAGGGGAGCTTCAGGACTGGATGTAGGACGGGAGGTCTGAACCAGTATAAATATCTGATGTGCTTTTTTTTATTCACCTTCATTATATTCGGTTATTATTCTTTGCTTAGTGTAATTAGTAATATAAACTCTCACACTTATATATAAGTTGCAATATATAAAGATTCTATAAATTTTCTTAGATGATCTTTACATGACTATTGATCTCTTTGATTATTCATTAGTTGTGTGACCATGATGTTGTGTAACCTCATAGATAATGATTATACTGCTACGGAGGATAGCTAGAGATGCTAAGAGCATGGACTTAGGCCATGTACCTATCTTTTATGGTTATCTAAGAGATGACCTTGGCTATTGTGGGTATCCAATATTTTTATTTCTTGTATGTTTGATTTGGATGCTTATTTCTTTTCATATGTGTCGATTAGGATGGGCTTCAGGTTTGTCTACTTTGCGACAATTTGAGAGATAATCTAGGACTTTGCTGAGAGCATGTCCTGTGTAAATTGTGATTTCATATACTTCATGATATTTAGATGCATGGATTGTTTAACCCTTTTGACATTGTATTCCTACTATGTTATTTGACTTGACTTTTTACATGGGTTATATTGCCTATTCATGGTTTCATGATGTGTTTCTATATTGAGGTATCCTTATAATATTTTATGATACCAATGATATGTCATGTTATTACTAAGATACATTGACACTGTTATTTTAGATAGTCTGACCCGTGTCTTATTTACATAATACTCGAGTCTGCCCGTTACATTTTTAGATTCATGGACAAGATGACCGGGTAGTGGATCTTAGGCATAAAAGGATGATAGAGCTTTATATTATATATCATTATGTGTTATGAGTTCTTATGTATATTGATGACATTGAGATTGTGTATTAGACATATTTATATGTAATTTGAGACAGTAGGAGTTTGAGTAATTTAAATCCCACTTAGACTTTTGTATATTTGTGATGTCCCGAAAATTTAGACAATAATTATTTAATAATTTCTTTAATAATTATTTTAAAATGTGAAATATTGATTTAATAAATTAATTTAAACTGAGATTCTCTTTTGAAATTTATAAATATTTAGTTTGTTAAATGATATTGTTTTCAAAAGCTAAAAATATTTAAATGATAAATTTATCTTTCTAACTGATTTAAAAATATTTATTTATAATGTATAAATGTTTATACATTGTAAGTAGAGGATTTGGTTTTAATTTTAATTTATATTAAATAAAGGATATTTTCTAATTTATATATAATTGTATAAATTGTAAGTTGATTTAATTTGATTTAAATTGTAAACTTTTCAAAAGTTTATTTTAAAAATCTTTCTTGTAATTTCCATAGATGTAAGTGAGCATTTATTTTGTTTATAAAAATAAATATAGTTTAAATGTTGTTTTATAATAAAAGTTTATTTTATTTTGTTTATTTTAAAAATTGTTTTTCTTGAATAAGATAAACTCAACATCTTTCTTCTTTTAAAAATCTTTTCTTTTGAAATTTTGTTTTATAGAGAATATTCTTTTGAAAAATAATTAAACAAACATTTAAAATGTATAGTTCTATTAAGAAGTTCATAGTGTATATGTATTTATTTAAAGGCTAGTGCTAATAAACATTTGTAACTTGCTCAAAATAAATTAGATATGTTTTAAGATAATACAAATACATTTATAAGTTAGAAATTGCTTTTAATAATTGAATTGCATATGTGTTAGTTTTTTTTAAAACATAAGAGACACTTGTAAAACATTTGACATAATAAGTACAAGTGGCATTTGTTTTAAATCTCATTGTTTAAATTATTGATAAGAGAATATAGCTAATGCATTTTGTTAAAATCACATTTTCTCATTTGAAACCTGAAATCAAATCTCAGTAAATCAAAACCCAATACAAACAACAAATGCATGTTTTAAAATCTACAAATCAATTTCTTCAAAAATAAACTTCAATCAAATCTGCACTCAACTTCAAATTTCTGCAAAACATACATCTTCAAAATACAAACCAATCTTCAATCAAATTCTACAAATCTGAGAAATGAGGTTTTGGGTTCTTCATGCCATATTTCTGCATCAAATTAGAAGAGCAGCTTCAAATCTGTGCATTTGAATGGAGTCTGCATGCATACATCAACAGGAAAAGCAACTTCAACTTGCAAAAACCCAGATTTCAAATGCATTTCAATATGCAGTTTCTGGAAATTGGATCTGCATCTATTTGCTCTGCATCTTCATAAATAATGTGAGTAAACCTTTATTTTTTAAAAACAGTTTCTCTGTTAAATTAGATGCTTAAACAAGAATTAGAAACAAAGACTAATGCATACTGTTTCTAAGAAAAATCAAACCGCAATACCATTATTATTATGTTTAGTGAGTAAGCATCCTTTATTTTGAAAATAGTTTTCTTAAAAATTCAAAATCAAACATAATTTACAGTACTTAAGTTTCAATACACAGAAATCAAAATATGTTGTGATGGTTGCCTGTTGATGACTGTTATATGTGAATATGTATTTATGTAGCTGTAGATCTAGCATGCTTGTATGATTAAGATATCCTTAAGTAGAAAATTCTTGATAACTTGAATGGTTTCAGCTAGAAACTTTTGTGTAAGCAAAAATATGTTTGTTGGTATAATTTAGATTTATAAATTTTAAGTTAGTTAAATAAATATGTAGCCTCTATAAACTAAAATTAGTCATCATTAGAATAAAACAAATATCAAACATCATAATTATTAGATCAAGTGTATGAATTAGAATACGTGTTTGAATTAGGAATTTTAAAAAAAAACAATATTACAGTTTTAAATAAACTGTAGGGGAAAGGCATTTCTGTTTCATAACAGAAATAGGAAAATTTGAAATTGTCTGTAAGCTAGTGTATTTGGAGGTTAAGGTACCTACTGTAGTGGAGTTTTGATGTAAGTATGTAGGGGAAAATTGTCAGTAGTTTATGACAGTGGAGGTGGTGATATGAATTGGGTGTTTCCAGGTTTTCAAAACCACTATTTTGAGGGATGTAGTGTTGATGTTTTGAGGGTCTGCACCTTCTCTCTGTTGCGTCGAGTAGGAGGGGAATTTGGGATGTTGCAGAGGGGTTGTAGACGAGTCATTAGCCGGAGTTGTAAGTGGTCTGGTGATCGGTGATGTGATTGCAAGATGATGACAGGTTTGGGTAGTTGAAGTCCTAGTGAACTTCTGTTGTGTGCAGGTTTTTTTTTGGCTCGAGTCATTCCTCGGGTTTTTATTCTTCTGACTCGAAGCAGAAGGTAGGTAAACTCGAAGTAAATGGTTGAGTTTCTCGGGTAAGTTGGTTGTAGGGGTATAAACCAGAGAGTTGCAGTTTTTTTTAAAATTTTTGAATGAAATTCAAATTCTAGTGCAGGGTTTGATTTAAGTTTAATTTGAAATTGAATTCAAGTGAAGTTTTGAGTTCAAGGTTTCAAAAATGAAAATTTTAAAATTTAAACAAGGTTTAAATTTAGTTTTAGGTCAAGATTTAAACAGTTTCAAATCCAGGTAGTTTTGCAGTTTTAAGAAATTTTTAAATAAAATTCATATTTTAAATTGCAACTTGATTCAGGTATAACTTGAATCTGAATTCAAATGTAGTTTTGAATTCAAAAGTAAAAAAAATGAATGAAATCTTTAATTTAAACAAGATTAAACTTCAGTTTAAAATCAATGTTAAAACAGTTTCAGGTTTGGTTTTCTAAAAACCAGAATTTGATTTAAACAAGTTTTGTATGTTTTCAATTTTGAGCAGATTTAAATGATTTAAACAAGATTTAAATTGGTTTTGAAAATTTAGTTAAAAATAGTTTTTCAAATTTTCTTTGGAAACAGTTTTGATTTCAAAACTAGTTTGTAAAAAATAAAAATAAAATAAAAATGATGAACATATTCAAATGTTTTCAAAATAGAGTTGAAAATGAAATTTGATTTCAAATACGTTTTAAAACTTGAAAGAATTTAGTTTCCATTAGTATTGAACTAAAATATGAAGTGTTAATTCAAATTTGAAATTGAAATAATCAATCAAGTTACCAAACTTAATTTATTTTAATCAAGTAAGTTATGTAAATATTTCTTTTATATTTAAGTAATGAATGTTGTTTAACATTCATTTTTATTTTAAGGTTTATAATTATTTTTGGAATTAATGTTTAAATAATTAAACATTTGAATCTTTAAATAAATTGGAATTTGAATTTAATTTTTAGAAATGTATTGTTTTAATACATTTTGAATTTAAATGAGTCATTTGATAAGTAATCTAAACTATTTTGAAAATATTTAAAATAATTAAAGGTTCTACTTAATTATTTGATTTTTAAATAATGATTTAGATTACTATTAAGTAGAAAGGATGTAACGACCCACTATTTTGTACCATTCGAATTCGACAATAATAGAACATGTCGAGCTGGAATAGTTCAAAATAATAGATTGTAATTTATTGCTAAGGAACAAATGAAATCAAATACACAGAATCACAGACACAGATATCAGAATCTCACAGCGGAATATAAAATAATACAGTGGTTCATGAAGCCACTGAAAACTTTTACCAACAGAAATACATTGTTCAAAAACCTTATACAAATTTTTAGCCATAAGCAAATATAATAGAGTCTTCAAATGTCTTGAATTACAAAATAGATAAAGATGAAGAAGCTTCCAACTAGCAAGAGTGATCTAGACCTAGCTCCGGAAAGAAAAGCTGAATCTGCAACTCAGGCTGACCCGAGCGTACAATAAAACAAAACACTCGAGTCAGGACATACATACTTATATAATGTAAGCTAAATCAAGTGTACTGTAATGTAAAGAGCAAGTAACTTAAAGGATGCTTGGGATCGCCCATCCTCTAAGGATCCGTTAAACTATTTACTATATAGTATATTGCGCTATTATAATAGTGTCTATATTAAAATAAACTTACTTTTTAATAGCGTTAAGGGGTTACCCATATAGCCCTTAACACGTAATAGTCCCAGTAGTCCATCCAATATCATAGCTCCTCCTGATCGGGAAGCAACTAGAGGATACCACACGGGCTACGGGAGAAAACCAAACTCGTACAAGGCTCGATATGGTAGGTGACACGGCACAACTAGGCAATGCCAGGGTAGATATACCAATTGCTATCCGGACCGGTGGTAACGCGAAGCCGCAGCAACCGCCCACCTCGAACAACACTCCCAAATCAAAGGTGCGCACCAAAACAATCACAAGAGTAATAGAATGGCATACGAAGAAGTGCGTTCGATCAGAGGAGCTACCTCATTAATCCGAGAATCGCTCCTGTTTTAGCCACCTTAAGCCAACTCACGGGAGTCGGGTCCACGTATATACCTTTCAAGAAACCGCCACCACCATCCTACTTCATTCTGGAATCTCCACCGCGTACACGGTTGTCAAAGTGGTTTTCGGTATCGACAGAGAGTATGTCCATATCCGATCCCGGTCTCTTTGCCAACCAAACGTTATTATAACCCGTGGTTATAGTTTGAAAAATGGTATTTATTTTTCCAAATCAATATATATTTCAAATACCTTAAATTTTTCAAATCCTTGATTTAAACATTTTCTTTAAAAATATACCATTTCAATTTATTCAATCAAATTTGGAATTTATTTCTTTTATAATAGAAATCATATTTTTCTTTTAAATCTATCCAAGCTAAATTCTAGATTCTTTTATTTATTACATATTTAAATTCCAAAGTTTAACTTATTCTCAAAATTTCTATAGAATTTCAAATAAATCCATCTTAATTTCTACAGCATTCAGGAAATGCTGTCTAAAGTTATGAGTTTAACCTAGTCAAATTTCAAAAGATAGCATTTAAATGCTGTTGTAGATTTTTAGATTTAAAATCTATTTCTAAATATAACTTGTTATATATATATAATTTTCTAAATTTAAATCTTATTCTTTCAAAACTCCAGAATTTTTGGAACAAGTTATACTAAAATTTAACTCTATATTTATTTATTTTTAACATTTAAAACATTATAAAAATTTTACTAGAATATCCTCAATTTCTTAAAAATAATTTAAAATATTTCCAGAAAATAATATATATAAACCACGGGCCTGTATAAGATTTTCTAGCCTAGGTCAAGTGGAACGGATTTATATCATTTCAATCCGATATTTACAAATCCCGGGTTCTATCATTTCGAACCCGCAATCCCAAGATAATTTACAGCAGTTACAGAATAGGTGAACAATAATAATCAATTTGGCCTATCATTTCAGCCATAACATTATATATATAACAGGGAACTTGCAGTGTGATTTAAGCAGTAAATAATAACATAATATAACTGCAGATATCATATAACATATGAATAACTGATGGGGTGTCAATTAAATGGGGTTTATCATTCTATATAACACTACAGACAGATAATAGTGAAATACAAATTTACACATACACTTGTAATAATTTACGAAATATAAATACGTATGTCTGGTGAGAAATACTCACCTGGGTGTTGCAGCAAATTCGAATTCAAAATTGAAAATTTACTGGTACCGACTGACAGAGAATAACAGTCAAATTTTTCGGGCGTCGCCTAGATTTAGATCTAGAACAATTTCAAAATATAGGAATGCGACTTAGTTTTTAGTTAACGAAGAATTAAAGATAGGAAAAGAAGTTTGACTTGCTCGACCAATATTTTTCTAAACTCGATTGCAAAATGTATGAATGCGAGAACAAATGCTTCCCCTAACTTGCCTAACCCATACCTATGCACATCCTACTTCTTCATTCATACATCATTTCATTTTTTTTTTTTTTTTTTTTTCTTTCACAAATGGTTTCCAATATCCATCAAAAATCATTTCAGATCACACTGTGCTAAACAGACTCTACAATATTACAACCCGAGTTTTCCCCTCATTCTGCTTCGAGTCAAAACAGGGTTTTCTTCGAGTCACCCATCACTCTGCTTCGGGTCATTTGGTATCTGCTTCGAGTTGAAATCTGGAATTGTTGAATCACATATATTTCCAGGCACTCATCCTTCTCTGGCCTTCACTGCCCCTGCTACCTCCTACCACTGCCTTCACTAGTCCATCCACCTCCTATACACCAAGTTATAGTGTCAGACCCATCAACCTTGGCCCTGCACTTGAGTGCATCTGCTGTGCACAAAACTTGTGCACGTGCACACTTGAATATGCAACTGTGGCATCATTTTCCCACTTCTTCCCAAAACTTTCTACTGCTAACCAACTTCACCCTTAACTGCATCACCAAACAACATTCACCAGATGCACCTTTCAGATCTGCCAGCCTTCACTCAACCTTCCCCCTTCCAGATTTCCAGACCTGGCAGCTTCACCAACCTGATCTGCCTCTTCCCTTGCTTCATCTTTCAGATATTCACCATCATCACTATATTCAACTAGCCTTCAGTCACATGCTCCTGTCTCTCATGCTATCAGTGCTACATCTAATATGTGTGCAGACTTAAATGGTGGTGAGTCTGGACTTAACATGCCTACACATGCACTGACATCATATTCATATGCAAGTCTGACTACTAATATGATTTATACATATACCCTATCATGATGCAGACAACTCTTATGCAAAATTATATGAATGGTGGGTCTGAACACTTAATGTGTATATAGATGCAAACTAAAACATATGCCTACCTGATGCACTAAAACACTGACTACCACTATGATTTATCACAGGCCTTATCATGATACAAGACGCCCTCTTACACCACTTCATAGCCTATTCCAACACCTGTAGACTTCATCAAAACACACACACCCCAGATCTATAACTGATATCATGTTTTCACCAGATTAGCTATCAACTATAGATTGCCTATCCTATATGTCCACTGTAAAGCTACAGACAATACACCCAGAGAACTTATACCAAAATGGTATGGCCGAGCAAATCAAGAGATAAAGAGACATAGGATAAGAAAGAAAAGAAAGGTGATTACCTGATTTTTATCAAAAGAGTTGAACTGGAATTTGCAGAAGAAGATGTAGAGGAAAGATGCAAATATATAGGAAGAGACTTAGAAAAATTAGAGGAAAACAAATTCAGTTACATATGAATTAACTCTGGAAGAATTTGAGCAAATCACGCTATCAGTTACAATATGTACAGCTGATGCGTGATCAAGGCAGAGATTGAAGGTGAGATGTAAAGGCAGAGCTTGATTTAAGGCCGAGCCAATGTTTTGCAATTGCCTAAATTCCAAAGCATACTAAGGCTTATCGGTTTCAACATTTGAGGTATAACTGATTGCTTTGATCTGGAACAATTAATGGCTGTTTATATTTTAAGAAACTGATCAAAGTAACATGCGAGATATAGGCTATGATATTGAATGCAGAGATAAGGAATGGGTTGATATGTTGATGCATGCTTTGAAACAGGCTTGATACTAAGACCAGATGAATTCTTGCATGCGTGATCTAAGCTATACTTATTGATGATGCAGAGATGAAACAAATTTAAATACACACGTTACTAATAAAATAAAACTTGCGTGGTATATGCTCTGATATTGAATGTTGAAGCAAAGGAATCGATATGTTTTTTTCAGTTTTATATTTCCAGAGCATATTAAATTTCGAACATAATCAGTGGTTACTGATTTATTGGTGATTTGCATGATGTTAGCTTGGTCATG
Organism: Allium cepa; assembly: GCA_030765085.1. Lineage (NCBI taxonomy): Eukaryota > Viridiplantae > Streptophyta > Magnoliopsida > Asparagales > Amaryllidaceae > Allium > Allium cepa. The sequence continues at coordinate 389,558,219 of CM060932.1, read as the reverse complement.
AATGAGATAGAGATGGATGGATGTGCATGCTTCAGTTTTGAAAATGAGGAATGTACAAGTGCAAAAGAACGGCCGAGAGAATGTGAACACAATGGCTTTGGTTTGAACGTTTTAAATATATAAATGTTGTGATTATTTTGGGTTAAATCTTCCTCTGATTTAGATTGATATTTTTAAATGCAAGTGTTAACGTTTTTATGTAGTCAGATAAAGTAGAACGTATGCAAAAATATATAAAACAACGGTCCTTTAAAACGAACCAACGTCCGTCTTAAAACTACTGACCAAAAATTTTCTTCAAAAAATTTGAAAATATTATTTTTACACTACGTTAAACAGACGCAGTCTAAAATATCAAAAATTTTCACAAAAATAACATTTTGAAAACACACGTTTTATAACGTCACTTTAACCCGATAAATCACGCGTCTTTCAAACTCGAAATTTAACGGTTCAATCCTAGCTTAAAATTTTACAGTTATTATTAAATTTTATTGTCATATAAAAATTTTCAAAATATATCTCAAATTTAAATATTTAACTATATTGTTAAACCCAATTTATAAAATATATTATTTAAAATAAAAAAATAAATTAAATAAATTAAATAAAATAACAAGCTGAACTAGGGTTGTTACACTCTCCCCCACTTAAGAACTTTTCGTCCTCGAAAAGGAACGAGAGAAAAAGAAACAAAGGAAGAATAAGCTAGATAGATAAGTACCTTAAACGAATAGTTCTGGGTTTGAAGTACGGATGCTCTCCTCCGTTTCCCATGTGCAATCTCGCCCATCAGTGCTCCACTGCACTTTGACCAATGGGACTGATTTTCTTCTGAGCTGTTTCGTACCTTGATCGACGATACGAAGCGGCTTCCTTTCCATAGTCAAATCAGGCTCGATGTCCAGACCATCGAGAGCAGTAGGCTGGATGACTAAAGATGGATCGTGCAGACAGCGACGAAGGTGAGATACATTGAAGACATTGTGAATTCCGGCAAATCTCTCGGGTAGATCGAGTCGATAAGCGAGAGACCCAATCCTCTCCAAAATACAGAATGGACCGATGAATCTAGGGGCTAGCTTTCCTCTTCGATCAAACCGGACTACATTCTTTAAAGGAGAGATCTTCAGAAACACCAAATCACCAACATCAAATTCTAACCTCCTTCTACGCCGATCAGCGTACTTCTTTTGTCTGTCTTGGGCAACTTTTAATCTCCTCTTAATCTCCTCTACCTTCTCTGAAGCTTCTAGAATCATCTCAGGACCAAGAACTAGACGATTACCCGACTCAATCCAACACGAAGGAGATCTACACGGTTTCCCGTATAGAGCAGCAAAAGGAGACATCTTAAGACTAGCCTGATAACTATTGTTATAGGTGAATTCCACAAGATGAAGATGGTCTTCCCAAGATCCTCCATAGTCCAAGATGCAAGCACGAAGAAGATCTTCAAGAATCTGATTTACCCTTTCAGTCTGACCGTCAGTTTGTGGGTGGTAAGCGGTGCTTAGATTCAAACGAGTACCCAAGGACTCTTGGAACGCTTTCCAAAACTGACTAGTGAAAAGAGGGTCACGGTCGCAAACAATGCTAAGAGGAACGCCATGGAGACGAACAATCTCCCTCATATAAATCTCAGATAAACTCGAAGCTGTGCGGGTAGATCTGACTGGAATAAAATGAGCGGACTTAGTCAATCTATCCACAATAACCCATATGCTTTCATTTCCCCTTCGAGATCTCGGCAATCCATCAATAAAGTCCATAGAAACTTGTTCCCACTTCCAGTTTGGAATCTCCAAAGGCTGCAACAAACCAGGTGTTTTATGATGGTCTGCCTTAACTTGCTGGCAAGTCGCACATCTACTGACAAAGATGGAGACATCTCGCTTCATACCCTTCCACCAGTATAGCTTCTTCAAATCCTGATACATTTTAGCTACGCCAGGATGGATAGAAAGTCGGGACTGATGATGTTCCCGGAGTAATTCCTGCCTTAAACCGTCAACATTAGGGACACAAATCCTTCCATTTATCCTTAAAACTCCTTTATCATCGATCTGAGTTCCCTTTCCATCAGAGCTATTACCACCAATTCTGCTACGAACACTTCCCTTTATACGCCTAAGCATCTCGTCTTCATCTTGTTTAGTCACGATACGATTCAAAAGAGGGGAAGATACAAAATCTGACATAACAAAGATTTCTTCCTGCTTAGCGCATCTGCCACTACATTGGCTTTCCCAGGAGTATAGTTGATGTCGAGGTCATATGCAGCAAGGAACTCGAGCCATCGCACCTGTCTCTGATTTAAATCTTTCTGGGTAAAGATATATTTCAAAGATTTATGATCGGTGAACAGATCAAACTTAGCTCCCAAGAGATGGTGTCTCCAAAGCTTCAAAGCAAATACAACAGCCAGCAATTCTAAATCGTGGGCAGCGTAATTAGCTTCATGTGTCTTCAGCTGACGACTAGCATAAGCAATTACTCTCCCATCCTGCATCAACACTGCTCCTAATCCTTCTCGACAAGCATCGGTGAATACCGTTAATCTTTCACTTCCGTTTGGTACAGTAAGTACTGGTGCGGAGGTGAGCTTATCTTTTAACTCTTGGAAAGCAGCTTTACACATACTGCTCCATACAAACTTGACATTCTTCCGAGTTAGAGCAGTCAGAGGTGCCGAAATCCGAGCAAAATTCTCAATGAATCTTCGGTAGTAGCCGGCAAGGCCTAGGAAACTACGGATATTGGTAGGAGTCTTAGGTTCTTCCCAATCTTGGATTGTAGCAATCTTGACTGGATCAACAGAAACTCCTTCTTTAGAGACAATATGCCCAAGGAATCGGACTTCTTCTTCCCAGAAATGGCATTTAGAGAACTTAGCCTTCAATTGGTGGTTCCGAAGAGTCTCTAAAACATACTTCAAATGGACTTTATGTTCTTCCTCGGACTTGGAGAAAACAAGGATGTCATCAATAAAGACAAGGACAAACTTATTAAGCACATCTCGAAAAACTCGGTTCATCAAGTCGACGAAGAAAGCAGGGGCATTAGTCAAGCCAAAAGGCATAACTAGCCATTCAAAGAAGCCGTTCTCAGTTCGGAAAGCAGTTTTGGGGATGCTCTCCTCAGAAATTCTAAGCTGATGGAAACCAGTGGCTAAATCAAGCTGAGAGAAAACAGTTGCTCCATAGAGCCGATCGAACATATCGTTTATGCGGGGAATAGGATATCTATTCTTCATGGTAAGCTTGTTGAGTTCCCTATAATCAACACACATCCGGAGAGAACCATCGGATTTGGTGACAAAGACAACAGCGGCTCCCCATTCTGAGAAGCTAGGTCTGATCAGACCTTAGAAGATAGATCTTGAATCTGATTTCTCAATTCGCTCTTTTCCCGTGGTGCCATTCTTCTAGGTGGAAGGACTACAGGTCGTGCTCCAGGGATAAGATCGATACGGAAATCAATTTCACGTTTTGGAGGCAAAGAGGTGACTTCTCCAAACACATCGGGAAATAGTTTGACTACAGGGGTCAAATGGATATCATCCGGAAAGGTGTCAAGAGAATAGATGAAACTACCAGCAAACTCCTGAGGCAACTTACACTGGATCTCTAATGGATTCCCTAAATCATCTTTAAGAGCAACAGTACGAGAACTACAAGAGATATCTGCACCATGCCTATCTAACCAATCGCCTCCGAGCAAAAGGTCGAAAACGTCGAATCCCAAAACATAGAAGTCAAGATATTCTAGGATAAGATAAGGTTAACTTGGACAAACTATAACAAAGGCTCGAAATATAAACGATGGAGAGAAGGAAGAAGTAGTTGGAAAACTTTATTTATAAATAGGAAGTTTTTATATCAAAATACTTCTTTTTAAAATTTTTTTTTTTTTTGAAAATCATTTTATACTTTAAAATACGTTCTCTCACAAGGAAAGGATTCTGGAATTTGACTCCACTCATTCTAGGGTATTGCTACCCTATCTCTAATGAGTTTTTGTTCCTTAGGCTATGGTTAAACCTGGCTCTGATACCAACTGTAACGGGCCGCGCCAGTGGGGTAACACCCACCGTAGCATACAACGGTACCTCTGTTCTGCCTTTACGGCTAGCCTCTCGACTACACCACCAACCTCCACGAGGACATGTAGGAGTAAGAGTCAACCGTTCGCTACCCAAACCAGGAAGCGAGAACCCCCTATCATGTTGCACCGAGTGCAGTGGCAGACACAGATATCAGAATCTCACAGCGGAATATAAAATAATACAGTGGTTCATGAAGCCACTGAAAACTTTTACCAACAGAAATACATTGTTCAAAAACCTTATACAAATTTTTAGCCATAAGCAAATATAATAGAGTCTTCAAATGTCTTGAATTACAAAATAGATAAAGATGAAGAAGCTTCCAACTAGCAAGAGTGATCTAGACCTAGCTCCGGAAAGAAAAGCTGAATCTGCAACTCAGGCTGACCCGAGCGTACAATAAAACAAAACACTCGAGTCAGGACATACATACTTATATAATGTAAGCTAAATCAAGTGTACTGTAATGTAAAGAGCAAGTAACTTAAAGGATGCTTGGGATCGCCCATCCTCTAAGGATCCGTTAAACTATTTACTATATAGTATATTGCGCTATTATAATAGTGTCTATATTAAAATAAACTTACTTTTTAATAGCGTTAAGGGGTTACCCATATAGCCCTTAACACGTAATAGTCCCAGTAGTCCATCCAATATCATAGCTCCTCCTGATCGGGAAGCAACTAGAGGATACCACACGGGCTACGGGAGAAAACCAAACTCGTACAAGGCTCGATATGGTAGGTGACACGGCACAACTAGGCAATGCCAGGGTAGATATACCAATTGCTATCCGGACCGGTGGTAACGCGAAGCCGCAGCAACCGCCCACCTCGAACAACACTCCCAAATCAAAGGTGCGCACCAAAACAATCACAAGAGTAATAGAATGGCATACGAAGAAGTGCGTTCGATCAGAGGAGCTACCTCATTAATCCGAGAATCGCTCCTGTTTTAGCCACCTTAAGCCAACTCACGGGAGTCGGGTCCACGTATATACCTTTCAAGAAACCGCCACCACCATCCTACTTCATTCTGGAATCTCCACCGCGTACACGGTTGTCAAAGTGGTTTTCGGTATCGACAGAGAGTATGTCCATATCCGATCCCGGTCTCTTTGCCAACCAAACGTTATTATAACCCGTGGTTATAGTTTGAAAAATGGTATTTATTTTTCCAAATCAATATATATTTCAAATACCTTAAATTTTTCAAATCCTTGATTTAAACATTTTCTTTAAAAATATACCATTTCAATTTATTCAATCAAATTTGGAATTTATTTCTTTTATAATAGAAATCATATTTTTCTTTTAAATCTATCCAAGCTAAATTCTAGATTCTTTTATTTATTACATATTTAAATTCCAAAGTTTAACTTATTCTCAAAATTTCTATAGAATTTCAAATAAATCCATCTTAATTTCTACAGCATTCAGGAAATGCTGTCTAAAGTTATGAGTTTAACCTAGTCAAATTTCAAAAGATAGCATTTAAATGCTGTTGTAGATTTTTAGATTTAAAATCTATTTCTAAATATAACTTGTTATATATATATAATTTTCTAAATTTAAATCTTATTCTTTCAAAACTCCAGAATTTTTGGAACAAGTTATACTAAAATTTAACTCTATATTTATTTATTTTTAACATTTAAAACATTATAAAAATTTTACTAGAATATCCTCAATTTCTTAAAAATAATTTAAAATATTTCCAGAAAATAATATATATAAACCACGGGCCTGTATAAGATTTTCTAGCCTAGGTCAAGTGGAACGGATTTATATCATTTCAATCCGATATTTACAAATCCCGGGTTCTATCATTTCGAACCCGCAATCCCAAGATAATTTACAGCAGTTACAGAATAGGTGAACAATAATAATCAATTTGGCCTATCATTTCAGCCATAACATTATATATATAACAGGGAACTTGCAGTGTGATTTAAGCAGTAAATAATAACATAATATAACTGCAGATATCATATAACATATGAATAACTGATGGGGTGTCAATTAAATGGGGTTTATCATTCTATATAACACTACAGACAGATAATAGTGAAATACAAATTTACACATACACTTGTAATAATTTACGAAATATAAATACGTATGTCTGGTGAGAAATACTCACCTGGGTGTTGCAGCAAATTCGAATTCAAAATTGAAAATTTACTGGTACCGACTGACAGAGAATAACAGTCAAATTTTTCGGGCGTCGCCTAGATTTAGATCTAGAACAATTTCAAAATATAGGAATGCGACTTAGTTTTTAGTTAACGAAGAATTAAAGATAGGAAAAGAAGTTTGACTTGCTCGACCAATATTTTTCTAAACTCGATTGCAAAATGTATGAATGCGAGAACAAATGCTTCCCCTAACTTGCCTAACCCATACCTATGCACATCCTACTTCTTCATTCATACATCATTTCATTTTTTTTTTTTTTTTTTTTTCTTTCACAAATGGTTTCCAATATCCATCAAAAATCATTTCAGATCACACTGTGCTAAACAGACTCTACAATATTACAACCCGAGTTTTCCCCTCATTCTGCTTCGAGTCAAAACAGGGTTTTCTTCGAGTCACCCATCACTCTGCTTCGGGTCATTTGGTATCTGCTTCGAGTTGAAATCTGGAATTGTTGAATCACATATATTTCCAGGCACTCATCCTTCTCTGGCCTTCACTGCCCCTGCTACCTCCTACCACTGCCTTCACTAGTCCATCCACCTCCTATACACCAAGTTATAGTGTCAGACCCATCAACCTTGGCCCTGCACTTGAGTGCATCTGCTGTGCACAAAACTTGTGCACGTGCACACTTGAATATGCAACTGTGGCATCATTTTCCCACTTCTTCCCAAAACTTTCTACTGCTAACCAACTTCACCCTTAACTGCATCACCAAACAACATTCACCAGATGCACCTTTCAGATCTGCCAGCCTTCACTCAACCTTCCCCCTTCCAGATTTCCAGACCTGGCAGCTTCACCAACCTGATCTGCCTCTTCCCTTGCTTCATCTTTCAGATATTCACCATCATCACTATATTCAACTAGCCTTCAGTCACATGCTCCTGTCTCTCATGCTATCAGTGCTACATCTAATATGTGTGCAGACTTAAATGGTGGTGAGTCTGGACTTAACATGCCTACACATGCACTGACATCATATTCATATGCAAGTCTGACTACTAATATGATTTATACATATACCCTATCATGATGCAGACAACTCTTATGCAAAATTATATGAATGGTGGGTCTGAACACTTAATGTGTATATAGATGCAAACTAAAACATATGCCTACCTGATGCACTAAAACACTGACTACCACTATGATTTATCACAGGCCTTATCATGATACAAGACGCCCTCTTACACCACTTCATAGCCTATTCCAACACCTGTAGACTTCATCAAAACACACACACCCCAGATCTATAACTGATATCATGTTTTCACCAGATTAGCTATCAACTATAGATTGCCTATCCTATATGTCCACTGTAAAGCTACAGACAATACACCCAGAGAACTTATACCAAAATGGTATGGCCGAGCAAATCAAGAGATAAAGAGACATAGGATAAGAAAGAAAAGAAAGGTGATTACCTGATTTTTATCAAAAGAGTTGAACTGGAATTTGCAGAAGAAGATGTAGAGGAAAGATGCAAATATATAGGAAGAGACTTAGAAAAATTAGAGGAAAACAAATTCAGTTACATATGAATTAACTCTGGAAGAATTTGAGCAAATCACGCTATCAGTTACAATATGTACAGCTGATGCGTGATCAAGGCAGAGATTGAAGGTGAGATGTAAAGGCAGAGCTTGATTTAAGGCCGAGCCAATGTTTTGCAATTGCCTAAATTCCAAAGCATACTAAGGCTTATCGGTTTCAACATTTGAGGTATAACTGATTGCTTTGATCTGGAACAATTAATGGCTGTTTATATTTTAAGAAACTGATCAAAGTAACATGCGAGATATAGGCTATGATATTGAATGCAGAGATAAGGAATGGGTTGATATGTTGATGCATGCTTTGAAACAGGCTTGATACTAAGACCAGATGAATTCTTGCATGCGTGATCTAAGCTATACTTATTGATGATGCAGAGATGAAACAAATTTAAATACACACGTTACTAATAAAATAAAACTTGCGTGGTATATGCTCTGATATTGAATGTTGAAGCAAAGGAATCGATATGTTTTTTTCAGTTTTATATTTCCAGAGCATATTAAATTTCGAACATAATCAGTGGTTACTGATTTATTGGTGATTTGCATGATGTTAGCTTGGTCATGAATGAGATAGAGATGGATGGATGTGCATGCTTCAGTTTTGAAAATGAGGAATGTACAAGTGCAAAAGAACGGCCGAGAGAATGTGAACACAATGGCTTTGGTTTGAACGTTTTAAATATATAAATGTTGTGATTATTTTGGGTTAAATCTTCCTCTGATTTAGATTGATATTTTTAAATGCAAGTGTTAACGTTTTTATGTAGTCAGATAAAGTAGAACGTATGCAAAAATATATAAAACAACGGTCCTTTAAAACGAACCAACGTCCGTCTTAAAACTACTGACCAAAAATTTTCTTCAAAAATTTGAAAATATTATTTTTACACTACGTTAAACAGACGCAGTCTAAAATATCAAAAATTTTCACAAAAATAACATTTTGAAAACACACGTTTTATAACGTCACTTTAACCCGATAAATCACGCGTCTTTCAAACTCGAAATTTAACGGTTCAATCCTAGCTTAAAATTTTACAGTTATTATTAAATTTTATTGTCATATAAAAATTTTCAAAATATATCTCAAATTTAAATATTTAACTATATTGTTAAACCCAATTTATAAAATATATTATTTAAAATAAAAAAATAAATTAAATAAATTAAATAAAATAACAAGCTGAACTAGGGTTGTTACAAAGGATTTATTGATAATTAATCTAACTCAAATTTTCTTAAGTATGTAATTATGGAAATGTTGATAATTATTGAATGGAGATAATTATCTAAGGATAATTTAGTAATTAATTAATGTAATTAATATGATATTTAACTAGATTGATTAATTGAATATAATTAATTGTAATTTGTTAAGTATAATTAATTGTTAAAGTAATTAAGGATTTAATTACTTATTGTAATTAATTTTAATATTGCGATTTAATTAAGTTAATTAATTTAGTTTAATTAAATTAAATAAATCATTTGATGATTTAAGTGTAATTACTTAACGTAATTAATGGAGCAGGATTACTTAGAGAAGTAATAATGATAATTACTGGAATGTAATTAGTAATTTGGATAATTACTTTTGTAATTAATTAAGGAATTAATTAATGATTAATTATTGGTTAACTAATTTGTTAATGAGTAATTAAAGATAGTTAATTACTTAATTTAATATTAATCTAGGTGGTTAATAATTAGATTAATTTCTAAATGTAAATAAATTTTAATTCATTTAAATATTAGAGATCATTAATTATTATAATTAATGACGTAATTAAGGATTGTTTTAATTAAGTAATAATTAATTACATAGGTGATTAATTAGTTGTAATTAATTAAGAATAAATATAATTAATTATAATTAATTAATAAATGAGTAATTAAATGTTAATTACTTATGATTAAGGTTAACTAATTTATGAAATTAAATTAAAGACTAATTACTCATTGTAATTAGTGAATGATTAATCAAAGTTGTTTAATCAAGTTAATACTTAGTGGATAATTGATTAACTAGGTTAATTAATTAATGAATGTTAAGCAGAATTTAAATGAGTATTTAAATTAATTTAAATTAATTTGAGATGGTTGTAATTAATTTAATTCATTTTAAATTAATTATAGTTGATGGTTAATAAATCATTGCTTGTGGATGTTATTGATTGAACATTGTGATCTCAGTAATGAGATGAGCCGTATCTGTATGATATGAATGCTTGGTTTAGGTATGATGGTTTGTGATGGATTATTTGGTTGAGATGATTATCTGTTTATGGATGATACAGACTATCTGTTTATGATATGAATGTGATTATCTATTGTGATATGTAGTTTATCTATCTGTGTGAATTAGATAACAATAAAATAAGTTAATTGTTTAAAACCCTTAAGTACAACTTGGACATTAAGATGGCGTTTGGTTTCGGTGAGACCGGGATCGGGTTTCCTTATTGGATATCCGAAAACCACATCAATTCCAATTAAACGTTAGGTCTTTAATCCAAGTGGAGCAAGTGAAGACTCGAGGTGTAAGGGCTATACGTCAGTATAACTCTATGGGTGATTCCGTAATGAGTTTGACGGAATAGTACTTATAGGTTCGAGATGGTGATTTAGAGTGCAAGGGTTATCGTCGTTAACTCTGAGGGTGATTCCAATACGAGTGTAACGAGATAATGCCTTCGGTTTCGCTCGAACCCGGAACGAACTTGTATGGATTGAATGCTTTCAGAACATCGTCAGGTGGACGATGAGCATTCCAAGATTTGATATGTCCTATAAAGGTAATTGTAACCTCAAGCCTCATCAACCGGGAATGGCTAAAACAGGGGAGGTGCAGCATGGCTTCGTGGGTAGCACCCACTTAAGAGCAAGATTTCCCCCTGTCTAAAGGTCCCTTTTTATTCGGCTGTGTGGGCAGTTGGAATCACGTGCCAACTGCGGGGTTGTCTTGTTCGAAACTATTCAGTAAGGAATGGGTCCGGCCTTGTGTTGCAGGGGAGTGGGAGTACTCCTCGGTAGGTTGATCTAGGCCACGTATTGTGACGGACGGTACCCCAGTAGCCCTGCCATTGATGGAATCCATAACCCAATAAGTTCCTGTACGGTTTTGATTGTGCCCAACTATGTTGGACCGTGAGATGTAAGCATTCCAGCTATTTCTGTATTTTATTTTGAAAACCCTATACACTATTATAATATCACTGGATTTCCTATCAAATGTTTTGGTTAGCGTAAGGTAAAAACTTTTCCATGTTTATGTGTGGGAAGTCTTACGTGATACCTTTTGTTTTCAAAGGATTTTCTAAAGTTAAGCAACTTTTATCCCTGTTTACTCACACCAGACCCCTGTCTGACCTGAGTGTTTATTTTCTGTTTTATTAAACTCTTGGGTACTCATATTACGTATGAGTAGTCAAGTGTTTCAGGATTGCTTTGACGAGTTCTGGAGGAGATAATGGAGCAGGAGGCTTCAGCGTGTAGATATATTTAGTGGTTCCGCTGTGTTTGAGTTGAGTATGTTTCTCTGATGTACTTGAATTGTAATTGCTAGACAGATGTTTATAACTGTCTAGTTTGTGTTGTATTAGCTGTATTACTCTGATGTATATGATACTATGTAATGTTTTATGTGATATATTATAATTTATTCGATTCCGCTGTGAAATTCTGATGTTGTTTGTTCTTTCTTTTCTTTCTTTTATCTTTTCTATCCCTTTCTTTTTTCTTAGCGATGCGACTTCCTGGAGTGTGGAAGTTGGGTCGTTACAACGTGGTATCAGAGCATTAGGTTGAGTGAATACCTAGGCTCTGTAGTTGTGTTTTCTTGAGAGAGCGTATTTGTAATTTTTAATATATATATTATATATTTCTACCTATTTGTTGGGTTACCGGTTCAGGTTTTCCAATATAAGTAATAAAGGTAGATGTGGTAGTGGTGTGTGTAACACAACTACCAGTGGTTAGAGTTTGAGTGTTTGAGGTTGGAAGTGATCTGCTAGGGCAGTATTGGGTATCTTGAGCAGTTTTGCAGTTTGGTGAGAAAGATTTCACTAATCTCTAAAGGAAATCTTTTTAAGATTCGGAGTTTATTTTGGATTGTAAGCTTGGTTGCACTCATGTGAGTTGTTTTTCTTGAGTTTGGATCAGTTGGGAGTTCTGAAGCCCGCATTGGTATTTTGGTAACCTTAGGAAGGAGTTCTGTCTATATTTGAGTTTGAGACTCAGTTTGGCAGAATGTTTTGAGCTTGGTTTGGGAGTGAGTTTCCTGAGAGATATTTGTCTATTTGGAAGGCTCTATTGTGAAGAGGCTGGTGTAGCTTTGAGGTTCGATGAGTTTTTGGATAAGGAAGTTTTGACAGCAGTAGTAGTAGTGAGTGGCCTGTTCTTTGGTGGTTCAGAAATCTCTGTGATTCTTCTGTCAGTAGTCCGGGCAGATGGTGGAGCTTGTCCATTTCTTCTGGAAGCTCAGTTGGGTGTGATGTTTGTGGTTGGAGATAGACCACTAGTTTTTTTTTCTTCTTTTGAGGGCTTTAGTTGTTCTGATTTTGAAGTGAGAACGATTTTTTGGAATCTGAACTGAGTGGGATCGCAAAAGTGACTTCCGATGGTTCGGAAATTCTCTTAGTGTTCTTTGTTTGGATTGAAGCATCTCTAGTGGATGTTTGAGTTATCGAAGTGGTTTGATTTTCTGGATATCTTCGAAGAGGTTAAGATTTGCATCCATCGAGAGTTTGAGTTCTGTTTCGACTTGGTTCTTGGAGCTTTACCGGTGGTTCAGCATAGTAGGAGGCTCTTTGAGAGAGAGATCTGTTTAAGTTGGCAGGATTTATTGGGTCTAGGTTTCTGGTTGAATTTTTGCTGTAGTGTTTGTGACTGAATCGGATAGGTCACTGAGATTTATGGAATTTGATGAACAATATTCCGGGATAAGTTGATCAAGTTTATACTTGTGTTCATCAACAGCATTCTTAAATCAGAGTTGCGCAGTGGAAGCATGGTGGCAGCTATTCCAGAATAGGAGCACCCGATTCTTTGGGGAATTTGAGTTTTGTTTTGGATCAGAGGATTTCTACAGGAAATTCATTTTGGATCTGGAGACTTGATTGTTTTGTATCTGTTTGTTTCCAGATAGAGTAGTTTGTTTGAAGTCTTCTGATGTTTTTGTAGTAGAGTTTGTATGGTGGATTTTGATTGATCTAGAAGTTGAGGCAGCCGAGGATCGTCAAGAGAGATTTGCGGATATGAGTGTTGGATCTTTCTATTTTCTCTTGAGAGTTAAGTGTTTGATCTACAAGATTGAATTTCCAGTTCAGATGGCTGGAATTTGTTTTGTTTTTCACGTATCTCCGAGGGAGTACGTGTATGGTTTATCCCTGGTTTTAGAATCAGTAATTCTGAGAGATTTGGGAGTTGATCAGGACTTGTCTGTAGTCCTGTATTCTGTTTAGATTTGTAGATCTAGATGTATAGGAGCTCTAGATCTGAGTGGTGTAGCTAGTTTAGATTCTGTAGGGCGAGTGTCCCGGTGTTTGTACTTGGGAAACTCTAAGAAATTCTATCCAGAATTTTGTCTAGATAATTAGAATTGTTTTTTTGAATTGATTGCTATGGTTGCTAGTATTTGTTAACTCTTTTAAATTTAAAATCTGTATGAGATTATTAAATTACCTTTGCTTTTAAAATTTCGGGGACGAAATTCTTTTAAGGGGGAGGAATGTGATGTCCCGGAAATTTAGGCAATAATTATTTAATAATTTCTTTAATAATTATTTTAAAATGTGAAATATTGATTTAATAAATTAATTTAAACTGAGATTTTCTTTTGAAATTTATAATTATTTAGTTTGTTAAATGATATTGTTTTCAAAAGCTAAAAATATTTAAATGATAAATTTATCTTTCTAACTGATTTAAAAATATTTATTTATAATGTATAAATGTTTATACATTGTAAATAGAGGATTTGGTTTTAATTTTAATTTATATTAAATAAAGGATATTTTCTAATTTATATATAATTGTATAAATTGTAAATTGATTTAATTTGATTTAAATTGTAAACTTTTCAAAAGTTTGTTTTAAAAATCTTTCTTATAATTTCCATAGATGTAAATGAGCATTTATTTTGTTTATAAAAATAAATATAGTTTAAATGTTGTTTTATAATAAAAGTTTATTTTATTTTGTTTATTTTAAAAATTGTTTTTCTTGAATAAGATAAAATCAACATCTTTCTTCTTTTAAAAATCTGTTCTTTTGAAATTTTGTTTTATAAAGAATATTATTTTGAAAAATAATTAAACAAACATTTAAAATGTATAGTTTATTAAGAAGTTCATGTGTATATGTATTTATTTAAAGGCTAGTATTAATTAACATTTGTAACTTGCTCAAAATAAATTAGATATGTTTTAAGATAATTCAAATACATTTATAAGTTAGAAATTGCTTTTAATAATTGAATTACATATGTGTTAGTTTTTTTTAAAACATAAGGGACACTTGTAAAACATTTAACATAATAAGTACAAGTGGCATTTGTTTTAAATCTCATTGTTTAAATTATTGATAAGAGAATATAGCTAATGCATTTTGTTGAAAACACATTTTCTCATTTGATACCTGAAATCAAGTCTCAGTAAATCAAAACCCAATACAAACAACAAATGCATGTTTTAAAATATACAAATCAATTTCTTCAAAAACAAACTTCAATCAAATCTGCACTCAACTTCAAATTTCTGCAAAACATACATCTTCAAAATACAAACCAATCTTCAATCAAATTCTGCAAATCTGAGCAATGAAGTTTTGGGTTCTGCATGCCATATTTCTGCATCAAATTAGAAGAGCAGCTTCAAATCTGTGCATTTGAATGGAGTCTGCATGCATACATCAACAGGAAAAGCAACTTCAACTTGCAAAAACCCAGATTTCAAATGCATTTCAATATGCAGTTTCTGGAAATTGGATCTGCATCTATTTGCTCTGCATCTTCATAAATAATGTGAGTAAACCTTTATTTTTTAAAAACAGTTTCTCTGTTAAATTAGATGCTTAAACAAGAATTAGAAACAAAGACTAATGCATACTGTTTCTAAGAAAAATCAAACTGCAGTACCATTATCATTATGTTTAGTGAGTAAGCATCCTTTATTTTGAAAACAGTTTTCTTAAAAATTCAAAATCAAACATAATTTACAGTACTTAAGTTTCAATACACAGAAATCAAAATATGTTGTGATGGTTGCCTGTTGATGACTGTTATATGTGAATATGTATTTATGTAGCTGTAGATCTAGCATGCTTGTATGATTAAGATATCCTTAAGTAGAAAATTCTTGATAACTTGAATGGTTTCAGCTAGAAACTTTTGTGTAAGCAAAAATATGTTTGTTGGTATAATTTAGATTTATAAATTTTAAGTTAGTTAAATAAATATGTAGCCTCTGTAAACTAAAATTAGTCATCATTAGAATAAAACAAATATCAAACATCATAATTATTAGATCAAGTGTATGAATTAGAATACGTGTTTGAATTAGGAATTTTAAAAAAAAACAATATTACAGTTTTAAATAAACTGTAGGGGAAAGGCATTTCTGTTTCATAACAGAAATAGGAAAATTTGAAATTGTCTGTAGGCTAGTGTATTTGGAGGTTAAGGTGCCTACTGTAGTGGAGTTTTGATGTAAGTATGTAGGGGAAAATTGTCAGTAGTTTATGACAGTGGAGGTGGTGATATGAATTGGGTGTTTCCAGGTTTTCAAAACCACTCTTTTGAGGGATGTAGTGTTGATGTTTTGAGGGTCTGCACCTTCTCTCTGTTGCGTCGAGTAGGAGGGGAATTTGGGATGTTGCAGAGGGGTTGTAGACGAGTCATTAGCCGGAGTTGTAAGTGGTCTGGTGATCGGTGATGTGATTGCAAGATGATGACAGGTTTGGGTAGTTGAAGTCCTAGTGAACTTCTGTTGTGTGCAGGTTTTTTTTTGGCTCGAGTCATTCCTCGGGTTTTTATTCTTCTGACTCGAAGCAGAAGGTAGGTAAACTCGAAGTAAATGGTTGAGTTTCTCGGGTAAGTTGGTTGTAGGGGTATAAACCAAAGAGTTGCAGTTTTTTTTAAAATTTTTGAATGAAATTCAAATTCTAGTGCAGGGTTTGATTTAAGTTTAATTTGAAATTGAATTCAAGTGAAGTTTTGAGTTCAAGGTTTCAAAAATGAAAATTTTAAAATTTAAACAAGGTTTAAATTTAGTTTTAGGTCAAGATTTAAACAGTTTCAAATCCAGGTAGTTTTGCAGTTTTAAGAAATTTTTAAATAAAATTCATATTTTAAATTGCAACTTGATTCAGGTATAACTTGAATCTGAATTCAAATGTAGTTTTGAATTCAAAAGTAAAAAAAATGAATGAAATCTTTAATTTAAACAAGATTAAACTTCAGTTTAAAATCAATGTTAAAACAGTTTCAGGTTTGGTTTTCTAAAAACCAGAATTTGATTTAAACAAGTTTTGTATGTTTTCAATTTTGAGCAGATTTAAATGATTTAAACAAGATTTAAATTGGTTTTGAAAATTTAGTTAAAAATAGTTTTTCAAATTTTCTTTGGAAACAGTTTTGATTTCAAAACTAGTTTGTAAAAAATAAAAATAAAATAAAAATGATGAACATATTCAAATGTTTTCAAAATAGAGTTGAAAATGAAATTTGATTTCAAATACGTTTTAAAACTTGAAAGAATTTAGTTTCCATTAGTATTGAACTAAAATATGAAGTGTTAATTCAAATTTGAAATTGAAATAATCAATCAAGTTACCAAACTTAATTTATTTTAATCAAGTAAGTTATGTAAATATTTCTTTTATATTTAAGTAATGAATGTTGTTTAACATTCATTTTTATTTTAAGGTTTATAATTATTTTTGGAATTAATGTTTAAATAATTAAACATTTGAATCTTTAAATAAATTGGAATTTGAATTTAATTTTTAGAAATGTATTGTTTTAATACATTTTGAATTTAAATGAGTCATTTGATAAGTAATCTAAACTATTTTGAAAATATTTAAAATAATTAAAGGTTCTACTTAATTATTTGATTTTTAAATAATGATTTAGATTACTATTAAGTAGAAAGGATTTATTGATAATTAATCTAACTCAAATTTTCTTAAGTATGTAATTATGGAAATGTTGATAATTATTGAATGGAGATAATTATCTAAGGATAATTTAGTAATTAATTAATGTAATTAATATGATATTTAACTAGATTGATTAATTGAATATAATTAATTGTAATTTGTTAAGTATAATTAATTGTTAAAGTAATTAAGGATTTAATTACTTATTGTAATTAATTTTAATATTGCGATTTAATTAAGTTAATTAATTTAGTTTAATTAATTTAAATAAATCATTTGATGATTTAAGTGTAATTACTTAACGTAATTAATGGAGCAGGATTACTTAGAGAAGTAATAATGATAATTACTGGAATGTAATTAGTAATTTGGATAATTACTTTTGTAATTAATTAAGGAATTAATTAATGATTAATTATTGGTTAACTAATTTGTTAATGAGTAATTAAAGATAGTTAATTACTTAATTTAATATTAATCTAGGTGATTAATAATTAGATTAATTTCTAAATGTAAATAAATTTTAATTCATTTAAATATTAGAGATCATTAATTATTATAATTAATGATGTAATTAAGGATTGTTTTAATTAAGTAATAATTAATTACATAGGTGATTAATTAGTTGTAATTAATTAAGAATAAATATAATTAATTATAATTAATTAATAAATGAGTAATTAAATGTTAATTACTTATGATTAAGGTTAACTAATTTATGAAATTAAATTAAAGACTAATTACTCATTGTAATTAGTGAATGATTAATCAAAGTTGTTTAATCAAGTTAATACTTAGTGGATAATTGATTAACTAGGTTAATTAATTAATGAATGTTAAGCAGAATTTAAATGAGTAATTAAATTAATTTAAATTAATTTGAGATGGTTGTAATTAATTTAATTCATTTTAAATTAATTATAGTTGATGGTTAATAAATCATTGCTTGTGGATGTTATTGATTGAATGTTGTGATCTCAGTAATGACATGAGCCGTATCTGTATGATATGAATGCTTGGTTTAGGTATGATGGTTTGTGATGGATTATTTGGTTGAGATGATTATCTGTTTATGGATGATACAGATTATCTGTTTATGATATGAATGTGATTATCTATTGTGATATGTAGTTTATCTATCTGTGTGAATTAGATAACAATAAAATAAGTTAATTGTTTAAAACCCTTAAGTACAACTTGGACATTAAGATGGCGTTTGGTTTCGGTGAGACCGGGATCGGGTTTCCATATTGGAAATCCGAAAACCACATCGATTCCAATTAAACATTAGGTCGTTAATCCAAGTGGAGCAAGTGAAGACTCGAGGTGTAAGGGCTATACGTCAGTATAACTCTGTGGGTGATTCCGTAATGAGTTTGACGGAATAGTACTTATAGGTTCGAGATGGTGATTTAGAGTGCAAGGGTTATCGTCGTTAACTCTGAGGGTGATTCCAATACGAGTGTAACGAGATAATGCCTTCGGTTTCGCTCGAACCTGGAACGAACTTGTATGGATTGAATGCTTTCAGAGCATCGTCAGGTGGACGATGAGCATTCTAAGATTTGATATGTCCTATAAAGGTAATCGTAACCTCAAGCCTCATCAACCAGAAATGGCTAAAACAGGGGAGGTGCAGCAAGGCTTCGTGGGTAGCACCCACTTGAGAGCAAGATTTCCCCTGTCTAGAGGTCCCTTTTTATTCGGCTGTGTGGGCAATTGGAATCGCGCGCCAACTGCGGGGTTGTCCTGTTCGGAACTATTCAGTAAGGAATGGGTCCAGCCTTGTGTTGCAGGGGAGTGGTATTACTCCTCGGTACGTTGATCTAGGCCACGTACTGTGACAGGCGGTACCCCAGTAGCCCTGCCATTGATGTAATCTATAACCCAATAAGTGCCTGTACGGTTTTGATTGTGCCCAACTATGTTGGAACGTGAGATGTAAGTATTCCAGCTATTTCTGTATTTTATTTTGAAAACCCTAGACACTATTATAATATCACTGGATTTCCTATCAAATGTTTTGGTTAGCGTAAGATAAAAACTTTTCCATGTTTATGTGTGGGAAGTCTTACGTGATACCTTTTGTTTTCAAAGGATTTTCTAAAGTTAAGCTACTTTTATCCCTGTTTACTCACACCAGACCCCTGTCTGACCTGAGTGTTTATTTTCTGTTTTATTAAACTCTTGGGTACTCATATTACGTATGAGTAGTCGAGTGTTTCAGGATTGCTTTGACGAGTTCTGGAGGAGATAATGGAGCAGGAGGCTTCAGCGTGTAGATATATTTAGTGGTTCCGCTGTGTTTGAGTTGAGTCTGTTTCTCTGATGTACTTGAATTGTATTTGCTAGACAGATGTTTATAATTGTCTAGTTTGTGTTGTATTAGCTGTATTACTCTGATGTATATGATACTATGTAATGTTTTATGTGATATATTATAATTTATTCGATTCCGCTGTGAGATTCTGATGTTGTCTGTTCTTAATTTCTTTTCTTTTTTTTCTCTTTTCTATCCCTTTCTTTCTTCTTAGCGATGCGACTTCCTGGAGTGTGGAAGTTGGGTCGTTACAATATTTCTATTGTATATTATAGCTATTATATATTATAGCTACGTTTTATGGCTATGTTCTCTATATTATTTATTTATACTATGTATTATTCTATCTTGGAAACATATATGTTTATTTCTTTGTGCCGATACTACGTACGTATAAGTGAGTTAATTATTTATTCACTTTTGAATACGTACCCATGTTAGCCCAAGGGAATATTCGTATGTGAAAACCCAATATTGCTTCAATCTTCATATTATCAGAGAGTATAACCTAGTAACATTCTTTAATTGTATGGGTATAGAGGTGGTGTGCTACATGATGTTGTGACCTGCTATAATCGGAGGCAAAAGGGACACTATGCACCAAAATGTCCAGAGCCGATTTGAGTGGTAAAGGTCGAGTGCTTTATCGCACTATAAGAAAATGTCCTTTTTGCAACTAGTTATTACAATTGGTACAATATAATGGTTGTAATAAATGGTATTTAACAACTGGCATATCCTGACGGTTGTAATAAAGGGTTTTTTATAATTACGTTTTTCTACAAGTTGCAATAGACAAATTTTCAACAATTACATTTTCCTGCCATGTGCAATAAATATATTTTTAACAACTTCATTTTCTTACTAGTTGTAGTAGACAAATTTCAATTATATAATAATAATTAAGACCGATATTTAATAATTATATTTGATATTATCATGAAGTGATATTCAGTATTTAATAATTAATTTTAAATAAACGTTAATTAATAACACCTATTAAAAAATTAATAGTTAATAATAATTAATAATTATGAAAAATACTTAATAATTATAAATGGTAGTTTAGAATCAATAATTTATAACGAAAACTTAGATAGGTAATTATTTATAATTTATAAGTGTTGAAACTTCGTATTTACGATATTTCATAATTACGATATTTTGACTATAACAACTATATACGTCATTATTGTATACTAACTTGTTTTTACAGGAATCAATCAAATACCGTATTCAAATGAGCTTCGACTCCTAAGTATGTATCGAGTCTGTGTCTAGAGTTTAAAATATGTTAAAATCTCTCCTATATGATATACACTACATTATCATTTCATATATTTGCATTAAAAGAAAATCTCATTTTTATGTTACATTTAGACGTTTGAATGCTTCAATTCAGACGTCTGATTCTGCAAGTTTGAATGTTGTAAACTACAATATTCAGACGTTTGAAAGTTATATTTCAGACGTCTAAATATAACAATTTTTTGCCTATTTCCTTTCTGTTTTGATTTCATTGCATTTCAGAAGTCTGAATTTTTAATTTCAGACGTTTGAATATTTACAACGGCTATTTTCTTGAAAAGACATTTCTAATCATGAAGAGATGCGATCTTTAATCCAACAGATAAACATAACTCTTGATGATAACTCTTCATGAACAATTGCAACTATTTATTATCTATATAAACACATTAGAATCAAGTTTTAAAATCGCCAATTTTATTGATTATTATTCTATTTTTGAAATTCTTGATTCTAATACTTTTGTGCCTTCAACATCATTCAAATTCATTTCCTACTTCCTTAATCTTCATGCATTTACACATATATCATAAAGGAGAAAGATTATAGGAAGATTTTACTATCAAGAGACAAATTCGTGTTATCAAAGAACACATTGTGTCACATACATTCTTTATAAGTTGAAGTCCTCTTCGGCTGTTAAGGCGAAATCCTGTTCCGCTGATCAGGTCCCTTGTTTGGTTGTTAAAGGGTTGTTTAAACCTGTTCCTCCGGGTTAATTAAGGATTGTTGTTAGTGAAATTCCAGAAAGGAGTCTGGTACTGGACGTAGAACGGGAAGTTCGAACCAGTAAAATTCTTGGTGTGCTTTTATTATTTTTTACTCATTTTACATTGATATAGTTTATTTCCGCACTTGTTTAATATAATTCCATATTGCACGATCCGAACAGTAACTTTCATTTGGTATCAGAGCCAGGCATCTTATAACCATTACAATGTTATCTGATATTTTGCTAAGATGGAAAATAACACCAGCACTATTAACACTAACACTAGTTTTATGGAAGGTCAATCTACTGCACGACCTCCAATATTCAATGGCATGAATTACAACTATTGGGTAACTCGAATGCGTATTTATATGCAAGAAAGTGGTTTTGATTCATGGAATATCACTCAAACAGAGTATAATATTCCTACGACAGAGTACTCTACATGGTCAAACACAGAAAAACTAGATGCTACTGGAAATGCCAAAGCTATGAATATGTTATTGTGTGCTTTAGATAGAAATGAATTTAACCGTGTTAGCATGTGCACAACTGCTTATGAAATATGGAGAACACTTAAAATTACTCACGAAGGGACTAACAAGGTTAAACAAAGCAAAATATCCATGCTCAAAAGTCAATTTAAAATTTTTAGAATGAAACAGGATGAATCTATAAACGATATGTATTCTAGATTTCAAGATATATATATCACTCATTACTAGGACTTTGAGAAAAGTATTCTGATTTTGATATTTTTTCAAAAATTCTTAACTCTTTAGCGAATGAATGGGAAAGAAAAGTCTTAGCTATTGAAGAAGCTAATGATCTTTCTACCATGAAACCAGAAGAGTTTATAGGAAATCTTATATCCTATGAAGTGAATTTGCAAGCTAAAAGAGTACAAGCACAAGACAAAAAGAATATGGCATTCCATGATGAAAATGAAGAATCAGACTGTAACAACCCAACTTCCAAATTCCAGGAAGTCGCATCGCTAAGAAGAAATAAAGGGATAGAAAAGAGAAAAGAAAGGAAAGAAAGAACAGACAGCATCAGAATCTCACGGCGGAATCGAATAAATTATAATATATCACTTAAAACTTTACATAGTATCATATACATCAGAGTTAAACAGCTAATACAACACAAACTAGACAGTTATAAACATCTGTCTAGCAATTACAGTCCAAGTACATCAGAGAGAACCAAACAACTCAAACACAGCGGAACCTCTACATATATCTACACGCTGAAGCCTCCTGCTCCATTATCTCCTCTAGAACTCGTCAAAGCAATCCTGAAACACTCGACTACTCATACGTAATATGAGTACCCAAGAGTTTAATAAAACAGAAAATAAACACTCAGGTCAGACAGGGATCTGGTGTGAGTAAACGGGGATAAAAGTTGCTTAACTATAGAAAATCCTTTGGAAACAAAAGGTATCACGTAAGACTTCCCACACATAAACATGGAAAAGTTTTTACCTTACGCTAACCAAAACATTTGATAGGAAATCCAGTGATATTATAATAGTGTCTAGGGTTTTCAAAATAAAATACAGAAATAGCTGGAATGCTTACATCTCACGTTCCAACATAGTTGGGCACAATCAAAACCGTACAGGCACTTATTGGATTATGAATTCCATCAATGGCAGGGCTACTGGGGTACTGCCCGTCACAGGACGTGGCCTAGATCAACTACCGAGGAGCCACCCTAACTCCCCTGCAACACAAAACCGGACCCGTTCCTTACTGAACAGTTCCGAACAAGACAACCCCGCAGTTGGTGTACACATACTACTGCCCACTAAGCCGAATAAAAAGGGACCTCTAGACAGGGATCAATCTTGCTCTCCAGTGGGTGCTACCCACGAAGCCTTGCTGCACCTCCCCTGTTTTAGCCATTCCCCGTTGATGAGGCTTGAGGCTACGATTACCTTTATAGGACATATCAATCTTAGAATGCTCATCGTCCACCTGACGATGTTCTGAAAGCATTCAATCCATACAAGTTCGTTCCGGGTTCGAACGAAACTGAAGGCATTATCTCGTTACACTCATTACGGAATCACCCACAGAGTTAATGACGATAACCCTTGCACTCTAAATCACCATCTCGAATCTATAAGTACTATTCCATCAAACTCATTACGGAATCACCCATAGAGTTATACTAATGTATAGCCCTTACACCTCGAGTCTTCACTTGCTCCACTTGGATTAACGACCTAACGTTTAATGGGAATCGATGTGGTTTTCGGAATTCCACATATGGAAACCCGATCCCGGTCTCATCGAAACCAAACGCCATTTTAATGTCCAAGTTATACTTAAGGGTTTTAAACAATTAACTTAAATATCATCTAATTCACAAAGATAGATAAACTATATCTCACAATAGATTATCACATTCATATCATAAACAGATAATCTGTATCATCCATAAACAGATAGTCATCACAACCAAATAATCCATCACAAACCATCATACTTAAACCAAGCATTCATATCATACAAATACAACTCATCTCATTATTGAGATCACAACCATTCAATCAATAACATCCATAAGCAATGATTTACTAATCAACAATTATAATTAATTTAAAATGAATTAAATTAATTACAACCATCTCTAATTAATTTAAAATAAATTAAATTAATTACTCATTTAAATCCTGCTTAACATTCATTAATTAACCCAGTTAATTAATTACCCACTAAGTATTTAACTTGATTAAACATCCTTGATTAATCATTTACTAATTACAATAAGTAATTAGTCTTTAATTAATTAACCTTAATCATAAGTAATTAACATTTAATTACTCATTTATTAATTAATTATAATTAATTATATTTACCCTTAATTAATTACAATTAATTAATCTCTTAATTAATTTTACTTAATTAAACAATCCTTAATTACATTATTAATATTAATTAATGATCTTTAATATTTAAATAAATTACTTAATTAAAATTAATTACATTTAGTAATTAAATCTAATTATTAATCACCTTGATTAATATTAAGTTTAGTAATTAACTTTCTTTAATTACTCATTAACAAATTAATTATCCAATAATTAATCATTAATTAATTCCTTAATTAATTCTAAAAGTAATTATCCAAATTACTAATTACATTTCAATAATTATCATTATTACTTTTCTAAGTAATCCTTGCTCCAATAATTACATTAAGCAATTAAACTCTTAAAATCATTAGATGATTTATTAAAATTAATTAAACTAAATTAACTAACATAAATAAATCACATATCCAAATTAATTACAATAAGTAATTAATTCCTTAATTACTTTAACAATTAATTATACTTAACAAATTTCAATTAATTAGATTCAATTAATCAATCCAGTTAATTATCAAAATTAATTACATTAATTAATTACTAAATCATCCTTAGATAATTATCACCAATTATTAATTAACATCGTTTCCAAAATTACATACTTAAGAAAATTTGAATTAGATTAATTATTAATAAATCATTTCTAATTAATAAATTAATCTAAACCATTATTTAAAATTAATTAATTATGTAAATCCTTAATTATCTTAATATTTTCAAAATAATTTATCAAATGACTCAATTATATTCAAAATGTATTTAAACAATACATTTCTAAATTTTAAATTCAAATTCCATTTAAAAATTTGATATTTAAATTGTTTAACTAATTAAACATTGGTCCAGATTTTAAATAAGTAAAATTCTTAAAATAAAATGAATGTTTAAAGAACATTCATTACTTAAATATAAAGAAAGATTTAAAACAAATTTACTTGATTTAAATAGATTAATCTTTGAAAAATAAATTGATTAGTTCAATTTTCCAATTTACATTAACTCTTCATAGCTTGATTCAAATATTAAAAGAAATAAATTCTTTCAAGTTTTAAACTTGTTTGAAATCAATTTCTTTAAACATTTGATTATGTTTATTTTCAAATTTTATTTTTATTTTTATTTATACAAACTGGTTTTGAAATCAAAACTGATTTCCAAAGTAACTTGGAAACAGTTTTAACTTGATTTCAAAATACATTTAAGTTTTGCAAAAACATTTAAATCTGTCCACACTATTAAAACTTACAAAAACTGTTTTAGCTTAATGTCTGATTTTGAAATCAAACCTGAAACTTATTTTTAAACTTGATTAAAACTGAATTTTAAATCTTGCTTAAAACATTTAAATGTGTTCATAATTTAAAATCTTACAAAACTGTTTGAATTGAAAATATGGTTTTAAAAATAATCCTGAAGCTGTTTTTAACATGATTCAATACTCAGTTTAAATCTTGTTTAAATTTAAGGTTTTCATTTTTTTCTAAAAACTTTGAATTTCAAATTTTATATGAATGCAGATCCAACTTCCACTTGTATCAAGTTGCAACTTAAAATATGAGTTTCATTCAAGAATCTAAAAACTGCAAAACTCTCTGGTTTAAAAACCTGAAACTGTTATAATTTTTATTTAAAACTGAATGTAAATCTTGTTTAAATTTAAGATTCCCATTTTAAAACTTTTAATTTCAAACTGCATTTGAATTCAGTTTAATCTTACATTTGAATCAATTTATAATTTTTTTTAAATATGAGTTTTCATTCAAAGTTTAAAACTATAAAATTACAGATTTAAAACCTGCAACCAAACCTGAGTGATCCCTAATTTTACTTCGAGTTTCAAAACCCTCTGCTTCAAGATAACATCACAAAATCCCGAGGTTTACTTCAAGTAAAACCCTGCACATTACAGAAGTTCTCCTGAACTTCAGAAATCACTGCAACCTGAAACTAGTTTTTTTTTTTTTTTTTTTTACTTAGGTTATGATTTAACAAGCTATTTTGTTTTAAATTCAGGTCCTAACAAAGATTAGACAAAAAGATTTTGAATCCTTTTTTTCTTTGTTGTCACTACACTCTGTAATAATGAATGGAGAAGCAATGATATAAGCAATGAATCACATATGTTCTTAGGTTAATAATCGTTCATTTATTCAAAATAAAATAACCTGCATAAAAAAAATTCCAACATACTCCATTAAATTACTATAACATTTTGTATATGAATCAAATTTTGAATTGATTCATGCTCACAATATTCAGTACAGAGGCATAACAAACCACAGAGATGATTAAATCAACTGAAAACACACAGGCTCACAAATGTACATAAAGCAAGGCAATCATCAAACAGTATTCACTACAACACATATTTTATTACTTATTTTTTTTAAAATAATTTATGTTTAAATATGATAGTGAGGTTACTCACTAAAAGTCAGAGCCATTTTCTTCCCTTTTCCTACAACAGTTTTGATTATTATTATTTTTTAAAACAAGTTTGAATTAGAACTTTTGTTTTCCTGGAAAACTTGTTTAGCTTTGATTATATAAAAAAAGAAGAACTGTTTTTAAAATTAGAAGCTTACTCACATCTAACAATTGAAGATGCATAAACAATTCCAGAGATGCATATTTCAATTTCCAGGAGCTGCATATTGAAGCTTCAAGATGAAATCTGGCTTTCATTTGATTACTGGAGTTTCTCTCCTGTCTTGATTGTTGATTGCTTTTATCTTGTTAATGAATGCATGCAGACTCAATCTCAATTGCATAGATTTGCAGATGAATTTATGGAAGAAAGAGATTGCAGATTTGAAGATGTTTGTATAAATTGATTTGCAGATAGATTTTCAGATTTGAGGTTGTTATTTGCAGATTTGAGGAAATTTGAAGATTGGTTTGCAGATTTGAGAATTTGTAAATTTTCAGATTTGTAGTTTGCTTTGAAGAATTGATTTGTATTTGGTTTCTTGAACATAAGTTAGAAATTGGATTTTTTGGATTTTCAGATTTTCTGAAATCTGGTTTTCAGGTTTTCAATGAGAAAAAGTTTGAACAAAGAAAAACATTTGTTATATTTTATTGTAAATAAAATTAAATTTCAAAAATAAACAACATGCCACTTGTTGTGTTTAGGTGTAAATAATTTTACAAGTGTCTCTTCATGTTTTAAAAAGCTAACACATGTGCAATTCAATTATTAAAAGAGAATTCTAAATTTATACTTGTATTTAAATTTATCTTAAACCATTTCAAACTTATTTTAGCATGTTTAAAATGTTTTATTAATATTAGTCTTTAAATAATAACATACACTATTCAAATGTTTACTTGAGATTCTTAAAATAATATTCTAAAGCTAATTTTCAAAAGAAAAGATTTTAAGAAGAAAGAGAAATGTTGAATTAAATTTTAAGAGTCTTAAATCAAATGTTATAATTTAATAAAAATGAGCTAAATCTTATTTCAAAGAAAAACAATTTTTAGAATAAAACAAAACAAACTTTTATTATAAAATAAAATTTAAACTATATTCATTCTTATAAACAAATAAATACTTACTTATATTTCTATATAAAAAAAATATAAGAAAGATTTTTAAAAAAAAACCTTTTTTTTTTAAGTTACAATACTAATTTAAATCAATTTAAGTCAATTTACAATTTATACATTTATATATAATAATTAGGAAATATCCTTTATTTAACATAAATTAAAAATTAAAACCCAATCCTCTATTTACAACGTATAAACATTTATACATCATAAATAAAATATTTTTAAATCAGTTTAGAAAGATAATTTATTACTTAAATATTTTTAACTTTGAAAAGAATATCATTTAACAAACTAAACAATTATAATTTTCAAAAGAGAATTCCAATTTGAATTAATTTATTAAATAAATATTTTCATATTTTAAAATAATTATCAATGAAATTATTAAATAATTATTGCCTAAATTTCCGGGACATCACATTCCTCCCCCCGTAAAAGAATTTCGTTCCCGAAATTTAAAAGCAAAGGTAACTTAATAATCCCATACTGATTTTAAATTTAAAAAAAAGCAATCATATACTAACAATCAAATACTAGCAACCATAACAACCAATTTAAACAAACAATTCTAATTATCCAGACAAAAATTCTGGATAGAATTCCCTAGAGTTTCCACGTACAAACACAGGGACACTCGCCCTATAGAATCTAAACTAACTACACTACTCAGATCTAAATGCTCCTATATATCTGATCTACAAATCTAAACAGAATACAGGACTACAGATAAGTCCTGATCAATTCCCAAATCTCTCAGAACTACTGATTCAAAAATCAAAAATAAACCATACACGTACTCCCTCAATGATACGTGAAAACAAAACAAATTCCAGCCATCCGAACTGGAAATTCAATCCTGTAGATCAAACACTTAATTCTAAAGAGAAAACAGAAAAATCCAATACTTATATCCACAAATCTCTCATATCGATCCTGGGCTGCCTTCAACCTTCTAGATCAAATAAATCTACCACACAAACTCTACTACAAATATCAGAAGACTCCAAACAAACTACTCTATCTAGAAAACAAACAGATACAAAACAATCAAGTCTCCTGATCCAAAATGAATTTCCTGTAGAAATCCTTTGATCCAAAACAAAACTCAAATTCCCAATGAATCGGGTGCTCCTATTCTGGAATAGCTGCCACCATGCTTCCACTGCGCAACTCTGATTCGAGAATGTTGTTGATGAACACAAGTATAAACTTGATCAACTTATCCCGGAATATTGTTCATCAGATTCCATAAATCTCAGTGACCTATCCGATTCGGTCACAAACACCACAACAAAAATTTAACCAGAAAACTGGATCCAATCAATCCTGCCAACTTATACAGATCACACTCAAAGAATCTCCTACAATGCTGAATCACCGGTAAAGCTCCAAGAACCAAGTCGGAACAGAACTCAATCTCTCGATGCGGATGCAATTCTTAACTCCTTCGAAGATATCCAGAAAATACCACTTCGATAACTCAAACATCCTCTAAAGATGTTTCAATCCAAACAAAGATCACTCAGAGAACTTTCGAACCGTCGCAAGTCACTTTTGCGATTCCACTCAGTTCAGATCCCAAGAAATCGTTCTCTCATCAACAATCAGAACAGCTAAAGCCTTCAAAACAAAGAAGAACTAGTGGTCTACCTCCAACCACAAACATCACCCCCAACCGAGCTTCCAGAAGAAATGGTCAAGCTCCACCATCTGCACGGACTACTGACAGAAGAATCACAGAAATTTCTGAACCATCGAAGAACAGGCCACTCACTGCTGCTACTGCTGCCAAAACTTCCTAATCCAAAAGCTCATCGAATCCCAAAGCTACACCAGCCTCTTCACAACAGAGTCTTCCAAAAGACAGATATCTCTCAGGAAACTCGCTCCCAAACCAAGCTCAAAACACTCTGCCAAACTGAGTCTCAAACTCAAATACAGACAGAACTCCTTCCTGAAGTTGCCAAAATACCATTGTTGGCTTCAGAACTTCCAACTAATCCAAACTCAAGAAAAACCACTCACACGAGTGCAACCAAGCTTACAATCCAAAAATAAACACCGAATCTTAAAAAGATTTCCTTCAGAGATCGGTGAAATTCTTCACCAACTACAGAACTACTCAAGATGCTCAATACTGCCCAAGCAGATCACTTCCAAGCTCAAACACTCGGAACTCCAACCATTGGTAGTTGTGTTACACACACTACTACCCTATCTACCTTTATTACTTATCTTGGAAAACCCGAACAGGTAACCAATCAAATAGGTAGAAATATATATATATATATATATATATATATATATATATATATTAAAATTACAAATACGCTCTCTCAAGATAGACACCACTCCAGAGTCTAGGCATTCACTCAACCTAGAGCTCTGATACCACAATATAACAACCCAACTTCCAAATTCCAGGAAGTCGCATCGCTAAGAAGAAAGAAAGGGATAGAAAAGAGAAAAGAAAGGAAAGAAAGAACCGACAACATCAGAATCTCACAGCGGAATCGAATAAATTATAATATATCACTTAAAACTTTACATAGTATCATATACATCAGAGTTAAACAGCTAAAACACACAAACTAGACAGTTATAAACATCTGTCTAGCAATTACAATCCAAGTACATCAGAGAGAACCAAACAACTCAAACATAGCGGAACCTCTACATATATCTACATGTTGAAGCCTCCTGCTCCATTATCTCCTCCAGAACTCGTCAAAGCAATCCTGAAACACTCGACTACTCATACGTAATATGAGTACCCAAGAGTTTAATAAAACAGAAAATAAACCGTCAGGTCAGACAGCGGTCTGGTGTGAGTAAACGGGGATAAAAGTTGCTTAACTTTAAATAATCCTTTGGAAACAAAAGGTATCACGTAATTACTTCCCACACATAAACATGGAAAAGTTTTTACCTTACGCTAACCAAAACATTTGATAGGAAATCCAGTGATATTATAATAGTGTCTAGGGTTTTCAAAATAAAATACAGAAATAGCTGGAATGCTTACATCTCACGTTTCAACATAGTTGGGCACAATCAAAACCGTACAGGCACTTATTGGATTATGAATTCCATCAATGGCAGGGCTACTGGGGTACCGCCCGTCACAGTACGTGGCCTAGATCAACATACCGAGGAGCCACCCTAACTCCCTTGCAACACAAAGCCGGACCCGTTCCTTACTGAACAGTTCCGAACAAGACAACCCCGTAGTTGGTGTACACATACAACTTACCACTAAGCCGAATAAAAAGGGACCTCTAGACAGGGATCAATCTTGCTCTCCAGTGGGTGCTACCCA
Source organism: Allium cepa (assembly GCA_030765085.1). Lineage (NCBI taxonomy): Eukaryota > Viridiplantae > Streptophyta > Magnoliopsida > Asparagales > Amaryllidaceae > Allium > Allium cepa. Next base: position 389,527,088 of record CM060932.1, on the reverse strand, counting down.
CGAAGCCTTGCTGCACCTCCCCTGTTTTAGACATTCCCGGTTGATGAGGCTTGAGGCTACGATTACCTTTATAGGACATATCAATCTTAGAATGCTCATCGTCCACCTAACGATGTTCTGAAAGCATTCAATCCATACAAGTTCGTTCCGGGTTCGAACGAAACCGAAGGCATTATCTCGTTACACTCATTACGGAATCACCCACAGAGTTAACGACGATAACCCTTGCACTCTAAATCACCATCTCGAATCTATAAGTACTATTCCGTCAAACTCATTACGGAATCACCCACAGAGTTATACTGACGTATAGCCCTTACACCTCGAGTCTTCACTTGCTCCACTTGGATTAACGACCTAACGTTTAATTGGAATCGATGTGGTTTTCAGAATTCCAAATATGGAAACCCGATCCCGGTCTCATTGAAACCAAACGCCATTTTAATGTCCAAGTTATACTTAAGGGTTTTAAACAATTAACTTAAACATCATCTAATTCACAAAGATAGATAAACTATATCTCACAATAGATAATCACATTCATATCATAAACAGATAATCTGTATCATCCATAAACAGATAGTCATCACAACCAAATAATCCATCACAAACCATCATACTTAAACCAAGCATTCATATCATACAAATACAACTCATCTCATTACTGAGATCACAACCATTCAATCAATAACATCCATAAGCAATGATTTACTAATCAACAATTATAATTAATTTAAAATGAATTAAATTAATTACAACCATCTCTAATTAATTTAAAATAAATTAAATTAATTACTCATTTAAATCCTGCTTAACATTCATTAATTAACCCAGTTAATTAATTACCCACTAAGTATTTAACTTGATTAAACATCCTTGATTAATCATTTACTAATTACAATAAGTAATTAGTCTTTAATTAATTAAACTTAATCACAAGTAATTAACATTTAATTACTCATTTATTAATTAATTATAATTAATTATATTTACCCTTAATTAATTACAATTAATTAATCTCTTAATTAATTATTACTTAATTAAACAATCCTTAATTACATTATTAATATTAATTAATGATCTTTAATATTTAAATAAATTACTTAATTAAAATTAATTACATTTAGTAATTAAATCTAATTATTAATCACCTTGATTAATATTAAGTTTAGTAATTAACTTTCTTTAATTACTCATTAACAAATTAATTATCCAAGAATTAATCATTAATTAATTCCTTAATTAATTCCAAAAGTAATTATCCAAATTACTAATTACATATCAGTAATTATCATTATTACTTTTCTAAGTAATTCTTACTCCATTAATTACATTAAGCAATTAAACTCTTAAAATCATTAGATGATTTATTAAAATTAATTAAACTAAATTAATTAACTTAAATAAATCACATATCCAAATTAATTACAATAAGTAATTAATTCCTTAATTACTTTAATAATTAATTATACTTAACAAATTTCAATTAATTAGAATCAATTAATCAATCTAGTTAATTATCAAAATTAACTACATTAATTAATTACTAAATCATCCTTAGATAATTATCACCAATTATTAATTAACATCATTTCCAAAAGTACATACTTAAGAAAATTTGAATTAGATTAATTATTAATAAATCATTTCTAATTAATAAATTAATCTAAACCATTATTTAAAATTAATTAATTATGTAAATCCTTAATTATCTTAATATTTTCAAAATAATTTATCAAATGACTCAATTATATTCAAAATGTTTTTAAACAATACATTTCTAAATTTTAAATTCAAATTCCATTTAAAAATTTGATATTTAAATTGTTTAACTAATTAAACATTGGTCCAGATTTTAAATAAGTAAAATTCTTAAAATAAAATGAATGTTTAAAGAACATTCATTACTTAAATATAAAGAAAGATTTAAAACAAATTTACTTGATTTAAATAGATTAATCTTTGAAAAATAAATTGATCAGTTCAATTTTCCAATTTACATTAACTCTACATAGCTTAATTCAAATATTAAAAGAAATAAATTCTTTCAAGTTTTAAACTTGTTTGAAATCAATTTCTTTAAACATTTGACTATGTTTATTTTCAAATTTTATTTTTATTTTTATTTATACAAACTGGTTTTGAAATCAAAACTGATTTCCAAAGTAATTTGGAAACGGTTTTAACTTGATTTCAAAATACATTTAAGTTTTGCAAAAACATTTAAATCTGTCCACACTATTAAAACTTACAAAAATTGTTTTAGCTTAATGTTTGATTTTGAAATCAAACCTGAAACTTATTTTTAAACTTGATTAAAACTGAATTTTAAATCTTGCTTAAAACATTTAAATGTGTTCATAATTTAAAATCTTACAAAACTGTTTGAATTGAAAATCTGGTTTTAAAAATAACCCCGAAGCTGTTTTTAACTTGATTCAATACTCAGTTTAAATCTTGTTTAAATTTAAGTTTTTCATTTTTTTTAAAAACTTTGAATTTCAAATTTTATATGAATGTAGATCCAACTTCCACTTGTATCAAGTTGCAACTTAAAATATGAGTTTCATTCAAGAATCTAAAAACTGCAAAACTCTCTGGTTTAAAAACCTGAAACTGTTTTAATTTTTATTTAAAACTGAATGTAAATCTTGTTTAAATTTAAGATTCCCATTTTAAAACTTTTAATTTCAAACTGCATTTGAATTCAGTTTAATCTTACATTTGAATCAATTTATAATTTTTTTTAAATATGAGTTTTCATTCAAAGTTTAAAACTATAAAATTACAGATTTAAAACCTGCAACCAAATTTTAAATTTTAAGAAGAAAGAGAAATGTTGAATTAAATTTTAAGAGTCTTAAATCAAATGTTATAATTTAATAAAAATGAGCTAAATCTTATTTCAAAGAAAAACAATTTTTAGAATAAAACAAAACAAACTTTTATTATAAAATAAAATTTAAACTATATTCATTATTATAAACAAATAAATACTTACTTATATTTCTATATAAAAAAATATAAGAAAGATTTTTAAAACAAACCTTTTTTTTTAAAAGTTACAATACTAATTTAAATCAATTTAAGTCAATTTACAATTTATACATTTATATATAATAATTAGGAAATATCCTTTATTTAACATAAATTAAAAATTAAAACCCAATCCTCTATTTACAATTTATAAACATTTATACATCATAAATAAAATATTTTTAAATTAGTTTAGAAAGATAATTTATTACTTAAATATTTTTAACTTTGAAAAGAATATCATTTAACAAACTAAACAATTATAATTTTCAAAAGAGAATTCCAATTTGAATTAATTTATTAAATCAACATTTTCACATTTTAAAATAATTATCAATGAAATTATTAAATAATTAGTGCCTAAATTTCCGGGACATCACACAGACTCTGATGAAGAAGACTTTACATTTATTGCTAAAGACTTTAAAAAGTTTTTGAAGTACAGAAAAGGAAATCAGAACAACAAGAAAAGAAACTTCAATAGCAATACAAATAAGCCATCTTCATCTATACTAGAATGCTTTAACTGCCATAAGAAGAGGCACATGCAAATAGACTGTCCAGAACAAAAGAAAACATATCACAATAAGAATCGAAAGGACAAGGTTAAAAGAAAAGCATTTTCAGTAACTTGGGATGATTCAGATTCTTCTTCTTCAGAGAGAAGCAGTGATAGTGAAAAAGAACAAGCAAATGATTGTTTCATGGCTACAGAGAATGAGGTAAATGATCTTACTTTTGATGATATGATTGAAATTAATTCAGAACTTCTTGATACCTTAAAAAGTATCAAAAGAAAATATAAAGAAGCTCTAGAAAATCAGAGGAAAGCAGAATTCGAGAGAGATATGCTTCATGGTGAAAAGAAAATATTAGAAGAAGAACTTGGAAAACTTCAAGATATCTTCTCTAATGATAACTCTCAACTTACTTTATTGAGTCAAGAAATTGAAACGCAAAAGAAGAAGAATGATTCTCTTATCTCTGAAAATCATGAATTAAAAACTAAGATCAAAATGATAGAATTGGATAATACTTGCCCCAAAACTAAGTTAGATAATATTACTAGAAATGTTTCTAACTTTAATAAAGGTAGAGAAAATCTATCCGATATTATTAAAAATTCTCAATCCGTTTCTAATAAGAAAGGACTAGGATACACTAAGAAATCAAAATCTCCACCTAAAAAGGAAACTAGGAGAAATATTTTTAATACTAATACTTATCCAAAAAGAAAAAAAACAATTCTAAAACCATAAAAATATGGGTTCCTAAAACAAAAAATAGTTTAATTAGGAATAAATATATAAATACCTTTTTGGAAAATGTTCACTAAAATCTAAATTATATTTTTAAGAAGGATACTGAACCTACTTGGGTTTGGTTTCCTAAGACCTAACTCGTAGGACCCTATCATAAAGTGGGTACCAATGTTATTATTATTTTTGCAGGACCTACTTAAAAAGAGAGAAAAATGGATACTCGACGGCGGTTGCTCAAAACATATGGCTGGAGACAAAAATATGCTATCAAACATTACTTACTCAGATGGAGGTTCAGTCACTTTTGGAGACAATTCCAAAGGATATATCATTGGAAAAGGCGACGTCAGCAATGTCGGTACATCTAATTTACCTCTTATTTCTAATGTTTTATTAGTCAAAAATTTAAAATACAATCTTTTAAGTATCAGGCAATTATGCGACAAAGGTTTCAAAATCTCTTTTTCTGAAGATAAGTGTAGCATTTTTGATAAAAATCAAAATCTTATATTTGAAGGAAATAGAGACAAAAATATCTATGCTCTGAATATGAAAATCAATCACAATTCAGATATGTGCTTAATAGCTAACGAAAATGATCCTTGGCTATGGCATAAAAGATTCTGTCATATCAACTTCAAAACTATAAACAAACTTTCTAAAAATGATTTAGTCAGAGGATTACCAAAAATGAACTTCAAAGTCGATCATATTTGTGATGCATGTCAATTAGGAAAATCAACTGAATCATCTTTTAAATCTAAGAAAGTTATTTCTACTTTACAACCACTTGAATTATTACACATGTATTTATTTGGGCCAACCCCAGTTCAATCCTTAAACCATAATAGATAAGTGTTTGTAATAGTAGATGATTTTTCTAGATATACTTGGACCATTTTTATGAAAAACAAAAGTGATACGTTTGAGCATTTCAAAATTTTTGTCAAACGGATTCAAAATTTAAAAGGTTTGAAAATAAGGAATATAAGAAGTGATCGTGGAGGAGAATTTAAAAATGAAGTTTTTGACCGTTTCTGTAAAAAGAAAGGAATTTTTCATAATTTTTTGTTTCCTAGAACTCCACAACAAAATGGGGTTGTAGAACGTAAAAGCAGAACTTTACAAGAATGTGCATGAACTTTGTTAAATGGAAGCACTCTTCCAAAACATTTTTGGGCAGAAGCTGTTGCAACTGCTTGTTATGTTTTGAATCGTGTTTCTATTCGACCTCTAACGAAAAACACTTCTTATGAACTTTTTACTGGAAGAAAACCAAAGATTTCTTATTTTAAGTGTTTGGTTCAAAATGTTTTATATTAAATACAAAAGATCAGCTTGGAAAATTTGATGCGAAATCTAACAAAGGAATCTTTCTAGGAAATTCAGATAGTAGAAAAGCTTATCGCGTATTTAACAAAAGAACAAATACTGTTGAAGAAACGTTACACGTATCTTTCGATAAAAAATTTCTACAAAAACCAAGTATAGAAGATGACGAAGATTTTCCAAATAACATTAAAATACAGAATCTACAAATTTAGAAAATAATGAAAACATTGTTGATAGTAATAATGAATTAAGATCTCCACCAAAAATATTACCGGATCATCCTGTTCAAAATATTATTGGAGAAATTAATTCAAATGTACGAACTAGAAGTCAACTAAATCAAATGGGCCACGTAGCATTCCTTTCTAATATCGAACCAAGAATCCCAAAGAAGCTTCCACAGACGACTATTGGATAATTGCAATGCAAGAAGAGCTAAACCAGTTTGAACGCAATGAAGTTTGGGAATTAGTTCCAGGACCAAGTGATCAAGCTGTTATTGGAACAAAATGGGTCTACAAGAACAAAGCAGATGAACAAGGTAACATCACTAGAAATAAAGCAAGATTGGTCGCACAAGGATATAATCAAGAAGAAGGAATTGACTACGAAGAAACGTTTGCTCCATTTGCAAGACTAGAAGCAATACGAATCTTAATGGCCTATGCATGTTTTCACAATTTCAAACTTTATCAAATGGACGTTAAAAGTGCTTTTCTGAATGGTTATATAAAAGAAAAAGTGTATGTTGAACAACCTCCCTTATTTATTCACGAAAAATTCCCTAATCACATTTATAAACTTAAGAAAGCTCTTTACGGTTTAAAACAAGCACCACGTGCTTGGTATAAACGGCTAAAGACATATCTAATTTCTTTGGGATTTCAAATTGGGAAAGTTGATCAAATACTTTTTATTAAACATTCGAAAAAGGATATTTTAATAATTCAAATTTATGTTGACGATATCATTTTTGGTTCTAATAATGACAAGTTGTGTCAGGACTTCTCAGAAATAATGACCAAGGAATTTGATATGTCTTGCATGGGAGAATTAACATATTTTCTTGGTTTACAAATTAAACAACTTCAAAATGTCATATTCATTAATCAAGAAAAATATTGTGATAATTTAAACAAACGTTTCGGAATGGAAAATACTTCTGCCAAACCAACTCCAATGAGTACAACAACACATCTTGAAAAAGATGACAATGGCAAAAGTGTTGACCAGAAACTATACCGAAGTATGATTGGATCATTACTATATTTAATTGCAAGTCGTCCTGACATAATGATGAGTGTATGTTTGTGTGCTAGATTCCAAGCCAATCCAAATTAATCACATTTAAGAGCAGTAAAACGTATATTACGTTATCTCACTAACACCAAGGATTTCGGTCTATTCTATCCTAAAGAATGTCCATTCGAATTAGTTTCATATAGTGATGCTGATTTCAGTGGCTCTCGAACAGATCGAAAAAGTACAAGTGGTACGTGCCATTTTATTGGAAAATCACTTGTATCTTGGTTTAGCAAGAAGCAAAATTACGTTTCTCTTTCTACATGTGAAGCAGAATATATTTCTACTGCTTTGGCTTCTACTCAAATAATCTATATGCAACAAACACTTAAAGATTTCAATATAAATTTATCAAATTCAACTATTTATTGTGACAGCTCTAGTGCTATTAACTTGTCTAAAAATCCTATCAATCATTCATGAACAAAACATATTGACATTCGTCATCATTTTCTTCGTGACAATGTTGAAAAAGGAACAATAAATTTGGATTTTGTTTCTTTTGAAAATCAGCTGGCTGATATTTTTACAAAACCACTTTTAGAAAATGTTTTTATCAAACTGAGACGAGAGATTGATATTGTCTCTTTTAAAAATCTATGATATTTTTAGATATTAATATCTGTTTCTTATTCTTGAGTTCGTAATTTTTTTTATATAGTTAACTTATACCAACATTAGTCATTGCTTTTGCAAAACCTTCTGTCTGATTTTTATATAAATATTGTTTTGCAAATGTTGCTTTGATTATTGTTTTTATAATGAATATTGCTATTTTTTGAACTTTTAATACATACGTGTTTTAAATGTAATATTGATTTTTAAATATATATATATATATATATATAATAAATAATAAATATTGATATTTAGAAAAATATACATATATATAATATGTTAGGAATATTATATGTTAAAAAGGTATTTGTATGTTGTAGATTATAAAAGAACATATTGTATTAAAATAGAGTTCATAGGTTTATAGTACATAGTTCATAATTTTTTAGATAACTTAATAGTTGTTCTTTCCCCGCCTTTTATTTTCTTTCCTTTTTTAAACGAATGAGTAATACTAACTAAACCTTTTCAACCACATATTCCTTTAACAAAAAGTTCTAAATATAAACTTTTTCTCATCTATTTATACGTACAAACTCAGTCTCTCATATTACCAAATAATTTTTTTATTACCTAAGAAGTTATTGCAATGGATTTCAAAATGTTTTACCTCCTTCTCTCAATGGTATTCAACAACAACTCCGACTCAGACAATTCTCCATCGAGTTATTCTACATCTTCTATCGAAATTTTGGCAACTCCAACACCACGTGAACAGGATAAACCTCGTCCTTCACGCGAACATTCTGGTTATACGCCAAAAAAGAAGAAATCTCGACGGTTTCTTTTCTTCGGTTCTCCATCAACCAAAGAAAAAATATCTGACATTCATCATTACCAAAAAGAACAGTTGGATTTGCAGCGAGAAATGTATTACGAACAGAAATTTAACGCCAAACGACTTAGTTTCATTGAACAAATGGCATTAAAATTCTGCGGTACATCTCCAAAGAAAGATGTAGTTCAATCTTCTACTTCGAATCGATGGGAGCCGAGTCCACAGCGTCCTCCGGTTTCTCCAAATTATTGGGAACGTCAACCATATTAGTCTCCAATACGACCATACACAGAGATAACCAAGATAGAACCAGAAGAGTGCAAGACTCTGAATGATTCGGATAGATGATTTCTTTCATCTATATTTGTTGTTGTTGAATAATCATAGTTAGATTTTGTAAATCATTCAAAAAATATTATATATCACAAATATATGAAACAATGTCTTTGTCAAAAATTTATGGAACAATGTCTGAAATAAATATTTCAAACGTCTGAAATAGATGTTTCAGACATCTGAATATTGTTGAAGAATTTTTTCTTCACTTAGATTCAGACGTCTGAACACTCTATTTCAGACGTCTGAAAGTACCTCAAATTACACTGTTTTTCTTATGTTTAAACTTTTACAATTTCAGACGTCTGAAATTGAAATTCCAGGCATCTGAATCCAACTGGCAATTTACAATTCAAGGGTTTTTTTAAAATTTATCCATCCACCAACCACCTTAATTACTTTCATCTTCCACTTCATCTCCTACTTCATCCGAAACAGCACCTTTCTATCCTCCAAAACTCCATTTTTTATCTCTTCATCTTCAAAATTTTTTTAACAAAAATCTCCAATGCCTCCAAGAACAAAACGTCCAAGGGCTCCAAGCTCTTCATCTACACCAAATATAGATCAATGGTTATGGAATGATGAAGCAAAGAAAAGATTTGCTCAGATGGATAGATCTGGTTTCTTCCCGGGATCTTTTGTTAAGTTTGACGAATTTGAACCCTATAGAATTCAACAAATTGCTTGCTCAAGTGGGTTAGAATCTCTCTTATCCTTTTCTGCAAATAATGTTAAGATAAATCATCTTTTAGTTAAATTATTCTATGCAAATATGAACTTAGACCATCATTATCCCTATAATAGAGAGGACTGTATTTGGTCTTTGGTATGTGGTGTTAAAATCTATCTTCCGTTAGTTCGTCTTGAAGATATTTTGCAATGTCTTTCATTCGGAATAGATTTGGATGAAATAGATGTTTCACTCTCTTTGGATCATAGAGATGAAGTCTCTCATAGATTTCTTTCCGACGACATCACTAGGCTTACATCTGTCCAACTCTGACCACAAGCGCGTATTCTTCATCGAGCTTTAATTCGTTCCGTCATACCGAGAACCAGAGGTTATGAAGTTATCAACAAACACAACTTCCAAGCTTTGTATGCCATATATTTGGAACAATCTATAAATTGGGGTCGTGTTATTCTTGAGGAGTTTATGGATGTTAATCATCTCCGTCGTTATAAAACTTTTCATTATGGTGCATATATAATGAAAATTCTTAGAAATTATGGAGTAACTTTTCCAGAATCAGAATTTTCACCTACAAAGGAGCTAGGATCCAAAACCTTAGGTCTGATAAATTTGCCTAAGCATCCACAAAACCTTAACCTTATTTCTTTCCAATAATGGATCACAAACCGGGATCAAAGTATACCTCAACCTCATCAACCTCATCACCACATTGCTCCACAAGCTTGCGAGCATGATGATGATAAAATAGAAGTGCTTTCCCTTGAATCAACACCTAAACAAGCCTTTGTTACAATTTCTCAAAATCAGGCTAAGCTCTTTACCAAGATTGATAGATTAGAAAAGCAAACCAATAAGAAGTTTAATTCTATTCGTGGCTTCCTACGCAAGATTTGGGAACGTATTGGTTGCTCATCTTCCACTTCTACTGAGGTCTTTAATCCCGCACCTTTTCAATGGTCATCTAGCTCCGGTACTAACAATGATGAAGATAATGTTGACGATGATGAAGAAGGTGATGATCATCCTAGTTCATCTTTCTAAAATTAGTGGTAGTATGGAACTTTCACTTCAATATCCCATAACAAATCTTTTTGCACTGTTTATTTTAAAAATTCCTGATGTTTATTTTGGTTTGTAACTTAAACATATGCTACTTCTTCTTTTGGCATGTAACTTAAACAGATGCTACTATTTTTTGGTTTCTTATATCTTGTGATGATTCTGATGCTTCCCTGCTCTACTATTCCTTGTTTATATTGTTTTCTTTTTTTGTCGATGTAAAAGGGGGAGATATACAGGGGGAGTTTATATTAAGGGGGAGTTTATAGTAAATATATGTTTATATTGTGTATATATATAGTTGTCATCGTCAAAAAGGGGAAGAATGTTGAAACTTCGTATTTACGATATACCGTAATTACGATATTTTGACTATAACAAGTATATACGTTATTATTGTATACGAACTTTCTTTTACAGGAATCAATCAAAGACCGGATTCAAATGAGCTTCGACTCCTAAGTATGTATCGAGTCTGTGTCTAGAGTTTAAAATATGTTATAATCTTTCCTATATGATATACACTACATTATCATTTCATATATTTTCTTTAAAAGAAAATCTTATTTTTATGTTACATTCAGGCGTCTGAACGCTTCAATTCAGACGTCTGATTCTGGAAGTTTGAATGTTGTAAACTACAATATTCAGACGTTTGAAAGTTATATTTTAGACGTCTGAATATAACAATTTTTTGCCTATTTTCTTTCTGTTTTGATTTCGTTGCATTTCAGAAGTCTGAATTTTTAATATCAGACATCTGAATATTTACGACGGTTATTTTTTAAAAAAGACATTTCCATTCATGAAGAGGTGCGATCTTTAATACAACAGATAAACATAACTCTTGATGATAACTCTTCATGAACAATTGCAACTATTTATTATCTATATAAACACAGTAGAATCAAGTTTTAAAATCACCAATTCCATTGATTATTATTCTATTTTTGAAATTCTTGATTCTAATACTTTTGTGCCTTCAACATCATTCAAATTCATTTCCTACTTCCTTAATCTTCACGCATTTACACATATATCATAAAGGAGAAAGATTATAGGAAGATTGTACTATCAAGAGACAAATTCGTGTTATTAAAGAACACATTGTGTCACATACATTATGTATAAGTTGAAGTCCTCTTCGGCTGTTGAGGCGAAATCCTGTTCTGCTGCTCAGGTCCCTTGTTCGGTTGTTCAAGGGTTGTATAAACCTGTTCCTCTGGGTTAAGTGAGGATTGTTGCTAGTGAAATTCCAGAAAGGAGTCTGGGACTGGACGTAGAACGGAAAGTTCGAACCAGTATAAAAATTCCTAGTGTGCTTGTTTTATTTTTTACTCACTTTACATTGCTATAGTTTATTTCCGCACTTGTTTAATACAATTCCATATTGCACGATCTGAACAGTAACTTTCAATAACCATTGATTATTAGAAAATAATAAATAATTACCAAATATTATCTATAATCAATCATAAATTTTTATATTTAATAGCTTATTACAATTAGTTTTCAATAATTAGTAAATTATAGTTGATATTTATTAATTACATTTAATAATTAATAAACATAATTAATAGTTAATATTAAATTATTAAATATTATATTTTCCAGCAATTGCCGTTAGTATTTTAACGTTAAATAACTGTTATTAATATTTAGTACTTAATTTAATCACTGTTGTGGGCATTTTCGCTCACTACATGGTGAATATGAAGAGTTAAGGGCATAATCATCATTGTTCTAGAATAAACTCAAACTAGTTAGGAGGTATTCTAGATATCAAGATATAGACATACGTTGAAATCGCATCTCAATCCAAGCTACGGATTGAGAGATATGATCACCTTAAGATTTGTCCACCACCGTCTCGTGGGGCCGATACCGAGACGCTCTACCACCATTCAAGGTCGACATTCCAACAGCAAGCCAAGATCCCTGATCCGATGACCAAACCAAAACTTTGGTTCGACGCTTGCTTGGAATCGAGGCTTGAAAATCTCGAGTCCGTTTAAAGAAGCGCGATGACCGAACCAAAACTTTGGTTCGGCGATTGCTTGGAGTCTGGCCTTGAAAATTTGGAGTCTGCTTGGAGTCGGTTGGAGTACCGAAAAAAATTTGGTTTCACGCTTGCTTGGAGTTGGGGCTTGAAAATCTCAAGTCTGCTTGGAGTCAGCCCAATGGCCGAACCAAAATTTCGGTTCGGCACTTGCTTGCAGTCGAACTTTGAAAATCTGGAGTTTGTTTGGAGTCGGTTAGATTACCAAACTAAAACTATGGTTCGGCGCTTGCTTGGAGTCGGGGCTTGAAAATGTCGAATCTGTTTGGAGTTGGCGCAATGGCCGAACCAAATATTTGGTACATTTCTTGTTTGGTGTCGTGCCTTTAAAATCTGGAGTCTGCTTGGAGTCGGTTGGATTGCCGAGCCAAAATAATGGTTCGGTGCTTGCTTGGAATCGGGCCTTTAAAATCTAGAGTCTACTTGGAGTCGGCTGGATTATCGAACCAAAACATTGGTTCAACGCCCACGTAGAGTCAGGGCTTGAAAATCTCAAGTGTGCTTGGAGTCAGGGCGATGACAGAAACAAAACATTGGTTCGTTGCTTAATTAGAGTCAGGCCTTGAAAATCTAGAGTCTGCTTGGAGTCGTTTCGATGATTGAACCAAATCATTTGTTAGGCGATTGCTTGGAGTCAGGTATGAAAAATTTAAGGGCTTGCTTGGAGTAAGCTGGGAGTAATGCTGCTTGGAGTCGGATGAAGGTTTTCTTGGGGCTCAATCTAGGTATAAATGATCTTAAAAAAAGTTGGAAACTTTCATCATGCCACGACGATACTTCGGGGATTTCTTCATGATGCGTTCGGGGGATTTTGGAGGTGTGTGGCAGTCGTCACAAGTGGAATAGCTTGACATTCCTGTAAGGAAAGCTGAACAAAATCTTGGAGGAAAGAAAGTTGAACCAAATTCCAAATACTATATACTCAGCTGCCTCTCCTCATATCTTCATTCTATAAATACCAAGCACATAACATCATAAAAAGAGGATGCCGAAGAGAAAAAGCAACAATGGTAGATAATATCGGGAGGGAAAAATCTTAGTTCTAATAGCATGTTTACTTGTATTCAAAGCTTGTACTCGTAATCAGAAATGAAAAGGATAATAAAAGAGTAATAGTGGACATAAGCACATTTAGGCCGAACCACTATAAATTCTGTGTCCTTTTACATTTAAATCCTTTGCGTATTCTTTATTGCAAATTACAGATTTTCTACCTTAAACATTCGCAACTAACTTTTATCAAACAATAGCTATATACACATACAATATTTATAGCTCTACAAAATCAAATTGAGTGTTTTTCCATTTGTTGTGCAAACATTTTGGTGGTTTCATTGAGAGCTGAACTTTTCATTTTCAAAAGGAAATCCACTCTTTCTTACTTTTCCTTTTATTTTGAAACCTACTATTTCTAATCTTATGACTTGAGATTGTTGTTTCTTCTCTTAGGAAACTCTCTCCCATTTTCTAAGATCTAAAATCTATGTTTCTTTTCAGATCTTCCATGACTATTTTACATAAAACAAAAAAAAATCCTCCTTTTCTCTTTAGATCTGAACATCAATTTTATTACATAGAGAAATTCTCTTTTCCACTTTTTAAATCTTACTTTTACTATTCATGGACACTATTTATAAGCAAAAAAATGTCATCTCTTAGATCTGAAATCCATAGATATTCCTTAAATATTTCGGATCCACAAACACATGCCCCTTGGTCAAAAAGAAACATGTACTCATTCTTTAGATCTGAAATCAAGCCACCTCACTTTTCTCATTTGAAATCCAAAAACATGGTTTCTTGGCATAAGAAACCACCTTTTCCCTCTGTTTAGATCTGGATCATTATTTTCTTTCACAAAAGAAAATTTGTTTGTAGTCTTAAGATCTGAAAATGCATTTTTAATAGAATCTATAACGTTTTCTTTTCAGATCTAAAGCCACTATCTCCTTGGAATGAGAGATTCTCTTTTTCTCACTTTCCCAATTTGAGATCACTGTTTCTTGGATTGAAATACTCCATATATCGCAGATCTAAATCCATTACTTTAGTAAAATCTATTTCTCTTTTAGAATCTGCAATCACTATTCCTTGGAGAAAAAATATTCTGCCTTTCTTTTCTCTTATTTTAGATCTACAAATGCTTTTCCTCAACTAATAAGAAACATGTATTCATTTCTTAGATTTGAGATCACTATGTCACCTTTTAGATCCACAAACACTCTTTCTTATGCAAAAAGAAACATGCATTCATTTCTTAGATCTGAATCGTTATATCTTGTTTTTCTCATTTTAGATCAAAAAACAATGTTTTTGATCAAAAGAAACACTTAGTCATTTTTTAGATCTAAAATCATTATAGATCTTATTCTCTTTCCACTCGGAAGCATTTCATCTTTAACATAAGAAAACTATCTTCCTTTTTTGTATAAGAGGAATCTATTTCCCTAGTAAAATATAAAATTACAGTTCTAAGAAAATCCTTTTCTCTCTCCAAACTCAAAATCCTTTCTCCTGATCTAAAGTCATTAACTCTTTGAAACTAGAGTTTTTTTCTTTTTCTTCTTCCAATTTTGTAATCACCATTCCTTGGATTGAGAAGCTATACCTCCTGTCTCAAGACTCTCTCTTTATTTTAAGAGTTGGACCATCAACCCTTCGAAGCTACAAAACCTCCCTATCTTTTCGAAAAATTAAATCAACTCTCTCGAAAAGTATAATCCCTCAAGGAAGGAAGGAGACAAACTTCCTGATATGTCGCCTAAAGTGAGAGAACTCCACTGCAAAGGATGCAACAGCTATTCGAATGTGAAAAAGCAAGAAGACTAGTCTAATAACTTTCCGATGCTAAAACTTATCGGACATAAATTCGACATGGTTGTATTTGAAAGTAGCAAACACTTCACTGCTTAACATAAAGCTTTAGTAGATAAACTCTTGACATGCTTGGGGCGGACAGAAGTATTCGACCTCAATGTCATAATACATGGGAAGTCCCAATCTAGAGAACACAAAGGGCATTCCACATAACCAAATGAACCCCAACCACAGCCCATTTTCCATCCAGCATCAAATCAAAGTACTAAAATTGGGATCCCACCGATGGATCGAAATATCACAACTTAAAGACCAAAGTCATTATGATTGAATACTCAACGTCTAGATATGATAAGCGCAACACTTCGTCACTCCTATCACGCACTAATGCATCACCAATCCAATGCATATCAGACGTGATTTAAATAATGTCAATAGCTCTCCTTACCTAGGGATATGTTAAATAAATACGAAAAGAGAAGGAGATAAGACCAAGAGTTACTAGTCCACCCTCCAGGAAAACAAAAAACTTTTGAATGCTCACTACGAACATTTATAAGGGGCTAACCCGACCCCATAGACACTTGCCAAGATCTCCGCATTTACTGATAAATGGAGGGCACAAAGGAGGTACTATATAATTATTTTTCTTTCATTCTAATCAGTCTTAACTATTTTAGGGCTCTACCATCTACCCTTGGATCTCCATCCTTGGAAAAAGGTGAAGGAAGGATTCATAATTCCGTTGCGTGTGCTGATCGACCCGAGGGTGCTTACACGCTACACGATGTAAAGACAAAAAATTAAACTTGACCCTACAACTAGTTATGACCTCTCCTTTGGGTCAGCAAGACACATAAAGATGAGAAAAAATCATTGAAAGGAGTTCAGATAGATGGTCACCCAGGGACGCTAGCACAGCTGCAGCGCAAATGCTATAACAAAATGAAAGAGATACAACACTCTGCCTCTTGAGCTTGAATGATCAATGATCAGAGAGAAGCCATCCATTTGAGTATTGTGTTACCTCAAATGGTAAGGAAGAGGATGCGATGGAAACGACATCCGCCGAGAACTTGGATAACATAACAGTTTATACAGAAAGGCTTTGAAAGATGGAGCTCCAGCAATTCCAACATATTTGACCTGCAGAAGAAAGGCGAGAAATATCCAGAACCACCACCACTACTCTTCATATCATAATTCAACATGAATCGGCAATATATATAGTAAATCTCTAGGACATTGCAGTCACCAATAAAGATACTAGCTTCACCACTCCATCATGATCCAATAATCAAAAAACATAATTCAAATTGATTAAGAACTAAGGATAGCAGGCTGCACACTGGGGACATCCACTATAAGTCCGTTAAACTAGTTGGAATCAACTTGACAAAATGACTAGGCCAATGACTACTAGGATGCAGCACTAAAATGCCAAACAACTGGCCCAGTAAAACCCCATTATCAGATAGAGTACTTGCAGAAAATCCTTATGAGGAGCTCTCCGATCACACAACATGCTCGCATAAACATTTCATACGCATGACATTAGATGGTCCTGCAAAGGAGGTACCATAACAAACCTCTTCTTCCTTTTTATCTAACTCGATTGTTGTCATTTCATGACAATGCCATCGGCTCCTAGGTTTATAAAGTCGTACAAAAATACCAAGCGAGACTTCCTATCCAAGAGAACATCTCAAACCAAGCATACTACACAACCTGGTACTTTGCACTTCTTTCAAAGCAGCAGGTTTGGTCTAAACTACTCTTTTCCTTTGACCATACAAGAGACTAATGCATTCACTTATCACATATATAATTATATTCACTTAACACCTAGGCTGTTATAACCACTACTTCTTTTATGATTGGTAACCTAAATCACAAGCTTGTGTTAGCAGTATTGAAAATAAGATAGCTATGACTCTGGGCGCTTGCCTGGATAGTTCACTGCCGACGATCGCCCCTTTCCCTGGCAATGACATACTAGTCGGTCATCCGGGCACAAACCTAGATTAAGTAACTCAAAGAATAAATGCATTCGAAGCCTAGCATGGATTGACTCATGATTGGAGTTGCCCCAGGCCAATAGGCAGGTTAAAGCTGTCAACAAAGTCTTGCAAACACTAATTAAGGAAAAATTAAACAAACCAAACTGGAGTGTGAGTTGACGAACTACCCACGGAACTGTGGGCCTACCAAGCCTCCTATAAAACAGCAACAAGACATATTCTATTTTCTCTAAGCACGTGGGGCTGAGGCCATGCTTCCGGTCGAAACAGTTGTCCCTTTACATCGTAAGACACATTATTATCCAGAAGAAAACGAGGAGCTTCTCAACGTATCCTTAGACCTGATTGAAGAAAGAAGGAATAACACCGCTCTCATGACCGCCCCACACGGACAGAAAGTGGCAAAACAATACAAATCTAAGGTGAAGCCCCAAGAGTAACAAGAGGGAGATATTGTTCTCAAGCATGTCTTTCCCCGTCCAGCGCACTAGATCCAGTTTGGGAAGGACCATTTGGTGTACATAAGGATCTCCACAACGGAGTATACATTCCATCGACAGTTGATGGAAAAGATGTTTATGAAAGGAAGGAATCTCCAGCATCTTCGCCATTACTTTACGCAGCATGTAAAAAGCATGTATCACCTGAAGCAATAAAAGAAAGACAGTGGATGTAAGCATATTCTGGCCAAACCACTGTAGAACTTAATGTTTTTCTTAATTGTTTTTCTGATATTTTCCTATTACGATCAGTCGCAATCTCTCATCGGCAGTAGTGAGAGCAAGATAACCATGACTAAGGGCATGAAAATAGCCTGGGAAGTTCATCGTTGACGATTGACACCCAGCCAGTAATGATAAACCGACTATAACCATGGATTAGGCACGATTATAGCCTATGAAATTTACCATTGGCGTTCGGCTCGCCGGCAACTACGAACCGATAATAAATCCCATGGTTAAGGCATGGTTGTAGCTAGGTATAGTTCGTAGTTGACGATCTAAACCCATGCTAGGCGGGCCATAGTAAATCGAATAATACTCATGATACAGGCCATAATGGCCCGGTTAGTTACTGTGTGTGAATCCTGCCTCTAAATCTTAAGTATGACAGTCGCAAAAGTTACACTCCCTTGGAACATAGGTTGGGCTGGCAAACCATATGTCACCAAAATGCACAATCAGGGCAAGTAGTTTACGTGCCATGAATCTTAAGTTTAGAAGGACTATCTTGATGGAAAATATAGTTCGTTGTACTTAAATTAGAAGCTTCTAACAATTTCTTTTAGTCTTGTGACATTACATACAGATAGTAGAAATATGAATTCCACTCTGCCAACCACAGTAGGATATTCATTCGCTTCCACTCCACTAAAGGAAACAAAGCATCACTCAACTCCACAGAGATAGCGGAACATCAATCCAACATTTCCACAAGAATTAGAATATCCCTTCTAGTCAACTTTGCCTAAGAAACTATTAGGATTCTCCCAAATCTGAGCACACTTATGAAACCTGAGAAAAACTCAGTGCAAAGGTATGACTAACTTTTGTAAGATAAGCTAAATTCGATAAAAAAATACTTAGGGGCATGGCACTACCTCACCCCTTGATTATACACATGCACTACCACTCAGCTTGGTAATAGCACATTGGAATCATCACCTTAAGTTCACAAGTTTAAAACCTATTCATGATGCAAGATAGCATGTTGTGAGAAGCAAACAAGTGCGCTATACTAGGGGCAAACCAAGACAAATAACGAGCGTCCCCGACCGACTTTTGACAACGTTGCTAGAGGGTGCTCTAGAGAATGTGATGAGTATTTGAGGACTGCCATGTCCCCAAAGCTACTCTTTAAACCTTAGTAATAGGGAATCACTTCGAATGATAAGGACCTCTCTAAATAGAAGTGATTCGATCTATAACCTTCCAAATGTAATTAATTCATATTAAAGTCTATTTTAACACAAATAGCTTGATACCTTTACCTAATAAATCACTTCGAGGACATGCGGGATGAATCTAACATATATCTATGATAAATTTATAAATAAAAATGTATTGATAATCTGTAACTAATTCTAAGGCAAGGATGAAAGTCCTTGACCATACTAGGCCCTAAAGGACCTTAAACTTGTAGGTAAAGTCAACAGAATAGGACGATCCTCTACCACCAAAGCCAACGGGACATTTGAATTAAAAGATTGATTCTACGTAATCGACAGGAAATTATAAACTGATACTATTCAAGGTTTCCAATGTCCAAAGATTATTCCATCTAACACCACATATTGGGGGCATCCAACATCAGCACTTGGCATAACTCAAACCAGCAATAATGAATCACTCTTACCCACAATCAAATTATGCTTTCCAATCGAGCCGTCCATGACTCACATTTTGCCATGACCATGAATTCGCACGAGAATAATGAAGTACTCCTAATATGGACAATTCCTCACACACCCTAGACAAAAAAGCTAATGTCGCTCTCTCAAAGATTGGTTTAGTTATAGGCTTGTGTTTGTGCTAAACCAGAATTTTGACTCAGTCACAATCGCTAGACACCAAACACAAGTTTATGACTGGCACGGGTAGTGCACCAGATCATTGTTTCGACCTTGGACCGTGCAACCTAACAACACTTTCGTCCGACCCCATTTTGCACCTCGGCCCGAACTCTTTTCATATATCGGACCAAGTGGTTCGGCTATCATCTTTCTCTCTTGAACCAAATTGTTTCGGTCCAATAAACTCCACCAACCCAATTTCATGGTCCAACTAGCCTTGCTCCTTTACTAAGCTTCTCAATAATCCAACACTTATCCGTCAATGCTAATCATCACTTTACCAGACTGTATGCCAAGCAAACCAATTACACATTATCAAGTATAGGATTCCAACCAAAATTTATATAAAATATACATATCTTTGTACAAACATCCAAGCAGAAGATAAAAAACATGGGCTAGGGAAGTCATAATCAACATTCACTCGATAACACTCTACATCATCTCCTACATCAAAGTCCCTTCAACGGAGATTCTTACTCTATCAAATTCATCAATGATTGATCTTGTCAAAGCATACACAATATTGAAGAAAGGATTAGTAGAGAAATACACAAACTTGGCGATCACATGAGATGGTCAGGATAGCTTGACTCAACCACACAATGAACATAACTGAAGTACCACATCACAGATCCATTGTCAATAATGCAAAGTATACATCAGTTGGTATGCATACTGCATGAAGCCTCAACGTAGGAAACCGAAAGTCCAAGAAAAACAGCATCCTGTCCGATGATGACTAATCAAAGACGACTTTAAAATTTTATCAAGTCCTCCTCTGAACAAATAAAGTCCCACATCAAACTAGCAAAAGGAGGCTCATATAAAAATCAAAGGTGAAGATGGGGGGGTGTGTGTGTGTGTCTATATATTCGGACAATATGACCATTGTAAGACTAAGAAGACAGTCTTGGATTAAAAAAGCACACTTTGTATTCACGAAATTATGCTTTAGGGGGAAAATGTTGCTGGCATTTTCGCCTGCTACATAGTAAATATGAGGAGTCAAGGGAAAAATCGTCATTGTTCTAGACCAGACTCAAATTAGTTATTAGGCATTCTTGAGATCAAGATATGGACATAGGTCGAAATCGCTTCTCAATCCAAGCTACAGATTGAGAGATATGATCATCTTAAGATTCGTCCACCACCATCTCATAGGGCCGATACCGAGACGCTCTACCGCAATTCCTGGTCGACAGTCCAGCAGTAAGCTAGGATCCCAGAACCGATGACCGAACAGAAACTTTGGTTAGACGCTTGCTTGGTGTCGGGGCTTGAAAATCTCGAATCTGTTTGGATTTGGCGCGATGACGGAACCAAAACTTTGGTTCGACGATTGCTTGGAGTCGGGCCTAGAAAATCTGGAGTCTGCTTGGAATCAGTTGGATTACCGAACCAAATCTTTGGTTTCACGCATGCTTGGAGTAGGGGCTTGAAAATCTTGAATCTACTTGGAGTCGGCCCGGTGACCGAACCAAAACTTTGGTTCGACGCTTGCTTGGAGTCGAACCTTGAAAATCTAAAGTCTGCTTGGAGTCGTTTGGATTATCAAACCAAAACTTTGGTTCTTCGCTTGCGT
This sequence comes from Allium cepa, assembly GCA_030765085.1. Taxonomy (NCBI): domain Eukaryota; kingdom Viridiplantae; phylum Streptophyta; class Magnoliopsida; order Asparagales; family Amaryllidaceae; genus Allium; species Allium cepa. Next base: position 389,505,614 of record CM060932.1, on the reverse strand, counting down.
AGAGTCAAGGCTTGAAAATCTCAAATCTGCTTGGAGTCGGCACGATGATTGAACCAAAAATTTGGTTCGGCACTTCTTTTGAGTCGGGCCTTGAAAATCTGGAGTCTTCTTGGAGTCGATTGTATATTGAACCAAAACATTGGTTCGATGCTTGCTTGGAGTCGAGCCTTGAACATCTGGAGTCTGGTTGGAGTCAACTGGATTATCGAACCAAAACTTTGGTTCAACGCTTGCTTGGAGTCGGAGCTTGAAAATCTCAAGTCTTCTTGGAGTCGGGCCTTGAAAATCTACAGTCAGCTTGGAGTCGGTCCAATGATCGAACTAAAACTTTTGTTTGGCGATTGCTTGGAGTCAGACATGAGAAATTTAAGAGATTACTTGGAGTAAGCTGCGAGTAACGCTGCTTCGAGTTGGGTAAAGGTTTGCTTGGGGCTCAAACTGGGTATAACTGATCTAAAAAAAGGTTGGAAATTTTCGTCATGCCATGATGATACTTCAGGGATTTCTTGTGATGCGTTTTGGGGTTTTTGGAGGTGTATGGCGGTCGTCACAAATGGAATAGCTTAACAATCATGTAAGGTGGGTTGAACAAAATTGTAACGACCGAGAATTTTAGTCACTTGAAATTCGTATATTTAGTTTTTTTTTAAATATTCACAAGTAAATTTTATAAGCTGAATAACTTATATTTGAAATATAGTTATTTAACTGGATAATTAAATTGTTAAATTAATAATTGAAATTGTGTAAAGAATTTTATTTTGAATTTAATAAATGATTTATAAAGTGAATTAAATTCAATTTGAATTAGAATGATGTTAGAGAACTTTTAAAATTGAATTAAAAGTTAATTTAAAAAAATTGAATATTTTAATATTTAATTAACAGGTAAAAATGGTCATTTTTCAAATAGTCTTGGATTCGAAGAAACTAATTTCATTGGATCCATAATGTTACATTATTATAGGATTTCAGATTTCGTGTCAATCGGATTTACGGTTTAGTCGTAGGAGGCTAAAATGCGTAGAAATTTGTTTAAGTAAATTTTAAATTTAAATAAGTCGATTTGAAAGCCTATCTTCCAAATACAATCGAATTGGCTTCCGATATATATTTCGTTGTGTTCGAAATAGGGGTAAAACATTATAAACGCTAGAAGGCACGCGTCGATTGGAGTTTAAAATTGTTTTGGGTGAATAGTATCGTGAAATTTTCTATAAAAGGCCAACTTTTTTCTTATTTTCACTCAAACCCTAGGGTTTCAAGATAGCCTCCACCTTATCAGTCAATGGTCAAAAAACTCGAAACTTCCTCCTCCATTATCCCCAAATCCATCAACTTTCACAAGAAACTCCCAACTAGCAAAACGAAGAGCACAACGAGTACTATCAATCCAACGTTGTAATCAAAAATTTTGTAGTGGATTGTCATGGATCTGGCCATGAACGTCATGACATTGGAGGTATTTTTCTCGTCGATGGTGGTAGTAGGTGAGGCTAGTCTCTAGTCGATGTCGTGGGTAGGCGAGTGGATTGGCGATGTTCGTCCGAGTCATGGTGGAGGTGGTGGCGAATGGCGATCGACTTTCGATTGCGAGCTATTGGGTTCTTCGCACGTATGAAAGCCTGTGGGGGGGAGGGCAGGAAGAAAGGAGGAGTGGCTGAGATTGATAAGTATACAAAAATAATAAATAAAATTGTAAATGGGTTTATATAAATTCGTGTGATGTTTAAAACATCATAACTTCTTCATACGAGGTCCGCTTTTGACAAAACAAGTTGCATTGGGTCTGCATTGACAAGCACTACATTTTAGAGCTAGTTTGAAGTTGATTAGAGCTAGTCCAAAATTAAATGCTCGTTTAATATTATTTGGAATAAAACACTGCAACTGCTATTGGAACCAAAGTGAGTACAACTCACTCTTTCTGACTCACTGATATTTTTATATAAGTGAGAATAAATTTATTTACGATAATTAATGATTGTTTGGATGATATATGATATATTATCCATATATTGATTGGTATTTGGATATATTCCTGTCTATTGGAGCAGATGAGACACTATATGTTTTCGTGTATGAGCGGACGACCCTTTGTACATGAGTCTGCCTCGAAGCGAACATTGTACATATTTTCTAATATGTACATTTGTTGCAGGTGACAGGTTGTAGGGATCCAACTGGATTCCTCACAAGTATTGGTTTTATTTACAAATATTGATAAATATGCTGTTATGATGCGATATATGATGATTTGGATGTCGTGATTGATGTATTTAGTACTGTTGCAGCATTGGACCTATTTTTGGTAATATAAAAATGTTAAAGTGATGACTTCAAATTTGAAAAAAAATTCAAAGTGGTTTTGAATATATGTATATACATATATATTGAATTGTTAAGGAATGGATTTATTGAAATAAATAAATGTTATAATTTTGATGTTATTAAAATTATGATTTTTGTGAAATATATTCAGAATGTGTTTTTTGGAAATACGGAGTTAACAATTTTATAAATAGTTTAAATTGAGATTTTTTTTGAAATTATTATAAATGGTTTATGTTCAAGATTTATAAAACTGATGTTTTATAAATCAAAACAACGGAATTATAAAGGAGTTTTTATAAGTGTTAAAATGAAGTTATAATTGAATCTTATAAGTGAACAAGATTTACAGATTTATAAATCGATGACGTCATAAAAAGAATGAATTTTGTAAATAAGAAAATTATAAGTGAATTAATTTATAATTTGGATTTTGGCATGTAATTGAGTTATTACTGGAATTTGTTAATAAAGGGATTTTATAACTTAAATTTTTTTATAAAATATAAATATAATTTATAAACATTGTTTTATAAGTGTGAAATCAATTTAAATTGATAAACTCGATATGGATTTTTATTAAAGGAACTTCATCCATGATTTTGAATAGTGGATAATCCTTTAATTAAATGTGCAGTAGTAATGAATTGGGTAGAAGGATTATTTTTGCTATTTTGGACAGTGGATTATCCTTTAATAAATGTTAGAAATATTGGATTTGGTAAATGAACCGTATTCATGATTTTGGACAGTGAATAATAATTTAAATAAAACGGATATTTTTGGGAAGTGATATTTTTAAATGAAGTTAAAATGGTTTGAAGATGCTTTAAAATGGGTTGAGTATCGAATGCATAAATTTCAATATTTATTGTTGAAATAGACATTCTTGAGAAATAAGGAAATGATGGACTATAACACTGTTGTTATAGTAAACGATTTTCGAAAGGAAATGTTTAGTATAGTATATGGGATTTATATATCAATCTAATTCTCGAATCCCTATACTAGTGATTTTGGGTTGTCGTACGATGTTTACGCAACATTCGTTTAGACCCAATAAATGTGTTTAAGAGAATGTTTTCCTTAAAGAATGAAAACATATACTTAATCCTGATTTAAGTATATGTAATATTTTCTAAGTGTTGAAAATAAATTGAATTGTGAATTACATATTAGTAAGTAAGTATATGGAAATGTTTTCGAATATAGAATGTTGAAATGGTTCGAGAATATATCTTTGTAAAGATAGTTTGAAGTGGATATTTGGCATGTGATTTAATTAATAAATGATTAATTAAAAGGGTCTAGTGATTGTTTATGGTGCTGAATATTTTTTTGCTTGCATTGATAGTTAAATAACCGACTATCAAATTTGGCCATTTTAGTTCCTCGACTTGATGTGGGAACTATTTAGTCGTACACTTAGCATGTAGCCATCTGTGTAGGCTTGATTGTCGTTTATGTTGAGGATGTTGATTCGTGTAGTGCAGAGTTTTGCTCCAATCTATCGAGCTTTCTTCTTGGCCGAAGGCTAGCAAGTTGAAAGTTGGAGATGTGATAAGTCTATCGGACTTAGTTTCTACGTGAGAATGTGAAACACTTTTGCGTTGTTGGTGCGAAGAGACCGGGATCGGTTTATCCAAAAACCACTTTGGACCAACAATTTATGCGACGATTGTGCAGATTGGTTGTGATGATATTCATATTCAGGATTTTCATAGTGGAGGACTGCTTGTTGATCGTTTAGTATTAAAATCCCAACATAAATCCAATAGTAGTAGTCTCTTCGTTATAAAAAATCCAATACAAAGGACTGTTCGCTACTAATCCTAGGGATTTCCCAACAGGATGTGGTAAGAAAGTACCTTCGGTTTGTCCTATTCCTAGACTGTTTGTGTGGATGTTTGTCTGACATTGCATTTCTAAATATTACGTACATTAGTTTTTACAAATATACATCAGTGGCGGCGGAGAAGGAAACTTCTCTTAGCTTAACACCCTTCTTAAGACGTATGAGCTTAAGGGTTGTATTTTTGTGGAAAGCAATTAGTAGTCAATGGAAATGGACGTGTGGCATTCTAGGTGAGGGGATATGTGATATGTGAAAGGTATACATTACCTCATGCCTCATCAACCGGAAATGACCAAAACATGGTTAGATGCAACAGGGTTAAATGGGTCTCTCCCAAGTAGGATATGATCTTCTTCTTCTAGATATATCTTTACACGCTATGACATCGTGTATCTGATTATTGTGGTTTGTATGCTATGAGGGCCCTTAGAAAAGGTCGGTAATGACCGGTGGATGACATATTCGGTACTACCTAGTTATAGAGGTAGGCCGGTCTTGTGTTGGTATAGGAACTTTGTGATGGTTTCTCGGGACATCCATCTAGAGGTCTACCCATCGAAAGGTAGTCCCTTCACCTAGTAATTTTATGGAAATCCAAATTTCACTATGTACCTGTCATTTTGATTGTATTACCCATTTTGGGTTATATGCCGGAATGTAATCAATGTAACAATTTCAGCTATGATTAATATTATTTGTACAATAGACACTATTATAATATAAGAGGATTGGATATGAAATGTTTTAATTATCACAAGGTAAAAACATGTCCGTGTTCATATGTAGGCATGTCTTATGAGATACTTTTGTTTTGAAAAGGAAAAGTTTGGTAATTTAATAAATCCAACTGAGTGTGTTTCTCACACTGATCCGGGCGTTCTTCCCTTCCAATGCTCAGGTCAGACCGAGTATATTTACAGGTTCAGGTTTGTGCTTTTGGAGCTTCAGCAGAAGAGCTGGAGATCTTCATTTCGTATACACACATCAATTTTTATTATCCGGTTTGCGCATTATGGTAATTGTTGTTATATTGTCAACAATTGTGAGGACATGTTATTATAATAGTCCAATCTGATGAGTAGTGATTGATTGTTAAACTCTAATTGATGTATGTATATACAGTTTCTGTTTTGTAAGATTGCTGATATGATATTATATATTTTCCGCTGCGATGTGAGATTCTGTATTGTTCTATTTGGTTCTATCTTCTCTCTTTATCTCTTCTCTTCTTCTCTCTTCTTTTCTATCTTCTGACTTTTCGTCAGTCTATGCTTTTTGGGTCGGACATGTGTGGTTTATTGTCGATTCAAAGGGTACGGATTTGCGGGTCGTCACATTTGGTATGATAGCTTAGATTTGTACATTCCTAAGCTTTGATGTGTACTCAGTATATATATAGGGAGAGAACCACGTTGTCAGGACCCGATTCTTCGACTTCCGAAAACCGACATCAATACGTCCACTATATCAACTGCCGAGCAATCGAATGCCGGAAAACCGAACCTTGAGGGTTAATAAGAAGAGGTAGAAGAAAAAGATAGAAGAAATAAGGAAACAGAACAGAAACAATATCAGAATCTCACATATCGCAGTGGAACAACATATAATAAATAAATGAATAATCTTTAAACAAAGAACTATATTAGTTATTACATTACATCACTTTACATTACATCATCAGAGTGTACAACAACAAAACAACAATAAATAACAACAAACAGCGGAAAAGAAGTACTACATACTAGTGAATACGTCATGCCATCCAGCTTGCCTTCAGCAACTCCTGAATTCCAGAATAACCTGATAAACCTGACTCTTGACTGCCCGTGTGGAAATTGGTGGGCACCCAGAGTTTAGGAAGGAAAACAATAAACTCCAAGTCAGTCATGGGACTGGTGTGAGAACTTAAAACAGTTATTATCTTTTAAAACAACAACAACAAGGATAATTTTAAAGTCAATTCGCAATGCTTTTGGAAAATGAGACTACCATAAGACCTCCCGCCACACACACAATGCAAACGCAGAATTGGAGGAGATTTCTTCTTATGATAGTCAAAGATGCTTGATACACATTAAAAAGAAACATTTGATATTATTACTAGTGCATAGTGTAGGAAAACATTTCGAAAGTAAAGATATAAATCTTAGCCAGCATAGGCATTCCGCACTTATGCCTACTATAGCTACCATCCAAACAGTGGGGCGCCACCATAAGTGAATGATAGGTTCTACAACTAAAACCGTACAAGGTGCCTATTGATTTATTTGGATTTCCAACAAATGGTCAGGCTAAGGAACTTCCTACTGCCACATGGGATCGCCTCTGGCGGGACGTCCCGAGAACTTAACCAGCTCTTTGCCAACACAAGACCGGGTTACCTTTGTCACTAGGTAACTACTACACGACTATGCCATCCCCCGGTCCCTTTGGACCTTTATCCGAGCGCTCGATTCCAACAACACCACACAGTAATAAATATAGTGTACCAACATGAGTAAGTATCTGGGCTCCATACCATGATGCCACCCTTTCCAGAAGGAAATGACATACCCTAAAGGGCGCGACCCTCATAACCTTGCCGCATATTCCTGTTTTGACCATTTCCAGGGAGTGAGGTCTGACGAAGTCTCATCCACAAAGCTAGGCACAAAGCCACGCTTTGATTAACAAATGATCAATAAATAATCATCACACAGCAACACTAAGCATGCCACATTACCAAATTGGGAATATATCGCTGATAACCTTCAACTACATAACCTCTGAGCGCGTACGTCTCAGAGAAGGTTGTTAAGCTAAGAGAATAAATTCTCCGCCACCAATAGAAATGTATTTGAAAGAAATCTGCTTTATATCTCAAAATGTAATGTCAGACACGTAACCATACAAGTCCGTTCCGGGTTCGAACAGAACCGAAGGCACTTCAAAAGAAGCCCTCGTAATCTGGGTATTCACAATCCCGATAAAACTTCCCATCACAAAGGAAATCTCCATACCGTAGCTAACGGTGCAGAGACAATCGATAGGTCATCCTATCGTTTTCATAAATACCCGGTCTTCAACAACGGTCATCAAATGCAATCCATAACAACGTATCACATATTCGAAATGGGTTATACGACCCCAAGGTCCTTTTCCGGCTAACCCGAATAGTGAGCGCTTATTCAAAAATAAGTGTAGCATTCAAATTCAAACAAATCACAACAAATACCTATTTAAAGGTAAATATTGATAGTCGGTTATTTAACTATCAATCAATATTCACAACCACCCAAGTATAAATAATCTTCCCAAATTATTTATTTTCCAAAATATCTTTACTAGATATATTATTTTTCCACACTTCAATCTTTGAAAACAAATTTCAAATCAATTTCCTTAAACGGAAACACTTCCAAATATTTATCCATTTTAAATTTAAAATGGTTCATTTAAATCAATCAAATAAATCCTTACCGATTAATTTTAAACTTACGTTCCAAATTCGTAAATTTATTTCCACACTTCAAAAATAAATCAATGTTTATTTTTTTAAACAAATTTCCCTTTCTTTTATAAATTTCATAGTGAATTTACATTTCCAAAATATCTATGAATATACGATTTTCAGATCGATTTCTAATATTCATTTTCAATTTATCTTTAAAATATAAAATCTCAAAACATTCACTTCATATTGGAAAGACATTTCCATACTTATTAAATAATAAGTAATTCACAAATCTATTTATTTTTCAACACTTGAAAAATATTTAATATACTTAAATGACAATTAAGTATAAAATTTATTCTTTAAGGAAAACATTCTCTTAACACATTTATTTGGATCAAAACGAATGTTGCGTAAAACATCGTTACGACAACCCAAAATCATTAGTATAGGGATTCAAAATTAAGATAGATATATAAATCCCAATACTATAAAAAAACATTTCCTTTCGAAAATCATTTACTATAACAACAGTGTTATAGTCCACCATTTCCTTTTATTTCTCGAAAACGTCTATTTCAACAACAAATGTTGAAATCTATGGTTTCGATATTTTATACATTTTAAAACATCTTTAAATCGTTTTAATTCTATTTAAAATATCACTTCCCAAAGCATTTATTTAATATACTATTCACTGTCCAAAATCGTGAATATATTTACTTAACCAAATTCAACCTTTCTACATATTTTATTTTAAAGGATTATCCACTGTCAAAAATCGTGGATATATCTCCTTTAATAATCTATAATAACTGACTTATCAAAATAAGTCGATTTCAAATTTATAAAACAACGTTTATAAATTCCATTTATATTTTATAACAACTTCAATTTATAAACCTTCTTTATTAACCAATTCAATTTATAACTCAATAATAAACCAAAAATCCATATTATAAGTTACTTACTTATAATCTTTTATTTTACAAAAAATCTATTCATTTTATAACTTCATAATTTATAAATATATAGATTTCATTCACTTATAAAATTCATTTATATTCCATTTTAACACTTATAAAAACTTGTTTTATAATTCCAATATTTTTAATTTATAAATACCAATTTTATAAATATTTTATATAAATCATTTATAATAATTCAAAAATCCCAATTTAAACCACTTTATAAATTTATCAACTATTTATCTAAAAAATCACATTTTTGTTTTATATTTCTCAAAAATCATAATTTCTATAACATATAAATTACAACGTTTATTCATTTAAAATGAATCAATTTCAAAATTAAATTTTATTATGAATTCTCAACTTAAATTTTCAAAAATCAAATTTTATTTAATTTCGGCATCTAACGATACCAAAATATATTTGGCTAAAATTTAGCCTTTAACAATCTCAATCACAAAGATAATCACGCAGCTTATAAACAGATCAATAAATAGATCAACACACAGTATTGAAACCAATTCAATTTTTCGAGGAATCCAGTTGGATCCCTCCAACCTGTTTCCTACATCCAAAGGTGTTAGCACAATACCAATTTCGCTTCAAGATGAAATATCGCGGTATATGGGATTTATAAAATACTACCCGCTTAATAGATGGCGCAATAGGGTCTCATCCGCTATATAATGCGGGAAATCAACTCCAAGTACATATATAATGCCAATTTCACTATACGGTGAAATATTCGCGGCATATGTTTTTAATAAATAACCTCCGCTTACTAACGGCGCATAACGTCTATTTTAACAATCAATAGATAACAATCATCATTCAAACATATAATCAAGCAATTTTAAACCTAACTATTTAAAATTAAAATCGAAACTAATTCGATTGAGTGAGAAGTTCTCACCTTGATTCCAATTCAGTTTCAGCGTTTTATTTCGAGTAAAATTAAACGAACGTTTAATTTTACCCAAAAATTTCACTGATTCCAATTGCTTCCAATCTAGCTCCATAGCGTAGTGCTCATCCATACGAACCCAACGCAACTTGTTTCGCGCGTTTTCGACCTCGTATGAATAAGATACGTTATTTTAAAGTTAACACAAATTTTAATATACATAAATTTCAATTTCTTATTATAATTTTCAACCTCAAAATATCCTGGCCGTTCGTTTTCACTGGCATGCATCAGGGCCGCACCCTCCAGCCTTCTCCTCTCCTTCCAGTTCACGTTCACGTGAAGAACCCATAGCACGTTCACAAACCCTAATAGCCGCACCAAATTCAAGCATCTTCATGTTGATCAGAGCCTTCCACATCGAAGCCCTCGCCAAGAGCCACCTTCGGCCCTAAGGGCTTGAAGCTCGGCCCTCCATTTTGCATGCAAATCGATAATACACGGCTACGAACGCAGCCCCCGTGCTCCACCTCTGGTCGACTAAACAGCATCTCGCCCGTATGGATTTAAAGCTCTCGTTGCACTCTATAATTTGTTAGTTGAAAGTTTCTTCAAATTGTTCACGGATTGGGAGAGAATAAGAGGGGAAGAAGGTGAATTTTTGGCCATAGAAATTGAAAATGGCGGCCTGAACGTTTAACCCTAGGGTTTGTGAAATTTGTGAAGTTAGGGGTCCTTTTATAGAAAGTTCACCAATTACTATTCATCCGAAATTTTTCGAACTCCAAACGAAGTGTGCCAGTTGGCGTATCTAAGGTTTACCCCGCGTATCGAACACAATGGAACGTGTTTCGGAGGCTAATTCGATCATCTGTGCGAGTTACGGAAATAAACGATCAATTTTAAATTAAATCGATTAAACGAATTTTCTATGCGTTTTGGCTTGCCGGGGACAAACGGTAAATCCGATTGACACGAAATTTGAAACCTTACAATAATATGACATGACGGATCTGATGAAACTAGTTTCGTCGAAATTCGAGACTGTTTGAAAAATGACTATTTTAACTCGCCAAATTAATATTAAAACAATTTCGATGCGTTTCGAGCTGCCACGGTCAAACGAAAATTCTGATTTCTACGAAAATTGAAATCCGATAATAACACACTATTATGGATCCAATGGAACTAGTCTCGTCCAATTCTGAGACTGTTCTAAAAATGGCTAATTTCACTAGTCGATTAAATATTAAAATATTCAATTTTCACAAATTAACTTTTAATTCGATTTTTAAAAGTTCACAAACATTGTTCTAACTCCAATATGATTAAATAAAAAATTTCAAATCATTTTTAATCATATTTAACCTAATTTTCAATTATTTCTGTATTTTCAACTATTAAATTATCGATTTAATTATCCAATTAAATCTAGATATTCGAAATAAAAATTTATTCGACTTACAAATCTTGCTTGTTAATATTTATGAAGACCGGATTTAAATTCTGGGTCGTTTCAGACTTCCCCCTTAAAAGAATTTCGTCCTCGAAATTACCAAGTAAGAAAAGTTACAGAATCCATTAACTTTCCCAAAATTCATAGTTAAACTTCTTACAAAATATTTACTTTTTTTTCAAATCATACTTAGTTTTCATAATTTCCAATTTTCTCAAAAATATTCTAGCGCCTTAAATTTTCGAAAAATTTCGCCATACCCTCCTTTGCGTGGCTCGATCCGAAAAAAATGACAGTATATATATCATAAATATACATCTCATCAAGTGATGAGGCATCCCGCAGGGAAAAATGTGTAAAAGTACGGTATGTAATCCGAGATATGTACCTTATTTATTATTAGAGAGCATATACGGCTAATATAGCGCGAAAGCGAGCTCCAAAATGCGAAGCATAAGCCATCCGCACCTACTATACACTCATTCAAACAAATGAGAACATTTATATATGAAAATAATATCAATATACATCATATAGAAACATAAAAACTACATGTGCCAACATAGCAACGCACTCAAAAGCAACTAATGCAACCATCAACAACTATCATCCAATAATCATCCAACAAATCAATAATCAAATCAATATTCTTTCATTTCTCATTAACATTCAATGAATTGGTTTTTTTTTCATTTTAATCACATTTGATTTGTTAACATTGGATTTTACAAATATTCATTTATTCATTTCCAATTAGTATACATTCACTAATTTATATTCATTTTAGTTCACTCCCAAATCAAATTCAATTCTATTCAAATTCATTTTTATTCCAATTTGAACTTAATTACATAGATTTCAATTTCACTAATTTAATTTCATTAACACTTAATGAATTTATATACAATCAACTAACATCCAAATAACAAACAATGTATATCCAATACAACCAAATTCATTCAATTTACTTTCAACATTCAATTTGGTTCAACACTTTTAATTTCAATTGGTTTAACATTTAATTGATTTTCATTCAATTATTCAACTTCTAATTATATTGGCTTTCAATGAATTAACACTTCATTCATTATTTCATAACAACTTATTTACATTCGACTGATTAACATTCAATCCATTAACTTTTCAATTGCTAATTCCTTTAACCATATAAAGTTGAATTTCAGTTATATAACTCAAGTTTACATTCATCACTTCACTTATTTATAACAATTTCAACTTCACCACTTAAGTTATATTCCATTTCAACTTCATTTACATTTTACTTCCACTATACAACTTAAGTTCACTTCTAATTTATTTCAAATTCTATTTCATTTAACTTTTACTTATGTTAAATTCGTATCAACGTTCAAATTCATATTTCATTTAACTTAACAAAATTGTTTAACCATTTTAACTATTGGTTTCACTTACATTTTCTCATTTTCTAAGTTATACAACTTATATATTCAAACTTCCAAATCCATTTACTTATCCAAAGCTACATTTATTATCTTATACTATAAGTTCAAAATTAATTTCACTTATATTCATCAATTTCAACTTGGATTTTTAATTTTCAAATTTGTTTATCACAACAAAACTTCAATTTCAATTTACTATGGTAGCAAATCCATCACACAGAAACTTGAAAATGATACTGATGATGCTGCAGTCATCACCCTTATTATTTTCCAGCAACAATAGTGAATCAGTGCTTTAAATTCTTTCAAAAATATTCCTTTTATCTTATAAATTACATTTATAAATCTTTCCTTATAAAATTTCATTATTTTCCTTTACTTATACAAGATTGTTTCTCAATTGTAAATCATTTTAATTATAATTTCATACTTATAATTCATTCTTTTACAGCTGTTGTTTTTATTTAACTTATTCAACAACCAAACAATCAATTCATATACACTTTAATAATTTCTGAAAAATTATTTCCTTTATATAAAAAAAATATAATCAAGGTAAAATTATTTCATTTACCCAATTTAAAACAATATCGTGCCGAATTGTTCTGAACAAGTGTTTAGAGATCCCTATCGATTGATTTGTACAGACTATACGGACCAGAATCCATATACCACTCAACAAACCAATCATCACAATATAAAATAATTTTATATTCACTAACAAATACGCGCTCATATCTATTATTACACTCACACTCATTCTAGAGTACTACTGACTCTATCTCCAATGAGCAACACCCAACAGAGCCATGGTTGTCGCTTAACCATATGCTCTGATACCACGTTGTCAGGACCCGATTCTTCGACTTTCGAAAACCGACATCAATACGTCCACTGTATCAACTGCCGAGCAATCGAATGCCGGAAAACCGAACCTTGAGGGTTAAGAAGAAGAGGTAGAAGAAAAAGATAGAATAAATAAGGAAATAGAACAGAAACAATATCAGAATCTCACATATCGCAGCGGAACAACATATAATATATAAATGAATATTCTTTAAACAAAGAACTATATCAGTTATTACATTACATCACTTTACATTACATCATCAGAGTGTACAACAACAAAACAACAATAAACAACAACAAACAGCGGAAAAGAAGTACTATATACTAGTGAATACGTCATGCCATCCATCTTGCCTACAGCAAATCCTGAATTCCAAAATAACCTGATAAACCTAACTCTTGACTGCCCATGTGGAAATTGGTGGGCACCCAGAGTTTAGGAAGGAAAACAATAAACTCCGAATCAGTCATGGGTCTGGTGTGAGAACTTAAAACAGTTATTATCTTTTAAAACAACAACAACAAGGATAATTTTAAAGTCAATTCGCAATGCTTTTGGAAAATGAGACTGCCATAAGACCTCCCGCCACACACACAATGCAAACGCAGAATTGGAGGAGATTTCTTCTTATGATAGTCAAAGATGCTTGATACGCATTAAAAAGAAACATTTGATATTATTACTAGTGCATAGTGTAGGAAAATATTTCGAAAGTAAAGATATAAATCTTAGCCAGCATAGGCATTCCGCACTTATGCCTACTATAGCTACCATCCAAACAGTAGGGCGCCACCATAAGTGAATGTTAGGTTCTACGACTAAAACCGTACAAGGTGCTTATTGTTTTATTTGGATTTCCAACAAATGGTCAGGCAAAGGAACTTCCTACTGCCACATGGGATCGCCTCTGGTGGGATGTCCCGAGAACTTAACCAGCTCTCTGCCAACACAAGGTCGGGTTACCTTTGTCACTAGGTAACTACTACATGACTATGTCATCCCCCGGTCCCTTTGGACCTTTATCCGAGCGCTCGATTCCAACAACACCACATAGTAATAGATATATTGTATCAACATGAGTAAGTATCTGGGCTCCATACCATGATACCACCCTTTCCAGAAGGAAATGACATACCCTAAAGGGCGCGACCCTCATAACCTTGCCGCATATTCCTGTTTTGACCATTTTCGAGGAGTGAGGTCTGACGAAGTCTCGTCCACAAAGCTAGAAACAAAGCCACGCTTTGATCAACAAATGATCAATAAATAATCATCACACAGCAACAGTAAGCATGCCACATTACCAAATTGGGAATATATCGCTGATAACCTTCAACTACATAACCTCTGAGCGCGTACGTCTCAGAGAAGGGTGTTAAGTTAAGAGAATAAATTCTCCGCCACCAACAGAAATGTATTTGAAAGAAATCTGCTTTATATCTCAAAATGTAATGTCAGACACGTAACCATACAAGTCTGTTCCGGGTTCGAACAGAACCGAAGGCACTTCAAAAGAAGCCCTTGAAAGCCGGGTATTCACAATCCCTATAAAACTTCCCATCACAAAGGAAATCTCCATACCGTAGCTAACGGTGCATAGACAATCGATAGGTCATCCTATCGTTTTCATAAATACCCGGTCTTCAACACCGGTCATCAAATGCAATCCATAACGACGTATCACATATTCGAAATGGGTTATACGACGCCAAGGTCCTTTCCCGGCTAACCCGAATAGTGAGCGCTTATTCAAAAATAAGTGTAGCATTCAAATTCAAACAAATCACAACAAATACCTATTTAAAGGTAAATATTGATAGTCGGTTATTTAACTATCAATCAGTATTCACAACCACCCGATTATAAATAATCTTCCCAAATTATTTATTTTCCAAAATATCTTTACTAGATATATTATTTTTCCACACTTCAATCTTTGAAAACAAATTTCAAATCAATTTCCTTAAATGGAAACACTTCCAAATATTTATCCATTTAAAATTTAAAATGGTTCATTTAAATCAATCAAATAAATCCTTACCGATTTATTTTAAACTTACGTTCCAAATTCGTAAATTTATTTCCACACTTCAAAAATAAATCAATGTTTATTTTTTTTAAACAAATTTCCCTTTCTTTTATAAATTCCATAGTGAATTTACATTTTCAAAATATCTATGAATATACGATTTTCAGATCGATTTCTAATATTCATTTTCAATTTATCTTTAAAAGATAAAATCTCAAAACATTCACTTCATATTGGAAAAACATTTCCATACTTACTAAATAATAAGTAATTCACAAATCTATTTATTTTTCAACACTTGAAAAATATTTAATATACTTAAATGACAATTAAGTATAAAATTTATTCTTTAAGGAAAACATTCTCTTAACACATTTATTTGGATCAAAACGAATGTTGCGTAAAACATCGTTACGACAACCCAAAATCATTAGTATAGGGATTCAAAATTAAGATAGATATATAAATCCCAATACTATAAAAAAACATTTCCTTTCGGAAATCATTTACTATAACAACAGTGTTATAGTCCACCATTTCCTTTTATTTCTCGAAAACGTCTATTTCAACAACAAATGTTGAAATCTATGGTTTCGATATTTTATACATTTTAAAACATCTTTAAATCGTTTTAATTCTATTTAAAATATCACTTCCCAAAGCATTTCTTTATATACTATTCACTGTCCAAAATCGTGAATATATTTACTTAACCAAATTCAACCTTTCTACATATTTTATTTTAAAGGATTATCCACTGTCAAAAATCGTGGATATATCTCCTTTAATAATCTATAATAATTGACTTATCAAAATAAGTCGATTTCGAATTTATAAAACAACGTTTTATAATTCCATTTATATTTTATAACAACTTCAATTTATAAACCTTCTTTATTAACCAATTCAATTTATAACTCAATTATAAACCAAAAATCCATACCATAAGCTACTTACTTATAATCTTTTATTTTACAAAAAATCTATTCATTTTATAACTTCACAATTTATAAATATATAGATTTCATTCACTTATAAAATTCATTTATATTCCATTTTAACACTTATAAAAACTTGTTGTATAATTCCAATATTTTTATTTTATAAATATCAATTTTATAAATATTTTATATAAATCATTTATAATAATTCAAAAATACCAATTTAAACCATTTTATAAATTTATCAACTATTTATCTAAAAAATCACATTTTTGTTTATATTTCTCAAAAATCATAATTTCTATAACATATAAATTACAACGTTTATTCATTTAAAATGAATCAATTTTAAAATTAAATTTTATTATGAATTCTCATCTTAAATTTTCAAAAATCAAATTTTATTTAATTTCGGCATCTAACGATACCAAAATATATTTGGCTAAAATTTATCCTTTAACAATCTCAATCACAAAGATAATCACGCAGATTATAAACAGACCAATAAATAGATCAACACACAACATTGAAACCAATTCAATTATTCGAGGAATCCAGTTGGATCCCTCCAACCTGTTTCCTGCATCCAAAGGTGTTAGCACAATACCAATTTCGCTTCAAGACGTAATATCGCGGTATATGGGATTTATAAAGTACTATCCGCTTAATAGACCGCGCAATAGGGTCTCATCCGCTATATAATGCGGGAAATCAACTCAAAGTACATATATAGTACCAATTTCACTATACGGTGAAATATTCGCGGTATATGTTTTTAATAAATAATCTCCGCTTACTAACGGCGCATAATGTCTATTTTAATAATCAATAGATAACAATCATCATTCAAACATATAATCAAGCAATTTTAAACCTAACTATTTAAAATTAAGATCGAAACTAATTCGATTGAGCGAGAAGTTCTCACCTTGATTCCAATTCAGTTTCAGCGTTTTATTTCGAAAATTAAACGAATGTTTAATTTTACCCAAAATTTCACAGACTCCAGTTGCTTCCAATCCAGCTCCATAGCATAGTGCTCGTCCATACGAACCCAACGCAACTTGTCTCGTGCGTTTTCGACCTCGTATGAATAAGATACGTTATTTTAAAGTTAACACAAATTTTAATATACATAAATTTCAATTTCTTTTTATAATTTTCAACCTCAAAATATCCTGGCCATTCGTTTTCACTGGCATGCATCAAGGCCGCACCCTCCAACCTTCTCCTCTCCTTCCAGTTCACGTTCACGTGAAGAACCCATAGCACGTTCATAAACCCTAATAGCCGCACCAAATTCAAGCATCTTCATGTTGATCAGAGCCTACCACATCTAAGCCCTCGCCAAGAGCCACCTTCGTCCCTAAGGGCTTGAAGCTCGGCCCCCCATTTTGCACGCAAATCGATAATACATGGCCACGAACGCAGCTCCCGTGCTCCACCTCTGGTCGACTAAACAACATCTCGCCCGTATGGATTTAAAGCTCTCGTTGCACTCTATAATTTGTTAATTGAAAGTTTCTTCAAATTATTCACGGATTGGAAGAGATTAAGAGGGGAAGAAGGTGAATTTCTGGCCATAGAAATTGAAAATGGCGGCCTGAACGTTTAACCCCAGGGTTTGTGAAATTTGTGAAGTTAGGGGTCCTTTTATAGAAAGTTCACGAATTACTATTCATCCGAAATTTTCCGAACTCCAAACGAAGCATGCCGGTTGGCGTTTCTAAGGTTTACCCCACGTTCTGAACACAATGGAACATGTTTCAGAGGCTAATTCGATCATCTTTGCGAGTTACGAAAATAAACGATCAATTTTAAATTAAATCGATTAAACAAATTTTCTATGCGTTTTGGCTTGCCCGGGACAAACGGTAAATCCGATTGACACGAAATATGAAACCTTATAATAATATGACATTACGGATCAGATGATACTAGTTTCGTCGAAATCCGTGACTGTTTGAAAAATGACTATTTTAACTCGCCAAATTAATATTAAGACAATTTTGATGCGTTTCGAGCTTCCACGGTCAAACAAAAACTCCGATTGCTACGAAAATTAAAATCCGTTAATAACAAACTATTATGGATCCAATGGAACTAGTCTCGTCCAATTCTAAGACTGTTCGAAAAATGGCTAATTTCACTAGTCGATTAAATATTAAAATATTCAATTTTCACAAATTAACTTTTAATTCGATTTTTAAAAGTTCACAAACATTGTTCTAACTCCAATATGATTAAATAAAAAATTTCAAATCATTTTTAATCATATTTAACCCAATTTTCAATTATTTCTGTATTTTCAACTATTAAATTATCGATTTAATTATCCAGTTAAATCTAGATATTCGAAATAAAAATTTATTCGACTTACAAATCTTACTTGTTAATATTTAAAATTAATTAAATATACAAATTTTAATTAATATAAATTCTGGGTCGTTACAACCCTAGATTGATTTTGAGTGCATTATATATATAAGCGCATATTTATTAGTGATACTAAAATGTTTTATATTGTGTTTACTTATCCATCGAGTTGTTTGTGAATTCTAGTCAGTATGTGGGACATTATGTTATCGATAGGGATTTCTAAACACTTAAACGAGGCAAGACGACATGGTACTATTTTTAAATTAGCTATATGAAATAATTTTACCTCGATTATATTTTATATATGGAGAAACAATTTTTCAAAAATTACTATTATGTATATAAATTAATTGTTTGGTTATTTAAAATATAAATATATATAAGTAAAAGCTGTTTGAGTAATCTTAATAAAAACAACAATTGTAAAAGAATAAATTATATAAGCAAATGAATTGTAAGGTATGGAATTATAATTAAAATGATTTATAATCATGAAATAAACTTATATATAAGAAATGAAACTATATGAATATATTTGTAAATATGAGTTATGTGACGAGCCGCAAATCCGTACCCTTTGAATCGATAATAAACCACATATGTCCGACCCAAAAAGCATAGATCGGTGGAAAGTCAAGAGAAAGAAAAGAAGGGAGAAGAAGAGAAGAGAAGAAAGAGACAAGATAGAACCAAACAGAACAATGCAACATCTCACATCGTAGCGGAAAACATATAATATCATATCAATGATCTTTACAAAACAGAAACTGTATATACATACATCAATCAGAGATCAACAATCAATTAATAGTTACCGGCCTGGACAGTTGTAATAACATGTCATCACAATTGCCGATAGTATAAACAACTAAGCATAGCAGATAATCAATAAACAAAAGCGACACGTGTATATGAAATGAAGATCTCTAGCTCGCCTGCTGAAGTTCCAATAGCACCAAATCTAAACTTATAAATATATTCGGTTTGACCCGAGCATTGAAAGGGAAGAACGCACAGATCAGTCTAGTAAAACCAGCGTGAGAAACACACTCAATTGAATTTATTAAAATACCAAACTTTTCTTTTATCAAAATAAAAGTATCTCGTAATACAAGCCTACACATAAACACGGATATGTTTTTACCTTGCGATAACTAAAACATTTCATATCCAATCCTCTTATATTATAATAGTGTCTATTGCACAAATAATATTAATCATAGCCGAAATTGTTATATTGATTATATTCCAGCATATAGCCCAAAGTGGGTAATACAATCAAAATGGCAGGTATGTAGTGGAGTATGGATTTCCATACAAATGACCAGGTGAAGGGACTATCTTCCGATGGGTACACCTCTAGATGGATGTCCCGAGGCATAGAACATTTGCCCTCTACCAACACAAGATCGGCCCAACTCTATAACTAGATTATATCGTATTCCTTCGGTCGTTACCGACCTTTACCGATGGCCCTCTAGCATACAAACCACAATAATTAGATACACAACGTCACAGCATGTAAAGATATATCTAGAAGAGGATGGTCATGTCTTACTTGGGAATAACCCATTTAGCCATGCTGCATCTAACCGTGTTTTGGTCATTTTTGATTGATGAGGCCAGAGGTAACGATTACCTTCCACATATCATAATCACATCACTTTGAATTCCACACGGCCATTTCCATTGACGACTAATTGCCTTCCACAAAATTACAACCCTTAAGCTCATAAGTCTCAAGGAGGGTGTTAAGCTAAGAGAAGCTGCCTTCTCCGCCACCATTGATGTACGTTGTAAAAAACAATGTATATAATCATTAGAAATGCAATGTCAGACAAACATCCATACAAGTTGTATAGGAACAAGACAAACCGAAGCTACTTTCCTACCACATCCCGTCAGGAAATCCCTAGGGTTAGTAGCGAATAGTACTTGCATTGGATATTTCATAATGAAGAGACCCCTGCTACTATATGTATATTGGGATTTTAACCCCAAGCGATCAACAAGCAGTCCCTCACTATGAAAATCATGAATATCAATATCATCAATAACGTGAACAATCGAATGCATATACGTTGGTCCAATGTGTTTTTTAGATAAATTTGACCCCAGTCTCTTCGCACCAACAATGCAAAAGCGTTTCTCAACCTCATACAGAAACTAGGTCTCATAGACTTATCACGTCTCCAACTTTCAACTTCCTATCCTTGGGCCAAGAAGGAAGCTCGATAGATTGGAGTAATAATCCACACTACATGAATCAACATCCTCAACACGAATGATAATCAAGCCTACAATGAAGGCTACGTACAAAGTGTACAAATAAATAGTTCACACATCAAGTCGAGGAACTAAAATGGCCAAATTTGATAGTCGATTATTTAACTATCAAAGCAAATAAACAAGTATTTAGCACCATAAGCAATCACTTGGCCCTTTTGATTAATCTTTTATTAATTAAATCATTTTCCAAATATTCACTTCAAATTATCTTTAAAAAGATATAGTCTCAAAACCATTTTAATATTAGAAAACATTTCCAAATACTTATTTAATAATAAGTAGTTCACAAATCTCTTTATTTTCAACACTTAGAAAATATCACACATACTAAAATCATCATTAAGTATGTATTTTATCTTTAAGGAAAACATTCTTTTAAACATCTTTCATTTGAATCAAAATGAATATTGCGTAAAACATCGTTACAACAGCCCAAAATCACTAGTATAGGGATTCGAAAATAAGACAGTACATATACTATACAAAAATATTTCCTTTCAAAAATCATTCACTATAACAACAATGTTATATTCCATCATTTCCTTATTCCTCGAAAACGTCTATTTCAACAACGAATATTGAAAAATCTATATATTCGATACTTAACACATTTTAAAATATTTTCAAATCATTTAAATTCAGTTTAAATACCACTTGTTAAAATATTTTAAAAGATTATTCACTGTCCAAAATCATAAATATAAATCGTTTACCAAATCCAATATTTCTACACATTTATTAGAGGATAATCCACTGTCCAAAATCATGGATATATATATATCCTTTCCCAAATTCATCACGTCTACATATTTATTAAAGGATAATCCACTGTCCAAAATCGTGGATATGATTCATTTACCAAATCCAAATTATAAGTTAATTCACTTATAAATCTCTTATTTCCAAAATCCGTTCTTTTTATAACTTCACAAATTTATAAATTTATAAATCTTATTTACTTATAAAATCCAACTATAACTTCATTTTTAATACTTATAAAACTCCGTTACAATTCCATCATTTTGATTTATAAAAAAATCAATTTTATAAATCTTATATATAAACCATTTATAATAAATCAAAATCTTAATTTAAATCATTTTACTAAATAGTTAACTTCATATTTCAAAAATCACATTCTGATATTATTTCACAAAAATTAAAAATTTTATAAAATAAAAGTTATTACTTTTATTTATTTAAAATAAATCCATTCCCTTTAACTATTCAGAAATTAAATAAAACGTATATTTTCAAAATCACTTTAAAAATCCATTTAATTGAAATCATAACTTAAATATTTTTAAATTACCAAAATATGGCCCAATGCTGCCAAAGCACTAAATACATCAATCACGACAACCAAAACATCATATATCACATGATAACAGCATATATCATAATATCTGTAAATAAAATCAATACTGGTGACGAATCCATTTGGATCCCTCCAACCTATCACCTACAATAAATATACATATTAGAATATGTGTACAATGTCTGCTTCGAGGCAGACATGCATACAAAGGGTCATCCGTCCATACACGGGAACGTATAGAGTCTCATCTGCTCAAATAGGCACGAATATATCCAAATACCAATCAATACATAGATAGTATATCATATATCATCCAAACAATCATCGATCATCATAAACAAATTTTATTCTCATTTATATAAAAATATCCGTGAGTCAGAAAAAGTGAGTTGTACTCACTTTGGTTCCAATAGCAGTTGCGGTGTTTTATTCCGAATAAAATTAAATGAGCGTTTAATTTTACCCAAAATTTACACTTTCTCCAATCAACTCCAAACTAGCTCTAAAATGTAGCGCTCGTCAATACAGACCAAACGCTACTTGTTTCGTCAAAAATGGACCTCGTATGACAAAGTTATGGCATTTAGAAGTTTGTGCGAATTTATATTATATAAATTTACACTTTTTAATTTTATTTTTAAAACTTTAGTTCATCAAATCCGTTCATTCCATCAACCCTAGATCATGGCTATGCTTTCTTTTTCCCTCCCCGTCTACTTCGTTTCCTTTCCAGGCCGTATAAACCTATAGTCGCCACCGAACTTTGCATTTTCACGACCACCTCGACACTTCACCAACGATCAACCATAGCCATTCGAATGACCACAAGCCCATGCCCCTTTGTGCAAAATGCGGCCGAGCTCGGTTGTCATTTTTCCTTGAAAAACTTGTATGAACTTCGACCCTTCATGCACAAATTGTCGTCGATTTACTCGACGGTAATCGATCATCAATGTGAAGATCTCACGATGCTCTACAACATTGCAGTTGAATGTTTTCGATAATTATTGATGGATTTTGAGATATTAAGAGGAGAAGAATTGAAAGTTTTCGGCCATTGATTGTTTAGTGGCGGCCTGCCCTGGCTATTTTAGGGTTTAGTGAAATTTAAAAAATAGGTGGCCTTTTATAGAAAATTTATGCGCACTATACATCCGAAAATTTTCCGAACTCAAAATAAAGCATGTTGCATAGCGTTTATAATGTTTAACCCTTATTTCGAATGCAATGGAATATATATCAGGAGCCAATTCGATCGTATTTGGAAGATATGTTTTCAAATCTACTTATTCAAATTTAAAATTTACTTAAAAAAATTTCTATGTGTTTTAGCTTGCCACGATAAACCGTAAATCCGATTGACACGAAATTTGAAATCCTATAATAATATAACATTTCGGATCCAATGAACTTGGTTTCGTTAAAATCCGAGACAATTTGAAAATTGACTATTTTTACACGTAAATTAAATATTAAAATATCGAGTTTCTGTAATTTAACTTTTAAATCAATTAAAAAATCTTCTCTAACATCATTATAATTCAAAGAGAATTTAATAAAACTTTCTAAATCATTTTAATTCATATATAATTAAATTTCCAATTATTTCAGCAATTTCAAATATTAAATTAACAATTTAATTATCCAATTAAATTCAAATATTCAAAATATAAGTTATTCAGCTTATAAAATTAACTTATGAATGTTTAAAATCAATTAAATATACGAATTTCAAATGACTGAAATTCTGGGTCGTTACAAGTTATAAATAAAAATGAATTTAAACTAAGAATTTGAAAATTTTAATACCTTTGATTTTGAAAGTTGTTTTTCAAAGTTAAAGAGGTTATATTATTATAAATCTAAGTGAGATAAATGGATTTGGAATGATCTTATATAAGTAAAGTAAAATAGTGAAATTATATAAGTATGAGTCTATTGATGTGATTTATAAATATAAAAAGAAAATTTTTAAAAGAATGTAAAGCACTGAATTCACTACTGTTGTTGGGAAACAATAAGGGTGATGACTGCAGCATCATCAGCATCATTTTCGAGTTTCTATGTGATTGATTTTCCACCATTAATATATTGAAATTTAAGTTTTGTTGTGATAAATAAATTCGAATTTGAAATTGATAGGTATAAGTAAAATGAATTTGGACTTATAATGTGAAATAAAAGAAATTTTAACTTTAGTGAAGTTAAATAAGTGTGAGTTAGTATAATAAAATGTATGAATTGAAATTTAACTAAAGGGAAGTTAAATAAATTGAATTGGATTTGAACTGGATTAGATAAATTATTGAAACAAAATCTAAACATAAGGGTAAGTGATTATATAATATGAATTGGGAAGTTTGAATAAATAAGTCGTATAACTTGTAAAGTGAGAAAATGTAAGTAAAACCAATTGTTAAAATGGTTAAACAATTTTGTTAAGCAAAACAAAATCTGAATTTGAATAGTGATATGCAATTTGACTTAACTAAAATTTGAATTGAATTAGAGATGAACTTAAGTTGTATAGTGGAGTGAATGTAAATGAAGTTGAAATGAAATGTAACTTCAATGGTGTTGGATCAAGTTGATATTAATAAATAAAATGAATATGAAAAGTAGAGTTGAATAATAAGAATTTAATAAAGTGAAGTGATGAATATGAATTTGAGTTATGTAATGAAATTCAACTTAGTTGTAAAATGTGAATATCGTGAATACTAGAATTCAAACTAAATTGAATATCAACCAATTGAAATTAAAAGTGTTAAACCAAATTGAAGGTAAATGAAGTAAATATAAATGTTTAAAATGAAATTAAATAATTTGGTTATGATGGATATATATTGGTTGTTTGATGGATGTTAGTGGATTGTATAGGAATTCATATAAAGTTAAGTTAATGAAATTGAATTAAGGAAACTGAAAGCTATAAATAATTGAATTCAAATTGGAAGTGAAGTAAATTTAAATAGAATTAAATATGATTTGGAAGTGAACCAACTTGAATATAAATTAGTGAATGTAAACTAATTAAATGTGAATAAATGAATGTTAATGAGAAGTGAATGTATATTGATTTGGTTATGGATTTGTTGGATAGAGAATAGTTTATTGGATGTTAGTTGGATGATAGTTGTATGATGGTTGGATTTGTTGCTATTGATTGCATTTTCTATATTGGCATATATAGTTATTATATTGGTATATGTTGTATATTGATATTACTTTCATATATACATGTTTCTCACGGTTTGTTGAGTATTTAGTAGGTGCAGATGGCGTATGCTTCACATTTGGAGCTCGCTTTCGTGCTATATTAGCCGTATATCTCGCTAATAATATATAAGGTACATATCTTGGATTACATATCGTACTTTTACACCATTTTTCCCTACGGTATGCCTCATCCTCGAAGATGTGATGTATATTTGTGACATATATATATACATACATACATACATATATATATATATATATATATTGTGATCCTACTTCGATTGAACCGCGCAAAGGAGACTATGGCGAAATTTTTTGAAAATTTAAGGCGTCGGAAAATTTTGGGAATTTTGGAATACTTTTGATAACTAAAATTTTGATATTTAGTTAAAAGTTAAAGGTATTAGTTGGTTTTGAAAGGATGAATAAGTATGTATTTGAAAACTTAGAAAAAAATTATAAGAAATTTAACTATTGGATTTTGGGAAAGTTAAACACTTAAGAGATTTTGTAATCCAATTTGAATGAATTGTTTTGAAAGGATAATGAATTTTGTGGCTTTTTCTTACTTGGTAATTTCGGGGATGAAATTCTTTTACGTAAGGGAGAATGTAACGACTCAGAATTTCAGTCATTTGAAATAAGTAAATTTTATAAGCTGAATAACTTATATTTGAAATATAGTGATTTAACTGGATAATAAAATTGTTAATTAATAATTGAAATTGTGTAAATAATTTGATTTTGAATTTTTTATGAATAAAAATGATTTATAAATTTTAATTAAACTCTATTTGAATTAGAATGATGTTAGAGAAATTTTAAAATCGAATTAAAAGTCAATTTAAAGAAATTGAATATTTTAATATTTAATCAATGGGTAAAAATGGTCATTTCTCAAACAGTCCTGGATTTCGATGAAATAAGTTTCATTGGATCCGTACTGTTACATTATTGTAGTATTTCAAATTTCATGTCAATTGGATTTACCGTTTAATCGTGAGAGGCTAAAATGCGTAGAAATTTGTTTAAGTGAATTTTAAATTTAAATAAGTCGATTCAAAAATCTATCTTCCAAACACGATCGAATTGGCTTTCGATATATATTCCATTGTGTTTGGAATAGGGGTAAAATATTATAAATACCAGGCGGCACGCGTCGATTGGAGTTCGAAAAAATTTCGGGTGAATAGTGTCGTGAAATTTTCTATAAAATGCCAACTTTTTCTCCTATTTTCACTTAAACCCTAGGGTTTCAACCCAGCTGCCATCTTATTAATCAATGGCTGAAAAAATCGAAACTTCCTTCTCCATTATCTCCCAATCCATGAACTTTCACAAGAAACTGCCAACTAGCAAAACGCAGAGTACAACGAATCTAACGATTGTGATCAAAAATTTCGTAGTGAATTGTCGTGGATCTGGTTGTGAACTTCACGACTTTGAAGGTGTTTTTCTAATCAATAGAGGCAGTAGGTCAGGCCAGTCTCTGGCCGATGGCGCGTCATGGGTATGTGATTGGATTGGCGATGTCTGATCGAGCCACGGTCAAGGTGGTGGTGAACGGCGATCGACTTTTGGTTGCGAGCTATTAGGTTCTGCGCGCATATGAAAGCCTATGGGGGGAAGAAAGGAGGAGCGACCGAGATTGATTGGTATAGAAAAATAATAAATAAAATTTTAAATTGATTTATATTAATTCGTGCGATGTTTAAAACATCACAACTTCTTCATACGAGGTCCGTTTTTGACGAAACAAGTTGCATTGGGTTCGTATTGACGGGCATTACATTTTAGAGCTAGTGTGGAGTTGATTGGAGCTAGTGTAAATTTTGGGTAAAATTAAATGCTCGTTTAATTTTATTCGAAATAAAACACTGCAACTGCTATTGGAACCAAAGTGAGTACAACTCACTCTTTCTGACCCACTGATATTTTTATATAGTGAGAATAAATTTATTTATGATGATTGATGATTGTTTAAATGATATATGATATATTATCCATATATTAATTTGTATTTGGATATATTCTTGTCTATTGGAGCAGAAGAGACACGTTCCCGTGTATGAGCGGACGACCCTTTGCACGTGCGTCTGCCTCAAAGCGGATATTGTATATATTTTCTAATATGTATATTTGTTGTAGGTGACAGGTTGAAGGGATCCAACTGGATTCCTCACCAGTATTGACTTTATTTACATATATTGATATTTATGATGTTATAATGTGATATATGATGATTTGGATGCCGTGGTTGATGTATTTAGTGCTACTACAGCATTAGGCCTGCTTTTGGCAATTTAAATATGTTAAAGTAATGATTTCAAATTTGAAAAGGATATTGAAAATGATTTTGAATATATATATATATATATATATATATATATATATTATTGCTAAGGAATAGATATATTTAAATAAATGTTATAGTTTTGATGTTATTAAAATTATGATTTTTGCAAAATATAGTCGGAATGTTATTTTTTGAAACATGGAGTTAACTATTATGTAAATAGATTAAATTGAGATATTTTGAAATTCTTATAAATGGTTTACGTATAAGATTATAAAATTAATGTTCTATAAATCAAAATAACGGAATTATAAAGGAGTTTTTATAAGTGTTATTTACAGATTTATGAATTGATGATGTTATAAAAAGAATGAATTTTGTAAATAAGAGAATTATAAGTGAATTACTTATAATTTGGATTTTGGCATGTAATTGTGTTACTAATGGAACATTTTGATAAAGGAATTTTATAAATTAAAGTTTTTATAAAATATAAATATAATTTATAATCATTGTTTTATAAGTGTGAAATCAATTTAAATTGATAAACTAGATATGGATTTTTATTAAAGGAATTTCATCCATGATTTTGGACAATGGATAATCCTTTAATTAAATGTGCAATAGTAATGAATTGGGTAAATGGATTTTATTCGCGATTTTGGACAGTGGATTATCCTTTAATAAATGTGTAGAAATATTGGATTTGGTAAATGAACCTTATTCAGGATTTTGGACAGTGAATAATAATTTAAATAAAATGGATATTTTTGGGAAATGATATTTTTAAAAGAAGTTAAAATGGTTTAAAGATGTTTTAAAATGTGTTAAGCATCGAATGTATAGATTTCATCATTCATTGTTGAAATAGATGTTTTTGAGAAATAAGGAAATGATGGACTATAACACTGTTGTTATAGTAAATGATTTTCGAAAGGAAATGTTTTGTATAGTATATGAGATTTATATATCTATCTAATTGTCGAATCCATATACTAGTGATTTTAGGTTGTCATAACGATGTTTTATGCAACATTCGTTTAGACCCAATAAATGTGTTTAACAAAATGTTTTCCTTAAAGAATAATAATATATGCTTAATCCTGATTTAAGTATATGTAATATTTTCTAAGTGTTGAGAATAAATTGAATTGTGAATTACATATTAGTAAGTAAGTATATGGAAATGTTTTCCAACATAGAATGTTGAAATGGTTAAAGATGTTTCGAGAAAATATCCTTTTAAACATAATTTGAAGTGGATATTTGGCAAGTGATTTAATAAATAAAAGATTAATTAAAAGAGCCTAGTGATTGCTTATGGTGTTGAATATTTGTTTGTTTGATTTGATAGTCAAGTAACCAACTATCATATTTGGTCATTTTAGTTCCTCGACTTGATGTGGGAACTATTTAGTCGTACACTTTGTACATGGCCATCTTTGTAGGCTTGATTATCGTTTGTGTTGAGGATGTTGATTTGTGCAGTGCAGAGTTTTACTCCAATCTATCGAGCTTCCTTCTTGACCGAAGGATAGCAAGTTGAAAGTTGAAGACGTGATAAGTCTATGAGATTTAGTTTCTATGTGAGGTTGAGATAGGCTTTTGCGTTCTTAGTGCAAAGAGACAGGGATATGTTTATCCGAAAACCACTTCGGACCAACATTTATGCGACGATTGTGCAAATTGGTTGTGATGATATTTATTATCAGCATTTTCATAGTGGAGGACTTCTTGTTGATCGTTTCGGGTTAAAATCCCAATATACATCCAGTAACATTAGTCTCTTCATTATGAAATATCCAATGCAAGGACTATTCGCTACTATTCCTAGGGATTTCCCGATAGGAAAGTACCTTCAGTTTGTCCTGTTCCTAGACAACTTATATGGATGTTTGTCTGATACTGCATTTCTAAAGATTACGTACATTGATTTTTACAAACGTATGTCAATGGTGGCGGAGAAGGCAACTTCTCTTAGTTTAACATCCTCCTTGAGACGTATGAGCTTAAGGGTTGTATTTTTGTGGAGGCAATTAATGGTTTATGGAAATGGCCATGTGGCATTCTAAGTGATGTGATATGTGATATGTGAAAGGTAATCGTTACCTCAGGCCTCATCAACCGAAAATGATGGAAATAGGGTTAGATGCAGCAGGGCTAAGTGGGTCGCTCCTAAGTAGGATATGATCATCCTCTACTAGATATATCTTTACATGATATAACGTCGTGTATCTGATTATTATGTTTTGTATGCTATAAGGGCCCTTGAAAAAGGTAGGTAATGATCGGAGGATGACATATTCGACACTACCTAGTTATAGAGGTAGGTTGGTCTTGTTCTGGTAGAGGAACTTTATGATGGTTTCTCGGGACATCCGTCTAGAGGTGTATCCATCAGAAGGTATTCCCTTAACCTGGTCATTTGTATGGAAATCCAAACTCCTACATACCTGCCATTTTGATTGTATTACCCATTTTGGGCTATATGCTGGAATTTACCAATGTAACAATTTCGGCTATAATTAATATTATTTGTGCAATAGACTATTATAATATAAGAGGATTGGATATGCAATGTTTTAGTTATCGCAAGATAAAAACATATCCATGTTTATGTGTGGGCGTGTCTTATGAGATACTTTTGTTTTGAAAAGGAAAAGTTTAGTAATTTAATAAATCAAGTTGAGTGTGTTTATCACGCTGATCCGCGCGTTCTTCCCTTTCAATGCTCGGGTCACATCGAGTTTATTTACAGGTTCAAATTTGGTGCTTTTGGAGCTTCAACAGGAGAGCTGGAGATCTTCATTTCATTTACACATATCAGTTTTGATTATCCACTTTGCACATTATGGTTGTTGTTGTTATATTATCAATAATTGTGAGGACATGTTATTATAACTGTCCAAGCTGATGAGTAGTGATTGATTTTTGAACTCTGATTGATGTATGTATATACAGTTTTTATTTTGTAAAGATCATTGATATGATATTATATGTTTTCCTCTGCGATGTGAGATTCTGTATTGTTCTGTTTGGTTCTATCTTCTCTTGTTCTTCTCTTCTCTCTTCTTTTCTTTCTCTTGACTTTCCATCAATCTATGCTTTTAGGGTCAGACATGCATGGTTTATCGTCGATTCAAAAGGTATTCGTGGGTCGTCACACAAGTCTTGGAGGAAAGAAGGTTGATCCAAATTCCAAATACTATATACTCAGCTGTCTCTTCTCATATCTTCATTCTATAAATACCAAGCACATGGCATCATAAATAAGAGGATGTTGAAGAGCGAAGTTTTCAACAACAATGGTAGATAACTTCGAGAGGGAAAAATCTTAATTCTAATAGCATGTTTACTCATATTCAAAGCTTGTACTTGTAATCAGAAATGAAAAGGAAAATAAAAGAGGAACAATGGACGTAGGCACATTCAGGCCGAATCACTATAAATTTTGTGTCCTTTTACATTTAAGTCCTTTGCATATTCTTTATTGCAAATTACTGATTTTCTACCTTAAACATCCGCAACTAATTTTCATCAAATAATAGCTATATACTATAAACAATATTTGCAGCTCTACAACAACGGTTTGTGGGTTCGTCCATTTTTTGTGCAAACAATAACTAATACTTAGTAGTTATTATTCAATAATTAATAATTAAGACACTATTCAATATTTAACAACCAGTAATTAATAAGTAATATTTACTAATTAACAAGTAATATTTATCATTCAATATACAATATTTAATAATTATATTTAATATTCAATATTTAATATTTGATATTTGATAATAAAATTTGTAATTTTCTAAAATAAATTTATAAATGAATTTTGAAATTTTCATAAAATTCAAAATTTTAAAAGTAGAAATTTTAAGTTAGCATAAATTTTTATAAAACTTTCAAAATTTTAGCAAATTTAATATTATATTTCAAACAATTTAAAATTTAGAAATTTTGTAAAAAAAACATTCATAGAATTTATAAAAAAAATTTTGAAATTTTCAAAAATTAAAAATAATAAAATTTATAATTATTCAAAATTTTAGAAAATTTCAGAATGTTCAAATAATTCAGAATTCGAAAAGCATGAATACTCCGTTGCAAATTATTAATTCCATATGCATTAGGGGTAGGTATATACAAGTTTTTTCTTGGTTCTAAACAACAAATTTTTGGTTTCATTTCCAAAATTTTACCTCCAATCTAAATTTTTGACTTCGTCACCAAATTTCTGGCTCTTTTCACATACGTTATGTAACAACCCAAAATTTAAGCTATAATAATTAATTAATGAATTAAATAAATGAAAAATAACTTTGTGAAATTATCAGAATTGAGCCATGGGAGTTGCACCATTCTATCCGTGGTAATTTTCTGGTCAATTTCCCAATATAGATTGTCATAATTCGAGCTAAGACAAAGAAGTTACGGAATAAACAAGAAACGAGAAAAAAAAAGGCAAGGTCGACCCTAGGGTCGACCCTCACCATGGCTAGTTCGACCCTAGCAAGTGGTTAGTCGACATGAAGGTCGAACCGCCTTCATTCTTTCAATCCTATGAATCCATGCTTCGATCCGGCGGTTCCCATCGATCCTATGACATGGTTGCACCAAATTTAACCTCCAAATCCAACGGTCTGAGATCCACAAGTGACACTATAAATAGGACCCTAGGCGTAGCTATTTTTCTCATTCAGATTTTCTCCATCCGGATTCATTTGTAGAGGTTGGACCCTAAAAGGAATATTTTCCAAGGAGAAGATCTTTTTAATTAAAATATTTTGTACCTTACAAGTGGATCCGGGAAGGCCAAGGAAAAGATCTAAGGACCGCATGTGAGTGTTTAACTAATTATTTTAGATTTTTAAGTAATTTAAATTAATAGGGTTTCCAATAGTTGTAGTTTTTCTAAAATTTTGGGATAACCTTTAAGTATGTTTATTTACAGTTTATTTTTAAGTAAATTTTAGACTTGCTTCCCAGTCTATTTTCTTTTAGCTATTCAATTTCAGTTACTTGCAATTATTTGCTGTTAATAATAGCTTTTCTAATTATTTACAATTATTTATAGCAGTTACAGTTATTTATTGTTATTTACATTTTATTTGCATCTATTCTACGTTGGAATTTATTCTGCAAATGTTAGTTCTTTTTAATTCCCATTTTACTTGAACGGAATAAATACGTATAATTCGCTAATATGGACTAGAATGTAAGAACAATGGATTTACAGATAATAAGATGTAAAATAAGAAGAACTGTAATAAATTGGATATAGACCGAAATAATCAAATTTAAGATATTTGCAAGCATAGTTGTAACATGTAATTATAAGTAAAAAGAGAAAATAGAAGAAATAGCAGATGAAGCTTTTTTTTAACTTAGACCTTGAGTTAAGTTAATAAGCAAAATTATAACACGGGTTATAATTAGAGACAATAGAAAAAGGCTTATTATAGAACTTATATTTAAGTTAATAAGCAAGCATAGTAGAAATAATAGAAAAGGCTTATTTTAAAACTTACACTAAGTTAATAAGAAAAGATAGAAATAGGACTCGTACCAATAGCATTCCCCTTCAGTTAGGAGCTGATGGTCTCACAATAGGTTAGGTGGGACTGGGCATGCTTATGCTGGAGTAATGGTAAATAAGAGGTCAATAAATAGAAGCTCAAATCAGGGGATTTAGGCAAGAGGCGTAACTAGATTTTGTTTGTTAGGACCATGCCAACAGCATTCCCCTTTAGTTAGAAACTGGTTGTCTCATAATAGCACTGGTGAGGCTGGGCATGCTTATGTCGGAGTTATAGTAAATAAGAAGTGAAAAGAAGGCGCAACAAATAGCATGGCCCGTCTGTGGTCGAGCATGCGACCTTGGTTTTTGTATATAAGTCGCTATTGAGTTCCCAGTGCTAACATGTGTCTTTTGCTGTGGGGCCCATAGAATAGGACTGGCTCACATTGGCACAACAGAGATAGAAGGCCAAACAAAGGGTAGAATTAGGACTTCAGCCTAACCAAAATAGGATTGAGATTTCAGCATAATCAAAGAAGTTTTATAAAAGTGCAACAATCAAATCGAACTATCTAAGCAAAGCAAATAATTAAACCATATTTTACTTCAACTTTATCCTTTCCTTTATTTCCTTTTATACTAGAACTGTTTCAAAGTCTATTGTCTTTATCTTGCTTAAGAATGTTTGTAACGACCCGCAAATCCGTACCCCTTGAATCAACACTATTCTACAACAATCAACTCAAGTTGTACAGAAATACGAACCATTTGGGTTAAAGAAGATGAGGTAGAAGAAGAAAATAGAAACAACAACAGAATCTAACCATTGCAGCGGAATAAAATATAATAGATAATAAATGATCTTTACTGAAATCAAATATCTCTGTTTATATATTACATCATCAGGGTACAACAATCACAGCTCGACATCAATACCATACAAATGGATACACAACAACTCAACACAACGGAATATATATATTTAAACAAGTACGAGGGTACGTGTCGTCATCCAGCTCGTCTCCTGAGCTCCATAGCATCATATCCTGTATCTTATAATACTCGGTCTGACCCAAGCATTACAGTTAAATAATACCCGAGTCAGTCTGGAATACCAGCGTGAGAAAATCACACTCAATTGATTATTAAAGTTTCCAAAATCATTTGAAATCAAAAGCATCTCGTAAGACCACACCACAAATAAACATGTCGGGTTTTTACCTTACGATAGCTAAAACACTTTTTATAGAAATCCTCTGATATTATAATAGGGTCTATATACAAATACTTATAAAATAGCCGAAATTGTTACATGATTAAATTCCAGCTACTAGCCACAGAGTGGGTAATACAAACAAAACTCGTAAAAGGCTTGTAGGGAGAATGGATTTCCAACTAATGACTAGGCACTAGGGTACCATCTGTCACAGTACGGGGCCTATATCACCGTACCGAGGAGTACGCCCGCTCCCCTGCAACACAAGGCCGAAACTACCCCTTACTGGATAATCTCGAGTGAGATCACCCCACGGTTGGGATCAGCAACCGCCCACTAAGCCGAAATAAAAAGGGACATCTAGACTGGAATGACCTCACCCTGCGTGGGTGCTACCCACCTAGCCTTGCTGCATAACCCCTGATTTTCATTCATTCCCATTTGATGAGGCTTGAGGCTAAGCGTTACCTTTAGAACGTTTCACTTAGAATGCCCATCGCCCACCTGACGATGTTCCGAAAGCATTCGTCCATACAAGTCCGTCCCGGGTTCGAACGGAACCGAAGACACTACTCCTACTACATCCATTTTGGAAATATCCTCAGGATTAGTAGCGACTAGCCCTTGCACTCCACTTCTCCATCTTCGACTCTGAAATCGTTTCCACGAAACGTACAAACCAGATCGAAGTGGTTTTCGAGAAATAAATCTTGATCCCGGTCTCTTCGAAACGATCAACGCATTTGTCCAATATTGATAGTCGGTGATTTAACTATCAATTAATATTCACAAACATCCATCCAACAATAAATAATTTCCCAAATTATTTATTAACCTCAAAATATCTTCATAAGATATATTTCTATTTTCAATCCTTTGAAAACAGTATCAAAACCATCTTTCTTTTCAGAATAAACTTTCCCAAATATTTTCTATCTCCTCTGAAATCACCAAGCACAAAACTAGATTTCTAAAATAATTTAAAACACTTTACTTTGAAATATACTTTAAAACATTTAAGTTAAAACAACATCAATAATTTATTAAAAATACCATACTATATGAATATTTGAAAATAAGGTTACTTAATAAATATAAAACTAGATTTATACTTTTAAAAACATAATATTAAGTCATTCTTTAAATAATTACTAATATAATAAATTAAGAGAAAATACTTACTTTAGAATTTAAATATTAGAAATAAGAAATTTTCCAAAACTTGCTTTTTAAAACAACTTTTAATATTTAACTTATATTTAAAAATTTACTTTGAAAACGTACTTGGTTATCCAGGGAGAATTCCAACTTCAATCACTTAAATCAATTTTCCAAATTGATTCCCAATTTATACTACTTGAATTAAATCTCTTTACTTACTCAATTCCTTCAAAATTCATTAATTATGTGTTTTATTATTAATGTTATTAACTTCCATTTGATTTTAAATCTTTTAACTGAAATATACAAATTCCAGATCTTATCCCAATGTCTTCTTTATTCCTTCCAATATTTTAAATCTTAAATTTCAAATAAATGTTTTGTTCTTTTTAAATAATAACATTGAATTTTTAAAATTCATTAGTTCCCTGTTTATTCAAAATTTTCTTTCTATACTCAAGATTTATTTACTAGAATTTTAAAGGGCACATTATTTCTTTCCCAATTCATTCTTAAATTTTATTCAAATTTCTATAATTATTTTACTTACAAATTTACTTCTTTTATTTTCTTTCCAGACTCCAATATATATATATATATATATTTGGTAATTCACTATACCCAGTTATATCCAATCGAACCATAGCATACAATATTCGAATATAATTCATCATAGAATATCAAATAATCACCACATAGGATATTAAATAATAAATGTTGAGGGATCCAGTTGGATCCCTCCAACCTGTTTTCCTGCATCCACAGACGTTAGCACAATATAAGATATCTTCACTATAAAATGAGGGAAATCAATCATTTCAAGGTGTAGTGTATACTACTATATAACACAACAATCAATTCAATCATACAAACAAGTATTTAAATTTAATCATTTAAATTTAAATTTAACTGAGTGAGATTAACTCACCTTTGTTTTGCTGTTTGCAATCCATTCCAAACTGGCTTGTTTCTCGATTTTAGACCTTTTATAACATTATATAGTTAATTAACACTTGAATAAATCCAATAATTAACTAATATTTACTTATTTATTTTAACTTAAAAATTAACTTAAAATTTTAAAACTAAAAATTTTCTTGACAAGTATCTTTGGTAACTCAATTATTAAATAAGTTAATTAAAATAGTTTTATCATCTAACCCACTTCTTTTAAAATAAACTAGTAGGATAAAATATTTACATACGTATATTTATCTGTTTATTATTATAAACTCTACACATTTTAAAATTCCTATACTTTTCCAAAATCATCTATAAATAAATTTTCTGTTTATATTAAATCTAATAAATTTATCTCCATTCCACATTAATTTAGATTAACCAGTAAGTGAAAATACTTGTATTTTTATTTTATTTTATTTTATTATTATTATTATTATTATCCACATATATTTGTAAATTAAATTAAAAATATAAAAATGCTACCTTCCAGTCGAGACACCCCAACACACCATCGCTGACGAACGACTCCATCGCAAGCCCAAACAGTCGCGACCTCCCTCCCTTATAGCTGCCGCCACACACTCACACGAGCATCGTCCACGCGATGCCGTCACCAAGCCCTAAATCCCATCGCGACTCCAGCAGCCGCGACCCTGAACTCGAATCGCCGCATGACCCTCAGCCGTGAGTCGCGAACCCCCAAATCGATAAGCCCTCGACCTCGATCCCCATTTTACCATGCGCGCGAACGCCCAACACCCCTAGTTGTTCTTCCTCAAGATCGGTTCGAATGATAAAGCTTGGCCGCCATTTCCTTTTTTTTATCGAATGAACGAACGAATTCGTTCGATTTAGAGAAGGAAAGAATTGAAATCGAAATCTGCTTTATTTCTTTCGGTTGATGCTATTATAAAATGAAAGAGGGGATGTGATATTTTGGAAAGGAAGTGGCGTGCTTTTGAAGCCAATACTTGATTTTTGTCAAGTTATAATATTATTTAATTTTTATCTCGGTTGAAAAGAAATAGGAGGACGTGATATGAAAAGGTGGTGGCGTATAAAGAAAGCTTTACGTGAAGAAAATATCTAGCTATAGTGATTGAAAATAAAACTGATGTGACAAGATTTGACTAGTCAAAAATGTATATTATATTGAGATTTCGATAAAAATTCAGTGCGTTTATATGTCGTACGCTCACACAACAACACCAATCGCTCCGAAATTTGAAATCCGATAAAAATACAATATTACGGATCCAATGGAACTGGTTTCGTCGAATTCCGAGACTGTGTCTCGGAAGGCTATTCTTTTTTAAATTCAATTTAAACTATAAAATTTTAAAACTGAACAAACCACTGTTAAATTCAATTTTACAACTTCTATTATCCTCTGTACTATCAATATAAATTTTACAAGCTTTCAAATTATTTTTAACAGTCTTAAAATTCTAGATTCAACAATTTACCCAATTTCTAATTATTAAATTCTATTATTTAATTATCAATAAATAGCGATATTTGTAATTCAAGTTAAGATTGCTCTATTGAATATTTAAAATCAATTAAATATTCTGATTTTAAATGCTCGAAAATTCCGGGTCGTCACATTCCTCCCCCCTTAAAAGAATTTCGTTCCCGAAATTACTAGTTAGGAAGAATGGTCCAATACCCGTTTATCTTTCCTCAAAACTAACAATTCAACATCTTACCAACGATCTTTTATATAAAAGACCCATTATCTTTCTTACTAACTTCCCAACTTTTCCTTAGTTTCCAAATAACTCTATTTATATTATAATTCAAAACTAAATTTTGAATTATCAAAATTTGCTCAAAAATTTCTAACTCCCTAAATTCCCGAAAAATTTCACCAACGTCTCCTTTGCACGGCTAGCTCGGTACAACTACAAAAGGCCTCTACAGGCTCCCAAATCCAAAAAGAAAACAAAAAGCCAAGTGGCTCGATCCAAAAACCCAATCAAATTTCATACAGAAATTTAAACAAATACCTTTTTGGTCGGGCAATTCAATTTTATCTTTTGAAATCAAATCTAATTCTCCTTTCCCTTTATATTACCTGCATATCCTACTTGACAATAATATCCAATCACAACATTCCCAAAACATTTTATCGACTTCTTTACAAATGTCAATATTTATTCATTCAAATATCAACTTAGAATATATTTACAATATTCAATTTCCAATTAAGAATTCTCCATTCCTTTCTTAAGTTGTATAAGCATTAAATATGTTCCTTATATTTATTTTCACCTTGCCCCTTTAGTTTATATCTATTTCTATTCAAATCGATTCTTTCATTACCCTATGAATTCAATTTATCTTCAACTCTGAATATTTAAATTTTATTTTTCATTTATAACTAATTCATGTCATTATTTTAAATTAGTTTCATTTACTAATTTATTTTAGTTTCAAATTTGAATTCTCTTTGTCATTAACTAAATTTTCCAAAATTTCCAAAAATTTTCTAACTCCCAAAATTTCTGAAAATTTTTGGCAGAGTCTCCTTTGTACGGAGGAGCTTTTGCAATTTGAAAAAGATGTAAATATATATACATCGACCCAGCTGGTTGGAAAAACCAAAAAAGTTCATATTTCCTATTTTTATTGCGTAGGCATACCTTATTTAGCATTTTTAAGCAAGCAGCTTATTTATCAAGCAATTTTCACAACCAAATCCAGCCATATGGCTTCCAGGTACCTGTACTTACTTAATTTAAACATGTAAGTGCCAAATATAAGAAGTTTAACACATTTCACTTACTTGCAATAGTTAAAACATATGAATTCTAAAAGGAATTCACACCAAACATTTTTCAATAAGCAACTTATACAGTTTTCATACTAATTCCACTGTTCCAATTAATATATAACCATTTTCATTCAATTTGGAATGGTTTTCAATCCATTCGTATACAACTTCATCAATTTTGAATGGTTTAAAACTCAATTGTTTACATTCAATTCATTTTTAAGCAAACCGAACTCATATTTAATTCAGTTGCTCTCAAAATCAATTTATTTGACTCCTATCAATTCATAGAATTTTTAATTACTTCCATTTACATAAAACGACAATTTATTCTATGCAATTTGACGAGATCTATGTGAATAAATAAGTATTTATGTTTTATAACCAATTTAAATTGATTTCAACTCAATTTATACTTAATTCTATTCCATTTTTAAATTTATTCACAATCCATATATTCTCATTTTTATTACATTTCAGATTTGAATCCATTCACATGCATTTCATTTTATTAACCAAACTAATTCATTGTTCAAACAGGTTCCATTCAAAACCATTTGATCTAGCGCGACACATTCTGCTTAAATTTCATTCACAATGCATTCATTTACATTTCATTCCATGTTAGTTTATTCCAAACTATTTTATTCAGCTCGAAAACAATCCAGGCTATTTCATTCAACAACCATTTCAATTTTTATTCACGATCCATTCATTGCGTTTCATTTAAATCCATTCCGAATTTCATTTCCTTAAATATTATTCATAACTCCCCGAATTCTATTTCGATTCAAATTTATTTCTCTTGATTTAAATCCAATCCAATATCATTAAACTTAGTTTAAGTTGAATTAAATTTAACTCCTTTCCATATTTTTAGCTTAAGTTGATTTACTTCAATTTATTCCAATTTTATACTTAAGCTCATTTTCATTTTACAAATAAACTCTCTCTCAATTAAATCTCATTTTAAATCTACAATTTCTTTTGATTAGTTATTATATAATTTAACCTTTCAGATTCAACTCATTCAATTGATTACATGGCCATTTCCAAATATATTTTCTTCACTCATGATTCAATTCGAATTTTGATTTATAACTTGAGTTTTATTTCCAATCTTCATTATTAGCTTACAATTCAGCTTCTATTTAACTACATTGAACTCCATTTACACATTTCATTAACTAATTTATTAACAAATTGGTTCTCCTTATTTACAGTTCAATACTAAAAAAAAATTAATTCCAAATATCACTACATTTAATTTTCTTAAGTTCAAATTTATTTTATAATTCAAGTTTGAATTTTCAAGTCATCAAACAATATTTATCATGGGTTTCCATTTCCACTTATAAATTTTATAAATCACAACTTATTATTTACACAATCCCATTCATTCTAGGCTTGAATACATTCTTCTTTTATTTTTAACTCAAGCCTTATGCTTATTTACAACCCAAACATATTTTATTTTATGGATTTTTAATTCTTTTACACGTTATTCTTATTTATTTATTTCAATTCCAATCCTTATCCCACTTATTTCCATTTATTCAGGTAAGAATCTAATTCCATTTGATAAATCAATTGAATTTTTATTCCAATTCAATTTTATTTTAACTCGGAATTATTTAACTCAATTCGATTTCAACTTAATTTGAATACAGCTATTTTAGCCTACTCAATTACTTCAATCCAGTTAAATTTTATTTCCCAATTCAAGTTAATTTCATTTTTAACTTTCACCTTTAAATTTAAATTCCAACATTCAAAGCTCATATTTCCTTCCTGATCTAAAAATCATCTCAAGTTATAAGCTTACAACCTATTTCATCAGGATTTCTCTTTTTAAACACCCGGCTTTTAGTTTCAAATTATTTTGAAATCCCCAACACCTCAAATCTCACTTCTCAAATATTTAAACCAATCCTAGTTTTATTCCCAACAAATTTCCTTTGAGATTTTCAAAAACTACTAGCTTTCTAAACAAATCAATTTGGTAGCAATCCATCACTTAGAAATTCGAAAATGAATACTGACGATGCGGTCGTCATCATCAGAATTATTTCCCAATAATCCAAGTGATTTCAATGCTATATCACTTTCAAAATCCCTTTTAAAACAAATTTCCTTTCAGAAATACCTCTAAAACAATAATGCTACCTTTTTTATCTTCAAATACTTTGATAAACACTTCCATAGT
Source organism: Allium cepa (assembly GCA_030765085.1). Classification (NCBI taxonomy): domain Eukaryota; kingdom Viridiplantae; phylum Streptophyta; class Magnoliopsida; order Asparagales; family Amaryllidaceae; genus Allium; species Allium cepa. Next base: position 389,464,076 of record CM060932.1, on the reverse strand, counting down.
CTCCGGAATTTTAAATTTCCAAAGCCTGCTTAAATAAATTTTAACTGTAATTCATTTGTATAGTTTATGCTTATACAAATTTCCATTTGATTGTATTTCAATTCATAAATTACATTTATAATTCATATTTATAAATTTCATTTTATAATGAATTTATTCTCTTTAAACTTTAGTTATATTTCAATTCATAGTTAAATTTTTACCCACGATGATAATAATTTAATATTATTTTTTTCTTAACATCCAAGAAACCATATATTAGCTAAAATAGTTTACAAAACTTTTATTTATATCAAAATATATTTTGGGTAAAATTATTTCATTTACCCACATTTAAAACAATACCGTGTCAATTGTTCTATTCAAGTGTTTAGAAACCCCTTCGATACAGTTGCGCAGACTGTGTCGACGAAGGTTCATATGCCACTCAATAAATCAATCAACACAATATTAAAACAATTTATATTCAATAACAAATACGCACTCATATCTATTAATATGCTCAAACTCATTCTAGAGTACTTCGGACTCTAATTTAAATGAGTAATTCCCACCAGAGCCAAGGTTATCACCAACCTATGCTCTGATACCAACTGTAACGACCCGCAAATCCGTACCCCTTGACTCAACACTATTCTACAACAATCAACTCAAGTTGTACAGAAATACAAACCATTTGGGTTAAATAAGATGAGGTAGAAGAAGAAAATAGAAACAACAACAGAACCTAACCATCGCAGCGGAATAAAATATAACAGATAATAAATGATCTTTACTCAAATCAAATATCTCTGTTTATATATTACATCATCAGAGTACAACAATCACAGCTCGACATCAATACCATACAAATGGATACACAGCAACTCAACACGGTGGAATATATATATTTAAACAAGTACGAGGGTACGTGCCGTCATCCAGCTCGTCTCCTGAGCTCCAAAGCATCATATCCTGTATCTTATAATACTCGGTCTGACCCGAGCATTACAGTTAAATAATACCCGAGTCAGTCTGGAATACCAGCGCGAGAAAATCACACTCAATTGATTATTAAAGTTTCCAAAATCCTTTGAAATCAAAAGCATCTCGTTAGACCATGCCACAAATAAACATGTCGGGTTTTTACCTTACGATAGCTAAAACACTTTTTACAGAAATCCTCTGATATTATAATAGGGTCTATATACAAATACTTATAAAATAGCCTAAATAGTTACATGATTAAATTCCAGCTGCTAGCCACAGAGTGGGTAATACAAACAAAACTCGTAAAAGGCTCGTAGGGAGAATGGATTTCCAACTAATGACTAGGCACTAGGGTACCACCTGTCACACTACAGGGCCTAGATCACCGTATCGAGGAGTACGCCCGCTCCCCTGCAACACAAGGCCGGAACTACCCCTTACTGGATAATCCCGAGTGAGATCACCCCGCAGTTGGGATCAGCAACCGCCCACTAAAACGAAATAAAAAGAGACAACTAGACTGGAATGACCTCACTCTGCTTGGGTGCTACCCACCTAGCCTTGCCGCATAACCCCTAATTTTCAGTCATTCCCATTTGATGAGGCTTGAGGCTAAGCGTTACCTTTAGAACGTTTCACTTAGAATGCCCATCGCCCACCTGACGATGTTCCGAAAGCATTCGTCCATACAAGTCCGTCCCGGGTTCGAACGGAACCGAAGGTACTACTCCTACTACATCCATTTTGAAAATATCCTCAGGTTTAGTAGCGACTAGCTCTTGCACTCCACTGCTCCATCTTCGACTCTGAAATCGTTTCCACGAAACGTACAAACCGGATCGAAGTGGTTTTCGAGAAATAAATCTCGATCCCGGTCTCTTCGAAACGATCAACGCATTTGTCCAATATCGATAGTCGGTGATTTAACTATCAATTAATATTCACAAACATCCATCCAACAATAAATAATTTCCAAAATTATTTATTAACCTCAAAATATCTTCACAAGATATATTTCTATTTTCAATCCTTTGAAAACAGTTTCAAAACCATCTTTCTTTTCAGAATAAACTTTCCCAAATATTTTCTATCTCCTCTGAAATCACCAAGCACAAAACTAGATTTCTAAAATAATTTAAAACACTTTACTTTGAAATATACTTTAAAACATTTAAGTTAAAACAACATCAATAATTTATTAAAAATACCATACTGTATGAATATATGAAAATAAGGTTACTTAATAAATATAAAACTAGATTTATACTTTTAAAAACATAATATTAAGTCATTCTTTAAATAATTACTAATATAATAAATTAAGAGAAAATACTTACTTTAGAATTTAAATATTAGAAATAAGAAATTTTCCAAAACTTGCTTTTTAAAACAACTTTTCATCTTTTAACTTATATTTAAAAATTTACTTTGAAAACGTACTTGGTTATCCGGGGAGAATTCCAACTTCAATCACTTAAATCAATTTTCCAAATTGATTCCCAATTTATACTACTTGAATTAAATCTCTTTACTTACTCAATTCCTTCAAAATTCATTAATTATGTGTTTTATTATTAATGTTATTAATTTCCGTTTGATTTTAAATCTTATAACTGAAATATACAAATTCCAGATCTTATCCCAATGTCTTCTTTATTCCTTCCAATATTTTAAATCTTAAATTTCAAATAAATGTTTTGTTCTTTTTAAATAATAACATTGAATTTTTAAAATTCATTAATTCCCTGTTTATTCAAAATTTTCTTTCTATACTCAAGATTTATTTACTAGAATTTCAAAGGGCACATTATTTCTTTCCCAATTCATTCCTAAATTTTATTCAAATTTCTATAATTATTTTACATACAAATTTACTTCTTTTATTTTCTTTCCAGAATCCAATATATATATATATATATATATTTGGTAATTCACTATACCCAGTTATATCCAATCGAACCATATCATACAATATTCGAATATAATTCATCATAGAATATCAAATAATCACCACATAGGATATTAAATAATAAACGTTGAGGGATCCAGTTGGATCCCTCCAACCTGTTTTCCCTGCATCCACAAACGTTAGCACAATATAAGATATCTTCACTATAAAATGAGGGAAATCAATCATTTCAAGGTGTAGTGTATACTACTATATAACACAACAATCAATTCAATCATACAAACAAGTATTTAAATTTAATCATTTAAATTTAAATTTAACTGAGTGAGATTAACTCACCTTTGTTTTGCTGTTTGCAATCCATTCCAAACTGGCTTATGTCTCGATTTTAGACCTTTTATAACATTATATGGTTAATTAACACTTGAATAAATCCAATAATTAACTAATATTTACTTATTTATTTAAACTTAAAAATTAACTTAAAAATTTTAAACTAAAAATTTTCTTGACAAAGTATCTTTGGTAACTCAATTGTTAAATAAGTTAATTAAAATAGTTTTATCATCTAACCCACTTCTTTTAAAATAAACTAGTAGGATAAAATAGTTACATACGTATATTTATCTGTTTATTGTTATAAACTCTACACATTTTAAAATTCCTATACTTTTCCAAAATCATCTATAAATAAATTTTCTGTTTATATTAAATATAATAAATTTATCTCCCTACCACATTAATTTAGATTAACCAGTAGGTGAAAATACTTGTATTTTTAATTTTTTAATTTTTTTAATTTTTTTTTATCCACGTATATTTCTAAATTAATTAAACACGGATAATATAAAACTGCTACCTTCCAGTCGAGACACCCCAACCCACCATCGCTGACGAACGACTCCACCACAAGCCCAAACAGTCGCGATCTCCCTCCCTTACGCTGCCGCCACACACTCACACGAGCATCGTCCATGCGATGCCGTCACCAAGCCCTAAATCCCATCGCAACTCCAGCAGCCGCGACCCCAAGCTCGAATCGTCGCATGACCCTCAACCGTGCGCCGCGAACCCCCAAATCGATAAGCCCTCGGCCTCGATCCCCTTTTTACCATGCGCGCGAACGCCCAACACCCCTAGTTGTTCTTCCTCAAGATCGGTTTGAACGATAAAGCTTGGCCGCCATTTCCTTCTCTCTTTTTTATCGAATGAATGAACGAATTTGTTTGTTTTAGAGAAGGAAAGAATTGAAATCGAAATCTGCTTTATTTCTTTCGGTTGATGCTATTATAAAATGAAAGAGGGGATGTGATATTTTGGAAAGGATGTGGCGTGCTTTTGAAGCCAATACTTGATTTTTGTTAAGTTATAATATTATTTAATTTTTATCTCGACTGAAAAGAAATAGGAGGACGTGATATGAAAATGTGGTGGCGTATAAAGAAAGCTTTGCATGAAGAAAATATCTAGCTATAGTGATTGAAAATAAAACTGATTTGACAAGATTTGACTAGTCAACAATGTATATTATACTGAGTTTACGATAAAAATTCAGTGCGTTTATATGTCGTACGCTCACACAACAACTCCAATCGCTCCGAAATTTGAAATCCGATAATAATACAATAGTACGGATCCAATGGAACTGGTTTCGTCGAATTCCGAGACTGTGTCTCGGAAGGCTATTCTTTTTTAAATTCAATTTACACTATAAAATTTTAAAACTGAACAAACCACTGTTAAATTCAATTTGACAACTTCTTTTATCCTCTGTACTATCAATATAAATATTACAAGCCTTCAAATTATTTTTAACAAGCTTAAAATTCAAGATTCAACAATTTACCCAATTTCTAATTATTAAATTCTATTATTTAATTATCAATAAATAGAGATATTTGTAATTCATGTTAAGATTGCTCTATTGAATATTTAAAATCAATTAAATATTCTGATTTTAAATGCTTGAAAATTCCGGGGTCGTCACAATGTTAGTAATTACTTTCATTCACTAGACTTTTAGTCCGATCCACTTCTCTATTTTCCCCTTCCTATAGGCTAATAGAGGCAAGGGTAGCAGACTTTCAGCTTTCTTGGAGATGATTCATGTATGCTTCTTCTTCTTTTCCAATTTTCTTTTTATTTGAGTTTAGATGTGCTAGTACTGATGAGAGGGATGGTTTTATTTATGTGCTCTGATAGTAAGACTGGGATGATATTTTCCTTTTTATAAGAGATGTATTTGGTATTTTGAGATACCTTATGTATTGGGTTTTATGACTCTTTTTATGAAGTTTGAATTTGAATAATGACATCACTATTTAAATGTTTTCGCTGTTTTTTTTTTGTGAATCTTATTATCTATAAGTTTTTAGCTGTATCTATAATGCACCCTATTCTTTAATGTGCCTTTTTTGGGTGTACTAAGTAATGTGGGGCGTTTCATTTGGTATCAAAGCCTAAAGCTGTAGGGTTTCTAGAAATTTGTTTTAAAAGTAAAGAATTTTTCAAAATAACTCGTTTTAAAAAGTATTTTTCAGAAAGAAGCTCTTAGAAATTATTTTCAAGTATAAATGAGTTTTTATAAAAATCCCCTCAAAGTCCAGTTCGATCTTCCTTCGATTCTTTCGAGCCTAAGTTCTCTTTTTCTTTGCGTAGAATGGCGGATGCCCCCTAATCTTCTAGAGGGTATCCCAGTCCTAGGCTGGTTTCATATATACCTTCAAGCTACGACCCCAGAGGTGCAAGGTCAATCGCCTAATCTAGCTTCAGTAAGAGGAAATCCCATCGATCCGCCTGCTGCAGCCAATTTCTCTAAGCTATGCAAGGACTTCGCCAATCTAGGAGGCAAGACATTTTCTGGTACGGAGGATTTTTTGGAAGCGCGAGCTTGGTTAAGGAGTACAGAGAGGATATTTAGGTTATTGGGATTGGAGGATCAGCAGAGAGTTCGACTTGCATATTGGTAGCTGAAAGGAGAGGTTTCTTATTGGTGGGAGTCTGTTAAGTTGGAAAGAAGAGAAGTTGGATGGATTGAATTCCGAGAAAGGTATGAAAGGTAGTTTTTGTCACAAGCAGAAAATAGTATGTGGTTGGAAAGGTTTATTAGTTTAAAGCAAGGAAGTCTTTCTATAAAGGAATATATCAACCAATTTAATGAGTTATCGCGGTTTGGGATGGAACTAGTGAATACACTGTACAAGAAGGCCATGGAGTTTGCAAAGGGATTGAATCAGCCTCTCCAAGGGATGTTATTGACTCATGTACCAATGGGAGCTACCTATGAGTCACTGGTGGAGATGGCCCTCATATCTAATACAACTAAGGAAGGAGAGTCTAAGGAAGTCCCTAAGTCGGAAGTTTCTAAAAAGAAATGTTGGAAGAACAATAAAGATAAGAAGAATAGAGAAGGCCCTTAGAAGCAGATCAAGAAAGGAGGGAAGTGCAATAGCTGCGGATTTCTTGGTCATTATGCAAAAGATCGTAAGAAGGAGAAAATGAAGGGAAGGTTTTATATTTGTGGACATCCTGGTCACCTTAGTAGAGTTTGTCCTCAAGAAGACGGGGCAGGGAGTGGGCACACCAACATCACGGATTCAGGCATTGGATGTAGCACCTTACAGCAGCGGACCAAATAGAGGTAGTAAAGTCATGGAAGGTTTGATCTCTATTTATGATTTTTCCATTCGGACCCTTTTCGATTCCGGACCGTTACACTCTTGCATTTTGAGTTCTTTGGTTGATTGTTTGCACTTAGATATCTCCTTAGTAGTAGACCCCATAGTTGTTTCAACCCCTATAGCAGGATTGGCATATTTATCTATGGTTTGTAAGGGTTTGAATTTTTTTATCCTAGGTGTAGAGTTTGATTGTGGCGCCTATATATTAGGATTTTCAGGGTATAGGATAATTTTTGGGATGGATTAGCTATTCACATAGGGAGCGATATTGGACTGCAAGAGGAGAGTCATTGGACTAAAGACATGCTAAGATAGGACTCTCGAGGTTTCTTGTGACCCATAGGGGTCAGTCATGTTGAGCTTCCTATATTCCCTCGATTCTTCATAAGTGGAGTTCGATTCAGTTTTGGTCGGAGGTTAGGGGGCTACCCCTCAAGAGAGAAATCAATTTCAGAATTTATTTGAATGATAATGTTAAGCCAGTGGCACTGCCCATGAGATACATGGCACCTAGGAAGAGGAAGGAATTAAGCAAGAAGATTCGTGAGCTATTAGAGAAAGGCTTCATCAGAAGGAGCATATTTGAGTGGGGAGCGCCTGTCATTTTCGCTACTAAAGTGGATGGTTCCCTTCAACTTTGCATAGACTATAGAGAGTTGAATACGCTCACGAAGAAGAACCGTTATCTACTTCCTAGGATAAATGATCTTTTCGACTAGTTAGTTGGCTCTTTAGTATTTTCTTAGCTTGATTTAGCCACTAGATTTCATCGGCCTAGGGTCTTTGACGATAGTACTGATAAGATGGCATTTAGGACACTCGACGGATTCTTTGAGTGGTTGGTTATGCCTTTTGGGCTAACCAATTCCCCGGCCTATTTTGTGGATTTGATGAGCCTTATTTTTAGAGATGTCCTAAATAAATTCGTAGCAGTGTTTTTGGATGATATTTTGTTGTTTTCTAAGAGTATGGAGGAGCATGCTATTCATTTAGAGGAGGTTCTTCATACACTTCGTGTTCATTAGTTGAGAGCAATGTTCTCGAAGTGTCCATTCGGAGAGAGGATACGTTTCTTGAGGCACGTAGTCTCAAGAGAGGGTTTGGCTGTTAGCCTCGCTAAGTAATTACAGTGCAAGATTGGTAGGCCCCTAAGAATGTTACCAAAGTTAGAAGCTTCCTAGGTTTGGCTGGCTATTATAGGAAGTTTATCAGAGATTTTGCTAATTTTCAACATGGCTTACTCGCCTCACTAAGAAGAATAAAGCATTTTTGTGGATCATGGATTGTGAGGATTCCTTTATGATGCCAAAGAGAGCCCTTATTAGTGCACTAGTGTTAGTTTTACCTGATGGAGCTAAGCCTTTTACAGTATTTACTGATGCATGTGGGACGGATCTAGGAGTAGTGTTGATGCAAGAAGGAAGGGTAGTATGTTATGTAAGTAGACAGTTGAGGACACATGAGAAGAACCACCCTACCCATGATTTGGAGTTAGCTGCTATAGTTGTCGCACTCAAGTCGTGGAGGCATACTTACTTGGAGAGTGGTTCGAGCTTTTCACTGACCATAAGTCATTGAGGTACCTATTCTCATAGAAGGATATGAACTTGAGGCATCAGCGATGGATGGAGTTTTTGGCATTGTATGACATTGAGATAGCTTATACCCTTAGCAAGGGAACGTGGTTGCAGATGCATTGAGTAGGAAGAAATCTACCCTTAGTCCAATGTTTGTGGAGTGGAAGAGCCTACCACTTTTGATTTTAAGCCCTCTACAAAAATTAACCTAGGATTATTGGTGGCACTTGAGGTTAAGCCTACCCTCATAGATCAGATTGGCTCGAGGTAGCAAGATGATTTGGAGCTTACAGACATTTTATATAGGATTAGCAGAGGAGAGGTATTTAGACCTCTCCAATACTATTCCATTGATAGTAAAGGGTGGCTAAGGAGAGATGGAAGACTTTGTGTCCTCCACACTAGAGATTTGTTGAGAGCAGTTCTAGAGGAAGCACGCCATTCTCGAATGACTATTCATCCGGGTGGTGATAAGATGTATAGGGACATAAAGAGGATATTTTATTAGAGCGGCATAAAGAAGGATGTGGCGGATTTTGTAGCTAAGTGTCTTGTGTGCCAAAGAGTTAAGGCGGAGCAGTAGAAGCCCGGTGGATTACTCCAGCCATTGGATGTACCTGAATGGAGTGAGATAGTGTTTCGATGGACTTTATAGATGGTTTACCCCATTCTACGAAAGGGAATACTAGCATTTGGGTGACTATAGATCGATTGACTATAAGTGCCCACTTCAATTCGATTAAGAGTAAGGGGATGGCACCTTATTCGGCATCCTTATGTGCTCGTGAGATAGTCCAACTTTATGGTGTTTCCTCTAGTATAATAAGCGATAGAAACCCTATTTTTACTAGCGAGTTTTGGAGAAGCTTATAAGAGGCTTAGGGACGCAATTTAGATTGAGTACGGCCTATCACTCTCAGATGGATGGCCAAATGGAGAGGGTTAATAGAGTGCTTGAGGATATGCATTCTTGATTTTGGAGGAACTTTGGAGGAGCATCTTCCTTTGGTGGAGTTTGCACATAATAACAATTGTCAAGCTAGAATTGGGATGGCACCTTTCAAAGCTCTTTATAGGAAACCTTGCAAGTCACCTTCATGTTGGTTGGAGTCTATGGAGATATTGTTACTTGGTTTTGACATTGTTAAGCACACTTTAGAGAAGATTCGTACCTCTTATCTGTATCTCTTTGACAGTAAATATTAGAATTTCCTATTCCCATCTTTAGTTTGAATAGGTTCTTCCCTTTATTATCTTTTGGGAGGGTAGAACATAGGATTTAACCTATGGATGGTGGGATTTGATGTAAACATGTAACATGTTATGTATGATGGATACTAGTGGTTGCAAGTGGTTGCTAGTGGATGCTAATGGATGCATATTACACTAGGCACTATTATCTCTTAAGGATCGACCTAATGTGTGCGCATTTGCATTTTTATTTTACTTTATTCCATGGTTGCTATAAATGGATGACTATCACATGATTGTTGCATTTGGATGATAATTTTAGCATGCATATAGAACCATCAGTTATCATTAGGGAATTTGCATTCATTTGGATACATGGCACGAACATGATTGCATAAAAGGAGGTCGACTGAATCAGTAGGCCACCTAATCATTTGCATTAGTTAGGGACATGGACACTACACTATTGCATATGTATCATAAATTGCATTAGAAAATTAAAGGACAATGGATATAATGGATGATGGTTGAGTACTTGGTTGTAAAACCAGGATGACAACATCTATTTCATTCATTTATCCTTTGAGATTTCGGGGACGAAATCCTTTGAGGAGGGGAGAATGTAACAATCCAAAATTTAATCTATAATAATTAATTATCGATATAATAAAATAACTTTTTGAAATTATCAGAATTGAGCAATGGAAGGTGCACCATTGTGTCCATGGTAATTTTCTGGTCAATTTCCATATATAGATTGTAAAAAGCCAAGCTAAGACGAAGAAGTTACGGAATAAACAAGAAACGAGAAAAAACAATAGGCACGGTCGACCCTTGGGTCGGCCCTCACCATGGCTAGGTCGACCCTAGCAAGTGGTTGGTCGACATGAAGGTCGACCCACCTTCATTCTTTCACGCAGCCTTGTTTGAACATGTCATTTTGCTATTTTAACCCTATCCTGTGCGTTTGTGCATCCGTCCAACGGTTCCCATATCGAGCATATGACATGGTTACACTTGATTTGATCTCCAAATATAATGGTCTAAGATCCACAAGTGAAACTATGTATATGACCCTAGGCCTAGCTGTTTTTCTCATTCAGATTTTTTTTATCCAAGTTCATTGCCTGAGGTTGGACCCTAAAAGGATTATTTTTCCAAGGAGAAGATCTTTTAATTAAAATATTTTATACCCTACAAGTGGATCCACGAAGGCCAAGGAAAAGAGCTAAGGATCAGAGGTGAGCGTTTAAGTAATTATTTTAGATTTTTAAGTAATTCAAAATACTAGGGTTTCCACTAGTTGCAGTTTTTCTACAATTTTGGGATAACATTTATGCAAGTTTGTTTGTAGTTTATTTTTAAGTAAATTTTGGACTTACTTTCTGGTCTATTTTCTTTTAGCTATTCTATTTCAGTTATTTGGAATTATTTACTATTAGTTATAACTTTTCCAGTTATTTACAGTTATTTACTGTTATTTACATTTTATTTGCGTCTATTCTACGTTGGGATTTATTCTGTAAATGTTAGTTCTTTTTAATTCTCTTTTTACGTGAATGGAATAAATTAAAGAGAATAATTCGCTAATATGGACTAGAACATAAGAACAATGGGTTTACAAAAAATTAGATGTGAAATAAGAAGAACTGTAATAAATTGGACATAAATCAAAATAGGAAAATTTAAAATATTTGCAAGCATAGTTGTAACATGTAATTATAACTAAAAAGAGCAAATAGAAGAAATGGCAGAAAAGCTTATTTTTTTAACTTAGACCTTGGGTTAAATTAATAAGAAAAATTATAACACACGGGTTATAACTAGAGACAACAGAAAAAGGCATATTATAGAACTTATATTTAAGTTAATATGCAAGCATAGTAGAAATATAGAAAAGGCTTATTTTAAAACTTACACTAAGTTAACAAGCAAAGATAGAAATAGGACCCATACCAATAGCATTGCCCTTCAATTAGGAATTGATTGTCTTGCAATAGATTAGGTGGGGCTGGACACGCTTATGCTGGAGTAATGGTAAATAAGAGGTCAATAAATAGAAGCTCAAATCAGGGGATTTGGGAAAATGGCACAACTAGATTTTGTTTGTTAGGACTCCTACCAACGACATTCCCCTTCAATCACGAACTGGTGGTCTCACAATAGAACATGTGAGTTGGGGCACGCATATGTTGGAGTTTTGGTAAATAAGAGGTTAAAAGAGGGAGCAACAGATAGCGCAAGCCGGCGGTGGTCGAGCGTGCGGCCTCGGTGTAGAGATATAATTTGCTATTGAGTTCCAAGCGCTATGCAGATGTCTTTTGCTATGGGACCCACAGGATGGGGCTAGCTCATAGTGGCATAACAAAGATAGAAGGCCGATCAAAGGGTATAATTAGGATTTCAGCCTAATTAAAATGGGATTGGGATTCCAGCCTAATCAAAGTAGGTTTAGAAAAGAGCAAACAATCCAATCGAACTATCTAAGCAAAGCAAACAATCAAATCGTATTTTTTTTTCCAGCTTTATCTTTTCCTTTATTTTATTTTATACTAGAACTATTGCAAAGTCTATTGTCTTTATCTTGCTTTAGAATACTAGTAATTACTTTCATTCACCAGACTTTTACTCTGACCCACTCCTCTATTTTCCCTTCCCCTTTATAGGCCAGCAGAGGCAAGGGTGGTAGACTTTCCTCTTTTTAGGAGTGATATTCTTGAAGATTCTTCGTGTATTCTTCTTCTTTTCCAATTTTTTTTATTTGAGATTGGATGTGCTAGTACTCATGAGAGGGATAGTTTTATTTATGTACTTTAATAGTAAGACTGAGATGGTATTTTCCTTTTTATAAGACATGTATTTGGTATTTTAAGAAATCTTATGTATTGGGTTTTAAGACTCTTTTTATGAAGTTTGATTTTGAATAACGAGATCACTATTTAAATGTTTCCGCTGTTTTATTTATTTTTTCTAGTGAATCTTAGTCATTATAAGTTTTAAGTTATACCTATAACGCACCACATTCTTTAGTGAGCCCTTTTTGGATATACTAATGGGTGTGGAGTGTTTCACGTTATATTAATTTCTAAACGTACCCAATCTTCACATCAAAACCCCCAGTTCCTCAAAACCTTCTCTAGGTCGAAGTTAAAACCCTTCCACCATCGACACATCATCCAAATTGGCCACCACACTTCAAAACCATTGCGCCCCTTCCACCACCTATCGTAGCACCCCTTCCACCAAGTACCGCCATAACCACAGTTTAGGCGATCGGATTGGTCATTGATGGTGTGTAGGTAGTGGTGTTTTATGGAGGGTCTGATTGTTGTTAGCTATAGGAGATAGTCTAGGTATGCAGAAGAATGGATTTACTTCACATTTGGGAGGAAGGTTGAGGTTGAGATTTTAGTTGTGAAGGGTGAGATGCAAGTAGGAGTTTGACTTTGTCCTGGTCCTAAATATTGTCGAGGTTTTTGAATATTGGGTTTGTGGGCAGGTGGTTGATTGTGAGGGGAGAGTGATAGTGGTGGATTAGTGGAGATGGTGAGGGTTTGTAGATAAGATGGTGTATAAGAAGTTGGTTTTGGGTGTTCATGTGCTGGTTGTGAACTGTGGTGGTGGAGTGTGTATGGGCACAGGAACAGTGGCATTGAAGTGTTGGTTTTTACATTGCTTTTTTGGCGCATATTGTAAAAGGGGTCGATGATGATATTGCAGTAGTTTGGCAAGGTGGTTGCAGATGGTTTATCGGTGGTTTGAAGAGAAGTTTGGGAAGAAGTGGTATGTAGTATGTGGTATAAAGTGAGTTAGGTGGTTGTTTGGCTGTACTTTGACGTTTTTGCTGAGGTTGCAGCGGTGGTTGTGAGAGGAAGTTGGTAAAGAGTGTTGAAACAATAGTTGTAGGTGATGGTGTTTGCTACGAATGGTTTTGTTTGGTTTCGTGTTCACGTGTTGAGTTGGTGCAGGAAATGTGTTTGTGACTGAGGTAGAAGTATGCTAATGGAGTGTGTTTATTGCTGCTTGTTATGAAGGAAGTGCTTCTTCGTGGGGAAGTTTGAGGATGAAGTGAATTGCAGGTTGTTATAGTGCTCGATACATGTACTATGAGGGAGTAGAAATGTGATTGAAAAATATTGTATTTGAAAAATGTGTTGTATGAGGAAGTAGAAATTGTTGTATATGAATAATGTATGAAAATTAGGGGAACTTTTATTCTAATTATGTGTACTAATAAAATTTTACTGAAATAAATTTTTTTTCAAAATAAAATTTTCAGTTTCTTATTTGATTCTATGATGTACAATAGTACTATAGAAAACACATTTAATATATAATATTTCATAAGTTGCAAATAATTGTAATTTTTTTTCATTTTTACTGATTTACAAATGGAATTTACAATTGTAAAAGAACTTATTGCAACTGGCATTTATAGTTGTAAAAGAACCTATTGCAACAGGCATTTATAGTTGTATTAGGACTGGCAGTTGCTAGTTGTAATAAGCCTATTGTAACAAGTATTACCGATTGCGAAATAGGTGTTTTGTTATAGTGTCGGTGATAAACCTGGAAATAAGAAGAAACATTGCCCCATGTTAAACAAGTCAAAGGTTTTAACTTTGGAAGGGACGTCAGCCGAACCAACCGCTGAAGTAAAGAGGAAGAAAGTTGTGTTATGAGGTATGATCGTACTTCAATTATAGTTCTTTTAGATACAGGCGCCAGCCATTTATTCATTTCGAAACATTTAGGTGAAATAGCATAACGGTCGGAGAGCGCTATATGCTATAGCGGGGATTATGCGGGGCTTTTGCAGGGATTTAACCAAATAGGTGTTAGCTCAAGGGAGTATTCATGTCTGATAGCCCGATATTGCCTCATTATCTATATTATCAGGTTGTATTACCTAGTAATACTCTTTGGTAGTATGAGTATAGAGGTGTTGTTTTAAATGCTGATGCGACCTGCTATAATTATAGGTAAATGGGACACAATGCATCAAAGTGTCTAAATCCAGTTGGGGTGGTAAAGGTCGAGTGCTTCATCGATGATAAACCCAAGCAAAGGAAGATAGATTGCCCCGAGTTAAAGAAGCCTAAAGTTTTCACTTTGGAAGGGTCGTCAATCGGACCAACGGTTGAAGAAAATGGGAAGAAAGTTGTGCTAGGAGGTATGATCTCGATTTCTAGTACTTTAGTTAGAGTTTTTTAAGATATAAGTGTCACCTATTCTTTCATTTCAAAACATATAGTGGACAGGTTAGAGCTAGACACTACCTACTTAGTTATGTCTTTACATGTGGTTAACCTATTTGGTAGGTACGCCCCTCTCAGATTAAGGTGCATTGACCTTGTATTTGATTTGTGTAGTCACTTGTTTGCAACACATGTGTGTTTGACTTTATGGGGTATGGGGTAATTTTGTGTATGGACTGGTTAGTGAATAATGATGTTAGGATCTTTTGTGCTAATAAAATTATCGCTTTGTGGAATCCAAAGTGTTTTTAGATATAATAGATGAAAAGTCAGGGTTGATGTTGTGTGCGATGGAGGAACAAGATGACAAGGCCGGTTGAGTATTGATAGTTCATGAATCTATAGATTTTTTCGAACTAATGGCTGGATTACCGCCACGAAGCTTGATTGAATTCCAGATGGACTTGATGCTCAGGGAACAAGCTTTTAGTAACCATCAGTTAGAGTGCCACCAAAGGATATGGAAGATTTGAAGAAATAACTAATGGAACTTGAGCATAAAAATTTCAATAGGCCAAGTAATTCATCATGCGGAACATATATGTTATTGGTAAAGAGTTCGGATGGATCATTATGGATGTGTATTGATTATTGAAACTTGAATCAGTTAACAATGAAGAATCATTACCAGTTGCCTTGGATAGATGTATAGTCTAGTAAGGGTTGCTGCTACAAAGTCATTAGTCTTTCTGTCCATTGTATGAGGCAAACTTCGCTAATGGCAGAATTTCATATGATAGGTAGCGAGCAGTTAGCATATCACTTCTATGATGAGATGAGAGATTGACTAATCAAGACTGGGGATGTCGAAAAGAGATTTCAATGGAAACAGCTACGATCATGTGTTTGGGTGGTTGTTTGATCAGTTGAGTGGAGCTAGAGTATGGTCGTTGCTTGGTTTAACAACATAATTCCATCAACTGAGGGTAGCAGAAGACAGCATTCCACTGACCACATTCCGAACTAGATATGGTTCATATAAGTTATTAGTGATGTCATTTGGACTGATCAACGCCTCTACATTCTACATAGATATTATGAAATGTATCTTTCATAATCAGTTGGATAGATTTGTGCTAGTCTTCGCTAATGACATTCTGGTGTATTCTAAGAATGAGAGGGGACCACGAAGTCCATCTTAGATTGGTGTTGGAAACACTGATGCAACACAAATCGAAGGCAAAGTTTCCAAGTGTCAATTTTGGAAAAGAGAAGTAACCTTTCTTGATCATGTAGTATTGAAGAATGGAGTATTTGTAGATCCATTAACGTAGACACCGACAATGGTTGGAAGGGACTAGTGACGGTCATAGAGATGAGAAGTTGCTTTAGATTTGTAAGTTATTATCGCATGTCTCTTTGACAGCATGAGTGATACTTTATTCAAGCAGACCACTCTTTTTTAATGTCTTGAAGACTCGAAACCATGACTATTAGAACCTCAATCTAAAGCATTATAATCCAAACCACTTGAGCTAGAGATCATTGATTAAGCCGACCGAAAAGAACAAGAAGTTCGTGTGGATGAATAATGTGGAGGGTTACTTCAAGAGTTGACAAAGTTATTGACAAACGCTCCTATCTTGATTATTCTTTAAGGGAATTTAGAATTGGTAGTGTATAGTAATGCTTATGGAATAGGTTTTAGGATGGTGATATGCAAAAATGAAAAGTGATAACTTACACGTAAAGATAGTTGAGACCAAATGAAGTTAGAAATCTGGTTCATGACTTGGAGTTGGATGAAGTAGTTTTTATGCTAAAAATTTGGAGACATTATCTTCTAGGAGGCAGTTCAAGTTGTATACGGACCTTAAATCCATTAAGTATTTATTCTCTCAGAAAGAGCTAAATATGATGTAATAGATATGGATAGAATCCTTGACGGCATATGACTTTGGTAAAGAGTATATCCTAAGAAATAGGAATAAGGTTGCAGATGCTTTGAGTTGGAAGCACCAGAACAGAGTGTTAGCCCATATTAAATAATGGAAGACTTTAGAGACATTGGCATCTTGTTGAGTGCATTATAAGACAAATGTAGGAGTAAGTCGAGGTTTGGGAATGATAATAAGTTTGGAAATATATCCAACCCTTGTAGATAGAATTGCTGCAAGGCAAAGTGAACGCTTATTGTTAGTCGAAAGAACTAGGAAATTGGGGATGGGAGAATATGTTGAGCATCTGAAGAGATTCGAGACAGACTCAAAAGGAGTGCTCGGGATGTATGGCTGAGAGCTATTTCTCTATGTCACTTAGGCCGGTAGTTAGTTACCATTGAGGCACTTGTAGGGTCATGACCATAGCATAGCGTACTTGTGATTTTCATGGATAATGGGTCATGATGGTTGTCGAGGTAATCGAAAACTGTAGGAGTTGTGCTAAGAGCGTGTGAGGAAGGCACTTGGAGCAGGCTAAGAGCTATCAGTCTTCGATATGGTAACTATTGATTTAGACACTGCTTATTCACCATTATGAGATCGTTATGTATAAGGCTGAGAGCCAATCAGATCCTTAATGAGATCGAAGCCGATATAGTCGTTTATGATGCTAAGAGCACATGGGACTGAGAGTCCAGATGATAGTCTATGATACTAATAGTTGAGTAGATTAGTGGAGGCTTGAGAGACCATGTGATTATTCCAATGCCTAATAGCCAAGTTGATTAATATGAGGCTATAAGTCTGGATGATCATTACATGACTATAGATCTTTTTGACTATTCATTAGTTGTTTGACCAGGATGTTGTGTAACCCCATACACATTGACTATACTGCTACCGAGGATAGCTAAAGACGCTAAGAGCATGGAGTTACACCTGGTACGTATCTTTTATGGTTATCTGAGAGATGACCTTAGCTGCTGTAGGTATGATATATTTGTATTTCTTGTATGTTTAATTTGGATACTTATTTGTTTTCATATATGTTCATTAGGATGGACCCTAAGTATATCTACTTTATAATTATCTAAGAGATAATCTAGGACTATGCTAAGAGCATGTCCGACGTAATTTTTGATTTCTTATACTTGGTGATATTTGGATGCTTGGATAGTTTCACCCATTTGACATTGTACTCCTAGTACGTTGTTCGACTTGACTTTTTATGGATGATATTGCTTATACAAGGTTTTGTAGTGCGTTTCTATATTGAGGTATCCTTATACTAATTTATGATACTATAGATATATCATGTTATTATTGAGATACATTGACACCTTCATATTTGACATAGTCTGACCTATGTCTTTTTTTATAATACTCGAGTTAGTCTGTGATGTTAGAACCTCCAGTTTATGTTTCAATGACAACAACTATACAATCATATATACATATATACACGCACTTTATCAAAATTACATTTATATGCTACAAGAAGACACCATGCTCGAAGATAAATGACGATCTATCGACCATACTATAGTTAGTAAGGTTACCCGACTGTAAAAGAGTCTTAGATAAAATATTGTTAAGGTCTTCTTGAGTATATATGTATACACGACCACACGATCTCATATACACTGAACTTAAGTTGAAAAACTATTTTTACTACTCATATACGTCTGAGTAGAAACCACAGATGTCTGAGTTAAGACTTGGGAAAATAAAGTTCTGAAGCCATAGATGTCTGAGGTAAAATCACAGACGTCTGTGATAATCCTTGAGTAATTATTTTCTAAAGTAACAGATGTCTGAGATTTTACCACAGACATCTATCATATGAAAAAATGTAAATTTTGGAAAGACACTTCTGCTGAGACAAAAAGAATTACCCTTCATCGAAAGGTTGCAGCCATTAAAATGAATAGAACTTATCTAATATTAACAACTCTTCATCTGCATCCTTTAGAATATATAAATACTACCATGATTGAGATGTAGAGATTAACGAACTTGAATTAACTGAATCTTTTCTTTCTTGATTTCTTACCAA